>JARQOC010000001.1:359115549-359810671 GCA_033576535.1 Allobates femoralis
TGTCGTGACAAAGAGTAACATGTAGTCTCACGGCCAGAAAGTCAATCATAGGACAGGCTCACCTTGTAAATAGGGACATCATATATCAGGTCTGTGGCTCTGAAGCCAATGGCAGTTCAGAATCGATTACCTGTCCCAACAACAAGGTTTGGGCCACATACATTCTGATCAAGCGACAAATGTTGCATCTAATGACGGACAACGTACTGTGGCCACAATGGAAAACAAAGTAAGGGAATACTTCTAAAATGTTATAATTTTAGAAGTATTCCCTTCCTTTTGTTATGACTTGAGATTTAGGGTTACTAGAACCTTTTTTTTTTCGGTGGCCACAATGGAATAGTCGCCAAAATCAATCATTTGCTTGATATCAGGTCACAGGTCGTACATACCTTTCACCATCCTAGACCCCAATGTAAGTCACTTACAAGTGCAACCTGCTGGTGACCTGGCTGCAAAGAGCTGAGCAACTGCGTAAATAATGTCCGAGACTTGACTATAAACAGTGTTACCAGCCTAGTCTATGCATTGTCCCTAATTATATCCTAGAAAGAATATGCCAAGATCAATGAAAGAAGCTGGCAACTACTTAAGGCCACTTCACACACACAGATATTTGTGTCCAACTTCTGAACAGATCTCTGGTTGCAGTGAAATCATGGATACATTGCTCCATTTGTACACAGCCACAAAATGGAACAATGTGTCCATGATTTCACTGCAACCAGAGATCTGTTCAGATGTTGGACACAGATATCTGTGTGTGTAAAGTGGCCTTCACAGATCTCAAACTTTAAAAACTAAAACTAAGTGGTAAACAAAAACTAAATGTTTTATACAGTCAGTACTTTAGTGTTGAATGTGTGGGAGATATATTCCATATCAATTTAGTAAGATAAGTTGTCTGCAAAGGAATCTTCACACCAGTAAACTAGCCAGTGGCTTTTCTCCTCAAAGTTATCACTATCTGATAGGTGGGGGTTCGACACCCCATTAATCAGCTGCATGTAAAGAATGAACGTAGTGGAAAACAACCACTCCGTACACTGCTTATCGGCGTCTCTCAGTCAGTACAGATTAGCTCCTATTGATTTCAATAGCGGCTGACATGTAGTACCTGGCAGTAGAGATGGAGACCCGAACTTTACAGTTATAAAATGGTGTCAGTAAGGGCTAGGGGGCTGTTAAAAGAAGTTGTGACCTCAGATGAACTTTGACATCATCGCTCTCGCAGCGGGCTACAGTCAGAGTGCTACTCGTGGTTAGCAGACAATGTCTCTGCTCACTGCAACGTAGCACAGCTGAAAAGCTTCACTGGACACCACCGTGGTTTACCGTTGGAGGCTATGATTGGGGTTAATAAATGGGTGAAAAGAGTCGGAGTTTTAGTCAAAATTTAAAAAAAAAAAAAACAAACACACACAACCACAGAGCCAAAGCTTTTAACTATTTCCTAAAAGGATTAGTAATGTGCAGGTCTCCAAGGAGCCTGAACATTACCAATTTAGAGCTTGATGACCGCTGTCAATTCTCAGCTGTCATTAGCCCCTTCTATTACTCAGATTGCCACGCACCAAGGCAACGGGAAAAGCCAAGTAAAGCACTAGGAATTGGAGTTTCAAAAGAATGCGCCAATTTCTGCGACGGCTGCTATTCTGGCGGAGACCACATTTTTTTTTATCATTTACATAATTGAAGAAAAGATGTTTAAATGGGCTCCACTATATTTTTGACTGCCAGGTAAAGTAAAACCAGGCCACTGGGGGTGGCGGCCCGTAGCTGACTGCTTTATCTGCGCTGAGAAACAAAAATAAAAAGGGCCCCTAAGCAATCATCTTTATTAAGTTTTACATAATGATGATGGCATGTTTCTTGCCAATACATTAATGTATATGGCAACCTAAATCACAGACGCCGGCACAATCAGTGGGGTGCAATAAATAATCACAGGCGCCGTCACAGAGTGGGGGCATCTGTGATTGGCTGTTAGGAGTCAGTGCAGTAAATAAACAGAAGGTTAATGAGCAGACCTGGAAGCAAGTGCAACCTCAGCATCGGAAACTGACAAGTATAATTTTCTGGCTATACACATCTAGCTTATTTTTACAGCCCACCCATCCGAACCATCACTACATGGCAGCTGACACTAAACTGTATGCAGAGTAGTAATGTTCTGACATTGTTCACCACTTTATCTGGCCACTGGTGGAAGTGGTTACAGCTGATTAGTGGGGGCCACCAAATGTCTTAGTTTTTTTTGTCGCACAACGGAGTTTGAATATATAATTTGATAGCATACATAATACACGGCACTCATGTAGTGCAGTGCATTGTGCAGCATGTTAGTGTTGTATTGAGAAGCAGCCTATGGCATCATCTCTTAAGCTTTAATCCTTTGCAGACCTTGATGCCTACAGTTACCATAGCAAGCATCAACTCCATGTTATTGCACCGTGCAGAGCCAATGCTTATATGATGTTGTCGCTATTGCCCACAGGATGTAAAGGGGTGACAGAACTGTTGTAGAGTTCTTACAGCCATCACTCCACAAGGCTATGCCTATGCTAGTAGTGGGGAAAGTGTCACTTACATACAGAATGTAAATAAACGTTCATACAAGGGTCCGCATATGCAGAGTGGGCTTAGTGAGCCTGCTGCACACGCAGTGGATACCACCTGTGTTACACAGCCTGCATCTGTCTCTAAGTGCCAACCACTGCTAACCATTTAGATGCTACTATCAATCGGCACCAGCCATCATTAGCCCCATGTAACTTGAGCAGGTTGCCATGACAGTAGGCAACCTGCTGTATATAGAACAAGTAATGAACTTGTGACTTAAGATCTTCAAAAAGCCCCAAAAAATAAAAAATTCCATCTATTACATCGATGCATTCATACAAGTACTATCACAACTTAAAATTAATTAACGCTTATGGTAACCCAGTGATTTAAAAAAAAAAAAAAAAAAAAAAAAAATGTTAAATACATGGACACTAGATTGGCATGAATAAAACCATTAGCTTGCCATGTAAAAAAGAAGCCCTCACATATCTCAATTGGCAGAAAAAAACAACAACTTTACAGTTCTTGTACAAAGACAAAAGGCTAACTATTTTTGTTACAAACATGAGTTTTTAATCACTTTAGAAAAAAAAAAAAAAAAACCTTAGCACCCTTTACCTCAAACATTCTCATGTTACAAGCCATGTTTTATCAGTAGCTCACACAAAATTACATGAGTGTGGACACTACTTTTTGGAGGAAGCCTCATACACAGACCTTATATGATAAGCATTAAGGCTGGCTTCACACTTGCAGACCCCTCCGCAGCGTCCTGCGGAGGGGATCCGCAAGCTGACCGCAGTCCCGATGTTTATAATGGGAACCATGTCACGTTCAGGGTGCGGACGAGAGCGTGTGATTTGTGCGCGGGCATCCGCCTGCGTACAAATCACATATTGCAGTGAATAGGAGCGCACGGTCATGCGCAGACCTGCGCAGCACCGTGCTTTCCCATTATAAACATAGGGGCTGCTGTCAGCTTACGGATCCCCTCCGCAGGACGCTGCAGAGGGGTCCGCAAGTGTGAAGCCAGTCTAAGGCTAAAGGCTCCGTTCCACGTAGCGACGCACCAGCGATCCAGACAACGATCCGACCCGACCGGGATTGCTGGAGCGTCGCTACGTGGTCGCTGGTGAGATGTCAAACACTCAGATCTCATCATCGACGCAGCAACGATAGGGTCCCAACGACTGCCGTGTCACTTTCGTATTGAGATCGTTGGTCGTTGTCCCTGTCAAACACAGCGATGCATGCCGCCCAGCGGGAGCGCAACGACCAAAAAATGGTCCTGAACGATTTGTAACAATCAGCGATCTCACAGCAGGAGCCTGATCGCTGCTATGTGTCACACATAGCAAGGTCGCTGTTACGTCACAAAACATGTGACGTCGCAGTGATATCGCTAGAGATATCGTTGTGTGTGAAGTACCCCTCTAAGAGTTATGTGTCGTCACAAAATTACCTATTGTTTTAAGACGTTTTTTGTATTAAAATGTTTTTTGTTGTATTTTAACTTGGTCAAGGTTTTAAATTGTGCTCGTATGACAATCTTATTAAAATAAATAATCTTACAATTGTCTCATTTGCCACGTCAGCTTTTTTTGGACTACATTTATTGTCCTTTCTGGGAGAGTTCAGCAGGTTCCTTATCAGAGACAGGATTATAATGACAGGTGACACCTGTATACACAACTGAGAAAACAGGATCTGCCAGTCACAATATGGGATGTCGCAGCTGACCCTGCTCCCCTTCCTTCACAATGATCTATGTACACATACATTTGATCCATGAACACAAAAATACTGTAAGATGTCAGTCTGTTCTTTGCTGTTAGGCTGTGTGCACATGATTCGGAGGCGCTTTGTGTTGGATGCAGTACCTATGGACCTGCAGGAACCCACGGGTGAATGTAGGGAGACCGCGGACGCCTGTGCCCATGATCTGGGTTTGATGCAGGGTGGCTTCTCCCTGTATTCACCCAATGGCAACAGCTTCCAACTTCAAAATGCAGAAGTCCGGCAACCTGCACCGCAGCTGAAAGAACACTGCAGAGGGGAGCAGCATAGTGGGCATTAGATTTCTTGAAATCCCATTCACTATACTGGTACTGCACGGTCAGCGTGTTGGACGCAACAGCAATACACAATTTCCAAAACACCGCAATTCCTGATGGTGTGCACACACCCTTAATATGTTAATTTCCTCAACCATTTAGATGTTCTAGTGAAAACAAACATTTCTAAAAGGTAAAAAAAAAAAAAAAAAGAAAAATTCTAACACAAAAACCCGATTTAAACAGTTTTGAGAATCCCATTTAACTGCCAATGAATATGTGACCAGCTGCAGTTTACGTTGCTGAAAACACACTAGCATTAAAAACAAACAATCCATGTTGGTCAAGAATAAAAAATTGCAAAGCAACATGTTAACATGATTAGTGAAGAACTTGTCAAGGAAAATTGATGAATCATTTCTGATTAGAATATTGAGACTGCTTGTGACCCCTTGGACGACAAAACAAAGGAAAAAGTATCATCCAAGACGAACAAAAATTCACAACACAACACTAGAAATTCAATGTTATCTAGCATGCAAGAACTAGAGTACAGGGCTTGAAATTAACTAGTCCTGCGCATCCAGGAGTTTTCTTACAGAAACCTAACAAATGGGAAGTTTGATTTGTGGAGATCAGATTGTACAAAGTGTCTCCTTACACCTCTAAATTACCAGCAATACCAAATGCACATCCCATAGTGGAACAGTTTAAGAAAAAAAAGAAGTGATGAGCATGAACGGTTTGCTAAATACATACAAGCGGACAGAACGATGGTGACATCTGAATACAGTGGATGGTCCTCGCACGCCATGGCTACCTCACCAAATACTACTGACATGGCCATCACTGGGAGGGCCTAGTAAAATCAGGGATTCTAGATTACAACATACTCTAAACACTACTGAAATGAGCAGAACAGATGACAGTTTTAGTGACCTTTCATATCAGCGGTAATTTACCATCATGGCAGATCCGGCAGATTTTGTCGAATCTGCTGCACAGCGGCCGACTTGCAGCACAAAATGCAACAAATCCCATTCATTCTCTATGGGACTTGCGGTCAGGTGTGGCAAGTGCGGTTTCGTAGGATCTGACACTTACAGAATGTAAAAAAAAAAAAAAAAAAAAAACACAGCTGCTAGCAGCGATTTATTTGCGCGGCCGCAAGTGACGAATTTGCCAGATCTAGCAAAACCACACTTGCCACACTTGACCACAAGTCCCATAGGTCCCAGCTGACTTGCATTTTGTGCTGCAAGTCAGCTGCTACACAGCAGATGCAGCAAGATCTGCAGGATCTGCCATGATTGTAAATTACCGCTGATGTGAAAGCAGCCTTAGGCGGCCGTCACACGCACAGATATCTTTAGCGATATTGTAAGCGATCACGTGCACGCGCAATCGCTTACAATATCGCTCACATCGCTGGTGAGATGTCACACAGGCAGACTCACCAGCGATGCGGAGCCGCGATCTCGCTCGTTACTATGGTACACATCGGGTTACTAGGGCCGCGCGTCGCTTAGTAACCCGACGTGTATCATAGTTACCATCTCCCAGCATAGGCTCTGCCGCTGGGAGATCGTTCATCATGGTGTTATACACCACGATGAAGGAGATCGTGAAATCGTTCATCGCTAGATCTGAGAACCGGACCTCAGATCAGCAATGTCACGATCAAGCGATTTAACATCGTAAATCGCTTGATTACATGCAGCGATTTTAAGCCCGATATCGCTTAAGCGATCAAAAAGGAGATCGCTTAAACGATATCGAGCAAGATATCTGTGCGTGTGACGGCCGCCTTACACAGATTTGTCACTTTCTCTGTTTTACATTGTAAGTTTAGCAGCAGAATTACAGTTCGAGATCATTCAGATGAAGCGCATTTTAAGCGCCTGCATTAGGGGGTCATTACTAGAGATTTTCTCTCTCAGGGCATGTACCTTTTCTCCTGCATTATGTTAAACAATACTGGGTGAACCCAAACTAATAATCGTGGTGCGTACCAAACACCTAGTGTTCGTGCAAGGACTTAGAAGTCTTTGTTATTGTTTGGGTTCGGCTAGGGGGCTGTAAAAATAAGAAAAACATTGATTAACCCCTTCACGACATGACGTATATGCATGTCCTTGTCTCTGTTTCCTCCCTTAGATTCCAGCTCACGTGCTAAGCTCGCATCATCCCCCACACATTAGCTGATATGATCAGCTGATGTTTAGCTAACATCACCAATCAGATCAGCAATCCAATCGGCACCAATAACCCTTTAGAGCGCGCTATCACTAACAACGCAATTCAAAACACCCGTGGTGGTGGTGGGGGGGGGAATCATGCTGTTCCTTGCCGACATCGAAGTCCTGTGAGGTAATCACGGGGCCTCGATGTATTGTTATCACAACGCAGGGTCAGCCGATGACCCTGGACGCTGTCATGGACCACTTCCTGCCAGCGATGCCCGAGTGAAGTTGCCAGCAGAAAGTGATCATTTGTGCTGTGCACAGGGATGCAGAAGCATCTCTTTGCATAACACAAGTGATCAGACACTGCAGTGCTGAGGCACTTTAAGGGGCAAAGCAAAATAGGTTAAAAGAAAAAGAAAAAGAAAAAAGCCCTCATATGTCTACACTGTGTGCAGAATTATTAGGCAAGTTGTATTTTAGATGATTATCGTTATTATTGATCAATAACTATGTTCTCAATCAACCCAGTGGGTTTGGAGTGTTTTTTTTTTTATTTAGATTTTGCTATCTTAGGAGGATATCAGTCTGTGCAGGTAGCTATTACTGTGCAGAATTATTAGGCAACTTAATAAAAACCAAATATATCCCCATCTCACTTATTTATTTTCACCAGGTAAACTAATATAACTGCACAGAATTTAGAAATAAACATTTCTCACATGCAAAAACAACCCCCCCTCCCCATAAAAAAAAAATTAAAAAAAAATTAGTGACCAATATAGCCACCTTTCTTTATGATGACATTCAACAGCCTTCCATCCATGGATTGTCAGTTGCTTGATCGGTTTACGATCAACATTGCATGCAGCAGCCACCACAGCCTCCCAGACACTGTTCCGAGAGGTGTACTGTTTTCCCTCCCTGTAGATCTCACATTTTAGGAGAGACCACAGGTTCTCTATGGGGTTCAGATCAGGTGAACAAGGGGGCCATGTCATTATTTTTTCTTCTTTTAGACCTTTAGTGGCCAGCCACGCTGTGGAGTAGTTGGATGCATGTGATGGAGCATTGTTCTGCATGAAAATCATGTTTTTCTTGAACTAATACCGACTTCTTCCTGTACCACTGCTTGAAGAACTTGTCTTCCAGAAACTGGCAGTAGGTCCAGGAGTTGAGCTTCACTCCATCCTCAACCTGAAAAGGTCCCAGCAGTTCATCTTTGGTGATACCAGCCAAAATCAGTACCCCACCTCCACCTTGCTGGCGTCTGAGTCGGAGTGGAGCTATCTGCCCTTTACTGATCCAGCTTCTGGCCCATCAAGAGTCACTTATTTCATCAGTCCATAAAATTTTAGAAAAATCAGTCTTAAGATATTTCTTGGCCCAGTCTTGACATTTTACCTTATGTTTCTTGTTCAAAGGTGGTCGTTTTTCAGCCTTCCTTACCATGGCCATGTCCCCGAGTATGGCACACCTTGAGCTTTTGGATACTCCAGTAACGTTGCAGCTCTGAAATATGGCAAAACTGGTGGCAAATGGCACCTTGGCAGCTTCACACTTGATTTTCCTCAATTCATGGGCAGTTATTTTGTGCCTTTTTTGCCCAACACACTTCTTGCGACCCTGTTGGCTATTTGCCATGAAACGCTTGATTGTTCGCTGATAACACTTCAAAAGTTTGGCAATTTCAACACTGCTGCATCCCTCTGCAAGATCTCACAATTGTGGACTTTTTAGAGCCCGTCAAATCTCTCTTCTGACCCATTTTGCCTAAAGAAAAGCATTTGCCTAATAATTAAGCACACCTTATATAGGATGTTGATGTCATTACACCACACCCCTCCTCATTACAGAGATGCACATCACCTGATTTACTTAATTGGTAGTTGGCTCTCAAGCCTATACAGCTTGGAGTAGGACAACATGTATAAAAAAGTATCATGTGATCAAAATACTCATTTGCCCAATAATTCTGCACACAGTGTATATTGACAGAAAAATAAAAAAACATTATGGCTTTTGGAAAAAACATCAGCATCATACTTACCTGACTGCCGTGGGGAGCCCTTAATGATTCAGTAATGTTACTGCTCCCTGCGGCAGTCTATGTGATCGGACATTGTGCCATCGCTGCAGTCTTTGGATGTAGCAGAACCAGGATTGTGCGTTTCTCTGGATATCGCTGTGAATTACCGTTGGAGCGTTCGTTTGGAGTTCATAAATGGGAATGAGGTTTGTCGGTGTGTCATTTCAAAAAAAGGATTTTTCTCTGCATGTGTGTTTTTTTTTATCCATTTACTCACAGGACTCGCGAGCCAAAGTAAAGCTAGGTAGCTGGGGGTCGCAGCCCGTAGCAGTACGCTTTATCTACTGAGACTCAAAAATACAACTACCTTAAAACCAACGTAATTTATTTTTTAATTATTTATTTTTACATCCCTATGATGACAGGTTCGCTGCCAATGGAAACAAATCACAGATGCCGGCAGAATGAATCAGGGCCGCAATACTGAATCACAGACTGTCACAGAGAGTGGGCATCTGCGATTGTGCTGTTGGAGCCTGCGCAGTGAACAACCAGGAGCTTAGACCCTTTTCACATACGAGTTTCAAAACCGCATCTGCCACCTAACAGCTGCACTTGTGGTGCACTTACTGCACGGTCCATCCATGTATTCTCTATGGGGCTTGCGGCAAGTGTGGTATTGCTGCGATCTGGCACTTGCGGCCACGGAAAAAAAAAAAAAAAAAGCGGTCAGCTGCGTGTTTTTTTTTTTTTTTCATGGCTGCAACGGCCGGATCGCGGCAATACCGCACTTGTCGCAAGCCCCATAGAGAATACATGGGGATGCCAGTAAGTGAATCTCAGGTGCAGCCGTTAGGCGGCAGATGCGGTTTTCTGTCCAAATTCGGTAGATGTGAAAGGGGCCTTACAAATACTCAATTATATAATCTGTAAATGAGTAAGTATACCTTTAGGCTACTTTCACATTGTGTTCAGGTGTCCGCCTGCAAACAAAGTACACGCCTGAAAATGGTCTGCACCATTAAAGTCAATGGACCCGTTGGCGCATATGTCCAATGTTTTCACAATTAAACTTCGACTAAACATGAAGCAGAACGCAATTTGAAAGTAGTCTTACTCCCGGTGATGTGTTGAGTAGTACGGTGGGGGAAATGGCAATTAGTAGAAAGAGAGAGTAGTCCGTTACAGTCATCTGCTCTAGTGATCACAGCGTTATGACACTGGAACCTCTTTATGCTCTAACCCAGGAGTGATCAACTCCTGTCCTCAAGGGCTGCAAACAGTGCATGTTTTCAGGATCTCATTATTGCACAAGGTGTTGGAATTCATTACCAACTGTCAAATGTGAATGAAATCCTGAAAACATGCACTGTTGCAGCCCTTGAGGACTGGAGTTAACCACCCTTGCTCTAACCCAAGGGTCCCCAACCTGTAGCTTGGGAGCCACATGTGGCTCGTGATAGTCTTCCAATTTGGTGCATTACCCCAGGTCTAACAAATAGCCATGAAGAGAAGGTCTGCAAATGGTGACTTTTATGAGTGGCCCCACTTACAAGGGCAGATCTAAATACGGGTAAGGTAGGAAAGCCCTGGGTCTAGGTACACTGCTTCAATGCGATTTCTGTGAAAAAGCTTTTGCTGTCATTTGGGTATCACTACTGTGAAGAGGGTATGACCTGGATGTGTCTCGTGACTCTCTGAGCTGAATGCGAACCTCAATGTCAGAAAGGTCGGGGAAATCTTCTCTAACCCATAAGCAATCAAAGAAATGTGTTCTGGCGTCATTCTTTAGGAGAAATGCACTGTATTTTAATGTGACATTTGTGCACGTCATGCAGGATTTAGCGGAGACAACCATTTTCAAGCTAAAAGATAACCTGTCAAAAGGTTTTTGCACTTTAAAGTAAAGTCCATAATGGCACTGTGATGCTGGTTCAAACGATACCTCTGGTGAATGAATATGATCTGTGGCTGTTTAATAATCTTCCTCTGTTTTTATCTGATGATTTATTCTGTGTATTTGGCGGGACTTGGTGGTAGGGTCTTCTGCTTCTCTACAGAGATTTTGGCTCAATGAAGAAGTCATTGAGATGAAATTTCAATAGGCTCATGTGCCACCTCTGGTGCCATTTTAATGGGGACTGCCTGTTGAATCACACTGCGCCCGCGCCGCCCACCCCAATGCCTGGCGCATGGAATTTCAAAAAGGAGGCAAGTCACAAAATAATCAGTGACCTACATATGAAAAAGAGAATTTTGTTTACGTACCGTAAATTCTTTTTTCTTGAATCATCAATGGAGACCCAGACAATGGGGTTTAGGGCACTGCCCTCCGGAGGCCACACTAGGTACTACAAGTTTGTAGACACCGCCCCCTCCGCATATAAACCCCTACCGCAGGGAAGACCCTCAGTTTGGTTCATAAGCTGCGAGGAGACAAAATAAACCACACCCGATACATCGGGAAAGGAACCGTACACAGACGGGCCAACAACCCAGAATAAACTGTCCCAACTGGGAACAGATCAAATGCAAACATGCAACAGAACAACTGGGTGGGTGCTGGGTCTCCCATTGATGATTCAAGAAAAAAGAATTTACGGTACGTAAACAAAATTCTCTTTTTTCTGATCATCATAATGGGAGACCCAGACAATGGGGATGTCCTAAAGCAAAACCCCAGGGCGGGAAGAGTTCCTCAAAGATGTGTAAAGATACGGTCCCCCTCAAAGGTGGGCAACCGCCGCCTGGAGGACCCGCCTGCCCAAACTTGCATCCGCAGAGGCAAGGGCATGCACCATATAGTGCTTAGAGAAAGTGTGCAGGCTGGACCACGTGGCCGCCTGACACACCTGCAGAGCTGAAGCGCGATGTCGCAAAGCCCAGGAAGCACAGACAGCTCTGGTCGAGTGCGCCTTCAAGCCCACCGGAAGAGGCTGACCCGCAGCACGGTACGCCTCCTGAATGGGCGCCTTGATCCATCTGGCCAAGGTCGATTTTGATGCCGCGGACCCCTTACAGCGACCCGCCGTAAGGATGAACAAAGAGTCAGAACTCCGGAAGGAGGCAGTCCTGGACACATAAATGCGTACAGCCCTCACTAGATCCAGAGTGTGGAGGTCGCGCTCAACCTGATGAACAGGAGCGGGACAAAATGATGGAAGAACGATCTCTTGGTTCAAGTGGAAAGTGGAAACCACTTTCGGCAAAAATTCCGCCCGTGGGCGCAACACCACCTTGTCTTGGTGGACTACCAGAAAGGGTGACTTGCACGAAAGTGCAGCCAATTCCGAAACCCGTCTCAGAGATGTAATTGCCACCAGAAAAACCACTTTCTGGGACAGATGAGAGAGGGAGACGTCCCTCAGAGGCTCGAACGGCGGTTTCTGCAGAGCCGTCAGGACCATGTTAAGGTCCCAAGGATCCAGAGGTCGCCTATATGGTGGAACCACCCAAGACACCCCTTGCAGAAACTGACGGACCTTAGGGAGGAGCGCCAAACGCCTGTCAAACAGCACTGAAAGAGCTGATACTTGACCCTTCAGGGAGCTGAGGGATAAGCCCAAGTCCAGACCCGACTGTAGGAAAGCCAACAACGTCGGGATGGACAAGGGCCACGGTGCCCGTCCAGCAGAGGCACACCAGGTGAAAAAGATTTTCCACGTTCTGTGGTATATCTTCCTGGATACGGGCTTCCTGGCCCGATTCATAGTGGCAACCACTGTAGGAGAGAAGCCCCTGGATGTTAGCAGCCAGGCCTCAAGAGCCATGCAGTCAATCTGAGGGCCCTGGAATTGAGGTGGAAGAATGGGCCTTGCGCGAGAAGATCTGCGCGTTCTGGAAGAGCCCATCGGAGTCCGCCTGACAGTTGCCACAGATCCGGATACCAGGACCTCCTGGGCCAATCCGGAGCCACTAGAATGGCTATGTTGCACTCCGTCCTGATTTTCCACAAAACCTTGGGAATCAGAGCCAGAGGTGGGAACACATACGGACGATGGAAGCTGGACCAACTCAGGATCAGGGCGTCTGCCCCCAGAGACTGAGGATCCCAGGATCTCGCCATGTATTGCGGCACCTGATGATTCAGCCGCGAGGCCATCAGATCCACATCCGGAGTGCCCCATCTGCTGCAGATGTCCCGGAAGACGTCTGGATGAAGAGACCACTCTCCGGCGTCCATCCCCTGCCGGCTCAGGTAGTCGGCCTCCCAGTTCTCGACCCCTGGGATGTGAACTGCGGAGATCAGGCAGTCTTTGTCCTCCACCCAGGATAGAATGCGGTGGACTTCGGCGAGGGCCTGAGCACTTCTGGTCCCTCCCTGATGATTTATATAGGCGATGGCCGTCGCATTGTCGGACTGAACCCGGATGGGCTGTCCTGACAGGAATTTCTGAAACGCCAGGAGCGCCAGATAGACCGCCTTGATCTCCAGCACGTTGATCTGCAACACCGACTCCGACTGAGTCCAAAGGCCTTGAGCCCTGTGGTGTAAGAACACCGCACCCCAGCCCTTCAGACTGGCGTCTGTGGTCACCACTAACCATGACGGTTTGAGGAAGGACCGGCCCGCGACAAGTGACGGGGCTGGAGCCACCACTGCAAGGAATCCCTGGTCGGTTGTGAAAGTGCCACCAGCCGATTCAGAGAGATCGTCCTTTTGTCCCATCGGCGGAGAATCTCCAGCTGGAGAGGACGGAGGCGAAACTGTGCGAAAGGCACCGCCTCTATCGCAGCTACCATGCGCCCCACCAGCTTCATCAATACCCGTAGGGATGATTGTGGTGACAGGAGGACATTTTGCACTCCTGAGTGGATCGCCAGCTGCTTGGCTCGTGGCAGAGACACCAGGGCTGAGTCCGTGTGGAAGTCCATGCCCAGATATGTCAATGACTGGGTCGGAACCAGGGTGGACTTCTGGATATTGAGAAGCCACCCAAACTGTTCCAAAGACTTCATGGTCACCTCCAGGCTTTGCCGACAGAGGTGTTCCGATGGCGCCCTGACCAGTAGGTCGTCCAGATAGGGTATGACGGCATGCCCCTGCACGTGTAGGAGAGCCATCATAGAGGCCATCACTTTTGTGAACACCCGCGGTGCCGAGGCCAGCCCGAAAGGCAGCGCCACAAATTGGAAGTGTTCTTCCCCCACTGCAAATCTCAACCAGCGCTGATGAGCCGGTTTCAATGGGCACGTGAAGGTAAGCGTCTCGGATATCTATCGACGCAAGGAAGTCCCCCTGTGACACAGCCGCGATCACGGAGCGCAGGGATTCCATACGGAACTTCCGAACCAACACGTGACGGTTGAACAACTTTAGATCCAGAACCGGGCGGAAGGAGCCGTCCTTCTTTGGGACAAAGAGGTTGGAGTAAAAACCCCGAAACCTCTCCCCGGAAGGCACTGGGACCACTACTCCGTCTCTGCGGAGTCCCTCCAACACCCGATGAAAAGCCTGAGCCTTTTCTGGAGATGGAACAGACCGATGGAATCGGTGTGTCGGCCGCGACGTCAGCTCTATCCTGTAGCCGCGTGAGACTACGTCTCGGACCCACTGATCTTGAACGTGGAGCAACCATCTGTCCTGAAAACGGGACAGGCGGCCCCCCACCTGTGGGGCGGCAGGACTGGAGAGCGAGTCATGCGGAAGTGGGTTTGGGGGTGGCAGCTGCTGCCCCCGTTGACTTCTTCTGACGACCTTTGGGGCGCCACTGAGTAGCGGGCTTGCCCCCTCTGTCCGTGCGAGCGGACGAAGCTGAGGACTGCGAGCTGGATCGAAAGGACCACTGTTTTGGGTTCCTTTTGACGGTATACCGTGGCTTAGGCTTATTCTGTGGGATCTTAGACTCCGCAGAATCCTTTATTAGCTTATCCAGCTCAGTGCCAAAAAGTCTGTCGCCAGAGAATGGAAGATTCTGCAGAATCTTCTTAGACGTGGCATCTGAGTCCCATAGACGCAGCCACAACAACCTGCGAATCGCTATAGCATTGGCCGAAGCCACAGCAGAGCGGGTGGCAGTTTCTAGGGTCGCAGTCCTGGCGTAATCTGCATAGGCCCTTGCTCTATCAGTAAGCGCCAGTACCTCTGTATTGGACCCCGCCAGGTCAGTGATACCATCTAAGCAGGACGTGATCGCCTGCAGAGTCCAGACCGTGGCAAAATTAGGGGCAAATGAAGACCCCACAGCCTCATAGGAAGACTTGGCGAGTTGCTCGACCTGTCTATCCGTCGCGTCCTTCAATGAGGAGCTATCAGAGGCAGAGAACAGGGAGCGTGCAGCAATCCTGGTCATGGAAGCGTCCACCTTCGGGGACTGCGACCATTCCTGAAGCACCTCCTGGGGAAAGGGGAAGCGAGTGTCCTTAGATTTACGGACATAACGCCGCCCAGGATGAATCCTGGGTGCTCTAACCACCCTTCCAAAGTTAGTGTGGTCCATAAAGGAGCCACATGGGCGAGCCTCCGGCTGCACCCACTGATACACCTCCTTAGGGTGCAGTTCCACCTCCTCAGGGGGTGCCACGAGATGTAGAGTCTCGTTTATTGAGGACACCAGATCCTCCACCCCGTCCGGTGGTTCTGACATAGATTCAAGCATTGAACCCCCATCATCCTCGTCACCATCAGAGTGACGCTCCTCCTCAGAGAGGGCCTGGATCTCGGGAGAGTCATCTCGGCGAGCCCGCTTAAGGGTCTAGCAGCAGAAAGAGATGACACCCGGGGGTAACTTGAAGGAGCAGCTGGGCTTCCCAGTCTCCTAGTCAGTGCCTCCAGGGATTGCGACATGGAGGACAGCTTGGATAACACAGATTCATTAATCTTATTCTGTGTTTCCCATTGCCCTGAGGTCACCTGAACCTCAGGGTACAGCACCGGAGCTGCAGATTCTGCAGAATCAGTCCGTGCCTCTGGGCGTCCGCAGTTATTGCGTCCCGTTGCATGTAGCACAGGTAGTGGTAGAATTGTCTGCCTTCACAGCACTTTTCTTTGCTGGGGACATGCCGACAGCAGAGGAAAAGAATAAGCCAAGTAGGAAACCGGAACACCGGCGGCTTACCGACCGCTTCACTGCGGTGGAGGGGAGCGGTGTGTGTGTGGCCTCCGCGAGGGTAATGACCGGTCTCCTCCGGGAGCGCAGCAGTGCACTCATCCAATCTCCAGTAGAGAAGTGAGGAGAAAATGGCCGCCGCCAGTAAAAACGTGGGCGGAGCCAAAAACACGCGGGAAGCACACACACACACGCCCAGCGATGACATCATCCTATGGGCTGCTCCACATCTCTCCAGGCAGCCATCTTAATAAATCTGGTGCCGGAGCCCGCAGCGCGGGAGATATAGTAATAACACTATACCCAGGGCTTCAACATCTGTGGCCCGCAGCCGCAGCCCCTGTGACACCACAGGGCGGTCAGCTATGGTGACCCCAGCACAGGGTACACCGCCAGAACCGCGGACCCGCGGGTGCGCGCGGTCTGAGTGTCATGAAACACAAAGTGCCAGACACTACCCCCAGGCAGACCGGAGACACAAAGTGCCTCAGTGCCGGTCCGGTCTGTAAGCACCATTTAGGGAGGCATCGGACGGGGGTTCAGCACCAGTCCGGTCTGTAAGCACCATTTAGGGAGGCCTCGGACTGGGCTGGCTCCAGTCCGGTCTGTAAGCACCATTTAGGGAGGCCTCGGACGGAGCGGAGCTGTGCAAGGCTCCTGTCTCCCACTTCTCAGAGCCCCCCAAAGAGGGATGGGAAGGAGCGCGGCAGCGTACCGGGAGAACACCATGTGCCCAGGCTCTAGGCCCTCCGGTACCTCAACCTGTGTGTTCCCCCATGGGTGAACAGGGAGACTGCCGGAGGTCCCCGACCGGGACCTACCTTATCTTCATACGCCATCACGTAAGCTGTGAGAATGCTGTGATGTGCAAGCAAAGCGTGTGATACCTCCGAGCACACTAAGTTTAAAACTGAGGGTCTTCCCTGCGGTAGGGGTTTATATGCGGAGGGGGCGGTGTCTACAAACTTGTAGTACCTAGTGTGGCCTCCGGAGGGCAGTGCCCTAAACCCCATTGTCTGGGTCTCCCATTATGATGATCAGAAAACAGACAGTTGAAAAAGCAGACGATTTTATCATCCCCATAAAATCCTTTCCAGATGCACACGAGACATCATCATTACAAGAAAAACCTTAAGAGGAAGATTATTCAACAACCACAGTTCAAATTCTTTCATAACAGATATCAATTTAATCAGCCTCACAACGCCATTATGACCATGACTTTACAGTGCTAAATCCTGCTGACAGACTCTCTTTAAATGGTTACTGTCATATCGATAAACTATGCATAAATTAACACTGTTATAAGAAACGTAAAATATCTCAAAAGAAGTTTTCCTTCACCCATTTCTCTCGGTCCACACTACTTCCTAATGCTGCGGTTCACTTTTTGAAAAAACACTCAATTCCATCTTGATCAAAAGGTCAGTGAGGTGAGGGTTATACTTCATACTATCAATACCTATAGAGTTTAGTAAGGGTGGAAAAATTAACTTTTTGATAAATCGTCCAGAAATAATAAAGCCATGGACAGACTATTTTTCACAGACACATTGCAAATCCACAGGAAATCAATATGATGTGTACAGCCCAAAGTTCTGACATGAGGACATCAGCTGGATTTGTTGTAAACTGCAAGATCATAATTACAGCCAAGATATGGGGGGGGGGGGGGGGGGGAAGAGGAAGGAAATAAAAATAAATAAAACAAAAATTATAAAACAAAATGCCCTACTTTTATGGACTGTCTTGGGATCTGGAATTTCTGGACAATTGGCAACCCTGGTGTGGGGAATGGAGAGATCAAGGATTTAGCTTTACAAAGTATTGGATATTTTCAGTTATGCACAGCTCTTTGGTGGTGCTGCTTCTGTCTATGTGAGAAATAAGATGATGAATCAGTCTGTTTGTGTGCAGTGCTCTGTATCACAACAGATATCTCTGAGCTAGTGAGCAGAGAATCATGGCCACTTTACACGTCCCGATATCGGCATCCAACTCCGATAAAAAGTCACGTGGTTCGTGCGTTGGCCCCGACATAGTTTGTGCGTTGTGCGGTGTAAATGTCAAATACGAACGATGCCAAAACGATATCGGGGATCAAATGAGCGTGCTCTTCAACGGCCCGATATTGGATGGACATTGTGGCCGGATCGTGCTATGTAAAAGCCCAACAACGAAGTGAAGTACAAGGTCCCCTATTCTCTCCCATGTTAAATGGTCGTTCCTGGGTCGGCCGTACAAGGGGGCGTACACATCGCTGCAGCGTTGCCTGCCAAAATCGAGCTGTGTAACATCTCCTATGCGATCTTGGAATTCTGCCCAGAAAAAGCGCGCTCCCGCGTTGTATCCAATATCGGACCGATGTTGGGACGTGTAAAGTGGCCATAACTGATAATTAGAGATGGAGCCCGCTGAGGAAAAAAGTGGTGACAATTGAAGGATACAAGCATGAGACGGCCTGAAATTGTATTATCCCTCATACACACGACAGCCTATTCTGAAAAGATACCTGGAACGCTTTACGAAAGGTAGTCTACATCTTGCACACCTTGAATAAACTTCACAAGGTGCTGCATTGATATACGAATGGTGTCTTATTTCCTATCTCCTAAAATACTAGGGGACAGCAAAACAATAAAATAGTGGATGGTGGGACAACATGACGAATAAAAAAGTACTGATCTTTAGGGTGTGTGTAGACAATCCGGAGACAACGTGTCCTGGTCTCCAGAACAACAATGTAGAGAAAGGCACACTTTGAATCAAAGTAATTATAGCTGTAGCAACATGAATTAAATTAGTGACCTAAATGGGAAAAGGGAAAGCGGGTAAACACAGTCGCCCTGTGCACACGATCTGCATTTGGGGCAGGGTGGCATTCACCCACCAAGATTGCACTTGACTATGCACCAATAAATTGACATGCGGCAGCCTACACCGCAGATGAGATAACATTGCATACAAAAGAAGCACTGTGAGCATGAGATTTCTGTAAATCCCATCTACTATGCTTGGTACTGTTGAATGCTGTGTTTTGGACACTGGCTTAATATGCTTTGTCCAAAACGCTGCTAATACTGATCGTTTGCAAGCACCCTTAGGTGTAAATAATCCAAATACCGAAGTACACACACACACACACACACACACACACACACACACAAAACCACTGCACAAGCCATTACATGACACATGGAGAGAAGGTGGAAATGAAGGTTTCTGGATTGCAGAAGCTCTGAAATGATGATTACAAGAGGATGTCTAATTGTATGCATGAAATTGGTATGTTGCAGCTTTGCCAATTTCAAGCCCTGACCAGGAATGGATGTTTTCTAGGAGGGGTCAGCGGCTACAAAGCAGCCAGCAGTACTGTTAGTCACAATACAAGAAAAAGGTTGTGAACATACCTGAGCAATGTTCAAGGTCTAGAGCATTGGAGGATGGGCAGGACAAGACAGAACAAAAATAAAGGAGAAAAAAAGAAAAGACAAAACAGTGACTATGAGGCCAGCCTCAAGATTCCCTGAGTCAGAATATACCCACCAGTGGAATCTGTAAATGGTAGCAACAATTTATGAAGTGTTCAGCGACAGTGACATGTTAAAAGCACTTTGGGAGAGGATTTGTAGCAGTATCACATGGTGTAGTAAGGGCTGGCAGAGGGCTCTCCTGAGACTGGCCTTATAGGAAGGGGAAAGCAATGCAAAACAAAAAGTCATTTTTTTCCAATATCTACTGGACTAAGAAACCCCCAGGCAGGAAGAACTACATAAGAAGAGTTTTCAAAAGTACCCACAAAATACTAAAAGAAATATAAAAAGGGAATACTACCACAACTGTTTTGTTCAGTCTGCTATAGCAAAAAAATAAAAATAAATGTAGGGGATAGAGCAATTCTAGGGAAAGTAGTCCTGTCAATACCTGCTTGTTGAGACCCAACATGTTGCACACCATATCTCGGGAATAGGGCTGCTCCAGGACATATCTCAGCAGAGCAGTCTGTGGCTCAAACAAGTCCTACAAGAAATCCAGAAAACACAAAGTAAAACATAATATAATAAGGCGCACACCTTCAAAGCCTGCATGGAGGCCAATGGCTGTATAATCTTGAATGGAATCTCATTCCCACCAAAACGTCCTGAAGGAATAGGCACTTGCATGTAGCAGCCGGCAGTGCGAGCCAAGACTAAGGGTGCCTTCACACTTGCGTTTGGAGCGCAGCTCACCAAACGCAGCCAAACGCTTGCGCACATGCGTTCCTATGTTTAACATGGGAACGCACGTGCCTGCGTATGGCTGAGTTTGGACCGCATTTGCGTACGGATGAGCATAATTTATGCGCCCTCCGACCGCACTCCAAACGCAGCATGAAGCATTTTTTTGGGCATTCGTTGGTGCTTGTTTTATCCGCAAGCGCACAAAAAAAAAAAAAAAAAAAAATGCATCAATGGATCCGCAGTGTCCTCCGCATGACAGCACAGGAGAACGCTGCGGATCTCATTGAAATCTCTCCCAGTGACCGCCGGTGATCAGCGGCGGCCACCGGGAGATCATGCAGAGCCACAGCTGATCTCCTGCCGGTGTCGGCGGGGAGATACAGCTGATCTGACAGCTGTTTAAATCTCCTGCGCTGACACCGAATAGGTGATGTCGGCGCTGGAGATTTGAAGCAGCGATCAGCTGTTTCTTATCTCCTGCACTGATATCACCCTATTCTGTGTCAGTGAGGGAGATTTAAACAGCTGTCAGATCAGCTTTATCTTCAAATCTCCCGCGCCGACACCGGCGGGAGATCAACTGTGCCAGGAGGAGGAGATCTCCACCGCTGATTTCCTCCTCCCGGCCGCCCCCAGAGACAGTTGATTGGCTGCCCTGGCACCATACTAATGTGAACGCATGCGGAGATTCTCCGCTGCGTTCACATTAGTATGGGCTGCGTTTGCGTCTGCATGCCCTCCGCATGCAGACACAAACGCAAGTGTGAAGGCAGCCTAAAAGCTTTTCAACACACATTGGTCCACACTCACAGAGCTGTACCCGATTGTAAGGACAAATCTATTTAGATGCATTTATCATTGCTTTGTGCAATAAAAGAAAAACACTTTCTCTTTAAAATTGCAATAGTTTAAAGCTGCAAGTAGCAACATTGTTTATAAAGCACCTTTCCCCCTACAGTATGATAAAGGCAAAGCTTTTAGTACATCTGACACTGACTGCAATTTAGAGACCCCTTATATAATGATGCACCAGTAAGTGAATATAATGGACATAAATATGGCACTCACAAGAAATTGACAGCACATATGCAGTTTGGTTTAAAAGGAGATGTCCAGGATTAAGGCTCATGTCTGCAGTCAATAAGTGGCTGCAGTCTTGTGAATTCTCACAATGCAGTGTACGGCTGTCAGGATTCTCTGATGCCGGCAGCGACGGTACTATTACTACTGTATTAAACTGTAGTATACATCTAAGGCTACATTCACACACAGTGTTTTGTGAGGATCCGTTTGTGGTGCAGAAACTGCACTAAACACGAGTCCTCCCAAAACGCAGCCTTGTGTGTGAATGTTGCGAAGCCATTTTCTCACCTCCCTGCGCTCCCACGGTGACCGCCAGCGATGTCCTCTCATTCCGGAGTCTGCAGTGTTCGGTGCCTCTAGGACCCTGCGCATGTGACTGAGTGACATCATTCGGTAACATTGTGCAGTGCCAGGTCCTCTCGCAGGTTCTGCAGCCTCCGGGATGAGAACGTGGCTGGAGATCACCGTGGGAGCGCGGAGAGGTGAGCAAAACCAATGTGTTTCGGTACTTCAACACCTTGAAGGCATTTGTCAAAACGAGTCAGTTTAGGGGAGGGGGGGGGGGCTTTTTGTTCTGTCAATCTTTCAACTTTTTATTAGTTAAAACTGAACATGAACAAAACAGAATTCACCTTTTCCCATCCTACTCTATCCCTCCAGCGGACCTGTCCATCAAAGTCAATAGCAAGTCACTCACCACATGCTGAGTGCCTCGGGGTAATACTCGATTTTGCCCTCTCCCTCAAGCCACTTATCCAAGCCCTTGCCACCTCCTGCCAACTCAAACTCAAAAATATTTCCCCGATCCATACATCCATTGACGAAGAAACTGCAAAAGCACTTGTGCATGTCCTCATCATCTCCCGCTTGACTACTGCAACCTCCTACTGTCTGGCCTCCCCTCTAAGACTTTTGCATCACTCCTATCCATTCTAAACTCTGCTGCTTGACTAATCCACCTGTCTCACCATTATTCCCCAGCCTCTCCTCTGTCAAGCCCTTCACTGGCTCCAGTTCAAAACTCTAACTATGACATACAAAGCCATCCACAACCTCTCTCCTCTATTCATCTGTGACAGTCTCCCGCTACTTACCTACAAGCAACCTGCGATCCTCTCAAGATCTCGTCTCCTGCCCTCTATCTCTTCTTGCCACAACTGCATACAAGAATTCTCCAGAAACTCTAAAACCCTCTGCCCCAACACAGACTCTCGCTTACTGTGGAAACCGTCAAAAGGAACCTGAAGACCAACCTCTTCCGACAAGCCAACAATCTGCAGTGACCCTTAAGGTACAGTCATACGGATCAATATTGCTAGGCAATTTCACTTGCAATTTGCTGGTTGCAGTGAAATCATGGACACATTGTTCTATCTTATTGCCGTGTACAAATGGAACAATATGTCCAGGATTTCACTGCAACCAGCAAATTGCAAGTGAAATTGCCAGCAATATTGCTGCATGTGACGGTACCTTTAGTCTACTAAGCCACTGCACGACCAGCTCTACTCTCTTAGTGTATCCTCACCCATCCCTTGTAGGACTGAGCCCGCACAGGCAATGTCCCCACTCCTTATGTACTTGTGTGTCTTGTAATTCTCATGGTTATTGTACTTGTCTGTGTATGCCCCTTTTCACATGTAAAGTGCCATGGAATAAATGGCACTATAATAATAATTGGCAAGCATGAAATTAATGTAGGTTATTCTAAATGACATATTTGGATACTCAAGCATGTACAGGAGTGTATGGTTGCATAACTTGGTACATGAAGCATTCAATAGTCTCGGCAAGTTTATATAAACACTATATTTAGCAATTGGCTTAGGTTGGTTTCACACTATCTTTTTTTGTAATCTAAGGGGATGCATCCCCCGGGATTCCCCTAGAATCCCTAGCAATTGAAAAACTGGATGCACTCGCACCGATATTATCACGAATCTGTCTCATGGTGCAGAAGCAGACAGGATGTATACTATTTTTTGCTGTATCCGGTGGAAAATACCCCCTGGTGGGTGTATAATTTCAAACTTTGTTCTGGGTATGCTCAGTCCAAAAACCCGGATCAGACATCCAGATCCAGCAGGCTCTGGATTCCGCCAGATACAAGTTCCATAGAGCTCCATTGTTATTTAACACGCATTGCCCTGGATCCGGGTGTTCACGGTTTTGTCTTGTCACGGAGACCAAAATCGCTTCAAAATGCATTTTTTGTCTCAGAGCAAAAAACATGGAAACTGGGATCAGGGGAGGGTACCATAAAGAACTGGATGCACCCACAAGTGAGCCATTGAAAGTCCCCCACTGAAGCTCCACTGAAAGTCAATGGGGTTGAAAATGAATGCGGGTGCACACGGATATCGCAAAATGGTAGTGTGAAACCAGTCTTAGAAGGATTAGCAACTTAAAGAAAAAAAAAAAAAAAATTTGAAAAGGAAACCGGTCATCAGCTTACCATATTTTTTGGACTATAACACACACACACACCAGACTAAGTCACAGCCAGGTTTTAGAGGGGAAAAAAAATATGAGGAAAAAAAAATCAAGCTAAAAAGTGGTCATGATGCACAGTTATGGGGTAGGGATCTGATGTTCACACTGCTACGGGGTAATGTCCCCAAATTCTACCCCATCCTGGGCCCCTTACGGGTATACAAGCCCCCATCCTGGTACATGATACCCATTCTAGTAGATGTGCTCCATTTTCTGGTATTTGTCCCTCACCCTGGCATGTGACCCCTCCCCCCCCCCATCATAGCGCACAACTGAAAATAATTAATAAATTATCATATTCACCTCCTATCATTACCCCTGCAGCAGCACAACACTCATGTGTTTTCATGACAGGTCAGTGTGTGAATTGCGCGCATTGATGACATCACTGTCATGCGCTGTGATAAGAGGACATTGCGATGTTGCAGGGGGAGCAATGGAAGGTGAATATAACTTTTCATCCGGAATATTCACTGCTTCCCACATCAAAGATGATGCATGGAAAGCAGTGAACATCTGCTGTTCTCAGTGCCCCTGCTCTACAATGTAATGCTGCACTCTAATGTACACCTGGCAGTCTGCTGGGAGTCTCTGGGCAGTGCTCTGTGCCTCTGCTGTACAATAAAATGGAGGATCTGTAGTGTCAGGCTGACACGAAACAGCTGTCATGCTGTTACTATGCTGTGCTTGTCCACTTGCCATCGCATGTCATTATAAGAAGAAGAAATAAAGATGATTTTTATAAGGCGAAGACATGGTTTGTGCCATTTTTTCTTTATTTCTACAAATGTACAATTTAATGCTGCTCCTCAACCTATCAGTGATGTCTCTTACTTCATCCACACAGGTGGCAAAGTCTCATACCTGTGCATACCAAGTGTGTACATAGGTGGCGGAAGAAAATATTAAAAGGGCATGAGCAAAAACTAGAGTTGCCCATCTCACTGCTCTGCACACAGAATGAAGCGCTGGTCAATCTTAGTGCTTTTTATTTTCAATAGTATAGAGCACAGCATGGGGGATTATTAGGAATATAATAAAAGGCTGGAGAACATGGTGGCAATCAATTTTTAATGACCATGGTGACAATGGCGACAGGTTCCCTTTTCATGGAGTTGAAACAGTTTTATGGCTTTATTTCATTCCTTCTTTACAATCATAAAAAAACGAATCACTTTAATAATGAATAAAACAAATGATTCACCTTGTCATAAGGCAATAGACCTTTCAAAGGAAAGCGCAATGTTAAGGGGTCCAACTTCCAAGAATTGCAGATGGCTCCCGAATTATTCACCACAGGAAGAAGACTGCAGCGGCCTTGGGACATTGTGTGTGATAAAGAAGCATGAAACTTTTTTCCAAAACAATTTTAGTTTCTTAAATGTAATACTAATTTAATAAAGGAGCTTTCCGAATTTAGAAAACTCCTGTTCCAACTGCAGTTTGTTAAACACAAAAGAAAAAGAAACACTTCCTTTACTCACCCTCCCTGGGTCTGCCGCTGATTATCTGCTACTGTTCCTGGTGTGTTATTTTCTGTGTGTTATTTTCTGCAGCTGTGATGTCAAGTCTACATTGCTGCAGCCAGGGAAGAGCTCAGAGACTGAGCAGCTCATGCCAGTAAAGGTACCATCACACGGTACAACGTTGCAGCAATGTCGGAAGCGATTCCGCGGGTGCGTGCTCACTTGCGACATCGCTGCCTTAGGCGTCACACAGTGATATGTTGCCAGCAACGCGGCCGCGATGTTGCAACAGGTATGGCTCGCTGGGTTGTGCACAACCCAGTGAGCAATAAGCATCAATGTTGCGAATAGCCAAAATGGCTTGCAACATTGTTATCGCCGGGTCACACAGAGCGATGTTGCCAGATTGCAGGAGCTACATGGCCAGGTTTACCAACATGTTGGTAAACCTGTCAACTGCGATCCAGCGATTCATCGCAGTTGCACTGTGCTGTTACACAGCACAACGCACCTGCGATATCGCTGAACCTGGGACTTTTCAGCGATGTTGCTTGCAACATCGCCCCATGTGATGGTACCTTAACTGACACAGAAATGGGTTCAATAATGGGCTTACAGTGCTACTAACATGACGTCCAAGCTGCAGACTATAATAGACACCAGGAGCAGCACCGGAGACTTATGACTGCACTTGGAGAGGGCAAGTAAATAAAATATAAAAAAAGGGCACCAACTACAGCTGGAGGACAGAGGTTTTTCCAGACACATGAAAACCCCTTTAAAGGGAACCTGTCAGGTGGTTTATGCCCCTCCAGCTATCACTGTCTGTAGCTGCAGCTTTATAATACCAGTCTAATCACCCCTGTCTGAGCTCATAGTGTAATATGAAAGGTGAAAAAAAAAGCATTTATACACTTACATTTCAGTCCCCACCTTGGAGGAGGGGGACTGTCTGGCAGGATAATAGTTAACTCACTTTTAACTTAGATAGCTAAAGGACCTGTGTGATGTAATGATCATGTGACCATAGTGGGCAGAGCTAAGCCAGCAAATTTATTATGTTCTATGAGAACTTAGCTCCGCCTATTGTAGTCACATGGTTGTGACATCACATCAGGTCTCCCAACATGTTCTAGCACAAGGCTGAAATGTTAACTATTAACCTGCCAAACAGTCCCCGTCCTCCAAGCTGGGGACTGACTGCCTCATTACATAAGGAAATGTAAGTGTATAAATGCTTTTATTCACCTTTCACATTATACTATGAGCTCAGACAGGGATGATTAGAATAGTATTATGAAGCTACAGGTACAGACACTGATAGCTGGGGAGGCATAAACCAGCTGACAGGTTCCCTTTAACAATGACTAATCATATTAAACAGGTTGTTACTTCACACCATATTGATGGCCCATCCTTCTCATGTTGATGACACACGCAATCAGTGGAGGTCTGACACCCGTCGATCATCTTATATTTCCCCCAGAAGTTGGATGGAATGACATGAAATGGTGCTGCAGTGCACACAGCTCCATTCAATGTATAATGGCCACTGACAGTATTTCTGAACAGCTTCTCTTTAATGGGAGCTATTCCACAGTGCCCGCAGCACCTACTCCACATTGATGGAGCGGAGCTCTGCAGAATGTGCCTACACATACAGCAGCTGCTCAATGCAGATGCCAGACCCCCACCGATCTAACATTGATTACCTATTCCTATAATGCTGCCAGTTCTTTTGTCATTTAAAATGCATATCTGTGATTAATGGCCACATAATTAAAATGTTCAAGGACTTGGCCTGCATTGCTTTAAGTATTCCATATACATAAAGGTAGCTTAAGATCATCATGAAACACTCTGTGGACCCAAATCACATTGGTCTTGATGAGGAGGTGTGCCGGAGTCGGATTCTGCTGATTGATGAAGAGCCACACGTCTCTGCTGGAATCAGTAGCGCTGGATGAACGGCATATACCTCCATTGCGCCTCCTCACAAACCTTACCAAGACCTGCTGGAGTAAAGATTTGAGGTGTAGCGAATGCTGCAGCTCATCATAAATTTGACAAGCATCGCTCGTCACACTCAGATTCACCTACTTTGTCAGACCTGGGCAAAAATGCACAGGAATTGCAAAATTCCTCGAGTTACACCAAAAAAATGTGACTTTTTCCAAAGATTTTTAAGAAAACTGTCGTAAAAGCTTTAATGAATTGGGTCCTGGGTTCCTCAACTCTTTTAAAGACGCGTAGGTTGGCCGTTTATTAACAGGACTGGAATAAGTGGCTACCAAAGACATCTGATGCTGCACAAACAGAGATGAGAGAACCAATGTCCAAAGTATGGTCTGCTTTTAACTTACCACAAATAGAGTTAATCCGTGCTGTGGGTCTAAAACTGTCAACAAAGTCTGACACCAAGTTCCCCAACAACTGTAAATAAGGGTTTAGAAAAGTCATCAGATAATAACCTGGGTATAAAACACACACAAAAAACAAAACACATAACAGTTTCTAGGAATTCAGTCTGCACCATATGCTCACCATGGATTAATTTGAAGAGTCTATCCAAGTGTTTAAAGGGGTTGAATCACTAACAAACCTCATTTTAATCAATAGATCTTGGAATAATAATAATTTCCACAATTGGATAAGTTTACAAAAATGTTCCTGTGCCGAGATAATCTTCTATATGTGTCCCTGCCATGTACTGTGTAATGGATGTGTCTGATCATAGCACATCTCCTGTGCTGAGATAATCTTATACATGTGTTCCTGTTATATACTGTGTAATGGCCGTGCCCGCCTGTACAGGGACATGGTCTGATCATACCACATCTCCTGCGCTGTATAATCTTAAATATGTGTCCCTGCTATGTACTGTGTAATGGATGTGTCTGACCGTACAGGGACATGGTCTGATCATACCACAACTCCTGGGCAGGAGAGGAAGCAAAAGAGTATACAGACATTATAGCATAAAACCACAAATAAATAATAAAAAAAGGCAGGGAAAGGTTATACCTCACATAGAAGAATGAGCTGTGATCCCGTGCTGTATATACTCTGTCAGACAAGGCCATTACACAGTACATAGCAGTGGCACACAATATCTCAGCACAAGAACATTTTTTAAAAACACATCCAACTGGGGAAAGTATTATTATTCCAAGATCTATTGATTAGAATAAACTTTAACCCCTTAAGGACCGAGTCACTTTGCAGCTTAATGACCAGACCATTATTTGTAATTCTGACCACTCTCCCTTTATGAGGTAATATCTCTGGAACGCTTCAACGGATCCTAGCGATTATGAGATTGTTTTTTCGTGACATATTGGGCTTCATGTTAGTATTAAATTTAGGTCGATAATTTTTGCGTTTATTTGTGAAAAAATAAAAAATTTGGCAAAAATTTTGAAAATTTAGCAATTTTCAAATTTTTAATTTTTATTCTGCTAAACCAGAGAGTTATGTGCCACAAAAAATAGTTAATAAATAACATGTCCCACATGTCTACTTCACATCAGCACAATTTTGGAAGAAAAAAAAAAATTTGGTAGGACGTTATAAGGGTTCAAAGTTCATCAGCAATTATTCATTTTTCCAGCAAAATTTACAAAACCAATTTTTTAGTGACCACATCACATTTGAAGTCCCTTTGAGGGGTGTACATGACAGAAAACACCCAAAAGTGACACCATTCCAAAAACTGCACCCCTCAAGCTACTCAAAACTATATTGAAGAAGATTATTAACCCTTCAGGTGCTTCACAGGAACTAAAATAATGTTGAAGGAAAAAATGGACATTTTAATTTTTGTAACAAAAATGTTCTTTTAGCCTCAATTTTTTCATTTTCACATGGGCAACAGGATAAAATGCATCCAAAAATTTGTTGGGCAATTTCTCCTGAGTACACCGATGCCTCATATGTGGTCATAAACCACTGTTTGGGCGCACGGCAGGGCTCAGAAGGGAGGGAGCGCAATTTGAATTTTAGAGCCAATTTTCCGTTCAAAAAGTGAAATGGCGCTCCTTCACTTCTGAGCCCTGCCGTGCGCCCAAACAGTGGTTTATGACCACATATAAGGTATCGGTGTACTCAGGAGAAATTGCCCAACAAATTTTGGGATGTATTTTATCCCTTTGCCCATGTGAAACTGAAAAAATGTAGGCAAAAAGAATTTATTTGTGAAAAAAAAGTGTTTTTTTAATTTTTATGAATGAATTTGTGAAGCATCTGGGCTTCAAAGTGCTCACTATGCATCTAGATACCTTCCTTAGGGGGTCTAGTTTCCAAAATGGGGTCATTTGTGGGGGAGCTCCAATGTGGAGACACACAGGGACCCTCCATACACGACATGGTGTCCGCTAACAATTTGAATGGAAAATGAGCTCAAATTGTTAGCGGACACCATGTCGCGTTTGGAGGGTCCCTGTGTATCTCCACATTGGAGCTCCCCCACAAGTGACCCCATTTTGGAAACTAGACCCCCTAAGGAAGGTATCTAGATGCATAGTGAGCACTTTGAAGCCCCAGATGCTTCAGAAATTCATCCGTAAAAATGAAAAAGCACTTTATTTTCCACTAAAAAATTATTTTTTCATTATTACGGATCAATTTGTGAAGCATCTGGGGTTCAAAGTGCTCACTATGTACCTAGATATGTTCCTTTGGGGGTCTAGTTTCCAAAATAGGGTCACTTGTGGGGGAGCTCCAATGTGGAGACACACAGGGACCCTCCAAACGCGACATGGTGTCCGCTAACAATTTGAGCTCATTTTCCATTCAAATTGTTAACGGACACCATGTCGCGTTTGGAGGGTCCCCGTGTATCTCCACATTGGAGCTCCCCCACAAGTGACCCCATTTTGGAAACTACACCCCCAAAGGAACATATCTAGATGCATAGTGAGCACTTTCTACCCCCAGGTGCTTCACAAATTGATCTGTAAAAATGAAAAAAGAAAATTTGTGTGGAAAAAAAAAGTGCTTTTTCATTTTTATTGATGAATTTGTGAAGCATCTGGGGGTTCAAAGTGCTCACTATGCATCTAGATATGTTCCTTAGGGGGTCTAGTTTCCGAAATGGGGTCACCTGTGGGGGAGCTCCAATGTGGAGACACACAGGGGCTCTCCATACGCGACATGGTGTCCGCTAACAATTGGAATTGTTAGCGGACACCTTGTAGGATATGAAGAGCCCCTATGTGCCTAAAAACATTGGAGCTCCCCCACAAGTGACCCCATTTTGGAAACTAGACCCCCAAAGGATTATATCTAGATGCATAGTGAGCACTTTGAACCCCCAGGTGCTTCACAAATTGATCCGTAAAAATGAAAAAAGAAACTTTTTGTGGAAAAAAACGTGCTTTTTCATTTTTATGGATGAATTTGTGAAGCATCTGGGAGTTCAAAGTGCTCACTATGCATCTAGATACGTTCCTTCGGGGGTCTAGTTTCCAAAATGGGGTCACTTGTGGGGGAGCTCCAATGTTCAGGCACACAGGGAGGGGCTCTCCATACCCGACATGGTTTCCGCTAACAATTGGAGCTAATTTTCTATTGAAATTGTTAGCGGACACTATGTCGCATATGGAGAACCCGTGTGCCACCAGCACAAGGGCAACTGGTAGAGTTGGGGTACAGCACCAGAAAATGGGGCCTCTAATGAATGCGCTATTTTCTTGGGTGGCTGTGGGTTGAAATTTGCAGCGTGGGGGACCCACAACATTTGAGTCTCTCCACGCTGAGGATTCCAGTCAGCCAGCTACCAAGTTGTACATGGCTGGCTACAAATACAGCGAAGGCTTTATTTTATTTCTAGAACTAATTCTAGAAAAAAAAAATGACGTAGGGCTCCGCCATATTTTTGGTCCAGCCAGGTACAACTTGGCAGCTACAGACTGCCAGCAACCCCCAGCTGCCTCGCTGTACCTGGCTGCAACCAAAAATACAGCGAAGCCCATTTTTTTTTATTTCTAGAACTAATTCTAGAAAAAAAAATGACGTAGGGCTCCGCCATATTTTTGGTCCAGCCAGGTATAACTTGGCAGCTACAGACTGCCAGCAACCCCCAGCTGCCTCGTTGTACCTGGCTGCAACCAAAAATACAGCGAAGCCCATTTTTTTTTATTTCTAGAACTAATTCTAGAAAAAAAAATGACGTAGGGCTCCGCCATATTTTTGGCCCAGCCAGGTACAACTAGGCAGCTGGGGGCTGGAATCCTCAGCATGGAAAGGCCCAAGCGTTCTGGGCCCCCCATGCTGCGAATTGCAGCCCGCAGCCGCTCCAGAAAATGGCGCATTCATTGAAGCGCCATTTTCTGGCGCTGTACCCATGCTCTTCCAGTTGCCCTGGTGCCGGTGGCAAACTGGGTAATAAAGGGGTTAATGCCAGCTTTTTATTGGCAGCTGGCACTAAGCCAGAGATTCATAATATAGGGCCAATGTTAGACCCGCCATTAGGAATCTCTGGTAAATAGTCAGAAAATACACACATAGAAAAATCTTTTTATTTGAAAAAAAAACACAAACAAAATTCGGACTCCATCTTTATTATGAAGATCCGACGTAGTCCACAACGAAGGTCCCACGACGCTCGATTGCCTCAGACGTAGTCCACAACGAAGGTCCCACGACGCTCGATCGCCTCTGCTCAATCCAGAGACTGCAGCAAGGGATCAAGTGTCCTCTTCCTACAGTCTCAGGGGTCAGAGTTATGGTGCACTGTATGACAATGATCAGTTATACAGTGCACCATGACTATGATCCCAGAGACTATAACAAGAGGACACTTGATCCCTTGTTGCACCCATCCATCCACCTATGCACCCATCATCCACATCCATGCATGCACACAACCACGCACGCACATCCACGCATGCGCACATCCACGCATGCACACATCCACGCATGCACACATCCACGCACGCATGCTGACATCCACGTACATCCACACACACATCCACGTACGCACACATCCACGCACATCCACGCACGCACATCCACGCACGCACATCCACGCACGCACATCCACGCACGCACATCCACGCACGCACATCCACGTACGCACATCCACGTACGCACATCCACGCATGCACACAACCACGCACACACATCCACACATGCATATCCACGTACGCGCATCCACGTGCTGACATCCACGCATGCACACAACCACGCACACACATCCACACACGCACATCCACGCACGCACACATCCATCCATCCATCCATCCATCCATCCACCCATCCATCCACCCACCCATCCATCCATTCTTTCATTCATTCATACTTACCCAGCGATGAGGAGGAGGAGCCCCTGAGAAGAGGAGGAGCCACACTGCAGAGGAGGCCCGACGGTGCGGGCGGGTGCACAGAGTGTGCAGCCCGCCGGGATAGGTGAGCGGGGCTGGGGACCAGGGATCGGGGGCTGGGGACCGAGTCCCGGGGGCTGGGGACCAGCAGGGAGGAGGAGGGGGCCCTGCAGCTTTGCCGGCGGGCGCAGAAGCCCGCCGGCAAACAAACTGTGCAAGGTGGAGGGCGGGGATGGACGGGAGACAGGGGGGGCTGCACAGGGGACGGGGACCGCACACAGGAGGGGCTGCACAGGGGACGGGGACAGGACACAGGAGGGGCTGCACAGGGGACGGGGACAGGACACAGGGGGCTCAGGACACAGGGGGGGGGGCTACAGGACACAGGGGGAGCTGGACACAGGGGCGGGGACAGGACACAGGAGGGGCTGCACAGGGGACAGGGACCGCACACAGGAGGGGCTGCACAGGGGACGGGGACAGGACACAGGAGGGGCTGCACAGGGACGGGGACAGGACACAGGAGGGGCTGCACAGGGGACGGGGACAGGACACAGGAGGGGCTGCACAGGGGACGGGGACAGGACACAGGAGGGGCTGCACAGGGGACGGGGACAGGACACAGGAGGGGCTGCACAGGGGACGGGGACAGGACACAGGAGGGGCTGCACAGGGGACGGGGACAGGACACAGGGGGCTCAGGACACGGGGGGGGGGGCTACAGGACACAGGGGGAGCTGGACACAGGGGGCGGGGACAGGACACAGGGGGAGCTGGAGCATCAGCTCATGGCCGGCGGCTGCGGTGCAACCCGCCCGCAGATAAGAGTGATTGCGGTGGGGGAGGGGGGTGAAGGGGTTAACAGGGGTGCCCACACCTCTGCCCCTAACCCTTGGCTGTCACTGACAGCTTTTAGATTTGAGCTGTCACTGTTCGTTTAGAAGCAGTGACAGTTCAAAGCCATGACGAGTATACTCGTCATGATGCGGGAACTGACATCTTTTCATGACGAGTATACTCGTCATTGGTCGTAAAGAGGTTAAAAATTAACTGTTTGTAGGAAAACCCCTTTAAGTCTGTCACTGACCACCAAAGGCAGCATATAAATCTATACTTTTCAATATAGTGAATAGCTTACATATACTGGCAACATAGGGGGTCAAAATAAATCCTGGCATCATTTTCACTGGCAAAAGTCTATTAACCCAATTCATCAAAACATGCGTGATGAGGGAGCCAAGTGGAATCAGAGGCACTTGATACATTGAGAGGAACATACCTCAAAAAGGGGTTGTCCACTTCTAGGAAACCCCTCCTCATTCCAAATTTCTCCCAGTTAAAATAAAAAAAAAAAAAAGGCTTTTACGTGCCTCCACCAATCCAGTGGTGTCAGGGCTTGCATTCCTGTGAGATTATGATATCACACGAGGCCCACATCTAATCAACGCAAGCTTCTCGCTCCTCACCTTTGGACAAACAGGTTAACCAACAGGAAGAAAGGGCTGCGGCTGCCGAGAAAAGCTGGTGGTGATTACGTGCATGGCTCGCAAGAAGTCACACCCTCACATGAGCCCCAGGAACATGAGCTCTGACACCACTGGAATAGTGTTGTCACAGAAGGGGAGTGTAGGTCTTTTATTTTAATTGGGGGACATTTGGAAAAAGAAGGAGGTTGTCCTAGTAGCATACAACACTATAATGAATCAAGCACTAGTGAGAGACTGGAGTAACATTTCAAGTGTAAGGTATGCCATAGCCCCTCCAACTAGCTTAGCAAATGTTTCCACAGTATATCCCAACCCACACATTTTATCATAACTGCCTGAAACTGGACTGAAATGGAAAGTCACCAACTTTCTGTGCAACTTTGAGAAGTTGTAAAAATTTTACTCAGTGCCGAGTTTTACTTGATGAAGTGGGCCCACAAAAATGAACAAGACCAAAAAAGCCAATTATGTTAATTCACGTGTTGTTGTCTTATGTCATGAAATAAAAATTATAATAAATCCATACCCAATGTGGAAGTTTTCCTTCAGGATACAGTTTACGGATTTCCGTTACAGAAAAGTAAGCCGGAAGAAGGCATGCGTTTCTGTCTAATATGTAGGCCACAACCTGAAATGAAAGATCACATAGTTCAAGATTCAACAATACACCAAAGTCAACAGCTTTAGTCTCCTACACCCAATCATAAAAAATAGCGAAAAACACCTGAAAAACTACCGTATATACTCGTGTATAAGCCGAGTTTTTCAGCACATAAAATGTGCTGAAAAGTCCCCCCTCGGCTTATACACGGGTATATACGGTAATTCTCTCTATAACAGCCCACCCCCCCGTGGTCTTTCCCCCCCGCCGTATATACAGCCCCCCCGTGGTATCCAGGGCCCCCCTTGCTGCACCTGTAAAGGAAGATGTCGGTATACTTATCGCTGCTGCCGCCGCCTCCGCTCCGCTTCTCGGTCACCGCGCTGCTCCGGCCGGGTCTTCATGCTTCCTGTTCCTTCTCCGGCGCTCAGGAAATGACGTCATTGTTCGAGCGTCGGAGAAGAAACAGGAAGCATGAAGACCCGGCCGGAGCAGCGCGGTGACCGAGAAGCGGAGCGGCGGCGGCAGCAGCGATAAGTATACTGACATCTTCCTTTACAGGTGCAGCAAGGGGGGCCCTGGATACCACGAGGGGGCTGTATACAGCTGGGGCTGCTGTATACAGCTGGGGCCCCTGTATACTAATTGGGGGGTGGGGGGGGGGGGTCTGTATACCCCCTGGGGCTGCTGCGGTATATACCCCCTGGGGCTGCTGCGGTATATACCCCCTGGGGCTGCTGCGGTATATACCCCCTGGGGCTGCTGCTGTATATACCCCCTGGGGCTGCTGCTGTATATACCCCCTGGGGCTGCTGCTGTATATACCCCCTGGGGCTGCTGCTGTATATACCCCCTGGGGCTGCTGCTGTATACTACTACTGGGGCTTCTGTATACTACTACTGGGGCTGCTGCTGTATATACCCCCCCCCTGGGGCTGCTGCTGTATACTACCACTGGGGCTGCTGCTGTATACTACTACTGGGGCTGCTGCTGTATACTACTACTGGGGCTGCTGCTGTATATACCACTGAGGCTGCTGTATACTACTACTGGGGCTGCTGTATACTACCTCTGGGGCTTCTGTATACTACCACTGGGGCTGCTGTATATATCTCTGGGGCTGCTGTATACTACCACTGGGGCTGCTGTATACAGCTGGGGCCCCTGTATACTAATGGGGGGGGGGGGGGGGTCTGTATACCCCCTGGGGCTGCTGCGGTATATACCCCCTGGGGCTGCTGCGGTATATACCCCCTGGGGCTGCTGCGGTATATACCCCCTGGGGCTGCTGCGGTATATACCCCCTGGGGCTGCTGCGGTATATACCCCCTGGGGCTGCTGCTGTATATACCCCCTGGGGCTGCTGCTGTATACACCCCCTGGGGCTGCTGCTGTATACTACTACTGGGGCTGCTGCTGTATACTACTACTGGGGCTTCTGTATACTACTACTGGGGCTGCTGCTGTATATACCCCCCCCCTGGGGCTGCTGCTGTATACTACCACTGGGGCTGCTGCTGTATACTACTACTGGGGCTGCTGCTGTATACTACTACTGGGGCTGCTGCTGTATATACCACTGAGGCTGCTGTATACTACTACTGGGGCTGCTGTATACTACCTCTGGGGCTTCTGTATACTACCACTGGGGCTGCTGTATATATCTCTGGGGCTGCTGTATACTACCACTGGGGCTGCTGCTGTATATACCACTGGGGAGGCTGCTGTATATACCTCTGGGGCTTCTGTATACTACCACTGGGGCTGCTGTATATATCTCTGGGGCTGCTGTATACTACCACTGGGGAGGCTGCTGTATATACCTCTGGGGCTTCTGTATACTACCACTGGGGCTGCTGTATATATCTCTGGGGCTGCTGTATACTACCACTGGGGCTGCTGCTGTATATACCACTGGGGAGGCTGCTGTATATACCTCTGGGGCTGCTGTATACTACCACTGGGGCTGCTGTATATATCTCTGGGGCTGCTGTATACTACCACTGGGGCTGCTGCTGTATATACCACTGGGGAGGCTGCTGTAACACTGCTGGGGCCTGTATGTACCACTGGGGAGGCTGCTGTATACCACACTTCTGGGGGCTGTATACTACCACTGGGGAGGCCTGTATACCACTGCGCGGGCCTGTATACCACACTGCTGGGGGCTGTATACCTGTGCTGGGGTCCACCCTCGGCTTATACACGAGTCAATAGGTTTTCCCAGATTTTGGGGGCAAAAGTAGGGGGGGTCGGCTTATACACGAGTATATACGGTATATAGAAGAAAAGGGTTTGGTCTCACAAATAATACAGTATTCATATGTAAAAACAACACTACTCATGGAAGGCTGTATAGGATGTTATTATCATGATGATCCATGTCCGATTATGCGAACAAAGATCTTATCTATATTATATACCATTAGAGATTTGATTTTTTTTTTAAACCCAAAAAAAATTAAAAATAAATAAAAGGCGTGTATGAACGTTACCTCTCTTGAAGCTAGAAGCTGCTGCACAACGGCAGAGCTCACAGTGTTCGGAATAGTATGGATTTTCTCCACTATTACTCTTAAGAGATCTCGAACTCCCTGCCAAAGAAAAGAAAAAAAAAGTAAAAAAAAAAAAAAAAAAAAGAAAAAAAAAAAGGAGTGGAGTAACTTTCAGCACAACAATCAATGCACTAAACATTCAGTTTAATCCTTTCATGGACAAGTCCCATTTTCCAAATTTGTTGTGTCACTATGTGTAACAACCTTGGAATGATAGATTCTACATATCCCTGGGAATATAACCTAAACTAATGTTGACCTTTGACACATTCAGAACAGGAATCAATGTGTCACATGGATTTATGTCTTAACATCAGTTAAGAAAATTTTGAAACCTAAAACCCCAGTCACACATAACGAGATCGTTAGTGAGATCGTTGTAACTGTGACGTTACAACAATCTCCCCAGCGATGTCGCTGTATGTGACATTTAGCAGCGATCAGGCCCCTGCGGTGAGGTCACTGATTGCTGCAAAGTGCTCAGGCCCATTTTTTCCCCCCATCCAGGGTCATTGATCCAAGTCTCCTCTGAGAGACTTGCATGTAAATAGGAGTGTGTGTTTCCAGTCTTAAGGCCACTTCACACGCTCCGATATCTGAAACAATATTGTTGAAACGTCACGCTTTTGAGATTGTTCTTACCATCTTGTTTGTGCATAGTTGTGTGTAAACGCAGGATGTCTGAACGAGAAATAGTTGTATCGGACGTCTCAAATTTGAGAGCAGGACCTCAAATCTATCGTTCGTCATCCAATTAAGAATCTGTGAAGCAGCAACATCGTTCAGTGTGACACCTTTTTGAACAGTGTCGTTCATATTTCTCCTATTCCTGCCACTTTGTAAAATCACTCAAACGATCTTCTCCAAATAGCTGGAGCATTGCCAAATTTAAGATTGTTAACGAAATCCTTGCTTGTGACAATGCACTAACGATGTCGGAAGGATCGCGGTCACATGACATAGCTAACGATCTCATTCAGTTATCGTAGCGTGTGAAGTGGCCTTTATACTTAGGCCGGAACCCTTTGTCATGGAGCTGTGATCAAACATTAACATTGTGGGCCCTTGTATTCACGGCTCTCCTTCCAAGATTGTGGCTAATGCAGATGACTTGTTTTTCTTCATCACCAATTCGGTCACCTCACTTCCAAACCTGATGCAGAATTCCACTTCAAAAGGGTTAAGTTAGCTCTCAAGTTTTTCGGGACCCCATTACCCAAGGGTATGTAGAAAAGAAAGGGGACTTGAGATCGCGCTCCTGCTTCAATCAACCAATCTATTCTGGTTATTTAGAATTCATATGGCGGTTTATTAACGCGTTTCAAGGTTTACAACTCCATAAAAAAAAAAACACAAAATAAGATGATCACCTGGTACCAGTCCAGGGGAGCCAGTACACTTTACTTCCTTCACTGGTGTTTCTACAGATAAAACACTATCATGCACCTTTTCCTTTCCAGCTTTTTGCTCCTGATGGGACCCCATTACCAACAGACATGAACTTGACATAGTTGCTTAACTTTACTAAATTTCTCCAATCAGTAAAGAACTACACAAGATGGACAAGGAAGGCTTTCCCGTTATTTGGTAGAAGCGTCATCAGATCCTGTATTACGCTCTTATTGGAGTTCCCTCGTGCTTTTTCAAGAGTCTTAAAATGGTGGTATAGCTTTGCCCGATATCAGATCCTACTATATAACCTCTCACCTTTCTACAATCTTGGACTGGTGTAGGAATGGTACCGAAGAAGCTTGGGTCAGGATTAAGCAAAGCTTTACAAATATTCCTCTCATTGCAGCTCCCTGGTTGGATACGGCTATGACCAAAATCACATCCCACAATTGGTGCTACTATCACCTGCTGTACCCAGCCAGCAGTATACCGCAATCCTCCTCTATGTACTCTACTACATGCCATCTGTTCTGAAGCGAAGCCCATGTGGTGAAGATGGAGATAAGGAAGGCGATGTGTTACATATTTTCTGGTTTTGCAGGCACCTCACTAGATCTCATGTTTGACCTGGATCTGGTTCTCGTCTTTCTCAATCACTGTGACAATTCCCGACAACTATATAGGCACTCTATACTAAAAGGTACATTATTTCAACTGACTGAATGTGCATCCATCTCCTTTGGAAAAAAAGAAAAAGATGATTCCACTCTGACAATATTCCTTTGGTTCTCTAAAATGAATGGACTGATGTTGATGGAGGATCTTACCTCTATCACCAAAATCTTCTACGATTGTTTCAATAAAACCTGGTATTATCGGTTGGAGTTTATGGCCCTGTCACATGTGTCAACCAAGGCTGCGATGTCGGAAGCGATGTGCGGGTGCGCGGTCGCTTCCGCTATCGCAGCCTTGGTGTCACACGGCAGGATGTTGCCGGTGACGCCGCAGCGATGCGGGCGGCGCCATAGCTCGCTGGGCTGGAATCAACCCAGAGAGTGATCCGCAGCAATGCTGCGGTATAGGCTGGATCGCCGCCAACATCGCTATTGCGGTGTCAGACGGCGCGATCCAGCCTAATCGCTGGTCGCAGATTGACAAGTTTATGAACATGTTCATAAACCTGTCAACCTGCGACAAATCGCAGTCGCGTCGCGCTGTCACACAGCACGATGCACTTGCAATATCGCAAGCGATATCGCTGATGCATCACTTTTCGGCGATGTCGCTAGCGACATTGACACGTGTGACACGACCTTTAGAGCCTCTGTTGAATATTGGGCTCTTTTGGGAGACAATTGAATTTGACATCATAGGACTCCTGTCCTGAATATTTCCTTTCCCTTCCCTTCCCTTTTCCCTTTCCTCCTCCTCCTTCCACTCATGTTTCTTCTGTTTTTTTCCCTTCTCGCTTTACTTCTTTTTATGAGAAGTCTCTGCTCTGCGCAGGTGCCATCTTCCCAGAAAAAGACACGAAGGAGGAAAGACACGAGTACCCTGAAATTCCAACGTCTAAAGACATATGGCTATCACTGTGGTGTTAGATGTGGACAACACGTGGATGGTACACTTATGCCATCTCAGTGCTGTATTCATGGACCCATAGATTTTTATTGGTCCTTTTCAACCGCAATATTGGAGAGATGAAAAAAAATAAATAAATAAAAAATGAAAAACAGGATATGTGAAAAGCACCATAGATTATAATGAGCTTGTTGTAATCAATTATTTTTCATGGATAAAACACATAAATGGACAACACAGATTCCTGAATGAGGCCTCAGAATCAGCTGACGGCTATGTAATATAGCTGGCACCAGCACATGTAGTCGGTGTACATGTTTTTGTATGATCGTACACATAGATGCATCCTGTTTTAAAAAGCCCACTGTTTTGCAGGACTAGTTATATTAGTATTATTTTGAAGTGCCCTATTTTAAGTTCTTATGTCAAGGGGAGAATGGGGGGCGCAGCAAGACCAAGGGTATTTTTAAATGTCACTGCTTTTTTGTAGGGGAACTAGTATGTAATATTTTGCAATACTTACGTATTTTGCACTGTATTAGGTCTTACAGTTGCACACTATTAAACCAGGTCTTAAAGCACCACTCCATTGGTTATTAGTTTTTTTATTAATTCCGCGTCGCAGTGGCGCTTTAAATCTAGGTCCTCTGCCCTCCGATATATACTCACTATGTGGCATCATCATCTGTCTTGTGGCACCATCTTTTGGCTGGAAGTCAGAAGTCATGTCACAAATGCACAATGCATCTCTACAAGGACCCCAAATGGGCCTATATAGAAATGTATTGATAAATGACCACTGGTAAGCTACAGTAAATAAATGAGCTACCAGAAAGTCACAACTCACAGGAGACTGACCCTGGCGATTCTGGAAAGAAGAAACCGCCAGAAGGTCAATATAAGACAGAGAGCAGGATATTTCATTAAGCACCACTCCAGCAGTGCAATAAAAACCACACATGCTGGAGTGGTGCTTTAAAATGAGTAATCACATTGCAGCACCATGTCAAGGTCACTAAAACAGAATCACAAAATGTTTAATGATCAGAGAATGTTCTACTCAAACATGAAGAAATCTGAAATGTGTGTTAGGTGCACATACCTTATAATCAACACCACCTATGATTTTCAGCACAAGCTTGAATGTTAACACCCAAAGTTGTGTTCTTTCCCATTCCAATGCATCAGAGTTTACTAAGGCCTCACAAACCATCCTGAGAATAAAGCAAGATTAATAGAGGCTGGTTACCAGAAAAGTATGTATTATTCTAGAATTATGTCTGTCTAAAACACAAGAAAACAGCAGTGTGTGTGTGTATGTGTGTGTGTATGTATGTGTGTGTATATGTGTGTATATGTGTGTGTGTATATGTGTATGTGTATGTGTGTGTGTATGTATGTGTATACACACATTTATATTAGTGTTGATAGGCTTTCGAAATGATATCTGACTAGAAATTAAATTAGCACTCTGGCATTTTTTCTTTATTGTGCCTTCTGTTACCAATGAGCAAGGTGTGTAATGAATGCATTAATACTTATTGGCAGAGTTACTCCAGTCCTTTCCTTGATCATGTCACCACAGTTGTAACCACCCAGCATCACTTTCTCATTGCTTGCAAGTCTATGAGTGTCAAATCAAGGCTCTCAGACTTCCGTTAAGGTGGCGGTCACACCAACATTTATGCTCCGGTGAGACAGAATCTGAACAATTATGGTCCAACTCTTATAAGAGCATCAGCTTATTGTGATCAAATTCCCTCATGTGACAGAATCTGACAAACATCTTCCATACTTTGTAAGTCCGCAGAAATTGGACTGCACTCGGATATAATCCAAGTGCAGTCCAAGGATTTCTATGTACCCATAGACTTGAATGGGCATACACTAAGATTTGCGCTGCGAAGCATTCTGCATTTTTTTTCTCATGCTGAAATATCATGAGGAAAAAAAAAGTGCAGATCAACATTGTTCCATAGTATCACGGGAGTGATACTACTCAGGAGCGAATACAGTCACTGCTTCCATACATACACAGGAGGAGCAGCATATTGCAGGCAGCGGGGTGGGTTTTACAGGCACAGGGGCAGCTCCGACTACCCCACCTGACCATGTAGAGCTAATTACCATACAGCACGAGACACATTAGAAAGGGGATTTTTGGAATTCACCGTAAAATCCTGTTCTTGAAGCTTCAATTGGGGGACACAGGAAGACCTTGGTTGTATGCTTGCTGCCAACCAGGATGCGGGCACTATGCAAAAAAAAAAATAAAAAAATCCACCACAAAAAGCAACTCCTCCCCAGCAGTATACACCCACCTACTGGCACAAACAACTCAATTAGTGAGAATAGCAATAGGAGCAACCATAAGCATGCAAACCTGCTCACCTATATACAAAGGGAGGGAGCTGTGTCCCCCAACTGAAGCTTTAAGAAATGGATTTTATGCTGAGTTGGGGGACACAGGAAGACCTTGGGACAAACAAAAGCAGTCCCCTCGGGTGGGTATCATGACAGAAGGACCAATCGAGTGAACTCACACCACAGCGGCCTGGAGAATCTTGCGCCCCAGAGCAGCATCAGCAGATGAGCGAGTATGAACCTTGTAGAATTTAAGAAACATGTGAACCGACGACCAGGTAGCTGCTTTGCAAAGCTGAGCGTCCGAAGCCTGATGTGTGAGGGCCCAGGAGGCTCCCACTGCTCTAGTGGAGTGAGCTCTTATCCTGGATGGGCAGGCAACCTGCTTAATGCGGTATGCCTCAGATAGCACAGCAAATCCACCGGGCAATTGCAGCCTTTGAGGCGGCCAAACCCTTGCGAGGGCCATGCGGGTCCACAACGAGAATGCGTATGCCGAACGGAAGTTGTTTGCGATGAGTAGATAACAAGGGACCTTACCAAGTCCAGATTGTGTAATCTCTTTGACCAGCTCCATCTCATGCTCATGAAAAGAGAGGGTAGTACAATCTCCTTGATGTGGAAAGATGAGACTACCTTTGGTAGGAACTTTTCCATTGGATAAAGGACTACTTTGTCTTTGTGAAAGATCAAATAGGGAGAACCGCATGAGAGAGCCGTGAGTTCAGACACCCTCCAAATGGAGGTGATCGCCACAAGTAATGCAACGTTTCAACCTAGGAGAGGGAAACTGACCCCCTGCAGAGGCTCAAAGGGCGGGCCCTGGAGTACATCTATTACTAAATTCAGGTCCCAGGGATCAAGAGGAGGGCGGGCGAAACGGGAGGAGTGACATGAGCTACCCCTTGGAGCAACGCCCTGACCTGTGGGAGCGACGCCAGCTGCCTCTGGGGGGGGGAAATATATAATATGGTAATAGATATATATATATATATATCTAATCAGAGGCAGCTGGCGTCGCGGCCACAGGTCAGGGCGTTGCTCCAAAATATATATATTTTAATAATAATAATTATGTTTACCGTTAATTCGGTTTCTAGCATACCTTCCACGAAAGCATAGGAGGTTGCCTCTCCATGCCCCAATAGGGACAGGAAGCACGAGGGAGGTTAAAAGGACTCTCCCACCTCCCACTCGCCAGTGTCTTACAACAAACCCATATCACAAAAGAAACCAGCAACACATTCCAAGAACATCAAGCAATACAGGGTGGGAAAGAAGTGCTGTCATGGAAGGTTTCCTAGAAACCGAATTAACGGTAAGAATAAATTCTTTCTCTAGTCACCTTCCACGACAGCATAGGAGGAATGCCCAAGAATCCTTAGCTAAGGAGGGAATACGGCTTGCAGGACTTTTCTGCCAAAGGCAAGCTCCCTGCTAGACAGAAGATCCAAGCGATAAGGAGACCGAAGTGAACCTGGTAGAATGGGCTGTGAATCCCGAAGGGGGAGAGAGGCCTTGATGGAGATAGCCATTACCGTTGCCTTTTTTAATCCAATTAGCTATCATGCTTTTAGCCACCTTCATGGCCTTGTTGCGACCAAAGGGCTGAATAAACCAGTTAGGGTCAATACGCCATGGCGCCGTTAAATCCAGGTAGTGCAAGACCAGTCTACGGACGTCCAGAAAGTGAAACTCCTCTTCCTTTGGGGACTTAGGATGTTGACACAAGGAAGGACAATAGTCTGAGAGTGATGGAACTCGGAGACAACTTTCGGCAGGAAAGACTGACCCAGCTGGAAGACTATGCGGTCATCACAGTCAAATATGGTTCTCTAATGGACAAAGCCTGTAATTCTCCAATTCTCCTTGCAGAGGTGATTTCCACCAGAAAGGCAAGTTTGTGAGATGGAGACCTAATGGTACAGGAAGCAAGAGGTTCATAAGGAGTACGTCAGAGACCTGTAAGAACTACATTCAGATCCCAGGAGGGAGTGAGAATCCCCTGTCTGGGACACCGACTAGTAGCCGCAACCATGAACCGTTTGATGGTCAGCCAGTTTCACATCAAACACAACTCAGTGCCGCCACCTGCACCTTGAGGGTCCTAGGCTTAAGGCCCAAATCCAATCCCTGCTACAAGAAACCCAATATTTGGGAAATATTAGGAGAGAAAGGATCAGGCAAGGTGGGACCGTACAAAGAGGAGAATTTCTTCCAAATCTTATTGTATATTGAGTTGGCAACAGGTTTACGGCAATCTTGCAAGGTAGCTATAACCCAATCAGAAAAACCCTGAGCCTTCAGTACCCGGGCCTCAGAAGGCAGGCAGCTAATTTAAGCTTCTGAGGATCCGGATGGAAGAGCGGACCTTGTGAGAGAAGGTTCGGGTCTGGAGCCAGAGACACCAGACCATCCACTTTGAGGGACATGATCAGATTGTACCAACTTCTCTCCCTCACCTGCTGCAGAACACAAAGTCAGGGATGCGGTGCTGGCCGCATTGCCCCGCCTCCTGCGGTGACGTCACCACTTATACCCGCAGGCGTGGGAGAAAATGACTGGCATGAAGGAGGCGGCGGCATTCAGTGCTCGAATTAGATCACCATGGATGGTTGGTGACAGGTCCTCCAATTAAATCAGGTGATGTGCATCTCTGTAATGAGTAGGGGTGAGGTGTAATGACATCAACACCCTATATAAAAGGTGTGCTTAATTATTAGGCAAATGCCTTTCCTTAGGCAAAATGGGTCAGAAGAGAGATTTGACCAGTTCTGAAAAGCCCAAAATTGTGACAGGTCTTGCAATTGCCAAACTTTTGAACTGTGATCACCGAATAATCAAGCGTTTCATGGCAAATAGCCAACAGGGTCGCGAGAAGCGTGTTGGGCAAAAAAGGCGCAAAATATCTGCCCATTGAGGAAAATCAAGCGCGATACTGCCAAGATGCCATTTGCCACCAGTTTTGCCATATTTCAGAGCTGCAACGTTACTGGACTATTAAAAAAAAAAGGAGATTTTTGTGTACTCACCGTAAAATCCTTTTCTCTTAGCCTCTAATTGGGGGACACAGACCGTGGGTGTTATGCTGCTGTCCACTAGGAGGCGACACTAGGCAGAATCTGCAAAAGAGTTGTGGCTCCTCCTCTGCAGTATTACACCCCTGAACAGGAAGTGCTTCTCCAGTTTTGTGCTAAAGCAGTAGGAGAGTTAACAGATAATAACAGAGACACAGGAGTCTACGCAGGCAACCTGTGTAAACAAATATAGCTAACAAGGTAATAACAGTGTAACAAGGCCTGAAACCAAACAGGCACGTGTGTAAACAGTTAAGAGTTAGCAGAGTAATACTAGTACCACAAGGCCTGAAACTAAGCAGGCGCATGTGGAAAACAGTGAAGAGTTAACGAAGCATAATCGTATAACAAGGCCTGTAACTAAACAGGCTCACAGTACTACAAGGCCTGGAGCGAAACAGGCACAAGTTTAAACAGACAACAGTTAACAGAGAGATAATAGGCCAACGTGTAAACACGTTAACCATGTAACAGCTGAGAAGCTATGTGAGAACTGTAGAAAAGGCCCATAAGGGCAATTGGGTGGGTGCTGTGTCCCCCAATTAGAGGCTAAGAGAAAAGGATTTTACGGTGAGTACACAAAAATCTCCTTTTCTCCTTCGCCTCATTGGGGGACACAGACCGTGGGACGTCCCAAAGCAGTCCCTGGGTGGGGAAAGAACAATGGAACTAGTGACACTGAGCATGGTCAGTGAAAAACTATGCACCGACAGGCGGGCTGCTGCCGCCTGAAGGGCATGGATACCCGGACCTGCGTTTGTCGAGGGCCGAGTACAAGCACTATATTGGCTTGGGTATGGGTGTAGGCTGACCTTTTGGCTGCCTATACACTCATACTTCTCACCGAACTGGCCAGGAGGCTTCCACGGCCGCAGTAGAATGTGCCGTGACCTTCCCGAAGGAATGAGTTTTCGAAAGTATAAGCGTCTTGGATGGTTAGAGGAATCCACCTGGTTAGGGGAGCTTTAGAGGCTGACGTGTCTTTATGTCTGCCCATTGGAAGAAGGATAAAGGAGAATCCGACCTCTTAGAAGGGCACCGTCCTGGATACCTAGACGTGTAGGTCCCTGACAAGGTCCCGCATACGTAGGTCCTCCGCGACCGGACAGACTGGAGTCGGGTGCGGCGATGGCAGAGAGATTTCTTCATGTAGGTGGAAGGAGTAAACCTACCGTAGAAGAAGAATGGAACCAGCCATAGGACAATCTTGTCCAGATGGAAGACTAGAAAAAAATGAATTACATGAGACCGCTGCAAGTACCGATACTTCTGCAGAGACAAATAAATGCCACCGAGCCATACTACCATTTGGATGAGGATGCTTAAGGCAACATCCCATCGAGGCTGAAGAGGTGGTTCTTGTAGTGCCGTGAGGACCAAGTTCAGATCCCCACGGGTGTAGTGGCCTGTGCTATGAAGCAAGTAGATGGCAACCCCTCGAAGGGAGGAATTTCCTTAGATCTGGTAGCGAGACGTATGTAGAAGAAGAAGGAAAAGGCTGAAAATTGCCACTTGAAAAAAACTTAAGGACTTGCCCGCGTCCAGTTCTGATCGGAGGAAACCGAAAAATTCTTGGTAGGGAGTAGGACCAAAGTGAATGGCCTCTAGAGGTGCACCAAGGAAATAACGATTTTTCATGAGTGATGTATAATTATGATGGAGCTGGTTTCCTTGCCTGATTGTAGTCGCTACAATGTGCTGCGCACAAATCAGCCTGGTTAAAGGACCAGGTCTCAGGGATCACTCCCTCAAAGCCAGAGAGGAATTCCGATGGTAGAATGGGCCCTGAGAGAGTAAATCTGGACGGTCAGGCAGGCGACCTGGTACGTCTGCTGTGAGTTGGAGGAGATCAGCGCATCAAGCGCGTCTGGGACAATCTAGATCCCTAAGGATGATCTGGTGCCATTCTGTTTGATCTTCCTCACTGCCCTGGATAATCAGTGGTAGTGAGGGAAAAAGGTATGTGAGACGGAATCGTGTCTAGGCCTGGATTAGTGCGTCAACTTTAAATGACTGTGGGTCCTGGGACCTGGCAGTGAAGGCTGGCACCCTGGCATTGAGGCGTGATGCTGTGAAAACCACAGCGGTGGTCTCCCAGCGTCGGCAGATTTGTTGGGAGACGTCTGGTGTAAGGGGTACTCTCCTGAGTCCATCTGTTGGCGACTCAAGAAAAAAAAAAAAAAAAAAAAAAAAACGCTTTTCGATTGCCTATACCCGTTATGTGAGCGGCTGACAGTACAGGGTTCGTGGAGTCCACCCATATGCCACAGCCGTGGCATTGTGTGACCGTGGCTGCCTGCCAGAAGAAGGATGAAGAGCTTCAGTGCAAGGAGTATTGCCTTAATCGCCAGAAGATTGAAGGGCGTTCCTGATTCCGGGCGGGACCATATGTCCTATGTTCTGTGATGGGGACACTGCGCCCCGTCCAGTCAGTCTCGCAGTAATGGTTAGAACTCTCCAGCATGCAGGAATGAAGCCATTCCCTGTGTGAGAGAGAAAGAGAGAGAGAGAGTGGGCGAAGCCACCAGTGGGGAGACTGCCTGGTTAAGGATGATCAGACTTGTTGGAACATTCGTAGAATTGTGGAGGTTGACGAGCCTTCCTCACTTCTTATAACGTCTACAGTGCTGAAGACACTGTGCACACAGTCCCTGAGGATCGGTGCTTTGATAAGCAGAATGTCCAGGTACAGAAGGATGACGGCACCCCTGGATTGATGGATAGCCATGATGTCCGCCATGACGATTGTGAATACTCAGCAAGCTGTAGGTAAATCGAATTGGTAATGTACTTGTTCGATGGAAAATGCCGACGGATCATCCTGTATATCTATGGACACAAGGTATACCTTTTCTGCAAGTATGGAGCGTGGAGATTCCATACAGAACATGTATTATCCAGACAAGCTGAATACAGATGTTTCAGGTACAGTACAGATCGTACAGTTTCCTCCTGAAATCAGTATAGGGGCACAGTGACTCCTGTGGATTGGCGGCACTGGCTCTGCCAGGATAAGCTACTTGTCTGGGTAGCCTGGAACAGGTCCCTGTGTGACATCCATGTACCGACAATGTTGGTCTAGGTCGTGACCACCGTAATGAATTCTGAAAAGATCGGAATTCTGCTTGCTAAGAGCGGTTGAAGGGCTGTCCTGGTTGCGCTGAATTCACTGGAGGTATGGGAGACCCGTGAGGGGCTGCTGAAGGCCACGGCCGTTTTTCCCGTTACGTAACCAGAAGGGACGTCTAATGGCAATGGCATTGGAAACTGTCATTGAAAGCAATTGGCAGCGACCAGGGTTACGTGCATCCGGTAGCCAGCTGAGGCGACGACTCAAGTTACATGGGCCGCCGAAGTAGGATCGGTGGACTAGGATTAATGGTTGTCGCTGCCCAGACTGAAGCGAATATAGGGGCTAGTGAAAGCCCTGAAGCCTCAAACACTGATCTGGTCAGTTGAGAAATTTGGCAGTATTTTCGTGGTTAGGAGCTTGAGCTTCCCACTACTTTGCTATCCTGCTGTCAGGCCTAGGGGTAGGTTCAAACCCAGGCTAACATAGCAGATCAGGCTATTTCCAGACTATTTACCAACTGCGCCACCGCGAGCTTCCGAGAGATGTAGATGCAAACATAACGGCTGTCCGTTATGGTGTACCATGTAGTGGCGTAGCACAAGCGCTGGATAGGGAGGCTTGTATGTACATCAGAATTAGCGATGTTATTACCACTGTAGGATACATCAGTGCCGTACAACGTGACAAGTTGTCACTGCCCCGTGTATAATTACATTGCACCTTGCATGGTGTACGGAGGGAGGAGGACAAGCTGCAGCAGGTTAGCGTTGCTGTCGTCCTTCAGTTGCTATTGGAGACTGCCGCACAGCGGAGCTGTGCCGATTGTGAGCTCCAGGAGAGAGACAGCACCACTGACGTAACCATGGAATCAACAGTGCTATATAAATGAATATGATTATATTATTGTACTCCCGTGCTAAGCACAGCGGATGCTGGGATATTGAAATGTCTAATGGCTGCGGAGTGATTTGTACGTGCAGGATTCTTAAAACCAAGGCACCAGATGTGTGCCTGAATGCTGCGGTTGGGAGGAAGCACTGTGGGTCTCCAAGTGTAGTGGGGCTCCCAGGTGGTAACAGTTTACTCCTCCGCAGTGTATACATGTAATGCTAGACAGGAGCATTATCCACTGCTCCACCGGCTCCCTTGTGTGGAGTGCCCTGGCCTTGTATGTAAAAATGCAGGGCCCAGCGCACTGACCCAGATGCTACAGTCTCCCCTGTGCCAGGTTTTTTACAATGGCCGCCGCTGCTGAGAAGGGGCGGGCCTCCAGCACGAAAAAAGGCGCCAAGAACAGGCCTCCCGCCCCACTGATGATGGGGCTGTGGCTCTGTTCCGCCCCCTTCTACAACGCCGGCCGCGTCATTCTGGTCATTCGGAGGGTGGACCGGGGGCGGGCCAGAGGCAGCGGCTTCGCGCTAGGCCGAAGCCGCGGCCTGTAGTACAAATCCCATGCCGCAAATGGCGCCATGCCGGCGCGGAGGTCCGGGGAGGGATCGGAGTGGACCCGGACCCCCAGGGCCGTGCAGCGCCGTTACAGTGGTGGCCCCCGTAGGAGGATCCAGAAGGCTGGATGTCCGGCTGTAAATGCAGGTGCCGGCTGCTGCAGGAGCACAGGCAGCCTGTGCACCTTGCAATGTGCATAATGTGTCCCCCGGCCCCTTCAGGAGCACACACAGCAGAGCTGGGGCTCCTGGGCTGCAGCATTAAGGAGTGCTGCGTCCTGTGTTCCTCAGAGGCACTCAACAAAGCTGAGGCCTCTGGAGCAGTATTAGTGCAGCAGTGTTCACCAGCTGCATATGTTGTGTCTTCTGGCATCTTCAGGAGCGTGCACAGCAGAGCTGGGGCTCCTGGTGCCGCAGCAGTAAGGAGTGCTGCGTCCTGGTCCATGAGAGGCACTCAGCAAGCTGAGGCTCCAGGATCACTGCATCTAATGTGTCCCCCAGCATCTTCAGGAGAGCACACAGCAGAGCTGGGGCTCCTGGTGCCGCAGCAGTAAGGAGTGTTGCGTTCGGTCTCCATCAGAGGCACTCAGCAAAGCTGAGGCTTCTGGATTGCACTGTTAGTGCAGCAATATTCACGGGCTGCATATAATTGTGTCCCCCGGCTCCCTTCAGGAGCACACACAGCAGAGCTGGGGCTCCTGGAGCTGCAGCATTAAGGAGTGCTGCGTCCGGTGACCATCAGAGGCACTCAGCAAGCTGAGGCTTCTGGATTGCAGCATGGTGTTTTCCTACCTGCGGTGTCTCGACCTAAGAACCCCTGAGGGATGATTAGGGAGGGATGCTGCTGTCCACTTTCAGAGGACTCCTGGGTAGTCTCGACCTCAACCCAGAGTCCCCAACAGTGGGGAACTGGGGAAGGAGGACCGTCGTCTCGACCTCAACCAGGCACCCCCAACAGTGGTGGGCCGAGGAGGGAGCGGCATGTGGGGGGAACAAAAGTCAACCTCAACCAGGCGCCCCAACAGTGGGTGGCCGAGGAGGGACCATGCCGGGAGTCTCGTCAGAGACCCACTTTTCTTCTTCTTGAAGTAAAAATTCAAAAAGTGCAAAAATTTTAGGAGCAATAAAATTTGTGTGTGCCTCCTATCGACACTAAGCAAAAACTGGGGAAGCACTTCCTGTTCAGGGGTGTAATACTGCAGAGGAGGAGCCACAACTCTTTTGCAGATTCTGCCTAGTGTCGCCTCCTAGTGGACAGCAGCATAACACCCACGGTCTGGTGTCCCCCAATGAGGCGAAGGAGAAACACAAGGTGTGCTATACTCAGGGGCATAGCCAAGATAAGGAAGGCTGAAAAACGACCACCTTTGAACAAGAAACATTAGGTAACACGTCATGACTGGGCCAAGAAATATCTTAAGACTGATTTCTCAAAGGCTTTATGGACTGATGAAATGAAATGAGAGTGACTCTTGATGGGCCAGATGGATGATCCAGAGGCTGGATCAGTAAAGGGCAGTGAGCTCTACTCTGACTCAGATGCCAGCAAGGTGGAGTACTAGTATGGGCTGGTATCAAAGATGAACTTGTAGGACCTTTTCGGGTTGAGGATGGAGTGAAGCTCAACTCCCGGACCTACTGCCAGTTCCTGGAAGACAACTTCAAGTAGTGGTACAGAAAGAAGTCGGTATCGTTCAAGAAAAACATGATTTTTATGCAGGACAATGCTCCATCACATGCATCCAACTACTCCACAGCGTGGCTGGTCAGTAAAAGGTCTAAAAGAAGAAAAAAATGACATGGCCCCCTTGTTCACCTGATCTGAACCCCATAGAAAACCTGTGGTCCCTCCTAAAATGTGAGATCTAGAGGGAGGGAAAACAGTACACCTCTCGGAACAGTATCTGGGAGGCTGTGGTGGCCGCTGCACGCAATGTTGATCGTAAACAGATCATGCAACTGACAGATTTTATGGACAGAAGGCTGTAAAGTGTCACATCATAAAGAAAGGTGGCTATATTGGTCATTAATTTTTTTCATGTTTTGTTTTTGCATGTCAAATGTTTTTTTCAAAGTTTTGTGCAGTTATAAAGAGAATTTTGTTTACGTACCGTAAATTCTTTTTTCTTTAATCATCAATGGGAGACCCAGACAATGGGGTTTAGGGCACTGCCCTCCGGAGGTCACACTAGGTACTACAAGTTTGTAGACACCGCCTCCTCCGCTTATAAACCCCTACCGCAGGGAACATCCTCAGTTTGGTCCATAAGCTGCGAGGAGAACATAAACCACACCCGAAACATCGGGAAGAATGCCGTGCACAGACGGTCAACAACCCGGCAAACACTGTCTCAACAGAGAGCAGAACAAATGCAAAACATGCAAAGGAACAACTGGGTGGGTGCTGGGTCTCCCATTGATGATTAAAGAAAAAAGAATTTACGGTACGTAAACAAAATTCTCTTTTTTCTGGTCATCATAATGGGAGACCCAGACAATGGGGATGTCCTAAAGCAATACCCCAGGGCGGGAAGAGTTCCTCAACAAGACGGATAATACATGGTTCCCTTCAAAGGTGGGCAACCGCCGCCTGGAGAACCCGCCTGCCCAGACTTGCATCCGCAGAGGCATGGGCATGCACCATATAGTGCTTAGAGAAAGTGTGCAGGCTGGACCAAGTGGCCGCCTGACACACCTGTAGAGCAGACGCTCGATGTCGCAAGGCCCAAGAGGCACCTACAGCCCTGGTAGAGTGAGCCTTCAATCCCACCGGGAGAGGCAAACCAGAGGACCGGTAAGCCTCTTGAATGGAAGCCTTAATCCATCTGGCCAAGGTTGACTTCGAAGCCGCGGACCCCTTACAGCGACCTGTCGTAAGAACAAATAAGGAATCCGAACTCCTGAAGGAGGCGGTCCTGGACACATAAATGCGTACAGCTCTCACGAGATCCAGAGTATGGAGGTCGCGCTCCACCTGATGAACGGGAGCGGGGCAAAATGATGGGAGAACAATCTCCTGGTTCAGGTGAAAAGTTGAAACCACCTTCGGCAAGAATTCTGGCCGTGGGCACAACACCACCTTGTCTTGGTGAACCACCAGAAAGGGTGACTTGCACGATAGTGCAGCCAATTCTGAGACCCTCCTTAGAGACGTAATCGCCACCAGAAAGGCCACTTTCTGGGACAGACGAGATAGAGAAACATCTCTCAACGGCTCAAACGGCGGTTTCTGTAATGCCGCCAGGACCATGTTAAGGTCCCAAGGGTCCAGAGGTCTCTTGTAGGGCGGAACCATCCGCGACACCCCCTGCAGAAATTGACGCACCTTCGGGAGGAGCGCCAATCGCCTGTCAAACAGCACCGAAAGTGCTGATACTTGACATTTCAAAGAGCCAAGGGATAATCCCAACTCCAAACCCGACTGTAAGAAAGCCAACAACGTCGGGATGGACAAGGGCCAAGGAGACCGTCCACCAGAGGCACACCAGGTAAAAAAGATCTTCCACGTCCGGTGGTACATCTTCCTGGAAACAGGCTTCCTAGCCCGATTCATAGTGGCCACCACTGTAGGGGAGAAACCCCTAGATGTCAGGAGCCAGGCCTCAAGAGCCATGCAGTCAATCTGAGGGCCCTGGAATTGAGGTGGAAGAATGGGCCTTGTGCGAGTAAATCTGTGCGTTCTGGAAGAGCCCACCTGTGTCCGCCTGACAGTTGCCACAGGTCCGGATACCAGGACCTCCTGGGCCAATCTGGAGCCACTAGAATGGCCATCCTGCACTCCGACCTGATCTTCCACAGGACCCTGGGAATCAGAGCCAGAGGAGGGAACACATACGGCAGTTGGAAGCTGGACCAACTCAGTATCAGAGCATCCGCCCCCAGGGACTGAGGATCCCACGATCTCGCCACGTACTGGGGCACCTGATGATTCAGCCTTGAGGCCATCAGATCCACGTCCGGAGTGCCCCATCTGCTGCAGATGTCCCGGAAGACGTCTGGATGCAGGGACCACTCTCCGGCGTCCATCCCCTGCCGGCTCAGGTAGTCGGCCTCCCAGTTCTCGACCCCTGGGATGTGAACTGCGGAGATCAAGCAGTCGTGTTCCTCCACCCACGATAGGATGCGGTGGACTTCGGCGAGGGCCTGAGCGCTTCTGGTCCCTCCCTGATGATTTATGTAGGCGACGGCCGTCGCATTGTCGGACTGTACCCGAATGGGTCGTCCTGCCAGGAATTTCTGAAACGCCAGGAGCGCCAGATAGACCGCCTTGATCTCCAGGACGTTGATCTGCAACGTCGACTCCGCCTGAGTCCAGAGGCCTTGAGCCCTGTGGTGTAAGAACACCGCGCCCCAGCCCTTCAGACTGGCGTCGGTGGTCACCACTAACCAAGAAGGTTTGAGGAAGGATCTTCCCCGTGACAAGTGACGTGGCTGGAGCCACCACTGCAGGGAGTCCCTGGTCGGTTGCGACAGTGTCACCAACCGATTCAGAGAGATCGCTCTCTTGTCCCACCGGCGAAGAATCTCCAGCTGGAGAGGACGGAGACGAAACTGTGCAAATGGCACCGCCTCTATTGCCGCTACCATGCGTCCCACCAGTCTCATCAATTCCCGAAGGGATGAGTGAGGTGACAGGAGAACGTGCTGTACTCCTGAGTGGATCGCCAGCTGCTTGGCCTGAGGAAGAGACACCAGAGCTGAGTCCGTGTGAAAATCCATGCCCAGATATGTCAATGACTGGGTCGGAACCAGGGTCGACTTCTGAGTATTGAGAAGCCACCCGAACTGTTCCAGAGACCTCATGGTCGCTTCCAGGCTCACCCGACAAAGGTCTTCCGATGGCGCCCTGACCAATAGGTCGTCCAGATAGGGTATGACGGCGTGACCCTGCACATGCAGGAGAGCCATCATAGATGCCATCACCTTCGTGAACACCCTTGGCGCAGAGGCCAACCCGAAGGGTAGGGCTGCAAATTGGAGATGTTCGTCCCCCACTGCGAATCGTAACCAGCGTTGATGAGCCGGCGCAATGGGCACGTGAAGGTAAGCGTCCCTGATATCGATGGACGCTAGGAAGTCCCCCTGTGACACAGCTGCGATCACGGAGCGCAGGGATTCCATGCGGAACTTCCGAACCAACACGTGACGGTTGAACAATTTTAGGTCCAGGACCGGCCGAAAGGAGCCGTCCTTCTTTGGGACAATAAAAAGGTTGGAGTAAAAACCCCTGAACCTCTCTGCCGTGGGTACTGGGACCACTACTCCGTCTCTGCGGAGTCCCTCCAACACCCGGAGAAAAGCCGGAGTCTTTTCTGGGGAAGGAACAGACCGATGGAATCGGGATAATGGCTTTGACGTCAGCTCTATCCTGTAACCTCGCGAGACTACGTCTCGAACCCACTGATCTTGAACGTGAAGCAGCCACCTGTCCTTGAATTGAGACAGGCGGCCCCCCACCTGTGGGGAGGCAGGATGAGAGAGCGAGTCATGTCGAGGCGGGCTTGGGGGTGGCAGTAGCTGCCCCCGCCGGCTTCTTCTGACGACTCTTTGAGCGCCACTGAGAAGCGGGCTTGCCCCCTCGGTCCGTGCGAGCGGACGGTGCTGATGACTGTGAGCTGGACCGAAAGGACCACTGCTTCGGGTTCCTCTTAACGGTATACCGTGGCTTAGGCTTATTCTGCGGTATCTTAGACTCAGCAGAATCCTTGATCAGCTTGTCCAGCTCTGTGCCAAAGAGTCTGTCACCAGAGAATGGAAGATTCTGCAGAATCTTCTTAGATGTGGCATCTGAGTCCCAAAGACGCAGCCACAACAACCTGCGGATCGCTATCGCATTGGCCGAAGCCACAGCTGAGCGAGTGGCAGTTTCCAGAGACGCCGTCCTGGCGTAGTCCGCATAGGCCCTTGCTCTCTCAGTGAGTGCCAGGACCTCCGGACTGGACTTTGCCAGGTCAGTGATACCATCCAAGCAGGTAGTAATCGCTTGCAAGGTCCAGACCGTGGCAAAATTAGGGGCAAATGAAGACCCCACAGCCTCATAGGAAGACTTGGCGAGTTGCTCGACCTGTCTATCAGTAGCATCCTTCAATGAGGAGCTATCAGAGGCAGAGAAAAGGGAGCGTGCAGCAATTCTAGTCATGGAAGCGTCCACCTTTGGAGACTGCGACCATTCCTGAAGCACCTCCTGGGGGAAGGGGAAGCGATTGTCCTTCGGTTTGCGGACATAACGCCGCCCAGGATGTAACCTGGGTGCTCTAATCACCCTTCCAAAATTAGTGTGGCCCATGAAGGATCCACTTGGTCTAGCCTCTGGCCGCAGCCATTGATAGACCTCCTTCGGGTGCACGACAACCTCTTCAGGGGGAGTCACGAGACGCAAGGTCTCATTGATGGAGGACACCAGATCCTCCACCCCGTCTGGAGGTTCAGACACAGACACAGACCCGAAGTTTGAACCCCCATCATCCTCCTCCCCATCAGAGGAACGCTCCTCCTCAGAGAGAGCCTGGAGTTCGGGTGAATCCTCACGACGAGCCCGCTTAGGGGGTCTCACAGCAGAAGAGGGAGACACCCGGGGGTAACTGGAAGGAGTAGCTGGGCTTTCCAGTCTCCTATGCAGTGCCTCCAGTGACTGCGACATGGAGGACATCTGGGACAGCAAGGATTCATTGATCCTGTTCTGTGCTTCCCATGGCCCTGGGATTACCTGAACCTCAGGGTACAGCACCGGAGCTGCTGCTGCCTCAGCTGAGCCAGTCCGGGCTTCTGGGCGTCCGCAGTTATTGCAGGACCCCTCCACCAAAGTTCCCTTGCAAGTAGCACAGGTAGTGGTGTTATCCGCCGCCTTAGCAGCATGCTTCCTTACTGAGGACATAGCCACAGTAGGGGTTGTTGAGGCCAAGGCCAATAGACAAACAAACCGGGAATCCCGGTGGCTTACCGACCGCAGTAACGCGGTGGGAGGAAGCGGTGTGCGTGCGTGACCTCCGCGAGTTCCGGTCTCCCTCTGAAGTGCAGACACGTGCTGCCGTAGAACCCAGCCGGGAAGTGAGGGAGAAGATGGCCGCCGCCAGCACAGAAGTGGGCGGCGCCGGGAACACGCGGGAGCACACGCACACGCCCCCCGGTGACGTCATCGTAAGGGCTGCTTCTCCTCCTCCAAGCAGCCTCTGTAATGGAGGTGCCGGAGCCCGCAGCGCGGGAAAACAGTGCGGAATCATCACACACACATACACAGACTGTCAGCACATACAAACATGCACAGTCTACGGCCTCAGCCCCTGTCACACACAGGGCGGTCAGCCAAGGTGACCCCAGCACAGGGTACACCGCCAGATCCGCGGACCCGAGGGTAACGCGCGGTCTGAGTGTCAGGACACAAAGTGACAGACACTACCCCCAGGCACACAGGAGACACAGAGTGCCTCAGTGCCGGTCCGGTCTGTAAGCACCATTTAGGGAGGCCTCGGACGGGGGTTCAGCCCAGTCCGGAGTGTAAGCACCATTTAGGGAGGCCTCGGACTGGGCTGGCTCCAGTCCGGTCTGTAAGCACCATTTAGGGAGGCCTCGGACGGAGCGGAGCTGTGCAAGGCTCCCATCTCCCACTCTCCAGAGCCCCCCCGGAGAGGGATGGAAAGGAGCGCAACAGCGTACCGGGAGAACACAGAGTGTCCAGGCTCTAGGCCCTCCGGTACCTCCACCAGCGTGTGCCACAAAGGGTGAGCGGGAGGCTGTCGCAGGTCCCGACTAGGACCATATTACCTTGTCTTCAGACGCCATCACGTAAGTAGTGAGAGTGCAGTGAAGTGCAAGCAAAGCGTGATCCTCCGAGCACACTAAGTCTAAAACTGAGGATGTTCCCTGCGGTAGGGGTTTATAAGCGGAGGAGGCGGTGTCTACAAACTTGTAGTACCTAGTGTGACCTCCGGAGGGCAGTGCCCTAAACCCCATTGTCTGGGTCTCCCATTATGATGACCAGAAAATTATAGTTTACCTGGTGAAAATAAACAAGTGAGATGGGAATATATTTGTTTTTTATTAAGTTGCCTAATAATTCTGCACAGTAATAGTTACCTGCACAAACAGATATCCTCCTAAGGGCCCTTTCACATCAGCGTTTTTTGAAATTTGCGGCAGATGCGGTGAAAAAAACCCATCTGCCACAATTGCCGCATAACCGCTGCACTTGCGGCGCGGTTGCGGTAATCCCCATAGAAAGTATAGGGGGACTTGCGGCAGGTGAGGCAAGTGCGGTTTTGCACTTGCGGCAGGTGCGGACGCGAAAAAAACCGCGGCTGACCGCGGTTTTTTTCGCGGCCGCACCTGCCGCAAGTGCAAAACCGCACTTGCCTCACCTGCCGCAAGTCCCCCTATACTTTCTATGGGGATTACCGCAACCGCGCCGCAAGTGCAGCGGTTATGCGGCAATTACGGCAGATGCGTTTTTTTCACCGCATCTGCCGCAAATTTCAAAAAACGCTGATGTGAAAGGGCCCTAAGATAGCCAAATCTAAAAAAAAAAAAAACACTCCATCTTCCAAAAATATTAAGCTTTGATATTTATGAGTCTTTAGGGTTGATTGAGAACAGTTGATTAATAAAAATAATCCTCTAAAATACAACTTGCCTAATAATTCTGCACACAGCGTAGAGCTGGGCCAAAAACCAAGTCTCACTTGAAGGGACTAAGGAAAGAAAAGATTACTGGCTAGGAGCGCTGGGGAGCACAAATAAGGAGACTTCTAAAAGGAGTCTCCTTTATTTGTCCTCCCCAGCGCTCCTAGCCAGTAATCTTTTCTTTCCTTAATCTTGTACACACCACCCATCCTGGGTGTGATGTTACTGGAAGCTGCAGGGAGGCACAGATATTCATAGCAAAGTATCAATGAGCTGATAGGACCTGTGGTGAAGTCACACCCTGTGACCAGTGACTCGTGAGTCACATGACTGCGATCCATTCATTCAATCAGAGCAATCCAGGAGTGGGCCAGGAAGCGAGCGTGAGCTATGTCAGAGAGGAGCCGATGCCTGGAGGTCCCCTGAGCCATTTGCTGCATTTTACAGGTGAGAGGCAACCCCTCATTCACATTATAACTTGCCCCATTAGACCACCAGGTTCTCCCTATGAAAGTACTTTTATCTTTTGTGTGTTACAGTCCCTTGAAGGGAATGGAACAGAGCAGCATTTTCAACCAGAGAGCGCGTCTAGCAGAGTTAGACAGACCAGAAGTATGAGCAGACATGAGCACAGACTTTGTCGAAGCATCAGTCAGGAAACAGTTAGCTTTTTTAAGTAATGGCAAGGAATCGAGTAATTCCTCCCTTTAAAGCCCCCAAGTGATGTGGCACTCAAGTTGATTTAACCACCTGAGATTCGAACGGGACACGCAAGTGGAAGCAATATTTGCCTGCAAAGTAGATAAGGATGCCTCCCATGAGCGTTTCATCAAGCCCTCAATTTTCCTATCCATCTGTTCTTTCAGCTGGGAAGTATCTTCAAAAGGGAGTGAAGTTTTCTTAGCAACCCTTGTGACCTGTACGTCCACCTTTGGGACATCCCAATTGAAGGGGGTGTCGTCTAGGGGAAACCAATTCTTCATAGCAATCTTAAACTCTCTTTTCAGGAAACTCCCACTCCTGGAAAATGAGATTCTGAATGCTGGTATGGACTGAAAACCCAGTTTGTTTAACAGATCGCAGCCCAGCAAACATTTCGTCCAGGACAAAATGGAGGACTTGTTCCTCCTCCAGACCGATAGTGCTACGCACCGCACCAATGAGCTCAGCCAAATCCTCTGAGGAAAACAGAAACTTTTTAGGGTCAGAGTGCTTGGAGGAAGAGGCATCATCCCTATTGTCAGAGTCTGAGCCAGCCTGGCCCTCAGAGTCAGACTGGTCCTGCTGGAGCTTCTGTTTCTTTGGAGAAGAAGGGCCCGGGACCTGGACGGGTGCAGCCGGAGTCAGGGAAGCCAAGGAGGATTGTATCTCCTGCTAAACTATAGAATGCAATTTGTCTACCAATGAGGGATGTTCCGCCCTAATAATCTTATCGGTACAGTCCTGAGTTTTTTTTGTCCCAGGGCGACGGAAATTTCTTAAGACAAACAGGGCATCTCTTCCCACCCGACTTTTTAGTGGCAACCTTTTCTTCCTAGAATGAAAGAGAAAAGGATGCCATAAGACTCAGCCTGAAGGATCAGGCACATGGAACCCCCCCTCACCCTCCCGGCTCAGCAGCTAAATCGGCCATCATTCCCTGTGAAATGCCTTAACTGACGACTTCAGGGCAGCTTATATCGATAAGTCTGCCCCACAGCACCGGAAAGTATGCCCTCTCACCCTGTGCAGAGTTCCAGACGAATCATTGGCGTGCCCTGCACACTGTCCCGCCAGAATCCAACCACCGGAAACTGGAAGCGCCGCGCTCCCAGGGAAACACATGACCCGGAAGTGACGCCCGCTGACGTCACATCCGGGTCGCGCAAAAACAGCGCGCGCACAGTGGGAGGCTGGCGGGCTCAGAGAGGTCGCTGGACAGGGCACCCATGGACAGCATCGCCCCCAGGAAGGCGCTGGAGCACCAGGGAAACTGTCCCACGGCACGAGGGCAGCACGAGCAGCAGGAGGAGGAGAGCCCAGACATAGACCAACACTGCCCGGCTAAAAAGACAAAAAAATGCTGCAGTTGCCGACCCCACAGTACACAAGAAAAAAAACCTCTTCATGCCCCATGGGACAGGAAAGACACTGGTGAGTGGGAGGATACGTTTAACCTTTCTTGTGCTTCCTGTCCCTATTAGGGTGTGGAGAGGCAACCTCATATGCTGTCGGGGAAGGTGACTAGAGAAAGAAAAAAACAAAAAAAAAAAAACAAAACACACCCATCGGGGAATGATCGTGCTCTTAGCACCAGTGGAAGAAAGCCTCTTCCACATGCGGTGGTACACTCGTGAAGAGGATGACCTGTTCAGAGAAACCCGACAATCTCAGTACCGTGGCTTTAAACAGCCACGCCGTTAAATTGAGCAACTCAGAATTCGGGTGTCAAAAAGGATCCAGAGTTAGGAGGTCCGGGAGGTTGGGGAGTGGCCACGGAGAGTCTGCAAAGAGGTTGACGACCTCTGTGTACTATAAGCGTCTGGGCCAATCTGGGGCCACAAGGATGACGGTTACTCCTTCCACTCTGATTTTCTTGAGAAACCTGAGAAGGATGGGGGAAAGAGATAGGGGAGGGAGAACTGGGCCCCTGGAATCGTGAGAGCACCTTCGTCGAGGGCCTGGAGATCTCCGGACCTGATCACAAAGGGACAAAGACTGTAATTGTCTAATTGTGAAAACAAAGAGAAGATAGGGGGCGCAATGGTGAGATATCCATGTGTGATTTACAGGGGTAAATATGCCGTATTTACTAACCTATAATAGTTGCGCTGCCCAAGCACAACTATGGTGATAGCCTGATGGTTTTATGGATCCTCTCCTGATCCGGGTGTTAACATGCAGCGGCGGTGAGCTGCGGCTCCAGACAGTCGCAGCGTCCTCGCTCACCTCGTGTATTTTTCCGGACTCCGCCCCCTCACGTCCACGTGACCAAACGCAGTGACGCGGAAGGTCCTCAAATCTTCTATGTAACGACGTTGCCTCGGCAACCGAAGGTCCTTTAGCTACAATGAGCCGCGCCTGCCGTGCCCTCCAGGGAGATATAGGATATAGAACAGTTACCACGGTCTGGTGGGCGCTCTAAAGTAGATCCAGGATCCTGTTAGATGTAAAGTCCTTTATTCTAAAAACCTCCTTGTCTAATTGTCCCTGGATGCCATCAGGTCCACGTTCGGAAATCCACACCTGAGGCAAATGTGATGGAACACTGCCAGGTTCAGGGACTACTCTCCCTAGAATAACCACCCCTTGACTGAGATAGTCGGCTGCCTAGTTGTCTACTCCAGGAATGTGGACTGCTGATATTGGCTGAACATTTAGCTCGGCCCATCGAAGGATGTGTGCCACTTCCGACATGGCTGAGTGACTCAGAGTCCCTCCCTGGCGATTTATGTACGCCACTGCCGTCACGTTGTTTGTCTGAATTCGGACATGGCGGCCCGCAAGAATGTCTGGCCAGAAAAGAAGGGCTCAGATAATCGCCCGGAGCTCTAGAATGTATATGGGCAGGGAGGCTTCCAGAGTGTTCAATCTGCCCTGAGCTGTGCAGACGTGGAAGGTTGCCCCCCAACCAGAGAGACTGGTGTCCGTGGAGATGATCATCCACCTGACCAAGAGAAACGATCTGCCTCAAGAGAGAAGGGGGAACTCTATCCACCAGAGGAGCGACTGCCGTGCTAATCTGGAGAGGTGGACTGAGCGGTCGAGGCTGCTGAGGGAGCGATCCCATCTCACCAGAAGAAAGTGCTGGAGGGGCCGGGCATGAAATTGAGCAAAGGTGATTCTGCCCAGCACCTGCATGGAGAGGAGGAGTGAGGGAGGAGAAGGCTGCCTGAGGCGGTGAATCCCCAACAGGGCAACACGCTTGTCTGGGGAAAGGAAAATGCGGGACTGGCCAGTCGAATATCATGCCCAGAAAGGTGATCTGCTGGACGGGATAAGACAAGACTTCTTGGCATTGGTGATCCAGCCCAGTCGATGGAGGGAGTCCAGAGAGATCTGCAGACTTTCGAGACACTCCGCTTGTGAGGGGGCCTTTATCAGGATATTGTCCAAGTAGGGTATTGCCAAAATTCCCTTGGACCGGAGAATGGCCACCACTGCCGCCATGATCTTCGCGAAGACCCGGGGAGCAGTGACTAAGCTGAAAGAAGGACGGTAAACTGATAATATTGGGACCCCACAGCGAAGCGGAGGAATCGCTGGATATAGGAAGGATGGGGACGTGGAGATAAGCGTCCTGGATGTCTATGGAAGCCAGAAATTCCTTTAACTCCATGACGCCATCACCGAGCGAAGGGACTTCATCCTGAACTGTCTCAGAGCTAGGTGTTGAGAAACTTTAGGTCCAAAATGGGGCAAACTGAGCCCCCCTTTTTTAGGACCACAAAGATTGGAGTAGAATCCCAAGAAGTGTTGGTGCTTTGTGACGGGGATGATGACGCCTGCGTCCGTAAGGGAAGAGATGGCTCGGTGAAAAATGGGAATGAGCTACAGGTCTTTCGGGGGTCAAAATAGGAAGAAACGGTCCTGGGGAAAAGAGGTGAATTCAATCTTATACCCCATCAAGACAACATCTTGGACCCAAGTATCGATCACCGAGAGCCACGCTGACCATAAGGCCAGAAGGCGAACCCCGAGGTTGGGGTGGCGTGACGAGCGGTTGGATCGGGAACTGGAGGCCCGTGATTGGGCAGGCTTGTAGGAAGTTTTTTTCTGTCCTGGTGGGCGGGGGAGCGGTCTCACCGAATGAAGGGTCTGGAAGCTGTGGACCGAAATTGAAAATTTTGCTTCTTAAGGGTCAAAGGGTCAAACGTTTGTGCTTTGCTTGAGGGAGGGAAGTACTTTTCCCACTGGTGGCGTCCGAGATGATCTTGCTCAGTTTGTTGCCGAACAAGCGAGAACCCTGGAATGGGAGATTGGCAGATTTGTTTTAGAAGCTGCATCGGCATTCCAGGCTTTTAGCCATATGGTTCTGCGAATGGAGATCATGTTATCGGAAGCCTGGGCTACGGAGGAGGCGGCATCAAGTCAAGCATTGGCAATGTATTTGCCTGCCTGAGCGATCTGGTCTGCTAGTTCTGTAGGGGGTGCTTGGGCAAGAATGCCTCTTTGGAGGTTTTTAGCCCAGAAGGATACAGCCAGCGAAACCCAGGTGGTCGCAAAAGAAGGGCAGAGGGACGCGCCCGAAGCCTCAAAGGCGTATTTCGCCAAAGCCTCCCCATGTCTATCTGGACCTTCCTTGAGAGAAGCACTATCCGCCAGGGAAAGGATGGCGTTGGCAGTGAGGTGAAACCTGGGGGGGGTCCCCACCACAGGAGAGTTAGACCATTTCTGACGTACTTCCTGAGAGAAGGGATATAAGGCCTCCAGGCGCCTTCTGGACTGAAATAGTCTTTCTGGGTGCCGCCATTCTTTTTGAAAGATGGTGCCAAAGTCTTCTAAGCAAGAGAAGACTCTGGGGCTGGCTTAGAGCACTTGACTGACACCTTATGAGTGGGCAGCTTGTAGTCAGTGTCAACCTTAAGGGTCTGATTCACTGCTAGAATCAGACTATCAACCATGTCCCTGATCCTAGAAATCTGATCGGAATCCAGGTCCAGTTTGGAGTCCAAGGCAGACTCAGAATCAGTGCAGAGAGACTCGAGTGGAAATCCCTGGTGGAGGGAGTCCGAGAAGAGGATGATAGGCGAACTCGCTTCCTCTGTGAGCGGTCTCTCCGAGGGTGGGCTGGAAGCCGAGTGCTTTGGTGAGCTAGGTTGAGTCTCGAAGGCAGTCTGCATAGGCAGGTGCGCTAGGACCACCATAAGGGTTTGAGAGATATTATTAGCCAGATCAGAAACGGACTGCGATAAGGAAAGAACCCCCTCCAGTGGAGCAGAGACATCTGTAGGGTAAGTGGCAGGCTCCTGAGCTTCCTGCATGGTCTGTTGGCTACAAGCGAGGCACAGTGGTGAGGTCTGACCCGAAGGGAGCTTCTGATTACAGTCAGAGCAGTTGTAATACAGCCGAATGGCTGAGGAGGTTGGACGGGAGCTCCTTGTATTAGGCATTACCAAGGGCCAGTCATCTAAGTACCAGAGGTGTAGGGACTGGGGAGGTTGCAGCTTACCAAATCCAAGATCTTCCAGCGTCCCCGGCTCAGAGCTGGATCCGTGCAGGGTTCAGTCAGAAGGCACAGAGGGAGCTTGCAGTGTCCTTTGTGCAGGTGCCTGAGGGGTGGAGGAGGTTCCAGAGCAGAGAAAACGTGAGTTCAGGCTGAAGAACCAGGTGGCAGGGCCTAAATTGTTGCACATAGAGCCCACGCTCGCATTCCATTGGTCTGGGGGCGGAGCGAGACTTGAAGGACAGGGAGAGACCGGTCCAAGGTCCTGGGGGAGGGCGTGGTTGTAGTCAGCTAAAACTTGCCCCCGCTTTGCCTATGATTGGGTCGAGGACAATCCACAGGTGGAGCCTCGGGCACCGGAGGTGGATGACATCACTGTCAGCCAGCTACAGAGTACCCCTGATTGGATTGGGGGTGGTCCGTGGGCGGGTGCATGACCCCCGAAAGGCCAGAGCCAAGCCGGGGGCAGTGCTGAGCTCTGAAGAGGGAGCTGTGCCGGCCTGTAATGTGGTGGGGTGGGCTGGGCAGGGCAGGGCCCCCCCCCTCCCCAAGCTCAGGGAGGCTGGGGGCCACCTGCATAATAAAGATTGCGCCCCCAAATCCTCCTCCGGTGCCTGTTGATGCAGCCAAACCCCTGCTGCAGCTATGGGTGCTGCTCCCAGGGCAGCCCTAGACTGTGCACAGCCTACGGGCCTTGAAGGAATATAGGCCATGGGACCTAAATGATACCCAGAGTGCACCCAGAGGGGAACACACATTGGGTCCGAACCAGGAGACAAGTTGGTATGGAGTGGGAGGGGAAAGACGGTTGGGCCACGGACGGAGGGCAGAGGGGCTATCTGCACAGATCCCTACCTCGTCGTGTGTGGTGCTGGGCTCCAGACACAGGCTGTGTGCTTCTCTTCCGGGAGGCTGACACAATACAGTGTGAGGATCCGGGTGTCTGATGACCCTACCGGCTGGCTCTGGTGGGCGAGCGGGAAGGAGAGCAGATGGGCCTGGGCAGGCACCAACATCCAACCTCGGAGTTCTCCATGACACGCATCCGTGTAAAAGGGAGACCCTGGCCCAGAGAGGGAGAGTTAACAGTGGTACCAACATACACTGGATTCTCGATCTCTTTTCGGGGTGATTGATTTCCCTCAACCGCTCCATATTCCGTGATGAAATCTTCAGATGATAAAAGAAAAAACAAATGAAAAACCTTGGTAGATACAGGCTCAGAGAGACCCGTGTTTACCCCTTATGACACGAAGCTAAAACTCAGTTGTGTTTGTGCCAGTAGGTGGGTGTATACTGCTGGGGAGAAGTTGCTTTTTTGTGGGTTTTTTTGCATAGTGTCAGCTTCCTGGTAGCAGAAAGCATACACCCTAGGTCTTCCTGTGTCCCCCAATAAAGAGATTAAGAAAGTTTATTTCTGAGGTATGCACGGGCCGGTCTGGGGGTGTAAAATAAAGTATGTTTAAGGTGCTGAGCACAGGTTATAATGCACAAAAGGGGTGACAGATTCACTTAAACACTTTATTACCATCAATGTTGAAGACTCAATTTACTCCAACAGCACAGCCCACCTAATGTATTTCATCCAGAAAACGATCAAACATTATGGGAAGTCTGCATATTTTTTGCGATTTCATGCTAGTTTCTGGCAGCTCTGGCATGGAGCACACCATGGATAAGATGCACCAAATTCACTAAATGAATTAGGCGGTTTTTATCCCTGCACCCCGCTTAGTAAGCCTGCACACAAAACATCAATTTTCATGATTCAGGACATGAGAGCTTTGTGGTGGTCAGAATACATAGAATACAGGTTATTGATATATCTGAATCTAATAAATGCTTGACCAAATCAAAGGCAAGTGCAGCAATGCATTTTGGTTATAATACCCAAATAACTACGAGTTTCTAAGAAATGCCCCAATGTTGATTGCGCTCAGTGAGAGAAACAAGATAACAATCTTGTAGTTGTGATATTTTATTTTTGGTAAACATTAAAAGGTAAGTGATTACAAGGCAAGCTTTTGAGACTTCTTAGGTCCCTTCATCAGGCCTGGTATGACAAAATATTAAAGAGAAACTCAAAATATATACGATACATGCACAACTAGAATGAATAGACATTTAACTAAATAAACAGAGCCTGGAGAGGATCCTTAATAAGCTAGGCTTAGTGATGTCAAAGTTTTTATGACTAATTTATACGAAAACCTGGTGTCTTAGGGTACCGTTACACATCGCAATATCGTTCTGATATCGCATGCAATTTCACGGGAGCGAGCACGCTTTTGGCACTCGTCCAAGATCACATAGGAGATGTCACACAGGGAGATATGGGCAGGCAACGCAACTAGGATGTTGTACGCTACTTTTGTGCGCTGGGTCTGAGCAACCCAGGGAACGAGCATTAACAATGTAGTGAATAGAGGAAGTTGCGTTCCACATTGTAATTGCGCCGTCACACAGCATGATCATGCCAGATCGCATATGCAACATTGCACGGTTGAAGGGCTTGCACAATCTTCTTGCAATATCGTCCCTGCGATTTTTTCCCGGTCAGATTGCCGTTACACCACACAACGCACCAACGATATCATCTGCAACGACCACACCACGTGACTTTGTTGATGTTGCATTGCGATATCGTGATGTGCAACGGTACCCTTAACCCAAAGTGCAAAGGTTTTTTTTAAGAAATGCTCCAGTGACATACCTTGGAGGTAGGACAGAGGTTTCCACAGCCATGGCCAGACAGTCATACAAGAAGGAGATTCTTTTTGGGCTGTGTTGCCCATGTATGAACCTGACAATCCATTGCACGCATTGTTCATGAGAATCCTGAAGTAAAATCACATCAAATAATTAATGAGAGGTATATTACCAATATTAGTTTTGATAGGAAAACTTACAAAGTGTATGTCACTTATATAGAAATTTAGATTATTAAAAAGGGGATGCTATTCAACGTATTTGTAAATGAAGTTGTTCCCCTTGTAAAATTATAAGAAAAAACAAATACATAAACATTGGCTTTGTTTTACAAGGGGAGCTAGTTCAACTCATTTAACACTTTGCCAGTTATATTGAGATTATGTTATAAAAAAATGTTGAGATAACTGCTTGATCTAACTGGCTAGTGGCACGATTGTTCTAAAAGTGAAAAATCTTAATGATTCCCCTTCCTGATAATAAACTTCAAAAGGTTTTTAGCCTTTGGGACTCTCGATGGCAAAAGGTAAAATAATGACATCATATTTGCATCTTGCAACACTGTTTATTAGAGTTAGTTCTGCTCTACATTGTTTTACAAGTCCACAAACTACAGTTGTTACACATAAAACTAAATGACCACAACTGTTAATCTCATCCTAGTCGGTCATTGCTGAGACAGGAATATCACCGTTTGGGCCGTGGACACAGACAGTGGGACTAAGGAATCAGATGAACCATAAGGTTTCCCCAACTCCGCTCATTTCCTCTGGAGCTCTGAAAGCAAAGTCACAAGCGACTGTTCTCATGACTACATTCTGTGTTCTGCGTCAGTACAGTTATTACACAGGAGATGGAAATAACCTTTTAGGCTAAATGAGCTTTGTCCTCCAGAGGTAGCCACTTTTGCTGCCACATTTTGAAGAGGTTGGTGATCTAGATAAGTCACAGACAATAGGAGTTGCAGCAGTAAACATACATATATGTCTATTGCTCAACTTGTATGATGAACATTGTTCCATCTTCAAAATGATGGGGCACAGAAGCAGGATACAGTGAACAAACTATTCACTTATTCTATGAATAGATAAATTCTAATATTGAACTCAATCTCTCCAATAAAAACTATGAACAGGTGTTCTGGCAAAATATACAGACCTGTCGCTCTCATTCATAGACTACCATTATATCAAAGGAAAGCTTGCAGGCAAACATTGCTCACCCATATTTCAGTTATTCACAAGAACAAGACATTGATTCTAGATAAAAAGGTCTTTCCATTGTTAATACCTGTGTAGCTCAAGTTCATAAAATGTGTGAAGGAAAAGATCAATAGTTCCTTCAACTGTTAGGTTTTTATATTCCACATCTATGAAAAGATTCCTCAAAGTGTAGATGAAGCGTAACCGCCGTTTAAATTTTTATCTAATAATGTGGGGCAAGTGATAATAAACTTTCAAATATACTTTACTTATGAAATATGGAAGGAAATGATTCATAAAAGTTCCAAAAGGTGTCCCCACTAGACTGTCTGAAGCTCATTCTCTGTGAGATCCATCTTCACTTCTCACACAGACTGAATATGGCCAGATAACCATATATAAGGGAAGGGCGCAGCCCTCACTATCCCTGTCTAACATGGCTACAACTGATGTGTATTGTCAGTTTACTTCATGCAGGGACAGTGTGAGCTCATCAGGCTGTCCATACACAGCTCCCGGCTTTGTGATTTTATCTGAATCCTCTCCATTCACATCGGCTCTCCTCCTCAGTGCAATTAGCTGATAACACGGGGCAGACATGTGAACCGAGTCAGGTAAGAGCTCACAGGACCTGTGTGCACTGCTAACAGCTGGAGCTCACACTGTCCCATCCTGCATGGAACCTGGGACACTGATAAGATGGAAATGCTGTTTAGGCCCTGCCCACCACCCAGCATGTGTCAGACTTCGAATCAGCCTGGGGGAAGGGGGGGGGGGGGGGGGAGGGGAGGAATCTTCTGGAAGGATTTTAAATGGTTTTCCATCAGAATTCTCTTATAAAGAATATTTAAAAATCTATACTCACTTGCACGACATTATTAAATTAAACTTTAAACAGCGGTTACACTTTAAGGATAAATACAAAACACTTCACACCTGAGGAAGGTCACTCCAGAACTGTCTAAACGCGCCAAGGCAGCTGATCAGCTTTGTCTTTTCATCTTCTGGCGTGTCCATAAACATACTGCAGAAAAAGGAACGCTTGTTAAACCCTGAAAAAGCTCCATCTAATTCACACATCGAGTGTTGGATGCAGATTTTCAATAGGAATTATTATGCTTCCTTTTCTTTTACAAATGAACATCAGATCAAGATGATAATCAGTGAAACTAACTGAAGCACAATACAATAGATGTATAAAGACACGAGGGTATGGAGTCTGTATAAAATGGACTGACTCCTAAAATATTTAGTAAATTAGGTACAGTAGAGCAATGCAGAATATGCTGATTATTATTATGTTCTATCTAAATAGCAGGGTGTGGATTCGGAGGACTTGTAAAGTCAGAGTCGGAGCCCATTTTGGTGGAGTCCGAGTTGGTATCGGTAGACAATGGATCAACGCCGACTCCTAAAATATATAATGAATTGAGTACCATAGTTTAATGCAGAATGTGCTGAATATTATTATGAATTATTTTTATCTTCTATCTAAATATCTTGATTATTGTATCATAATAGTAATTAATAGCCTGATGGTCACATTGTACTACAATACATTTATCAGTTAAAAGGGAACCTGTCAGCTCGTTTTAGCCCCCCTATCCTACCACTACCTGTCCCTGCACCTTGCTACCACATCCCTAACCATCTCTCTGTGAGCTAAAACTGCACTATAAAAGCTTAGAAAAATGATTAAATAACTTACATATTCCTAGGATGATGAGGGTACAGCGTAGACTGACATGGTTAGTCTCCTGGTCTCCATTCCGCCCCCTCACTGGCCCTTATGTCCCGCTGGGTGTCATCATTCCGTCTCCCGTGTTGAAATTCCTACCTCCTCCTCCTCATAGTATGATGCGCAGCCGTACGTCTGTTCCGGTCCGGTGCATTGTGGGGGCTTATCAGGTGTACAACCTGGCTTCAATATGCACATTGCACATGCGCCGGAGCCAAACGTAAAGCCCATACTCCCGTACACTGCGCAGGACTGGAACTGACGTCCGGCTGCGCATCATACTGAGGAGGAGGTGGGAATTTCAACATGGGGGGCGTGCAGGAAAAGGAATGACGACGCCCAGCGGGCTGTGCCAAGAGCCTGCGATAGGGGGAGACTGGAGACCCAGAGACTGCCCATGTCAGTCTATGCTATTTAATGGAACCCTCATTATCATAAAAATATGTAAGTTATTAAATTGTTTTTCTAAAGCTTTCTAGTGCAGTTTTAGCTCAGAGAGGGATGGTTAGGGATGAGCTAGCAAGGTGCAAGGAGAGGTAGTGGTAGGACAGGGGCTTAAAACGAGTCTGAATCGGGTCGTCAGATTTGGAGTCAGGGAAATTGAGGAGTCATGAGTTGATGGTTTAGCTTACTGATTCAACAGCCCTGCTAAATATCTTGATTATTGTATCATAATAATGATGAAAAGCCTGATGTTCACATTGTTCTACAATAAATTTATCACTTCAACATGAGCCATGTATGAGGGAGTAGAAGTTGGATTCAAAGAAATTGAGAAATCAGAGTCGATGGCTTGGATAACCGACTCCACAGCCCTGATAAGGAGTTTAGAAGACAGAGCCTTTCCATGTTCTACAATTACCAATGAGACTCGTTACACCCCACTGATACAGGAGTCAGGGAGACCATCATTTTGACAGGAAAAATAGCATGAACCGTCAAATGAAATCTGTCAAGCACATATTCAAAACAGAATATTTTAGCCAGGTTTCCATGTATCCAGGAATTCAGCCTATTTTGCTCTGGTGTAGCATTGAAACGGCAGGAGGAAAACTTTGAGAACAGATCTAAAAGGGCACCCAGGAGACCTGTCACGGGGCGCCCAAAACAATTACTTGTCTATTCTTCTTGCAGAAACTATTTTATATGTAAAATTGGCATGGGGGGAAAGGGAGGGGGGGGGGCGTGAAAATGGTGACAAAAGGAACATAATGCACAGCAAAGATACTATGATTTCACAGGAAACTTACGATCACACCAGACATGTACACAGTGGTGTAACTTCTCATATGGCCAAAAGGGGCTTTTTGTCCACCAAAACTTCCAGCACCCAGATGCAAATGCAACCCTTGTAACTTGTTACACGTACGCATGCACGTAAACATGATTCACAGATACAAAATCAAAACAGTAAAAGATAAAGAAATAAAAACCAAACAGAATTTAAAACAAGATGATAAGAGGCGAATGTAATTACCACAATTGGCAACATCAATAATGGTGGAGAAAGGTTGAACTTTATGGACCTAGGACTTTTTGCAACCTAAGTAACTATGTAAAAGTACATGCAGTGTACAGATATGCTATGTCTGAAAAGCTGTTATTTGGAAATCAAAACGTAAGAGGAAAAGCAAGGTACTCACCCAGCAAAGGCCTCTTCAATGACTTCTGTTTTCTGCACAAGAACAAAAAAAAAAAAAAAAAAAAAAAAAAAAAAAAAAAAAAAAAAAAAAAAAAAAAATTTACATTAAATTGCGGTATTCTTCACACTTCTATATGTATGCAACATAACTCAGTGACTGAGCCTGATTCAGCTGTGTCTAAGAAAATACAGTAGTTCACAGTTTAAAAGGGAATCTTTCAGCAGGTTGTTTTCAGTATGTAATCTGATTACAGTTTGAGGTAGGCAATAAAAACACTGAATTAAGAGGTTTGTCACTTATTAAGCTGTGTTCTGTTTACTTACAATGAAGGTTTTATCACCAGGACATTATCACTTCCACAACTGCTGCTGCTACTGTGAGCAGTATTCCAACCATGCACCCTCTGATAAGCAGGTCACTGTGAATAGGCAATGTATATAGAGATCTGTGGGTGTGGTTTGTTTTCAGAGATCTACTACATCTAAGAACTCTGATTATGTAATAACCAGGGCTGTGGATTCAGAGTCCATTTTGGTGGAGTTGGAGTTTGGCGTTTGGCTTACCGACTCCATAGCTCTGGTAACTGCTGCACTCACTAAACAGTGATATATCACTGGAATCAGGGTCTCTCTTCCTACATTGTTCTGCTCTAAGATGAGCTATCAAAACCTGCTGAAAGATATGCAACACTTACAACACGATGCCAGACTGAGGGCCCATCAACACTACTCACTGATCGGCAACATGCAACCTGATTGGGTGGGGTGCCAGTTATTAACAAATTTAGACATGTGACCAGCATTCTGCACATAGACCAATGAAAAATAGTCAAATCAATCTTTCTGTGCACATACAGTATCAAGTTACTGGCAGCCCATAATCTGGTTTACGGGTCATTCCATATCAAGTGATCCAAAAATGAATATTTTTTTTACCTGACGTCTTCACATTTTTTTTATATCTTTTTCCTATATGAAGTACAACTTTAGTTAAAGAGGACCTGTCACCAAACCAGGCATGGTGATCTAATTACAGCACTAGATGCAGCATGTCTGCAGCATGCAGACAAGGGGTCCCCCAGCACTTGAGCAGCCCTGTACCCAGAGATAATACACTTAGAAAACTTACATGCTCCAGCCACTAAGGAGGTGGCTAGGGGCTGCAGCCAAGGGCAGATTCACACCCCCTGCATGTGTAATCTGCCCACCGCTGCCAATCATTCTCTCCCTGTCTGCAGCATTTAAACAGAGTTTTTTTTTTCTCTCCTGTTTAGCCCTGCCCCTCAGGGGCGGGGCTAACTGACTTTCTGGGAGAGAGAAAAAAACCTCTGTTTAAATGCTGCATCTAAATAGGAGTGATCACACCTTGGAAAGCTGTTGCACCAAGTGGACTGACATGAATCATGGCTCCAACACGAGAGATGTCAATTGAAACAAAAGGAGAGGATTATGAAACTCTTATTAAAAGAGGGTAAATCAACACGCAATGATGCAAAAGATGTTGGTTGTTCACAGTCGGCTGTGTCTAAAATCTGGTCCAAATACAAACAACATGGAAAGGTTGTTAAAGGGAAACATACTGGTTGACCAAGGAAGACAAAGAGTCAAGACCGGCAACTTAATGCAATATGTCTCCAAAACAGGAAACGCACAACAAAACAAATGAGGAACGAATGGGAGGAATCTGGAGTCAATGTCTCTGACCGAACTGTAAGAAGCCGCCTAAAGGAAATGGGATTTACATAATGATGTCCTTTGTTTAGCTTTTCTGTAACACCTATAAAAAAAAAAAAAAACACCACACAAGGATGCAATGGCCTAAGGAAGAGCAATCGTGGACTGTGGATGACTGTATGAAAGTCATAATCAGTGATGAATCGCGAATCTGCATTGGGCAAGGTGATGATGCTGGAACTTTTGTTTGGTGCTGTTCCAATGGGATTTATAAAGATGACTGCATGAAGAGAACGTGCAACTTTCCACAGTCATTCATGATATAAGGCTGCATGTCAGGTAAAGGCACTGGGGAGATGGCTGTCATTACATCTTCAATAAATGCCCAAGTTTACATTGATATTTTGGACACTTTTCTTATCCCATCAACTGAAAGGATGTTTGGGGATGATTAAATAATTTATTAAGATGATAATGCATCCTACCATAGAGCAAAAGCTGTGAAAACTTTCCTTGAAAGACACATAAGGTCAATGTCATGGTCTGCAAATAGTCCGGATCTCAATCCAATTGAAAATCTTTGGTGGAAGTTGAAGAAAATGGTCCATGACAAGGCTCCAACCTGCAAAGCTAATCTGACAACAGCAATCAGAAAAAGTTGGAGCCAGATTGATGATGAGTACTGTTTGTCATTAAAGGGATCCTGTCACCTCCAGAACACCTCCTAAGCTACCAAAACATGTCCCTGCAGCATATTATCACTAATCTCACACTCCTTTTGTCTCCTAAAAGCATCCTGTGAAAGTGCATAAAAATGTTTTAATACTTACTCATTAGTGATTATAATTAGCTGGGGCTATATTCTTTAGCCCTTAGGGAGTGTTGTTTTGCAGCCTCGAGGATCCAGCCCTCTGTCTGTGTTGCTCTGCTTGTGCAGGCTCTGCCCTCCCCCTCTCTGTCACTCACAGAATGCTAAATAATTTGTCCTGCCTTCAGCTCCACATCACAGCAGAAGCTGCACAGAGAGGGTGGATCATTCAGGCTACAAAACATAATCCTTCTCAAGCAGCTCTTCCCTTTTAACGAAACAGATGAAGCCGCACTCGTCCTCTGGGTTTATTTACTTTATTTAATCAAATGGACATCAGGATTTTACAGCGGGGGTTGAAGGGAGGATGAGGGGGAATTCCAAACACAACGGCCCTAGTGGCACTTCAACGGGTAACAATCAACAATAGAGGGGGGGAATACTTCCCTGTATTTGTACCTACCCTCTCACTGAATCATCAATTTGGTCACCTAGCAACATATACACAAGAGTACAATCATCTAAAACCATGGGTGATAGTACCTACACCAAGTCCCAAACGTAAGGGTTGGGCTCACCTCTTCTGGGTGCTCAGAAGTAAAATTTTATCAATCCTACGGTTATGTACTTCGGCACACCATTAAATGAACAACATTCCTGAATTTCAACACAAACCTTTGTTCAGCCTTAAAAGACCAGGCAATCTGAGGGACCAACTTGTCAAAGCTGACTAATAATAATATATAATAATACTTTATTTATATAGCGCCAACATATTCCGCAGCGCTTTACAATGTAGGGTTAGAGTACAGAAAATATAATACAGTAAGTAATTACAATAGAGAACAAATAAAGTACAATAATTGGATACAAAACAATAGGTATAGAATCAATTTGAAAAGAAATACAATAAATAAAGCAAGAAATGAAGGTGACCCTGCTCAAAAGAGCTTACAATCTACAACGGGATAGGGGTTGCACAAGGTACAGGGGCTTATTGCACTGATGGTCCAGGCATCTTGAGGAAATGGGGTATAGGGCTAAGCTTACATGGATGGTCATTATACAGTCTGTAGACCTTTATGGTTTGGTGGAGTTTTTAGAAGAGTAATGTCCAGAGGGATAGCCCATTCACTGTCTACAGTACAATGGACTTATTAGGGAGTATGATAGGCCGCCTTAAAGGCTAAAGGCCACGTCACACGCTTCAATATCATTAACGATTGCACGATCGATGTCCCATGAACGAGATCGTTCGGACAATCTTTCGAGATCGCTGGTGAGAGAGGTCACATGTCTAGATATCTTGAACGAGGCGCCAACGATGCGGCGAGCAGCTATCATTCACACAACCCAGGAACGATACTTCTTCAATGTTGTAAATAGGCAAAGTCGTTCACAAGATCGCTAGCGCGGTGTCACACACAACGATGCTGCAGGTTGAACGTGGGTTAATTGAACGGCGCACGATGGATTCACACTTCCACGGTCAGGCAAAATTTACAGGATTAGAGGCGTTTTTACATGTGAATTCTCTTATGTGGTATACCTGGTGAAGTGTCCATGCGGTCTCGGGTAAGTTGGAGAAACAAGCAATGAGCGTATTTGGGGCGCAGTATAAAACAATTTGGCACGCCTATGTTTTCGCCGCGCTGAACAGGTACGACCACATATCTTTGGGGATTGCGGCGTGTGAGGCTGCGACAGGAGTCTACCGGATGTTTCCTGCTGTTTGTGTGGCAACTTCTGGGGACACACGTCGCCTTAGGTTGAGGGCGAAATTGCAGCGTGTAAAAGAGCCTTCGGCGTTAGGAGGCAACCATGAAAAGTGTGCACGCGCACATTAGATTGCCTCCAATCGCTGCCAAAAGTTACGGCGTGTAAAGGTACCCCAATAGGACTTTTCATTCTGAGCATACAGCCCCTTTAATTAGCAGGTACAGGTGTTGCTTCATATATTGACAGAGTCACACATTGTTAGTGATCTCATATGACACAGCACCACCTGATATGAATATAGATTGTTCAAAACTTACAAATGTGTTTATAGCATCAGACAGCAGCTTCTACTAGAACATTGGCAATAACAATTTACAATTTTTCCACTCCAGTGGACATTAGTCTGATGCTGCAGGGAAATATCTGTACATGTAGAGATGACCAAAGGTACCGTCACACCTTTCAACATAGTTTCCATCGTTGTTCAAAAGTGACGTCAGGAACAATGTTGACACGACATTGTTGTTGCGTCGTAGCGTGTAAACACACGATTCAACAATGATAGTTGTTCAAGTCGGAGTTGATAGGTTTTCCTGCGTGCAGGAAAACCTGTCAGCTTCAACTTACACAACCACCTATTCGTTGCATTGCAGTGGATCACTCGCTGGGTTGATCCCAGCCCAGCGAGCGATCGCAGCGCCAACATCGCAGCGCATCATAGATTGCTAATAAGTAACACCTTTCCTTGCTCCTATAGGCCTACATTCTCCATTGCTCGCAGGTATCAGACAGCCTATAAAATGTATCCAAATTGTGCCAGAAAATAGGTAGTAAGGGATCTAGGGAGCCAGTTGACAAGACACACCTCAACGTGGTGACTGGGTGGTTTATTAATGCGCATTGATAAAGCTAAGTGTCTTCTTTTACTCCTTTTAGCTTAGCTGCAATCTTTTTTCATATTTAGTCACTAAATAGTGCTACTTATATTTATACATACAACATCCTGCATGCGACATCTAGGCTGCGATGTCAGAAGCAAGCACGTGCCCGCGGCATTGCATCCGACATCGCAGCCGATATTGGATGGTGTGATGGTACCTTAACTCTTATAACTTGTGGAGTGCATGAATAACTATTACGGTATATGTAATACTTACCGTATATACTCGCGTATAAGCCGAGTTTTTCAGCCCAAAAATTGGGCTGAAAAGTCCCCCCCTCGGCTTATACGCGAGTCACTGTATACAGTGTATACAATATACAGGCCCGCCTTCATGAGTATACAGGACCCCCCTGCCTTGTGCACAAACCTGTAAAGGAAGAGATTAGTATACTTATCACTGTCCGCCTGCCGCTGTCCCGCCGCCGTCATCGCGGTCCTCCGTCTTCTTCCGTCTGCTTCCGGCTTCCTCCGGTCGTCGCAGGCAATGACGTCATTGTCGGCGCGACCGAGGAGGAAACCGGAAGAAGATGGAGGAGCGCGTTGGCGGCGGCAGGACAGCGGCAGCGGGACAGTGATAAGTATACTAATCTCTTCCTTTACAGGTTTGTGCACAAAGCGGGAAGGGGGGGCCCTGGATACTGATGGGGGGCTGTATACTACACTGGGGCTGCTGCTGTATATACCACTGGGGCTGCTGCTGTATATACCACTGGGGGTGCTGCTGTATATACCACTGGGGTGCTGCTGTATATACCACTGGGGGTGCTGTATACCTGTGCTGGGGTCCACCCTCGGCTTATACACGAGTCAATAGGTTTTCCCAGGTTTTGGGGGCAAAAGTAGGGGGGGGGGGGGTTGGCTTATACACGGGTCGGCTTATACACGAGTATATACAGTATCTACATATGGAGGAAAAAAGTAGTAATTTTGTCACTGGGACAAGAAGAGTCCTATTTTTACTATATATCTTGCTCTTGTGCTCTACCATAAGTCGACTATTGCTTGCTGAGGTATGCACAAGATTTTTTACAATTTATATTAAGCACAACCTTTCTCTTCCCTCCATACTTTGTACTACATTCTGGGTATTCTCTTTCCCTTTACATAAAGGAGTGGACACCCGCCTCCCCCTTCAATATGTGATATTCTCTCTCTTTAATAGAATACCTTTCCTGAACATTGATAAAAGAAACATTCTGTATGATCTTCCTGTCTCTACTAAGGTTGCACAGACCATGTCACTAATCATGCTTTCTCTATATTTTTCGGTACACATTAACATCACGCAATCCCACAACAATCGACAGACGATTTAAAGATATTCAGCATCTGTATGACATGGGCATCTATTGCATAGGTAATCACCTATTGTACATATCTTCTATAAAAATGTTATTAGCAGCTGATCTTGTTTGTAATATTTTTCATACATGATGTAATGCTTTTTACCTTGTTTTGGACCATGTTAAAAATTTACTACAATTTATCACAGATCATCATACAACACTATATACAGTAAATCTCTTCTTTGTATATTGGTGAACTGACATTGTTTTTCTTTGATGTATTTCAACACAGACCTTCCTGGATAAAAGCCAGATTGTATGGCTGAAACGTCAGATTTCTCTGTTTTTGCACTATACTGGATGTTTGACCAATAAAAAAAACAATTTTGAAGCATAAACTTTTGTGCATTTAATGGTGTGCCGAATTACATAACCATAAGACTACTTACACCAAGTCATTATCAAATATCACTACAAAAAAAAGGTTATAAAAAACACCTGACAAAAGACAGAGAAAAAAAAAAAACAAGCATATAAACATAAAGTTACACCATAAGTGTCCCATTACCATTACATTTTTTCTTTTTAACAAAAACACAGAGCATGTCTATCATTAAAACCAGCCGCACCCTGTGCTCTCAGTTATGATCCAGCTTGCTTCTCTTTGCAGGAGTAATCTATGCAGATAGATATGCTGCCAGCAAGAAGCAATCTTTTCTAGACCCATAAAAGATAGTGCTTTAGGGACCCTTTATGCGTAGTTCTTACATGATCTATAAGTCTCAGTGAGCCCACCCCTGACTCTATAGATTTCACGTATACCCTAAAACGTACATACATAAATCTTATTGTCTTCCCAATATAATATCGAACACAAGGGCATGTTATGGCATACACTATTTTTTGTTTTGCAGGAGATAAAGTTATTTACATTATGTAGGACATGACCAATCTTTACAAGGTTATGGTTCACATGTGGAGAGCAAAAGCAACAATCACCACATCTATAAATTCCCTTCTGGGCACTGCCTATGCAGCCATGTTCGTTGGGGTAGCATCCTTCTCTGTACCATTATATCTCCTATATTTTAACACCTTTTATGTGTGATTAAGGGTTTACGCAAGGGTCTTCCCCTTAAGTGCTTATACACTTATTCTGATAAAAGAAGGAGGGGGAACAAGAGGCGCAATAGTGCCCTATCACTATGGCACTGAGTATAAAGTGGTGAAAAAGGGGGTTCACTCACCTGAGGCAGTTGTGTCACCCACAACTGGCTTGAAGGCGTATTTAATGCTTATTACCAGATGGCTGCTGCAGGATTTCCACCATCCACACAAGAGTGGAAACACATCAAGTTGTAGGGAAAAAAAAATGGTGTATCACAATCCACGCTGCCATCTTCATGTGCATTACTTTTGGAGCGGATGATTCTGGCAGCGCGGATTGGGATACACCATTTTTTTCCCTACAACTTGATATACACTTATTCTGGAATTCTTGGACGCAAAATTACAATGTCCTGGAATTTTTGGACGTCAAAAATCACAATATGTGATTGTAAAATCTAGGCTGCAAATTTTTGGAAATCAACTGCCACGAATTCTGCACTTCATTATGAAAGCAACCATCCCTATTATGCGAAGAAAGCCTTGCCCAATAATCAAATTTTACGTTTTATAAGAACGGACACACTGGCGTGAAAGTCGGATGAGTGCAATGAATTAATCGCATTGCAGTTGGACCAATGTTATTCAATGTCCGAGAGCACATTGGCATGTCTCCTCCAGATCAGGGAAAAAAAATAAATAATCGCAACATGTGATTCACACACGAGACTCGCCAATGCAAGTCTGTGGGTCCGACAAAATCACGGACCACACACGACCATCCGAGTCGGAAACATTTTTTTCTCAGCTGAAACCCTCTGAAGCTCATAAGCGCTGATAAGGAGGCGTCACATGACTACTCAGGAAATACAAGGTTGCAGAAACCTGACAACTCCTGGAAGGAAGCCTCCACGGATCCAACACAGAATGGTCTACAACATCAATATTGAAATGCTGATCCTTCTAGTCCAGGAGAGGCCAGAGTTTTGGGACCCTAAAGACCAAGGGTATGCGGACAGGACGAAGAAGGATGTCTCCGGGACGTACATCAACAGGCAACTTTTCCCCTGTTTTGACAACAGTTCGCGGGACATCCAGATAAACCTTGGTTATGTATCATTCTTCACAACTGCCTAATCAAGTGTAATTGAAGTTGAGGGGTCATTGTTTAATCGGGGCAGTATTTACAAATGTTAATGGGTCTTGCAGTACCTTGCGAGGACTGAGTGATGATGGGGAGGAAGCCATTGCATGCAGCCTCAGCAGCTATTTGCGGGAGATACCACAGCCACTGAGGCTGTGTGCAAGGGCTGCTATTCAAATCGTGCTGGATGCATGTGTGCCACCAAAATCATGCACAATTGGTATTCAACATGCTGGAGCAATGGCAGAACTCTCCTGATAACTTACTTGACAGGACTGACAGCCAGCACCCAGCAGTACCCTCAGCCTCAGCATTCTCACAGGTCTCGCAGAGTTTTGGGAGACCTCCATATCCATTTCCATTGTGGCCCCCATTTCAGCAAACGCTCAATTTGCCAAATGCCCCTCCAGTTGGCCTCATGGCTCCCCCCTTCCCCATGAGATCCCAGAATACATGAGGTCCACACACAATCAAGCTGCTATGTTGTCGACCGTGACACAATCACAGGACCAACAAGGTCTACAAACCACAGCAGAGAACACGGATTGGTACAGTGTACCACAGTATGGGGCAGCAGGTCATCAACCAAGGCAGCTGAACCAGGGTGGACATACTGCTGTGCAGAGGGGTGATTTTGTACGCATGCCATAAAGTGTGAGACAGGCCACAGAAGTACAGTTGTGGCCAAAAGTATTGACACCCCTGCAATTCTGTCAGATAATACTCAGTTTCTTCCTGAAAATTATTGCAATCACAAATTCTTTGGTATTATCTTCATTTAATTTATCTTCAATGAAAAAACACAAAAGAGAATGAAGCAAAAAGCAAAACATTGATCATTTCACACAAAACTCCAAAAATGGGCCAGACAAAAGTATTGGCACCCTCAGCCTAATACTTGGTTGCACAACCTTTAGCCAAAATAACTGTGATCAACCGCTTCCAGTAACCATCAATGAGTTTCTTACAATGCTCTGCTGGAATTTTAGACCATTCGTCTTTGGCAAACTGCTCCAGGTCCCTGATATTTGAAGGGTGCTTTCTCCAAACTGCCATTTTTAGATCTCTCCACAGGTGTTCTATGGGATTCAGGTCTGGACTCATTGCCGGCCACCTTAGAAGTCTCCAGTGCTTTCTCTCAAACCATTGTCTAGTGCTTTTTGAAGTGTGTTTTGGGTCATTATCCTGCTGGAAGACCCATGACCTCTGAGGGAGACCCAGCTTTCTCACACTGGGCCCTACATTATGCTGCAATATTTGTTGGTAGTCTTCAGACATCATAATGCCATGCACACTGTCAAGCAGTCCAGTGCCAGAGGCAACAAAGCAACCCCAAAACATCAGGGAACCTCCGCCATGTTTGACTGTAGGGACCGTGTTCTTTTCTTTGAATGTCTCTTTATCTCCTGTAAACTCTATGTTGATGCCTTTGCCCAAAAAGCTCTTCTTTTGTCTCATCTGACCAAAGAACATTCTTCCAAATCCTTTTAGGCTTTCTCAGGTAAGTTTTTGCAAACTCCAGCCTGGCTTTTTTATGTCTCGGGGTAAGAAGTGGGGTCTTCCTGGGTCTCATGCTCAATGTGATTTAGTTATTGCCAACACCTGTTAGGTGCCACAGGTAAGTTACAGGTGCTGTTAATTACACAAATTAGAGAAGCATCACATGATTTTTCTAACAGTGCCAATACTTTTGTCCACCCCCTTTTTTATGTTTGGTGTGGAATTATATCCAATTTGGCTTTAGGACAATTCTTTTTGTTTTTTCATTGAAGACAAATTAAATGAAGATAATAATACCAAAGAATTTGTGATTGCAATCATTTTCAGGAAGAAACTGAGTATTATCTGACAGAATTGCAGGGGTGTCAATACTTTTGGCCACAACTGTAGCTGTAGGCAGACAACAGCAGGATACCATGGGGGCACACTTTGCCACAAAATAGGCAACCGTATGGTGGAAATAGGGCCTTACGAGAAGAGCTTCAACAGGCTATAGATTTGGTAAAATGTGCATGGTGGCCAGGGAAGTGGACAAGGCCAACACACAAACAGCGACCAGACCGCCTACACCAACATATAGAGGAGTTTTTATTGCTAGTGTACCTTTTTTAACCGATTCATCAACACATGCTGTGTATCCATTTTTAATTGGTTTAATTTTATCCATACTACCAAACAAGACACATGAGCCAAATATGCTTCTGTTATGATGTTTTAAGTTTCCTCATTAACATGAGTTTGAAACACCAAAAACGCATCTCTGTATTCTTTTACTGTAACAGATAATTAACGAACAATAATTTTAACAGTGTACATGAAATGTTATGAGTCACACAATGCATGCTGTACCGTTTCCAGGACCAACATCAATCCAGCAATATTGATGATGTGGTTATACACTAAATATTTACGGGTCAGTGACCAAGTCATCATGGTATAAGCCGTAAAATTTATCAGAATGACAGTGTAAATGACCATACAGCCTCTGCAAATGGCCACGAGAACTATGCAGTAGGTGGAGCGGATGGACCCACATTTGCCACCGCCTCCACAGATCTGACAATTGGGTAGGAAGCCCCATGACGCCAGGAAATGACCCAATGAAATAACACCAGCTCAGTGGTGTTTAGGTCAGGTTATTCTCCATTCTGTAGGCAGCTGCACACATACACAACACTGCTTACTGAGGGGATAGAGGGTTAGCTCAATGCACACGTATGTCAATGGGATCTTGGCACCAAAGAGCCCTCATTGGCACACATCATTTATCACACAATTGCCACACACTGTAGGCAATTTAAAGACCAATTACACAAAAAAAAAAAAAAAAAAAAAAAAAACAATCGCAAGAGTGCAGCAGATTGCACACAGAACACGCACGGATTACACTCGGACAACACTCGGATGTGATCCGAGAAAATGTCGGACACTCGCACAGCAATTGGATGCAAAACGGAGCAAAAATCGGATGTCACTCATATGACCTCTCCTGGATGAGAATCGGACCGCATATTTCACACCAGTGTGTTTCCACCCTACGAAGAATGAACAACAACGATGAGAATTTCAAAAACAAGTAGGGGATATAAAAGACCCGTTAAGATCTAAAGCAGGGGGTCACAAACACGCGGCCCCCCCGACATCGTAGACAGTGAATCATGCCGGCGGCGGACTGGATTATACTGCAGGGGAGTAGATAGGGCTCTGGAGCCTGTCCGTGGGCCGGGGGACGCTGCAGGAGGAAGCAGGAGAGCTCCTGCTCCCGCTCACATAATATGCACTGCCGCTGTACATCACCATGGTGCTGAAACCGCACCGCGGTGATGGGCTGGGGGCGCAGCACATATTATATATGCCTGCGCCCCTCCCACCCCAGTGATGACATATGCCCCCCCGTGTCCCATATGGCAGCCATGCTGCTGCCCAGAGTAAAATAAAAAATAAAAAAAAAATAAAAAAAAAAAAAGACTTTACTCACCTTCCTCCAGTGCTGATCTCCCACTGTCTTCCCACTCTCCCTGCTGCCGCTGTGATCGGGCACACAGAGATAATGTCTCTCTGCTGTGCTGATCACATGACCGGCACTGAGAAGCAGGAAGTGTAGGAGTGCAGCAGCAGGAGAGAGACCCGGAGGAGGGTGAGGAAAGAGCATGAGGGCCATAGCCAGGGCAGGGGGGGATGTGTGCCAGCCACAGGAGATGAGTGCCAGCAATAGGGGACATGTGAGAGTGCGCGAGCGTCAGAGGGCGCGAGCGTGTGTGTAAAAAGAAGGAGGACCAGGTTGGGGACATCAGTACAAAAGGGGTCCAGCATGGGTGGCATTACTACACTATGGGGGCCAGGAATGTGGACATCCCCATGCTGATCCCCTTTTGTAGTGGACATGACTACACTATGGGGGCCAGGATGTGGACATGACTACAAGATGGGACCAAGATGGGGATATTAGTACAAGAAAGGGACTAAGATGGGGACATTACAACAAGGGGATAAGGATTTGGACAGTACTACATTGAGCAAAAAATTCTGGTATTACTAAAAATGTCACTCCTACAAGCAATGCAGCCCCCCGATAAAAAAAATTTTTCTATGTGCGGCCCACCAACCCAGCCGAGTTTGAGACCCCTGATCTAAAGCATACCCAGAAGGGATGATTGACGAGGCCCATAGGAAGGTAGATGAGGTGTGGAAAGAGGGATGGAAAAAGACATTGTTAATTTTAAGAATGGCCCGATGGATAAAGCCATCTGCACCGCCATCAGAAAAAAACTGGTACCTAATTGAGAGCGACAAGCACCTAAGGGAAATAGCCTTGCGTAAACCCCTAATCACACAAAAGGAGTAAAAATATAGGAGATATGGTGGAACAGAGAAAGATGCTACCCAAAAGAACATGGCTGCATAGGCAGTGCCCAGAAGGGAATTATAGATGTGGCGATTGTTGCTTTTGCTCTCCACATGTGAGCCATTACCATGTAAATATTGGTCATGTCCTACATAATATAAAATAGCTTTATCTCCTGTAAAACGAAAAATGTAGTGTATGCCATAACATGCCCTTGTGTTCGATATTAAATTGGGAAGACAATAAGATGCATGCATGTACGTTTTAGGGAACACACAAAATCTATAGTCAGGGGTGAGTTCACCGAGACTGATAGACCATGTAAGAACTACGCATAAAGGGGACTGTAAAGAACCATCTTTTATGGGTCTAGAAAAGATAGATATGCTGCCAGCAGGAGGCAATCTGCATAGATTACTCCTGCAAAGAGAAGCGAGCTGGATCATAACAGATCACAGGGTGCGGCTGGTTTTAATGATAAAAATGATCTCTCGTTTTATTTTTTTTAACAAAAACACAAAAGTTATTGGTAATAGGACACTTATGGTGTAGTTTTAGGTTATATGCTAGTTTCTTTGTTCTGTCTTCTGTCCTTTTTATAACATTTTTTGTAGTGATATTTGATAATAACTTTGTGTTCGTGTCACCCAGGGTTTTAGATGATTATGCTCGTGTATATGTTACTAGGTAAGCAAATTGATGATGCAATGATGGGGTGCAAATACAGGGAAGAACCCTCCCCCTTTCATGGATTGTTACCCGTTGCAGCGCCCACAGGGTGGCGTGAAACAGCTGTTGTATTTGGAATCCCCCATCCTCTCACCCGCAACCTTCGTTGTAAAAACTTGATGTTTCGTTATACCGGACGTAACGCTCTTCATACCTGAAGAGTGCACCACGGTAACTAGGCAGTGAAAAAGTGCAGACGCTGGAGACAAGTCCTAGGCGCCCCACAGGTCGGACAAATGCTGGCAGCCCCCAAAGCTGTAGTAAAAGGAATATATACATACAGTGGTAGTGCTGGGCAACTTCATAACCGGAAGCAGCTCTTCCCTCCCTCCCCCCTGTTCTCTGTGAATCACTACTAGTTTCAGTTTAATTCTCCATACAAGGAGAGCAGACCGCAGGATACAGAGCCCTTTGGTTTGTGCTTATAGATCAGAGCAGGCAGTGACTTCACTACATGAATATTCATTAAGTAAGGCTGGCTTCACACCACGTTTTTTTTTGATCCGGGGCTGTCCGGTGTAAACCAGACAGCCCCAGACCGGTTTTTGGCCCCATAGCAGCCTATAGGGCCGGATGGAGCCGAATGGCAGCTCTCTGCCATCCAGTTTCATCACTCCAGGACAATCCGGGAGAATACGGATTATTCTCTATGGACACAAAAATGATGCTTGAATCATTTTTTTTTTGTCCGGGGAGAAAAATCTCCCCAATCTGCCGGATCCCGGATTTGGCTGGATTCTCCTGGAGCTGGGGCAATCCGGTGCTCCCTAACATGGGAGCCTATGGGGCCGCATTGTGGGAACTGGACACTGGCTGCTGCACGCCGCTGTTTCAGGACCGCGGCTAGCTCCATGTTAGCCGCGGTCTTGAAAAAAACAGCAGCTGTGGCTGCAATTACAGGCATCCGGCTGCACACAGGACCAGAGGGCACATTTGGCCCTCCAGTTCTGTGTGCTGATCCGGTCCGGGGCAGTCAAGGGTCATCCCGGACAGCTCCTGACCGGATCACACCGTGGTGTGAAGCCAGCCTAAGTGATCACTCTCTGTGATTGACAGATGGAATCAAATCTCTTATGTTGCAGTTTACAGAGAATAGGATGTGAGCATAAATAAAAGAAATACATGAATAAAGAGAGGTTCATAAGAGGAATTAGAAAACGATATCAGTTACATATGGTTTTTGGACCGGACAGAATCCCTTTAAAGGGAACCTGTCACCTACAATTAGGGCCCTACACTATCACTACCTGTCCCTACACCTTCCTAGCTGCTCCCTATGTATCCCTATCTGAGCTAAATCCGTCCTTTAAAAGATATGAAAAATAACTTGTAACTTACAGAAGTCCCTGAGGCTGGGGGACTGAAAAGGCAGCGCCAGGATCCATGCAGCACTCCTCGATGCTGTAGCGCACGCCCCGCTGGGCGGCATTAGTCTTTCTGCATGTCCGCCCCTCTATTTGGAATCTCCCGCCCTCTGGAAGCCTATCATGCACCGGCCACTACGTCACATCCGGCACGGTGCATTATGGGGCCGATCACGTGATCGGCCCGGCTACGATAAGCACATTGCGCATGCGCAGACCCGGGCCGATCAAGTGCTCAAGCCCATAATGCACTGGGGCTGATCACGTGATCGGCCCCATAATGCACCGTGCCGGATGTGACGTAGTGGCCATTGCATGATACGGGAGATTCCAAATAGAGGGGCGGACACGCAGAAAGACTAATGCCGCCCAGCGGGGCGTGCGCTACAGCATCGAGGAGTGCTGCATGGATCCTGGTGCCGCCTTTTCAGTCCCCAGCCTCAGGGACTTCTGTAAGTTACAAGTTATTTTTCAGATCTTTTATAGGGCGGATTTAGCTCAGATAGGGATACATAGGGAGCAGCTAGGTAGGTGTAGGGACAGGTAGTGATAGTGTAGGGCACATCGTTCTCTCCTCACTCATCCCCTCTGCTATCACTCCATGCAGGAGAGCGAACACACACACACACACACACACACACACACACACACACACACACACACACCTCTATCCTTGCTGATGACATAAATAATTCTTTTAAGGGTCCCAACAGACAAGCATATGAAAAATCATCCTTGTTTCAACCGAAAAACTTTGACAATTGTTTTCCAATTTTCATCTAAGTGTCTATTTTTTTAGATTTGTGTGTGACCCTTTTTCATACAACTATATTAAGACGTACATGATCATATACGGTTTCCTAGGTTTATAAGAGAAATATATTTGTAAAAATTGGATGCAACTCCGACTGTCTTTGTGGGATTAGATTTTATTACTTGCACTCCTAGGCTACAGTGTGTGACGCTCATCCGAAAGCCTGGTTTTCAATATAGTGCAGGCTCCACCTCTTCTCCATTCGTTTTACATGGGACTGCCAGAAATAACCCACTGGTGTGGAGAAGGGATAACTTGCAATTCCAGGAATAACCCTTAAAGCAGGGGTGGGGAACTCCAGTCCTCGAGGGCCGCAATCAGTGCAGGTTTTCACGATTTCCTTAGTATTGCACAGGGATTGGAATCATCACCAGTGCAAGTGATTATGTTATCACCTGTGCAAAACTAAGGAAATCCTGAAAACCTGCACTGATTGCGGCCCTCGAGGACTGGAGTTCCCCACCCCTGCCTTAAAAGGTACCTTTACACGCGGCAACTTTTCTAGGAATTTCATTGGCAACTTACTGGTTGCAGTGAAATCATGGAGACATTGTTTCATTTGTACACAGCAACAAGATAGAACAATGTGTCCATGATTTCACTGCAACCAGTAAGTTGACAGTGAAATTCCTAGAAAAGTTGCCGCGTGTAAAGGTACCCTAAGGTACGATCACACACGGCAATTTGCTGGTTGCAGTGAAATTGTGGACACATTGTTCCATTTTGTTGCTGTGTACAAATGAAACAATGTGTCCATGATTTCACTGCAACCAGCAAATTGCAGTGTGTGACGGTAACTTTAAAGGGAAACCGTCATGTATTAAAATCCTGTTAATCTGCAGGTAAGTAGCATTCTAAAGCTGTGCAGCTGCTGCACTGAAAGCCTGGCTATGGGAGGTAATTAACAATTCTTCCTTACAGCCTCCAGTCGTTAATCATATAGATGCAGCTTCAGTCACATCTCAGTATACAGTTAGTGGCGGATGTAACCGGCACCTTGACACTGACTGAGCAGCTGGGAATCAGTACAGTGACAGCTGTCAGTGGTTACAGCTTCCGCTCACAATACTGAGATGTGAAGGTAGCCACACCTATATGACTGAAAGCTGAAGGTATAAAGTTCATTTCCCCTAAGGCTGGCTTCAGACTGCGTTTTAGATCCGATCCGTAGCTGTCCGCTTGAAGCAGACAGCCGCGGACCTGATCAGCACACAGGACCGGGGGGCTTTTATGCCCTCCGATCCTGTGTGCAGCCGCACGCAGTTCCTGCTGCTGATAGGTCAGGACCGCGGGCGCCGCGGTCCTGACCTGTCAGCGGCTGCGTGCAGCTGCACACAGGATCGGAGGGCATAAAAGCCCCCCGGTCCTGTGTGCTGATCCGGTCCGCGGCTGTCTGCTTCAAGCGGACAGCTACGGATTGGATCTAAAACGCAGTCTGAAGCCAGCCTAAGTAGCTGAGTTTCAGTGCAGCAGCCACACCGCTTTACAACGCAATGATATGTACACTATTAGCATGCATTATTATATATGAAGTATTCAAACCCCTTTACAGTTTTCACTCTTTCATTGCAGCAATTTGGTAAATTCAATCAAAAAAGTTCACTCTGCACCACATCTTGACTGCGGGGAAAAAAAATAAATAAACACACACAAATGTATCAAATTAATCGACTGCAGCACTCCTTTTCTTTTTCAATCCGCCTTTATTGGGCCATCAGCTGAATAGCAATGTTTCGCGAACACTCTCCCTTCCTCTAGTCTAGGAGAGTGTTCCCAAAACGTTGCTATACACCTGATGGCCCAATAAAGGCGGATTGAAAAAGAAAAGGAGTGCTGCAGTCGATTTATTTGATATTGGATACAGTGGATGGGAGAGGAACCGTGACTGATTTGCACCCAGAACCTAGCCGTGCTGCTTTCTTTCATAAGTACACACACAAATGTAAATATATGTGCAAATTTATTTTTTTTTTTAAATGACCATGTGAGATTTCAGTTTTTTATTTAATAAATTTGCAAAATTTTCTACATTTCTGTTTTTTTTCAGCCAAGATGGGGTACATTAATGAGAAAAAAAAAAATGAACTTATCTGAATTTACCAAAATGGCTGCAATGAAATAAAGTGAAAAATGTAAAAGGGGCCTGAATACTTTCCGTACCCAGCGGACATGGTGTGTGTTTATAGTCTGATGTGCATCCACCAGACATGATTATTACATGAGCACTGTATTTTGGTGCGGTTCTAATAACACAATGTTCTTGGAACACACGATGCTAATACTGATGCACTGTGCGGCATTCTTAGACGCGCTCTAGATATTCATGAACCAAACGCCTAATGGTCTCAGTAATATATTTTTTTTTTGTCTAGTATTGTATCATATACCCTCTGAATTGTAAAGTGCTGCAGAATACGTTAGCGTTATATGAATAAAAATCATCATTATTACATATCATGGCCAGATCCTGTTCACATCAGGGTTAATGATACAATAACATCAGCAGTGGGGTCAGATCCCCTACAGATCAGTCATCCCTGATGGACCCTGTGACTATAATGGGGCCTGTGGGCCATTCTATCAGACATAACACAATATACTGCTGTAGACAGATCTGAGGCTCAGGGTGAGGTGGTCACAGCCCTAGATCACCCTCCTATAAGGACAGCTCCACATACAGTTAACCCCTTACTGGCCCCAGACCTACTATGAAGCCACTTACCACCACCTCCTCAAAGATGCTCTGCAGCTGCGACTCCATGTGTGCAGAGAGCTGCTACAGACAAGGTAACACTGGCCTCACCACATACTGCTCTGCATAGGGCACAGCAAAAACCCACAAACAGCAGCTACCGTTCTCATACTACATCATGTAAAACACGGGGTGTTCCTGGCTTTTGTCTCCGGGTCACACGGAGCGAGCGCAGCCGATAATTCACTCCCCCGGAAGCTGGCAACGTCCGCCTCACGAAGGTTCCACAACACGGCGGGGAAAGAAAGGTGCTGCGCATGCGCGCTGTGTATCGCTTATTGTCCGCCTATGGTCAATGGTAGGAGTGCTGGGATCTGTAGTTCTCCCACAGCACTGCCATGAAGACCTTCCTGCACTCAGCTGGGGGTGTACTAGGGAGAATTCCTTCCACACCTTTGCTCATACTTTGTGTCTTGTCTGCAGATATTAACCCTTTATTGTTTTATTTTCCCTCCCTTCAAGATCCATACCTACCTGTATATCCTCTCTGTCTATAATATATATGTATACTAGATGGTGGCCCGATTGTAACTCTTCGGGTATTCTAGAATATGTATGTAGTTTATTTATGAAGATTTAAGAATAATGCAATGATTACACGATATCTATCTATCATCTACCTATGTGTCTATCGTCTCTATTGAATATTCTACTGGTTTTGCCTTAGTTGGTAGAGCATTTGTGTTGTATGAATGGCACGAACATGTTATTGTCTGTTTGCCCTGTCTTCTAGAGATTCATCCAGCCGACACTATATGTGATTCGGCATCTTGGGCTTGTCTGGCAGCAGTTTGTTGTGGTGTCTCCTGTTGCCGATGACGTCTGTGAGATGCCGCATCATGGGCTTGTCTCATGGCAGTTTGTTGTGGTGTCTCTTGGTGTCGACTTTGTCATCACCTTGCTGCTTCTGCAGCTTTTCTGTCATCGTCATTGGCATATTTGCGCTTATGACCAATTAAACTCATTGAATAAACGTGACTGAAGTAGTTCAGACTGTCACTGACACAACGTGTGCGGTAAATGTGACTGAAGAACAGCACACTATGACTGACAGACCTTGTAAATAGGAGTGACGTGCATCACACTAAGAGTGGCAGACCTTGTAAACAGGAGTGAAGTGCGTCACACTATGACTGACAGCCTTGTAAACAGAAGTGAAGTGCGTCACACTATGACTGACAGACCTTGTAAACAGGAGTGAAGTGCGTCACACTATGACTGACAGATCTTGTAAACAGGAGTGAAGTGCGTCACACTATGACTGACAGCCTTGTAAACAGGAGTGAAGTGTGTCACACTATGACTGACAGACTTGTAAACAGGAGTGAAGTGTGTCACACTATGACTGACAGACCTTGTAAACAGGAGTGAAATGCGTCACACTATGACTGACAGATCTTGTAAACAGGAGTGAAGTGCATCACACTAAGTGGCATACCTTGTAAACAGGAGTGAAGTGTGTCACACTATGACTGACAGATCTTGTAAACAGGAGTGAAGTGCGTCAAACTAAGTGGCAAACCTTGTAAACAGGAGTGAAGTGCGTCACACTATGACAGCCTTGTAAACAGGAGTGAAGTGTGTCACACTATGACTGACAGCCTTGTAAACAGGAGTGAAGTGTGTCACACTATGACTGACAAGATCTTGTAAACAGGAGTGAAGTGCGTCACACTAAGTGGCATACCTTATTATTATTATTATTATTATTATTATTATTATTATTTATATAGCGCCATTGGGTTCCATGGCGCTTTACATGAGGATGAGGGAGACAAGAATAAGTACACTAAATCTAGGTGATCAGGACGTACAGCTACAGGAGGGGCAGGGACCCTGTCCACGAGGGCTCACAGTCTATGAGGGGTGGGTTAGGATACAGTAGGATGGGGGAATGTCAGGTATGGGGCGTTCGCCTGGGTTTCATGGCAGGTTGTAGGCTTGACGGAACAGGTGAGTCTTCAGGTGACACTTGAAGTTACTCAGGGTAGGAGAGTGTCTGACGTGTTCGGGTAGGGAGTTCCAGAGTAAGGCAGATGCCCGGGAGAAGTCCTGGACTCGGTTGTGTGATGAGGGGGGAGCAGAGGAGGAGTTCTTGGGAGGAGCGGAGGTTGCGTGAGGGTAGGTATCGGGAGACCAGGTCGGAGATGTATGGTGGGGCCAGGTTGTGTATGGCTTTGTACGTCATGGTTAGTGTTTTGAATTGGGATCTCTTGGAGACGGGGAGCCAGTGAAGGGCTTGGCAGAGGGGGGAGACAGGGGAGTAGCGGGAGGACATATAGATGAGTCGGGCAGCGGAGTTGAGGATAGACTGGAGAGGTGTGAGGGAGTTAGCCGGGAGGCCATTGAGAAGGATGTTGCAGTAGTCAAGGCGGGAGATGATAAGAGCATGGATGAGTGTTTTAGCGGTGTCGTGGGTGAGGAAGGAGCGGATCCGTGAGATGTTCTTGAGCTGGAGCTGGAGGGATGTGGTGAGGGCCTCGATGTGGGGTTTGAAGGATAGTGAGGAGTCCAGGATTACCCCGAGGCACTTGGCTTGGGGGACTGGGGAGAGGGCGCAGTCGTTGATGCAGATGGATAGGTTGGGAGGTGGGGTGGAATTTCTTGGGGGAAGACTATGAATTCAGTTTTGTCCATGTTGAGTTTAAGGAAGCGGGCAGAGAAGAAGGATGAGATGGCGGAAAGGCATTGAGGGATTTTCGAGAGTAGGGAGGTGATGTCAGGGCCGGACAGGTAGATTTGGGTGTCGTCGGCATAGAGGTGGTACTGGAGGCCATGGGACTCGATGAGTTGCCCTAGGCCGAGAGTGTAAATGGAGAAAAGTAGGGGTCCCAGGACCGAACCTTGGGGACTCCGACAGAAAGGGGGTAGGGTGAGGAGGAGGTGTGGGAGTGGGAGACGCTGAAGGTCCGGTCTGCTAGGTATGAGGAGATCCAGGAGAGGGCAAGGTGGGTGATGCCAAGGGATTCCAGGATCCGGAGAAGAAGGGAGTGGTCAACCGTGTCGAAAGCGGGAGACAGGTCAAGGAGTAGCAGGATGGAGTAGTGGTGTTTGTTCTTGGCGGTCAGTAGGTCGTTGGTGACTTTGGTCAGGGCTGTTTCGGTGGAATGGAGGGGTCGGAAGCCGGACTGTAGGCAGTCGAAGTGGGAGCACGAGGAGAGGTGAGAGGACAGTTCGGAGTGGACGTGTTGTTCAAGTAGCTTAGAGGCGAATGGGAGAAGAGATATGGGGCGATAGTTAGAGACAGAGGTAGGGTCAAGTGAGGGTTTTTTTAGGATGGGCGTGATTAGGGCGTGTTTGAAGGCCGAGGGGAAGGTACCAGTGCTAAGTGAAAGGTTAAAGAGGTGGGTGAGGGCTGGGATGAAAATGGAGGTGTGGTTGGGAATGAGGTGGGATGGGAGCGGGTCGTGGGCGCTGGTGGTGAGGTGTGATTTTGACAGGAGGGAGGAGAGTTGGTCTTCAGTTATGGGGGGGAAGTGGCTGATGGAGGAGGAGGGCAGTGTAGGTGGGAAGGGGAGTTGTGGGGATAGTGGACCGAAGCTGCTTCTGATCTTGTCGATCTTCTCCTTGAAGAAGGTCGCAAAGTCTTCAGCAGAGATGAGGGGAGAAGGGGGAGGAGCAGGTGGGCGAAGTAAGGAGTTGAAAGTTTTGAAGAGCTGTTTGGGGTTGCGGGACAGAGAGGTTATAAGGGATGAGAAGAACACTTGCTTGGCGGTAGCGAGTGCCGTCTTGAAGTCAGTGATGGATTGCTTGAACAGAGCAAAGTGCTCGGGGGTGTGAGACTTTTTCCATCTCCTCTCGGCGACTCTGGACGCCCGTCTCAGGTTTTTAGTGAGGGTGGTGTGCCAGGGTTGCCTGTTAATGCGTGGAGCATGGAGAGTGAGGGGGGCGGCTAGGTCGAGAGCGTTCATTATGGTGGTGTTGTATAGGGTGGTGGCAATGTCAATGTCGTCAGCGCAGGGTAGGTCGGTGAGAGGGAGGAGTGATTCAGAGAATAAAGGAAGATCAAGATCTTTTAGGTTTCGGCGAGGGTGATCAAGTTTGCGGAGAGGGGGTAGTGTGGCAGGGGAGGAGAGGGCGGAGAAGGTCAAGAGATGGTGGTCGGACAGTGTGAGTACCGAGGTTGTGAGGTTAGAGAGGGAGCAAAGGCGGGTAAAGATGAGGTCAAGCGTGTGGCCTTGTTCGTGGGTGGGAGAGGAGGACCATTGGGAGAGCCCTAGGGAAGTGGTCAAGGAAAGAAGGTTGGAGGCGGCTGGACGGGGAGTGTCAATGGGGATATTGAAGTCGCCCATGATGATGGAGGGGATGTCAGTGGAGAGGAAGTGAAGTAGCCAGGTGGTGAAGTGGTCAAGGAAGGAGGCGGTGGGTCCGGGGGGGCGGTAGATGATGGCTATTTGGAGGTTGCAGGGGGAGAAGATTCGGACTGAGTGGGCTTCGAAGGAGGGGACAGTGACGGATGGGGGCTGGGGGATGGGGCTGAAGGTGCAGGAGTTGGACAGCAGTATGCCGACTCCACCGCCGTGCATGCCAGAGGGACGGGGGGTGTGGGACAGGCTGAGGCCGCCGTAGGATAGTGCGGCAGGGGAGGCCGTGCGGAAGGGGTGAGCCAGGTCTCGGTGAGGCCAAGGAATGACAGTTTCCTGGAGATAAAGAGATCATGGATGTCGGGGAGTTTGTTGCACACTGAGCGGGCATTCCAGAGTGCGCCGGGTAGAGCGGTAGGTGGGGCATGGGTTGGGGGAATGGGTCTGATGTTGGTGGGGTTGCGAGAGCTAGTGGTGGTGAGGTTGCGAGGGTTGGCGGTGGGTCGCGGGATGAAGGTTGTTGTGGGGATGTTGCGGGGGGGGCCAGGATTGGGGGAGATGTCACCGGCAAGGAGGAGGAGTAGGCCGAGGGTTAGCAGGTGGGAGCATGAGAGCTTGCGAGGCGGGCGTGCTTGTTTGGTGATTGAGGATTGAAAGTGAATGAAAAGGTCGGTAAAGTGGGTGAGGTGGTTCGGCAGGATGGAGGGTGAGAGCAGTATTTTGTTGCTGGGAGGGGGGATAAGTGGGGGTAGTAGGAAGTGGAGAAGGATGGGAGTGAGAGTGAGGAGTAGTGGGAACATTGCATACGGAGAACAGGGAGTGAGTGTGGCAGCAGGGGTCAGAAGCAGAGTGGGGAAAGTTGTTGTAGTGGGTGAATGGTCATCAGTGGGGAGCGGTCACGGGATGAGGTGATGACCAGGGGATGAGATGTAAGGTGGGGGGTCAGATGGATGGGTCAGATGGGGAAGTTGGGGGATCAGTCGAGGCGGTCGGGGGTTGACAGAGGCGATTGCTGGGTTGACTGATGGAGCAGCCGTGGGACAGGTGAGGCATCCAGGGGTCAGTCCGGGGTGGGATGCCACCAAGGTATGAGCTACAGTCCAGGGGAGATGTGGATGGGGAAGAGATCTAGCAGTCCTGGACAGGATGGTGGAGCCGAGGACAAGGTGATGCAGTCAGTATGGGGAGAAATACTAGTCAAGAGGAGGTCAGATGGCTGGGGAGGAAGGGTGGACTGATGACTAGTTCCTTACTTGTGGAAGGGAAGTAGTAAGGGTGGTAGAGATTAGAATGGAAACATTGTGGGGGATTTATGTTTCTTTACCTACCAGTCTCTTCCAGTCCATTTCTAGTCTATTTCTAAGTATTGTACTTAGAAGATGTACTTTGAAAGATGTAGTTTGGAAGATGCATGGATCAGACTTATGCTTCATCATATATCTGTAGCTGAATACGTTTCAGGTGTTGATTGCTGCCTGGGTGTGGATGGAGTGACTGGATGATGGGGGTTACACAGAGGTAAATAAACATGGGAAGGGGCTGGAGAACTAACTCTAGGTCATGCTACACTGATCATGAGGAATGGTGAAAAGCAGACACATGAAAGGTAAGAAAAATATCAATATATATAGATATTATAAGCACAGTATCTAAGCAGAGAGATTTGCAAAGCTGGAGAGATGGGTGGAAGTTCACAGAGCGTACCTAACACACATTATAAGCACAGTATCTAAGCAGAGAGATTTGCAAAGCTGGAGAGATAGGTGGAAGTTCACAGAGCGTACCTAACACACATTATAAGCACAGTATCTAAGCAGAGAGATTTACCTTGTAAACAGGAGTGAAGTGTGTCACACTATGACTGACAGATCTTGTAAACAGGAGTGAAGTGCGTCACACTATGACTGACAGCCTTGTAAACAGGAGTGAAGTGCGTCACACTATGTGCGGCAGTTTAAATTGCGCGCCCAGCCGTGCTCCGCTTCGCTGATTGGTTGCCGCCAGCTGCCGACGGCAATCAATCAGCAAAGCGTAGCACGGCTTGGCAAGGGTTTTGAATCCCGCTTTGCTGATTGGTCGCCGCTGAGACGACCAATCAGTGGCGCAGGATTCATATTTCCCACCAAGCTGCGCCGCTTCGCAGCCGCGGCGACCAATCAGCGCAGCAGTGGAGCACGGCTTGGCAGGGATTTTGAATCCTGCGCCGCTGATTGGCCGCCGGCTGAGGCGACCAATTAGTGAAGCGTGTTTTAAAACACGCGCCAAGTGCGCTGAATACGCGCCAAGTGCGCTGAGAGCGGCGACCAATCAGCAGCGTGGGATTCATATTTCCTGCCAAGCCGCATCGCTTCGCTGATTGGTCGCCACAGGCAGCGGCGACCCATCAGCGAAGCGTGTTTTATAACACGCGCCAAGTGCGCTGATTGGTCGCTGCCAGCCGCGGCGACCAATCAGCAAAGTGGAGAACGGCTTGGCAGGGGTTTTGAATCCCACGACGCTGATTGGTCGCTGCGCAGCGACCAATCAGCTGCACGGGATTCATATTTCCCGCCAAGCCGGCCACCGCAACCAATCAGCGAAGCGTGTGTTAAAACGCTCCAAATGCTGGCGGCGACCAATCAGCGCTAGCGCTCGATTTTCTGGACAGACAGACACCATTAGGCAATTATATAGTAGATATATATCTCCATGTATAGCTTGTGGTTTAGCTCATCGACCATTCATGTTAGAATTCAATACATTTGAAAAAGAGAAAAAATACTTCTAAGGGTCCTTTCACATCAGTGTTTTTCGCTGATCGCGGCAGTTGCGGTGAAAAAAAACGCAACTGCCTTGATTACTGCATAACGGCCACACTTGCGGTTCACTTGCGGCAAGCCCCATACAGTGTCTATGGGGCTTGCGGTAAGCGTGCGGCAAGTGCGGTTTCGGCACTTGCGGCAGGTGCGGTTGCGAAAAAAAAGCGGTATGCCGCGTTTTTTTAGCAGCCGCACCTGCCGCAAGTGCTGAAACCGCACTTGCCGCATCTGCCGCAAGCCCCATAGACATTGTACGGGCTTGCCGCAAGTGAACCGCAAGTGCGGCCGTTATGCGGTAATCGCGGCAGTTGTGTTTGTTTCAGCGCAACTGCCGCGATCAGCGTAAAACGGTGATGTAAAAGCAGCGTAAGTGCTGTAAAATTGCAAAAAAAACACTGGTATTTGCACCCTTTACATTAAATTAGTATAGAAACACATTTTGACTCGCCTGTGGTAAATCACAAATGAGAATCACCAGTGATAAATAGTTGGTAACCATGTAAGGCTGGCTTCACACCACGGTTTTGTTCCTGTCCATGGGGATCCTGTTTTTTGCAGGACCACACAGACAGGAATCGACAGCACTGGATTGGTAACTCTGGATGCCATTTCTGTGTCCGGATCCGGGATTTTGAGGAATACGGACACAGAAAGAGCTGTGAGGAGCCGAGCCTGTAAAGCACAGGCAAGTGGTGTCAGGGCTGTTATATTGCAAAAGCGAAATTAAAGAAAGGAATGGTTAAAAAAAAAAAAAAAAGCTCACCTCTCCGACGAGTGTCCTGCGATGCGAAGCGTCCGCGTCCGATGGCTGCGGGACCTTAATTAGCTGACCTGGCGGGGTGGCAACCCGATCACCTGATGTGTCCCATGACAGCATCAGCTGAGCGGTTTAAACCGCCTGCCGATCAGTTTTGGCGGGCACTCAGAGGTGAGCATTTTTTTTTTTATTTTTAACACATTGCTTTCTTTAATTTCACTTTAGCAGTGTATGCAGATACACTGCTAATGTGAAATTACAGGAACAGAGCAATTATTGTGTACTGAGCATGCTCAGTACACTAAATCCGGATTCGGGAAACGATCCTGTTTTTTCCCAGATCTGGCACCCATGGACTCCCATGCTATGTGCACCAGAATGACCTAGATTCGTTTCTCTCTGGTTTGGTCTGGTGTTTTTCACCGGAGCCAAAAATCGGAGCAGTCTCTGATTTTGGGGCCGGGAAAAAACTGTACTGAAACGAATCCGGGACCAAATTGACAGAATCAGATGGCCATTTATGGCCAATCCAGCACCATAGGGATACATGGGAGGCTAAACAGGATCCTGTTCTGTCCTTTTCAAAACGGACAGAACAAGATCTCAAACAACGTGGTGTGAAGCCAGCCTTACATGAATTAGCCAATGAAAGATGGCTTCAGAGATTTAAAAAGCCACATGTTAGGCCCTGTTCCTTTGTCACAATGGTGAAGATAAAGGAGTTGTCCGAGGACATCATAACTGCTATTATTAGCAAACCCAAGACTTCCAAAGGGTATAAGGCCATCTTCAAAGACCTTGGAATACCCGTATCAACACTGAATTGTCAAGAACCTCCCTGAATATGAGGGAAAGAGGAAAACCGACAAGAAATGGCTTCTAAGGTTGATGCAAATGGTGGGAAAAATACGATTTCAAATATCCAAAGGCCTGAAGGCCAACCTGGAACAATCTGGGGTTATGGTTTCCATAATGGCGCACACTAAACCAAGCAGAGCTTTGTGGGCGAAGGCAAAAGAAGAAATCATTGCTGAAGAAAAGAAATTAGAAGGAACGACTGAACTTTGCCAAAGAGTACCTTGACAAACTACAAAATATTCTGTAGACAGATGAAACAAAAATAGACCTTTATGACAATGCAAAGAAAACGTTTTTTTACAGATGTCGCAATGAAGCCTATAAGGAAAAGAACACCCTACCAACAGTTAAGCTTGGTGGGTGGAGAATCAATAATCCTGTGGGGTTGCTTTGTTGCGTCTGGTACTGGAGGCCTTGACCGTATCACAGGACTCATGAAATTAGAGAATTACCAAGAGATTTTAGAGTGAAATGTCCTAGTATAAGAAAACTTGGTTTGAGTCGAAGATCATGGGTCCTCCAGCAAAACAATAACCCAAAGCACAAATTTAAAAGTACAAAGGAATGATTGTAAAATAAACAATGGACTGTTTTAAAATGTTCAGCAATGAGTCCTGACCTCAATCCCATTGAAAATGTTTGAGGTGAGCTGAAATCTGCCATTAAGAAAAAGAACCCTGCAAACATTCAAGAGCTTGAACAAACTGGAAAGGAAGAGTGGGAAAAAAAAAACAGCTGAGAAGAGCAAGAAGCTGATAGAAGGCTACAAGAAACGTTTGGAGGCTGTCAACAATGACAAAGGGTGTGCATCCAAGTATTAATTAGGGGTGCCTCTATTACTGCACATGCTGTTCATTCTGGTTCTTCTTTGCAACTAAATTGACAAACAATGTTTTACTGATGTATTACTTTGGACCATTAAAGGGATCCTGTCACCTCCAAAACACCTCCTAAGCTGGCAAAACATGTACCTGCAGCATCCCATCACTAATCTCACACTTCTTTTGTCTCCTAAAAGCATCCTGTGAAAGTGCATAAAAACGTTTTAATACTTACTCATTAGTGATTATAATTAGCAGGGGCTATATTCTTTAGTCACCAAGGCTGGCTGTTTTGCAGCCTTGAGGATCCACCCTCTCTCTTTGCTGCTGTGATGTGGAGCTGAAGGCAGGACTAATGATTTGCATCCTGTGAGTCAGGGCCTGCGTCAGCACTCGGCATACCCGAGCAAGTGCCGGGGCCCTGAACAGCTGGGGGGCCCACTGGCCTTCAGGGACAGGCAGCCCTGACAGCCAGGGGCCCATTAGGGATAGACAGCCTTGTTAACAAGGGGCACATCAGGCAGACTACGCAAGGACCTGAGTGCTCCGCTGAGCTCCCAGTGCACATGGCTAATTTGCATGCGATGCAGATTAGCCATGTGCTGGTTCCGGGTAGCAGTGGAGCTTCCTCCTTTGTCTACTGTAGCAGAGTGATGAATCATCACCCTGCAGCTCCTCACACTGCTACAGGAAGGAGGAAGCTCCACAGTCCCGGGAGCTGCTGCTATAAGGATCTGGTGGGGAAGAATCTGAGGAGGACACAGCTCCGGGGGAGCGGGTGGAAAGTGAGTATGATCAGTTTGTTTTTTACTGTGAGCAGCAGGATGGGGATTATATGTACCATGGAGGCTGTGCTGACTGTATATAGAGGCTGTGCTGACTGTATATAGAGGCTGTGCTGACTGTACTGACTGTATATAGAGGCTGTGCTGACTGTATATAGAGGCTGTGCTGGCTGTATATAAAGGCTGTGCTGACTGTATATAGAGGCTGTGCTGACTATATATACAGGCTGTGCTGACTGTATATAGAGGCTGTGCTGACTGTATATAGAGGCTGTTCTGGGGTATATAGAGGTTGTGCTGATTGTATATAGAGGCTGTGCTGAGGTATATAGAGGCTGTGCTGACTGTATATAGAGGGTGTGATGACTGTATATAGAGGCTGTGCTGGGGTATATAGAGGCTGTGCTGACTGTATATAGAGGCTGTGTTGACTGTATATAAAGGCTGTGCTGGTGTATATAGAGGCTGTGCTGAATGTATATAGAGGCTGTGCAGACTGTATATAGAGGCTGTGCTGATTGTATATAGAGGCTATGCTGACTGTATATACAGGCTGTGCTGACTGTATATAGAGGCTGTGCTGGGGTATATAGAGGCTGTGCTGACTGTATATAGAGTCTGTGATGACTGTATATAGAGGCTGTTCTGGGGTATATAGAGGTTGTGCTGATTGTATATAGAGGCTGTGCTGACTGTACATCATAAAGGCTGTGCTGACTGTATATAGAGGCTGTGCTGACTATATATAGAGGGTGTGATGACTGTATATAGAAGCTGTGTTAGGGTATATAAAGGCTGTGCTGACAGTATATAGAGGCTGTGCTGACTGTATATAGAGGGTGTGATGACTGTATGTAGAGGCTGTGCTGGGGTATATAGAGGCTGTACTGACTGTATATAGAGGCTGTGCTGACTGTATATAGAGGCTGTGATGACTGTATATAGAGGTTGTGCTGAATGTACATAGAGGTTGTGCTGACTGTATATAGAGGTTGTGCTGAATGTACATAGAGGTTGTGCTGACTGTATATAGAGGTTGTGCTGAATGTATATAGAGGTTGTGCTGACTGTATATAGAGGCTGTGCTGACTGTATATAGAGGCTGTGCTGGGGTATATATAGGCTGTGCTGACTGTATTTAGAGGCTGTACTGGGGTATATAGAAGCTCTGCTGACTGTATTTAACCCCTTCCCGACATAGGACGTTGTGCAACGTCCTGTGTTTCTGCCCGTTCCCGACACAGGACGTTGCACAACGTCCTGGCAGATTTGAGCTCCTGCACCCCCTGTGAGCCGGGTCGCTCAGGTGTCACAGATGCTGCTGCTCTGTGACAACCTGCAGATGACCCCACAGGGGGTGGATTAACCCCCCCGTGCCCAGGACCCCTCCGATCGGCAGTTTAAAAGTGAAACTGCCGATCGGAGGGAATCACAGGGATTCACCCCTCCAGATCTGATTGGAGCTCTCCAATCAGATCTGGAGGGGCGGATCGGCAAGTGCCTACCCCTCCTCAGCCCCCTCCAGCTCCAGGACTCTCCAGGACTGTCCAGGGCCCCCCCGCCGTCCCCCCCAACCGCCCGCCCCCCTCTATTACAATGTATGTGCCGGCGGGCTGCACCCGCGTGCGCCCGCCAGCAACACTGCCTGGTCCCCTGCTCCACTGCTCCCCCCCAGGCTGCCCCCACCTCCGGGCCCTGTGCCTGGCCCCCCTCCTCACCTCCTGCGGCGGGCTGCACACTTCCGTGCACCCGCCGCTGCTGCCGCCGCCGCCGCTGCCGCTGCTGCAGCTCCTCCTTCTCTGCCCGGTCTGTGGCCCCGCCTCCTCTCCCGGCCTCCTCCTGCTCATCGGTGGAACGAGGGAGGTAAGTATGTATGTGTATGTATGTATGTATGCATGCATGTGTGTGTATGCATGCATGTGTGTGTATGCATGCATGTGTGTGTATGCATGCATGTGTGTGTATGCATGCATGTGTGTATGCATGCATGTGTGTGTATGCATGCATGTGTGTGTATGCATGCATGTGTGTATGCATGCATGTGTGTGTATGCATGTGTGTGTATGCATGCATGTGTGTGTATGCATGCATGCGTGTGTATGTATGCATGCATGTGTATGTATGCATGCATGTGTGTGTATGCATGCATGTGTATGTATGCATGCATGTGTATGTATGCATGCATGCATGCATGTATGTGTATGTATGTATATCTATGTATGTATGTATGTGTATGTATCCATGTATGTATGTATGTGTATGTATGTGTGTATGTATGTATGTATGTATGTGTATGTTTGTATCTATGTATGTGTATGTATGTATGTATGTGTATGTATCTATGTATGTATGTATGTATGAATGAATGAATGAATTGATGGTGGGTGAATGGATAGGGGGTGCATGCGTGGACGTGAGCGTACATGAGCGTGCGTGGACGTGAGTGTGCGTAGACGTGTGCGTGCGTAGACGTGTGCGTGTGTGGACATGTGTGTGGACGTGTGCGTGCATAGATGTGTGTGTGCATAGACGTGTGCGTGTGTGGATGTGTGCATAGATGGATGTGTGCGTAGACGTGTGCGTGTGTGGACATGTGTGTGGACGTGTGCGTGCATAGATGTGTGTGTGCATAGACGTGTGCGTGCGTGGATGATGGGTGCATAGGTGGATGGATGGGTGCAACAAGGGATCAAGTGTCCTCTTGTTGTAGTCTCTGGGATCATAGTCATGGTGCACTGTATGACAGATCATTGTCATACAGTGCACCATAACTCTGACCCCAGAGACTGTAAGAAGAGGACACTTCATCCCTTGCTGCAGTCTCTGGATTGACCAGAGGCGATCGAGCGTCGTGGGACCTTCGTTGTGGACTACGTCGGAGGCGATCGTGCGTCATGGGACCTTCGTTGTGGACTACGTCATAGGCGATCGAGCGTCGTGGGACCTTCGTTGTGGACTACGTCGGATCTTTATAATAAAGATGGAGTCCGAATTTTGTTTGTGTTTTTTTTTCAAATAAAAAGATTTTTCTCTGTGTGTATTTTCTGACTATTTACCAGAGATTCCTAATGGCGGGTCTAACATTGGCCCTATATTATGAATCTCGGGCTTAGTGCCAGCTGACAATAAAAAGCTGGCATTAAGCCCTTTATTACCCAGTTTGCCACCGGCACCAGGGCAGCTGGAAGAGTCTGGGTACAGCGCCAGAAAATGGCGCTTCAATGAATGCGCCATTCTCTGGGGCGGCTGCGGGCTGCAATTCGCAGCATGGGGGGCCCAGAACGCTTGGGCCTCTCCATGCTGCGGATTCCAGCCCCCAGCTGCCTAGTTGTACCTGGCTGGACCAAAAATATGGCGGAGCCCCATGTCATTTTTTTTCTAAAATTAGTTCTAGAAGAAAAAAAAGGGCTTTGCTGTATTTTTGGTGGCCAGCCAGGTACAACAAGGCAGCTGGGGGTTGGTGGCAATCCGTAGCTGCCAAGTTGTACCTGGCTGGACCAAAAATATGGCGGAGCCCCACGCCATTTTTTTTCTAGAATTAGTCCTAGAAAAAAAATAAAAATGGGCTTTGCTGTATTTTTGGTTGCCAGCCAGGTACAATGAGGCAGCTGGGGGTTGCTGGCAGTCCGTAGCTGCCAAGTTGTACCTGGCTGGACCAAAAATATGGCGGAGCCCTACGCCATTTTTTTTCTAAAATTAGTCCTAGAAAAAAAAAGCTTCGCTGTATTTAGATGCATAGTGAACACTTTGAACCCCCAGGTGCTTCACAAATTGATCCGTAAAAATGAAAAAAGAAAATTTGTGTGAAAACAAATGTACTTTTTCCTTCTTACGGATCAATTTGTGAAGCACCTGGGGGATCATAGTGCTCACTATGCATCTAGATGCATTCCTTGGGGGTCTAGTTTCCAAAATGGGGTCATTTGTGGGGGAGCTTTAATGTTTGGGCACACAGGGGCTCTCCATACACGACATGGTGTCCGCTAATGATTCCAATAGTTAGCGGACACCATGTCGCGTATGGAGAGCCCCTGTGTGCCTAAACATTGGAGCTCCCCTACAAGTGACCCCATTTTGGAAACTAGACCCCCCAAGGAACATATCTAGATGCATAGTGAGCACTTTGAACCCCCAGGTGCTTCACAAATTGATCCGTAAAATGAAAAAAGAAAATTTGTGTGAAAACAAATGTACTTTTTCCTTCTTACGGATCAATTTGTGAAGCACCTGGGGGTTCAAAGTGCTCACTATGCATCTAGATACATACCTTGGGGGGTCTAGTTTCCAAAATGAGGTCACTTGTGGGGTAGCTCAAATGTTTGGGTACACATGGGCTCTCCATACGCGACATGGTGTCCGCTAACAATTCCAATAGTTAGCGGACACCATGTCGCGTATGGAGAGCCCCTGTGTGCCTAAACATTGGAGCTCCCCCACAAGTGACCCCATTTTGGAAACTAGACCTCCCAGGGAACGTATCTAGATTAGTTGTGAACATTTTGAACCCCCAGGTGCTTCACAAATTCATCTGTAAAATTGAATAAGTACTTTTTTTCCACAAAAAAATTCTTTTTTTATTTTTACAGATTATTTTGTGAAGCTCCGGGGTGTTCAAAATGCTCACCACCCATCTAGCTAAGTTCCCTGGGGGTCTAGTTTCCAAAATGGGTCACTTGTGGGGGAGCTACAATGTTTAGGCACACAGGGGCTCTCCAAACGCGACATGGTGTCCGCTAACAATTGGAGCTAATTTTTCAGTCAAATTGTTAGCGGACACTATGTCGCGTTTGGAGAGCCCCTGTGTGCCTAAACATTGGAGCTCCCTCACAAGTGACCCCATTTTGGAAACTAGAGCCCCCAGGGAACTTATATAGATGTGTGGTGAGCATTTTGAACCCCCAGGTGCTTCACAAATTCATCCGTAAAAATGAAAAAGTACTTTTTTTTCCATAAACATTTTCTTTTTTCATTTTTACAGATTAATTTGTGAAGCACTAGGGTATTCAAAATGCTCACCACCCATCTAGATAAGTTCCCTGGGGGTCTAGTTTCCAAAATGGGGTCACTTGTGGGGGAGCTCCAATGTTTAGGCACACAGGGGCTCTCCAAATGCAACATGGTGTCCGAAAACAATTTGACTAAAAAATCAGCTCAAATTGTTAGCGGACACCATGTCGCGTTTGGAGAGCCCCTGTGTGCCTACACATTGGAGCTCCCCCACAAGTGACCCCATTTTGGAAATTAGACCCCCCAGGAATTTATCTAGATGGGTGGTGAGCATTTTGAACCCCCAGGTGCTTCACAAATTCATCCGTAAAAATGAAAAAGTACTTTTTTTTCTACAAAATGTTTTTTTTTCATTATATAAAAGATTAATTTGTGAAGCACTGGGGTATTCAAAATGCTCACCACCCATCTAGATAAGTTCCCTGGGGGGTCTAGTTTCCAAAATGGGGTCACTTGTGGGGGAGCTCCAATGTTTAGGCACACAGGGGCTCTCCAAATGCAACATGGTGTCCGCTAACAATTTGACTGAAAAATCAGCTCAAATTGTTAGCGGACACCATGTCGCGTTTGGAGAGCCCCTGTGTGCCTACACATTGGAGCTCCCCCACAAGTGACCCCATTTTGGAAACTAGACCCCCAGGGAATTTATCTAGATGGGTGGTGAGCATTTTGAACCCCCAGGTGCTTCACAAATTCATCCGTAAAAATGAAAAAGTACTTTTTTTTCTACAAAATTTTTTTTTTTCATTATAAAAGATTAATTTGTGAAGCACTGGGGTATTCAAAATGCTCACCACCCATCTAGATAAGTTCCCTGGGGGGTCTAGTTTCCAAAATGGGGTCACTTGTGGGGGAGCTCCAATGTTTAGGCACACAGGGGCTCTCCAAATGCAACATGGTGTCCGCTAACAATTTGACTGAAAAATCAGCTCAAATTGTTAGCGGACACCATGTCGCGTTTGGAGAGCCCCTGTGTGCCTACACATTGGAGCTCCCCCACAAGTGACCCCATTTTGGAAACTAGACCCCCCAGGGAATTTATCTAGATGGGTGGTGAGCATTTTGAACCCCCAGGTGCTTCACAAATTCATCCGTAAAAATGAAAAAGTACTTTTTTTTTCTACAAAAATTTTCTTTTAGCCTAAACTTTTTCATTTTCACATGGGGAACAGGATAAAATGGATGCTAAAAATTGTTGGGCAATTTCTCCTGAGTACACCGATACCTCATATGTGGTCATAAACCACTCTTTGGGCGCACGGTAGGGCTCAGAAGGGAAGGAGCGCCATTTGACTTTTTGAACGGAAAATTAGCTCCAAAAGTCAAATTGCCCTCCCTCCCTTCTGAGCCCTGCCCTGCGCCCAAACAGTGGTTTATGACCACATATGAGATATCGATGTACTCAGGAGAAATTGCCCAACAATTTTTAGGATCCATTTTATCCTGTTCCCCATGTGAAAATGAAAGAATTGAGGCTAAAAGAACATTTTTGTTGGAAAAATTAAAATTACCATTTTTTCCTTCCACTTTGCTTTAGTTCCCGTGAAGCACCTGAAGGGTTAATAATCTTCTTGAATGTAGTTTTGAGTAGCTTGAGGGGTGCAGTTTTTGAAATGGTGTCACTTTTGGGTGTTTTCTGTCATGTAAACCCCTCAAAGGGACTTCAAATGTGATGTGGTCACAAAAAAAAATGGTTTTGTAAATTTTGCTGGAAAAATGAAAAATTGCTGATGAACTTTGAACCCTTATAACGTCCAAACAAAAAATTTTTTTTTTCCCAAAATTGTGCTGATGTAAAGTAGACATGTGGGAAATGTTATTTATTAACTATTTTGTGGCACATACCTCTCTGGTTTAGCAGAATAAAAATTCATAATTTGAAAATTGCAAAATTTTCAAAAATTTTGCCAAATTTTTAATTTTTTCACCAATAATCGCAAAAATTATCGACCTAAATTTAATACTAACATGAAGCCCAATATGTCACGAAAAAACAATCTCAGAATCGCTCGGATCCAATGAAGCGTTCCAGAGATATTACCCCATAAAGGGACACTGGTCAGAATTGACAAAAATGGCCTGGTCATTAGGGTCAAAATAGGCCCGGGGGTGAAGGGGTTAAAGGCTATCCTGGGGTATATAGAGGCTGTGCTGACTGTATATAGAGGCTATGCCGGGGTATATAGAGGCTGTGCTGACTGTATATAGAGGCTGAGTTGACTGTATATAAAGGCTATGCTGACTGTATATAGAGGCTGCACTGACTGTATATCGAGGCTGTGCTGACTGTATATAGAGGCTGTGCTGACTGTATATAGAGGCTGTGCTGGGGTACATAGAGGCTGTGCTGGGGTATACAGAGGCTGTGCTGGGGTATATAGATGCTATGCTGGGGTATACAGAGGTTATGCTGGCAGTATATGGAGCTGTGTTGGCTGTATACGGAGGCTGTGCTGGGGTATTTGGAGATTGCTGCTGAGGTATATGGAGACTGCTGTTGTGCTGTATATATAACATGGAAGCTGTGCTGGGCTATATATACTATTTGGAGGCTGTGCCGGGCTATATATACTACTTGGAAGCTGTGCTGGGCTGTATGTATAATATGGAAGCTGTGCTGGACTATATATATTATTTGAAGGCTGTTCTGGGCTGGAAATATTATTTTGGAGGCTGCTGCTGGGCTGCCACAGCCTCCAAATAATATATATAGTCAAGCACAGCTTCCATATTACATATACAGCCCAGCACAGCCTCCAAATAATATATATAGCCCAGCACAGCCTCCAAATAATATATACAGCCCGCAGCCTTTATATATATATACAGCCCGGCAGTCTCCATATTATAAATACAACCCTGAACAGCCTCTATATTATTTATACAGCCCACCCAAGAGCCTCCATATTACATATACACAGCCTGCAGCTTCTATATTATATTCATGAATCATAGTATGTGCTAAAGGGGCCAACTGAGACTGTTTCGCCCGGGGCCCACAAAAAACTGGAGCTGGCCCTGGATAAGATGTACAATGCTTAGATGTGCAATGCTTAGATGTAAGCTGTAGTGTGTACTCCATATAGAGATCTGGATTTCTTGTAGGTCAACTAACAGACAAGGGTATGAATAGCTCTTAAATACAGAATTATGTATATAATTTTTTGTACATCTGTATGCTTTGTAATTTTAGACATATAAAAAAAATGCTGCTATATTGACCTATATGTAAAATATACTGCACTTGAACTTTTTAACTTCCTCTAAAAAATCCTGATGTGACCAATAAAAACTATTATTGAATTGCATAAATGGACATCTGACTGTTATGTTCTTTCGGTGGTTTTGGATAGTAGATAACTTGATTTCACCGGATAACCCCTTATAATGGATTTTGACACATTATTCAAATACTGTGATCCACTTATGAACCTATTTTATAAGCACATTCACCATCTTGGTGCTAGTACAGTATCAGGCAGTTATGATGACATCATAGACTCTGAATGACATCACAACTGATATAGAATGTGCAGAGGTCTGCTCCAGAGACATCTTGTGCCACTTGGACCTCACAGCTGGAGGGGACAAGCCCAGGTAGGGAGTGCTCTACTATTACGGAGTTATGGAAGCCAAAACCTCCCGCAATCAGCTGTTATTGCAGGGGGATGTCTCTGTCCCTACAGGACACATGGGGTATTACAACCTTTTTAGGGGAGAGGAGAAGGGGCAAGTGCTGGACAGCTACAGATTGTCTACAGATTGTCAGCTCCTATTCCCAGGAGTGGATGGGTCACTGGGACAAGACTTTCTGTAGAAAACTCCAGGGACTGTCAGACAGTATTGGGGACTGCAGGACAACTGGCAATATAGGGTCGGCCATATTGTGGAGGACTGGCAGATACCATGCATTGGGCTTGTACTTTGGCTCGTGGCTGATAACTTCTGCTATTGATAAAAATAAAAGTAATAAACCTGTATCTGCTATCAGAGCCACCTGTCATGCTAAGGACCAGTTGACCACTGCCAGGTGCTGAATCTTCCTATTGGCCTTATTATTTTCCCAATACAGCAGCGTTACATTTTCCAGTCCAGTGATTCCCTCAAAAAATATTAATGAGCGTTTCTAAGATTCTGATGATTTTCCTCTGTAGTTAATAATTACATTTGGGAGGATCCATCATTTCATTACTGGTATAGTTACCAAATGTAGGATTATTTTATGTGACTTTTTGGGCTTTCCCACCAATTCATTATTAATTGCATTGTTCTTCCTGAGTTGTCGGGTTCTTGGATACAATGCCAGAAGTAGAGCAAGGACTGATATAGGATTTGAGGTATTAATGTAATTTAGGGTCTGTGATACCGCCCGTGGGCACTACAATGCCTATCATGATTGAGTGAAAACCTGTGTTTGGTCATTCAAAAGGGAAGGAACATATTAAAAGGGAATGTCCATTAAATATATTATCTGCACCCCATCCAAAGGGCTCAGACTGCCTTAAAAATGAAGGTAGTAATATTTGGATAGTAGATAACTTGATTTCACGGGACAACCCCTTATAACAGACTTTGACACATTAATCAAATACTGTGATCCACGTATGAAACTATATTATAGACACATTCACCATCTTGGAGCTAGTACAGTATCAGGCAGTTATGATGACATCATAGACTCTGAATGACATCACACCTGATATAGAATGTGCAGAGATCTGCTCCGGAGGCATATTGTGCCACTTGGAACTGGCTGCCGGAAGGAGATGAGTCCAGGTAGGGAGCACTCTACTATTAGGGGTGTTATAGCAGCTAAAACCTCCTGAAATCAGCTGTTATTACTGAGGGAAGTAGCTTCCCCTACAGGACACGTGGTATTACTGCCCCCTACATTAGGAGGGTGACTATGTAATAACGGTTTGTAGAGTCTGCTCTAATAAGTTGAATGTACATATGTATGTATACCCACATATCTATATGTTATGTAAACATATACATACACACTAATAAAGTAGATAAAAAAGTCAGGACCCGTAGAAGCGGCAGATCAACCGCGAAACGGTTACCGTCGTCCTCGTTCCAGCACCTCCCTCCCCCTTGTCTGTACTCCGCACATGTAATGTGGAATTAAAAAGAATTGAAGATCGACTTTGGTGAGTGCCACTGGCTTTTTTATCTACTTTATTGGATTGACTATTCTCACTTATAGTGAGCACCCCATTGCGCTGGATTCCTTCAGTCATTCATAATATATGGAGTTACACGGACTTCTGCACACGGATAGTGCCCAGTTTTCCCCTCTGCATAAAGACCATATACATACACACATACAGGTGGGGACAACTCCATATAGCTCCATTTTTGGGTAGTTTTGCCTTTTTCATGGACAAATTATAGCATTTTGTAACAAATCTAGTTGTGAATGCTATTACTGTCTGTAATCAGCTCATTTTTCCCTGTTGTTGGATCATCGGGTGACCTGTGAGTTGTCAGGAATGGACAGTATGGAGTCCTGAGTTCTTCTTTAGGACATATGTCACTAAATAATATGGATAAAATAGAAGGGACCCTTTAAATGTGTCTCATGATTATTAAATGAGGGTTTTTGCCTATTTATTAAATGAACTCTCCCTTGATCAATAAAGCAGGAGTGACCATTCTGATGACATCACAAGGCACATGACATCACCGACATTCCGTGACATCACCGACATTCCATGACATCACTGACATTCTGTGACATCATGATTAGAATAGAAAGGACAAAGATCTGAACCTGAATCACTTTGATTTTAGGTCCTGACAGTACGAAGGTGACAAGTCTAGGTGAGTATCTCTCCCCTCCAGGACACATTATGTACCATAGAACGGATGGCACAGCATCTATAGGGTTGATCGTCTGAATGCCCAACTCGACTACCCATCTGTCCTGAAGACCCAACAACTTTTTGAGATTGGGTGGAGGATATCATCTCTGAAAATAGGTTCCACCATTGATTCCATGTTGCTGTACATGAGAAAGGGATACCATTACTCCATTCAATTACCTGGATAGATAAGACTAAATGTTATGAAAGATGGGGTGAATGCTTAGTCTAAAGCTATGTTTGCATGTTGCGTTGAACCATAGGATGATGGCATCAAAGATGACCGTCTGATAGCCCAGCTCGACTACCCATCTCTGCTGAAGACCCAACAACTTTTTTGAGAGATGGGTGGAGGACATCATCTTTGAAAACAGGGTCCCAGCTGCTGTCCCCCCTCAGTTTAGCTCTCTCGTATCAACGAGGTGATTGAAATTTACTGTGTGTTGGTGAGACGCAGGTCTGGACAGCTGTCGTCATCCTATAAACTATAATAATTATTATTATTATTATACAGCACCATTGATTTCATGGTGCTTTACATGAGAAAGGGATACCATTACTCCATTCAATTTACCTGGATAGATAAGACTAAATGTCATGAAAGATGGGTGAATGCTTAGTTCTAAAGCTATGTTTGCATGTTGGTTGACTCCATAGGATGATGACATCAAAGATGACCGTCTGATACCCAGCTCGACTACCCATCTCTGCTGAAGACCCAACAGCTTTTTTGAGAGATGGGTGGAGGACATCATATTTGAAAATAGGGTCCCAGCTGCTGCCCCCCTCATTTCAGTTAGCTCTGTCGTATCAACGAGGTGATTGAAATTTACTGTGTGTTGATGAGACGCAGGTCTGGACAGCTGTCAGTCATCCTAATAAACTATAATAATTATTAATATTATTTATACAGCACCATTGATTTCATGGTGCTTTACATGAGAAAGGGATACCATTACTCCTTTCAATTAGCTGGATAGATAAGAATTAATGTATGTGTGTGTATGCTTTATTAAAGATGGAGTCGAATGCTTAAGTTTAAGGCCATGTTCACATGTTGGTTGAACCGTAGGATGATCACATCAAGATGACCGTCTGTAGCCCAGCTTGACTACCCATCTCTGCTGAAGACCCAACAGCTTTTTTGAGACATGGTGGAGGACATCATTTTGAAAATTGGGTCCCAGCTCTGCCCCCCCTCAGTTTAGCGCCCTCGTACAACGAGGTGATCGAATTTACTGTGTGTTGGTGGGACACAGGTCTGGACAGCTGTCATCATCCTATTAGCTGTAATAATTATTATTTATTATTTGTTATACAGCACCATTGATTCCATGGTGCTGTACAAGAGAAAGGATACCATTACTCCATTCAATTAGCTGGATAGATAAGAATAAATGTATGTGTGTATGCTTTATTAAAGTGGAGTGAAATGCTTAAGTTTAAGGCCATGTTCACATATTGCGTTAACCATAGGATGATGACATCACAGATGACCGTCTGATAGCCCAGCTCGACTACCCATCTCTGCTGAAGACCCAACAGCTTTTTTGAGAGATGGGTGGAGGACATCATCTTTGAAAATAGGGTCCCAGCTGCTGTCCCCCTCATTCAGTTTAGCTCTTCGTATCAACGAGGTGATTGAAATTTACTGTGTGTTGGTGAGACGCAGGTCTGGACAGCTGTCGTCATCCTATAAACTATAATAATTATTAATATTATTTATAACAGCACCATTGATTTCATGGTGCTTTACATGAGAAAGGGATACCATTACTCCTTTCAATTAGCTGGATAGATAAGAATTAATTATGTGTGTGTATGCTTTATTAAAGATGGAGCGAATGCTTAAGTTTAAGGCCATGTTCACATGTTGTGTTGAACCATAGGATGATCACATCAAAGATGACCGTCTGGATAGCCCAGCTCGACTACCCATCTCTGCTGAAGACCCAACAGCTTTTTTGAGACATGTGTGGAGGACATCATGTTTGAAAATTGGGTCCCAGCTGCTGCCCCCCCTCAGTTTAGCGCCCTCGTACAACGAGGTGATTTGGAATTTACTGTGTGTTGGTGGGATCAGGTCTGGACAGCTGTCATCATCCTATTAGCTGTAATTATTATTATTATTATTATTTTATTTATACAGCACCATTGATTCATGGTGCTTTACATGAGAAAGGATACCATTACTCCATTCAATTACCTGGATAAGATAATGAAATTCTAATGTATATGTGCATGTTATGCGTTACAAGGATGTGGGGTGAAATGCTTTTACAGTTTAAGGCCATGTTCACCATATTGCATTGTCCATAGGATGATACATCACGAAGATGACCGACGATATGCAGCTCTACGTGACCCATCTCTGCTGAAGACACAAAAGCTTTTATTGAGTGAACATTGGTGAGACCAACTTTTTGAAAATGGGTCCCAGATGCGCTGTCCCCCCATTTCAGTTTAGCTCTGTCGTATCAACGAGGTGATTGAAATTTACTGTGTGTTGGTGAGACGCAGGTCTGGACAGCTGTCGTCATCCTATAAACTATAATAATTATTATTATTATTATTTATACAGCACCATTGATTTCATGGTGCTTTACATGAGAAAGGGATACCATTACTCCTTTCAATTAGCTGGATAGATAAGAATTAATGTATGTGTGTGTATGCTTTATTAAAGATGGAGCGAATGCTTAAGTTTAAGGCCATGTTCACATGTTGTGTTGAACCATAGGATGATCACATCAAAGATGACCGTCTGATAGCCAGCTCGACTACCCATCTCTGCTGAAGGACCCAACAGCTTTTTTGAGATGTGTGGAGGACTATATGTTTGAAAATAGGGTCCCAGCTGCTGTCCCCCCTCAGTTTAAGCCCTCGTATCAACGAAGGTGATCGGAATTTACTGTGTGTGGTGGGACACAGGTCTGGACAGCTGTCGTCATCCTATTAGCTGTAATTATCATTATTATTATTATTTATTTATACAGCACCATTGATTCCATGGTGCTGTACATGAGAAAGGGATACCATTACTCCATTTCAATTAGCTGGATAGATAAGAATTAATTATGTGTGTGTATGCTTTATTAAAGATGGAGTGAATGCTTACGTTTAAGGCCATGTTCACATGTTGCGTTGAACCATAGGATGATGACATCAAGATGACCGTCTGATAGCCCAGCTCGACTACCCATCTCTGCTGAAGACCCAACAGCTTTTTGAGAGATGGTGAGGACATCATTTTGAAAATAGGGTCCCAGCTCTGTCCCCCCTCAGTTTAGCCTCATTCAACGAGGTGATGAATTTACTGTGTGTTGGTGGACGCAGGTCTGGACAGCTGTCGTCATCCTATACTGTAATAATAATTATTATTTATTTATACAGCACCATTGATTCCATGGTGCTGTACATAGAAAGGGATACCATTACTCCATTCAATTACCTGGATAGATAAGACTAAATGTCATGAAAGATGGGGTGAATGCTTAGTCTAAAGCTATATTTGCATGTTGCGTTGAACCATAGGATGATGACAACAAAGATGACCGTCTGATAGCCCAGCTCGACTACCCATCTCTGCTGAAGACCCAACAGCTTTTTTGAGAGATGGGTGGAGGACATCATACTTTGAAAATAGGGTCCCAGCTGCTGTCCCCCTGCATTTCAGTTTAGCTCTGTCGTATCAACGAGGTGATTGAAATTTACTGTGTGTTGTGAGACGCAGGTCTGGACAGCTGTCGTCATCCTATAAACTATAATAATTATTATATATTATTTATACAGCACCATTGATTTCATGGTGCTTTACATGAGAAAGGGATACCATTACTCCTTTCAATTAGCTGGATAGATAAGAATTAATGTATGTGTGTGTATGCTTTATTAAAGATGGAGCGAATGCTTAAGTTTAAGGCCATGTTCACATGTTGTGTTGAACCATAGGATGATCACATCAAAGATGATCGTCTGATAGCCAAGCTCGACTACCCATCTCTGCTGAGGACCCAACAGCTTTTTTGTGAGATGTGTGGAGGACGTTATATTTGAAAATAGGGTCCCAGCTGCTGTCCCCCCTCAGTTTAACACCTTCGTTTCAACAAGGTGATCGGAATTTACTGTGTGCTGGTGGGACACAGGTCTGGACAGCTGTCGTCATCCTATTAGCTATAATTATCATTATGATTATTATTTGTTTATACAGCACCATTGATTCCATGGTGCTGTACATGAGAAAGGGATACCATTACTCCTTTCAATTAGCTGGATAGATAAGAATTAATATATGTGTGTGTATGCTTTATTAAAGATGGAGTGAATGCTTACGTTTAAGGCCATGTTCACATGTTGAGTTGAACCATAGGATGATCACATCAATGATGACCGTCTGATAGCCCAGCTCGACTACCCATCTCTGCTGAAGACCCAACAGCTTTTTTGAGAGATGTGTGGAGGACATCATGTTTGAAAATAGGGTCCCAGCTGCTGTCCCCCCTCAGTTTAGCGCCCTCATATCAACGAGGTGATTGGAATTTACTGTGTGTTGGTGGGACGCAGGTCTGGACAGCTGTCGTCATCCTATTAGCTGTAATTATCATTATTATTATTATTTATTTATACAGCACCATTGATTTCATGGTGCTTTACATGAGAAAGGGATACCATTACGCCATTCAATTACCTGGATAGATAAGATTAAATGTCATGAAAGATGGGGTGAATGCTTAGTCTAAAGCTATGTTTGCATGTTGCGTTGAACCATAGGATGATGGCATCAAAGATGATCGTCTGATAGCCCAGCTCGACTACCCATCTCTGCTGAAGACCCAACAGCTTTTTTGAGAGATGTGTGGAGGATATCATCTCTGAAAATAGGTTCCACCATTGATTCCATGGTGCTGTACATGAGAAAGGGATACCATTACTCCATTCAATTACCTGGATAGATAAGACTAAATGTCATGAAAGATGGGTGAATGCTTAGTCTAAAGCTATGTTTGCATGTTGCGTTGAACCATAGGATGATGATATCAAAGATGACCGTCTGATAGCCCAGCTCGACTACCCATCTCTGCTGAAGACCCAACAGCTTTTTTGAGAGATGGGTGGAGGACATCATCTTTGAAAATAGGGTCCCAGCTGCTGTCCCCCTCATTTCAGTTTAGCTCTGTCGTATCAACGAGGTGATTGAAATTTACTGTGTGTTGGTGAGACGCAGGTCTGGACAGCTGTCGTCATCCTATAAACTATAATAATTATTATTATTATTTATACAGCACCATTGATTTCATGGTGCTTTACAAGAGAAAGGGATACCATTACTCCTTTCAATTAGCTGGATAGATAAGAATTAATGTATGTGTGTGTATGCTTTATTAAAGATGGAGTGAATGCTTAAGTTTAAGGCCATGTTCACATGTTGAGTTGAACCATAGGATGATCACATCAATGATGACCGTCTGATAGCCCAGCTCGACTACCCATCTCTGCTGAAGACCCAACAGCTTTTTTGAGAGATGTGTGGAGGACATCATGTTTGAAAATAGGGTCCCAACTGCTGTCCCCCCTCAGTTTAGTGCCCTCATATCAACGAGGTGATCGAAATTTGTTGGTGGGACGCAGGTCTGGACACCTGTCGTCATCCTATTAGCTGTAATTATCATTATTATTATTATTATTTATTTATACTCCACCATTGATTCCATGGTGCTGTACATGAGAAAGGATACCATTACTCCATTCAATTAGCTGGATAGATAAGAATGAATGTATATGTTGTATGCTTTATTAAATATGGAGTGAATGCTTATTGTATATTGATAAAAGCATCCATTGTCCTGGATTGTGAGCTCCTAGGGGCAGGATGCATGTCTTTTCCTTTCCGGGTCGGCTCTCCTCAGCTTATAATTACATACAGATATACTTCAATAAGCAGCAGGTCACACGTGATCCAGGGAGATATCCGATCGCCAGAACTGGGGTCAGGAAGGAATTTTTTTCCCCCCTGAGGTAGAACTCTCCGGGGGTTTTCTTCGCCTTCCTCTGGATCTCTGGGTCCGGTGGCTCATCAGGTCCGCAATGTCCGCAGCAAGTTCTGTGGTCTCTATCGGACCTGTGAGTCACCGTGACTCTTAATTTATTGAAGGATCGGTAATACTTTCATTACAATGTTGCTTATTGCTATTAAAAAAAAATAAATAAATAAAAAAATTAGAGATTATATATTGTGTTTTGTGTTTTATTTGTCTGCACTTCACCCTACACAGTGACAATCGCTCAAACCTCCAGAACTAGAACCAGTTGATCCGGCATCTAATAAACTCGTTGCGAGACTAGCGAGTCCAATGTTAATGAATGGGGAAGCGAGTAATAGCGAGTAATGTGCGATTTACAAATCGCAGATGTGTCTTGGAAAGTGCTCGCATTGCCGTTTTGGAAACCCCACTCGAAGCAGCACACTAGTCCCTGCAAAAATTATTAAGTGCGCACAAGTAGTCGCACAAGTAGGTGGCGTACGTGCTATTTTCAGGTAGGAGAGCAGCAACGCACTGGTCTGCCACAGAGAAAATAAAGCTGAAGGGGTTATTATGACCCAAAATCTATCAGGTGCAAAAAAATAAGAAATAATACTTTAGCTAAGCCTCTGACTTCAGCTATTAGGAAAGCTGAGTGAGTAAGCTAAGCTATGAGGTCGGTCCTGTGTGCACTGTAAGGCTGCTCCTCCCTGCCTGCCTGCCTGCCTACAGTCCTCTACACAGTACTCCTCTGTCCTCCTGGTAGCTCTCAGAAGAGCTGTTTGGGTTAAATATAAGGAATCTTGAAGTTTCCCTACACTGACTGACACTCCCTATGATCTGCTCCAGCATCTACCTCACCCTGCACTAGCTCAGATCGTCACAGGAATGTGGAGGAAATGGCGGTAGCAAGGCTTATATACAGCCTCGCCTCTCATACATGACATAGGCATCACGATGGACAGAAGCCAATTATAGTCCTGCCACAACCAACATGGCTGTGGCATTACTGAATATGATTGGCTAACATGCTTGTCCATCTTCACAAGTTTTCTGACCTAACACGCTAGGCTGTCTCGGAAGCTTTGTCGGAACATAACAAATTCTGTATTCGCGAGTCCCGAATACTGTTTACAGGACTCGGATTCGTAGACTCGCTCAGACTCGCTCAGACTCGCTGCTGACAGTGGGTATCCATGAAGCGGTGCGATTGTTTAAACGATTTGGGGAGATTCAAGCTACATAGCGATGTGATATAGCGAGTCTAGCGAGTGAGAAAAAGTAAACTCTGACAAAACTAGGATTGCCATTGACTTGCATTGGACTCGTTACTGTGCCAGTAATCACTGGGAAACTCGCCGAGTACCGAGTCCTGCGAGTCCCTTACTACTCGCTGAGTAACGAGTCCTAGCGAGTAGACTCGCCCATCCCTAGTCTCATCTATATACATGGCGGGTGCAAGACCAGGTCTATAGGGGGCGCCGTACACCGAGCGGGTCACATGACTCTAGCCATGATAACATCACCTGTCCGAAGTCATGTTACTATGGGGGTCATTCTCGATGATGGAGGCACTCACATCATATAGGTCCGGCCATGATAATGTCACCTGTCCTAAGTCACATCACTATGAGGGTCTGTCTCGGTGATGGGGGCACTCACATTGTATGGGTCCTATATAATACACTACCTGAAAGAAGACTGAAGAGCGGGTCAGAGAGATGCAGAACACAGGAGACTCAGGAAAAGGAGGAAAATTGCTAAAGAGGTGTCCCAGGGACAATAAGTAGCCACAGGACAAAACAGGAGGGTCAGGAATGATCACAATGGTGCATTCACTAAGACCAGCTATAGAAAGAAGAGGAGAAACTTAGGAGGATTTGTGCCAAATTGTGCACCTATTTATCAGGATAGGACAGATACACGATTTATGTTAATCATATACATGTCCTGGCTGATATCTTCCAGACCAAAGTCACTGCCTGGTGCAGAAGTGCTGGACAACCCCTATACGTGTAATAATGACCCACAGAGCCGCCTCCATCAGAAGAGATGTACACATATCTGTCCATCAGAGGACATGTACAAACATCTGTCCATCAGAGGAGATGTACAAACATCTGTCCATCAGGTTGGGGGGTGGGGAGGATTTTCTCGATATATCCCACTCCTCATTGCACACTTGGATAAAAAGACAATTTACATACAAGGAAGAAGGACAGAGGGGCAGGAACACAAAAAGAACCACAGGATCCAGAACAGCCTTATTTACACAATGTCAAAGCAAAATACAGATTTATGGAAAGCGACAGGTTCTCTTTAATGGGATTTCTGATGGATGAGAACATCTCAATGGATTCCTCACATCACTAGTTTCCCCTATTATGACCAGCCATAAATGGGAGACATATAGAAATGGGACCAGTCATGTGTTGTGTGCAGGGTCTCCACATAAAAAAGGATACAAAAAGTGGATGTAAGTCTACTATAGACTTACATGTTATGGGGCTGCAAAGCCAGTCGATAAACCTGTAAGTGGCAGCATAGGTGTCTGGGTGCTTTACCTGCACACCCATTAGTAATTTGTGGTGATAGATCGGGACATGAGTGGACTGCAGGTTCTAGTGTCTTAGGCCCCTTTCACATCAGCGTTTTTTTTAAATCGCGGCAGATGCGGTGAAAAAAACGCATCTGCCGCGATTACCGTATACCGGCTGCACTTGCGGCACGGTTGCGGCACAGTTGCGGCAAGCCCCATACAATGTATAGGCGGGCTTGCGGCAGGTGCAGCAAGTGCGGTTTTGGCACTTGCGGCAGGTGCGGCCGCGAAAAAAACGCGGCTGACGCTTTTTTCACCGCATCTGCCGCGATTTCAAAAAAACGCTGATGTGAAAGGGGCCTTAGACCCACTAGGGCGATAAAAACCACTGAATAGTTTGAAAATGGCCATCCACTATGGTTGCTGGACACATGAAGTCTTCTACAGCCTTAGGTAGCAGTTTTTATGGTACTCATACTCTATAGATAAAAGTCAGAAAGTCTTCAACACTAAACCTGACTTGAGGCCACACCTCTCGGTTGCCTAATGTCATTGCTTCTCTAGGGCTCTTCTCAGATATTCATTACATCAGAGCCCTATTAAACCAAAGCTGCCCCTGTGGTGGTCATAACTGCAGCAGCCCAAGAGCCATACTCCTTAATGGGGGTCCCCTGGAATGGTGAAAGACATAGGATCCATTCACACCACATTCAGTCGTGCATTAAAATCTTTACACAAAGCTTCCAACTGAATCATGAAAAACTGGATTGTGCTGTCTGAAATTATCGACACCCCCGAAAAAAGGTTAATGGAGCCCAAAGATTCAAAGTTTGTTCAATTCAATGGCTTCTTCAAGAACATACCTGAATCACATTTTGGTGGGATTTAGATAAAACTCCCGGGGACACAAATGTAGTGCAAGGATCAGACTTGCAGCACAAACACCAGAGACCAGATGTAATCCGGGGCCTTGCCGGAAATACGGGGGCAGGGGCCAGCATCAGGAGAGGTGCTTCAAGTTAATGGTTCCCATATCATTTCTAGTCCTGATTCCCGGATATGACCTAAAGGGTCCAATTAATTGGGATAGGGATAAGGTTTCAACGGTCTATCACTATTTTGGGACTCTCACCTGCACACTACAAGCTCTTTTATTAGTTAAGCCCCACCCACAATGAATACCAATACTATTATTAAAAACCTCATCATGGCGAGACACAGCTTGGGGTGCAGCTTTCCACCTTTGGCCACTACATGGCTCTTACAAGACAATCGTGTGTTCACTGCATTATCACACAGAATGTAAAAAGGTTTGGTATTGTGTTAGCCAGTTGAAAAAATGTTGATTGCTCTCAGTGGGAGAAACAAAATAATAAACTTGTAGTTGTGACCAGGCCCGGAGCCAGCACCCAGCATACCCGGGCAGATGCATGGGCCCTGAAGCAATGAAAGGGCCCACAGCTGTGTGTGAGCGGAAGCAGAGGAGCCATGCTCATACACAGTTGCACTCCCTCTCTCCTCTCCTGCTCTGCACTGATCTATGTAATCGGTACACAGCAGGAGAACAAGCTAACCAGGAGCTAAATGGAGGCTGAAGGATCTGCCAGTTCCAGTCATGTGACTGAAATCAAGGTCCTAGAAGAAACTGCTTAACTTCTGCAGCCTCCATGCAACCTTCATGCAGCTCCTGCTCTGCACGGATCAAGATCATCTGAATGTGGTAATATATGTGTATGTGTGTGCATCTGTGTGTATGTGTGTATCTGTGTGTCTGATTATGTATGTGTGTCTGTATGTCTCTGTGTGTATTTGTATGTGTGTGTATTTGTATTTGTGTATATGTATGTGCATGTAGCAGAGCTGTGTGTGTTTGTATGTGCATGTAGCAGAGTTGTGTGTGTTTGTACGTGTATGCATTGTACATGTAGCAGAGCTGGGTATGTAGTGTGCATGAAGCAGAGCCATATGTGCATCTGTATGTGTAGTGTGCATGTAGCAGAGCTGCGTGTGTCTGTGTATGTTCATGTAATAGAGCTGTGTGTGTGTATTGTGTAGTGTCCATATAGCAGAGCTGTGTGTCTACATGTGCGTGTAGCAGAGGCATCAATGTCTATGGGCATGTAGCAGAGCTGTCTGTCATATATAATTTGGATGGGTGGAGGCGGAGTGTAAAAGGGGCCAATTAAGCCTCTTTCGCCCAGGGCCCACAAAAATCTGGAACCGGCCCTGCTGCGAGTGATAGAGAGAGGGGAGGGTAAAGCCTGAACAAGCAGAGCAACACAGAGAGAGAGAGGGTGGATCCTGGAGCTGCAAGACAGCCCGCCCTGGTGACTAAAGAATATGGCCCCTGCTAATTATAATCAGTAATGAATAAGTAAAACGTTTTTATGCACTTTCACAGGTTTCTTTTAGGAGACAAAAGGAGTGTGAGATTAGTGATAGGATGGTGTCAGGGACATGTTTTGCTAGCTTAGGAGGTGTTCTGGAGGTGACAGGATCCCTTTAATTAAAAAATTCTGAGGCTATAACTTTGGTATATTATTTTCATTTATTTCTGAAGATATTGTACAGTCTATGAAAAAAATGAAGGGGTGTTAATAATAGTGAGCAGCACTGTATTTTTGTAGCTGGAGCTGTTGAGTTTTTCTTAAGTGCCGAGATGTAGTTTTCATTGATAACATATTGGGTACATGCGAAATATTGATCAAAACTACAAATCTGGTGGTTTTCTTTTCTAAATTATCATCATGTTTTCAATAATTTTATATTTTGATGTCCTGGACTTTTATGGACTTTTTAATTAAAAGAATACAGCAATTATAATCCATAATTCTCCAATATGTTATAGGTCCTCCTGCGCCAGGATTATGCTTCTAAACATATTGTTTATGTTTTACTTAAAATAATTCTTGCAGTTGGTGCAAGAGGGTTAAACCACATTGCCATGAGAGGAACAACAGATGAACAAAAATCCTATGATGTGATTTTAACCCCTTTACGACTAATGACGAGTATACTCGTCATGAAAAGATGTCAGTTCCCACATCATGACGAGTATACTCGTCATGGCTTTGAACTGTCACTGCTTCTAAACGAACAGTGACAGTTCAATTCTAAAAGCTGTCAGTGACAGCTAAGGGTCAGGGGCAGAGGTGTGGGACCCTTTTTAGAGCGATGTGATCGGTCAGTCAATCTGACCGACCGATCACATCATGATCACGCAGGAAAGTGCTGAATGTCAGCACTTCCCTGCATGATCTATGCAGGAGCCGGGCTGTCAGCTGTGCCCGACTCCTGCAATCATCCCCTGGCTGGCCCACTGCTCCTGTGCCCACTGTGTCCACATCCCCCCCTGCTCATTCCCCTTGACCCCCTCTCTGGCACCCCCGCTCTTCCCCCCTGTCCCCTGCTGTGTCTGCCCGTCCCGCACTCATCCCTCTTGTCCCCGCCCTGTCCCGGGTCCCCCGCTGTCCCCCCTGTCCCCTGCTGTTTCTGGGCCCCCCCGCCACCGCCGGTGACCGGCGGAAAGAGGTGATCACCAACCCGGTGATCACCTCTTCCCGCCGCTTCCTTCCGCTCACCTCCTCCTGCCGGTGCGTCTGCCTCTGCCGCCGCCGCCTCCTGCTGTCAGCCTCCTCTCACCGCCGCTCATGCGTCCATTAAGACCCCCTGCAGATCCCCTTCAGGGGGATCCCTGCCCTGATCCCCCATCCCCCTGCAAGGGGATCCCTAATCCCCCTGCAGGGGGATCCCTGATCCCCCATCCCCCTGCAGGGAGATCCCTGACCCCCTATCCCCCTGCAGGGGGATCCCTGATCCCCCATCCCCCTGCAGGGTGATCCCTGATCCCCCATCCCCCTGCAGGGAGATCCCTGATCCCCTATCCCCCTGCAGGGGGATCCCTGATCCCCCATCCCCCTGCAAGGGGATCCCTGATCCCCATCCCCCTGCAGGGGGATCCCTGATCCCCCATCCCCCTGCAGGGGGATCCCTGATCCCCCATCCCCCTGCAGGGGGATCCCTGATCCCTCATCCCCCTGCAGGAGGATCCCTGATCCCCCATCCCCCTGCAAGGGGATCCCTGATCCCCCATTCCCCTGCAGGGGGATCCCTGAACCCCCATCCCTCTGCAAGGGGATCCCTGATCCCCCTGCAAGGGGATCCCTGATCCCCCATCCCCCTGCAAGAGGATCCCTGATCCCCCTGTAGGGGGATCCCTGATCCCCCATCCCCCTGCATGGGGATTGAACTGCAGAAAGAGATCTGACAGTTCAGGCGCAGTGATCCAGTGGATCACTGAAACCAAGCTGTCAGATTGTTTTCTGCAGCTTGCTCTTCATGCAGGGGATTCCCCTTGCATGGGGATTGAGCTGCAGAAAGCAATCTGACAGCTCGGGCGCAGTGATCCAGTGGATCACTGAAACCAAGCTGTCAGATTGTTTTCTGCAGCTTGCTCTTCATGCAGGGGATTCCCCTTGCATGGGGATTGAGCTGCAGAAAGCAATCTGACAGTTCGGGTGCAGTGATCCAGTGGATCACTGAAACCAAGCTGTCAGATTGTTTTCTGCAGCTTGCTCTTCATGCAGGGGATTCCCCTTGCATGGGGATTGAGCTGCAGAAAGCAATCTGACAGTTTGGGTGCAGTGATCCACTGCACAGTGATCCGGGCTTTCAGACCACTGCGCCCAAGCTGTCAGATTGCTTTCTGCAGCTTGCTCTCCATGCAGGGGATTTCCCTTGCATGGAGATCGAGCTTCAGAAAGCAATCTTGCAGCCCTGGCACGGCACCCGGGCTGCCAGATCGCTGCTCTGCAGTCCGATCCTCCTGCATGAGGATCGAGCTGCAGAAAGCGATCTCGCAGCCTCGGCGCTGCTCCCGGGCTGCCAGATCACTGCTCTGCAGTCCGATCCTCCTGCATGAGGATCGAGCTGCAGAAAGCGATCTCGCAGCCTCGGCGCTGCACCCGGGCTGCCAGATCACTGCTCTGCAGTCCGATCCTCCTGCATGAGGATTGAGCTGCAGAAAGCGATCTCGCAGCCTCGGCGCTGCACCCGGGCTGCCAGATCACTGCTCTGCAGTCCAATCCTCCTGCATGAGGATCGAGCTGCAGAAAGTGATCTCGCAGCCCCGGTGCTGCACCCGGGCTGCCAGATCGCTGCTCTGCAGTCCGATCCGTCATGCGGATTGAGCTGCAGAAAGCGATCTCACAGCCCCGGTGCAGCGATCCACATAGTGGATCACTACACCCGGGCTGTCAGATTGCTACTTTGCAGTCCGATCCTCCTGCATGGCAATCGTGGGACCTTCGTTGTGGACTATGTCGGAGGCGATCGAGCGTCGTGGGACCTTCGTTGTGGACTACGTCAGATCTTTTTATAATAAAGATGGAGTCTGAATTTTGTTTGAGTTTTTTTTCAAAATAAAAATATTTTTCTCTGTGTGTATTTATTGACTACTTACCAGAGATTCCTAATGGTGGGTCTAACATTGGCCCAATATTATGAATCTCGGGCTTAGTGCCAGCTGCCAATAAAAAGCTGGCATTAACCCCTTTATTACCCAGTTTGCCACCGGCACCAGGGCAACTGGAAGAGCATGGGTACAGCGCCAGAAAATGGCGCTTCAATGAATGCGCCATTTTCTGGGGTGGCTGCGGGCTGCAATTCGCAGCATGGGGGGCCCAGAATGCTTGGGCCTTTCCATGCTGAGGATTCCAGCCCCCAGCTGCCTAGTTGTACCTGGCTGGGCCAAAAATATGGCGGAGCCCTACGTCATTTTTTTTCTAGAATTAGTTCTACAAATAAAAAAAAATGGGCTTCGCTGTATTTTTGGTTGCAGCCAGGTACAACGAGGCAGCTGGGGGTTGCTGGCAGTCTGTAGCTGCCAAGTTGTACCTGGCTGGGCCAAAAATATGGCGGAGCCCCACGTCATTTCTTTTATAGAATTACTTCTAGAAATAAAAAAAAATGGGCTTTGCTGTATTTTTGGCTGCAGCCAGGTACAACGAGGCAGCTGGGGGTTGCTGGCAGTCTGTAGCGGCCAATTTGTACCTGACTGGACCAAAAATATGGCGGAGCCCCACGTCATTTTTTTTCTTTCTAGAATTAGTTCTAGAAATAAAAAAAAGGCCTTCGCTGTATTTTGGTAGCTGGCTGACTGGAATCCTCAGCGTGGAGAGACCCAAATGTTGTGGGTTCCCCACGCTGCAAATTGCAACCCACAGCCACCCAAGAAAATAGCGCATTCATTAGAGGCGGCATTTTCTGGTGCTGTACCCCAACTCTTCCAGTTGCCCTTGTGCTGGTGGCACACGGGTTCTCCATATGCGACTTGGTGTCCGCTAACAATTTCAATGGAAAATTAGCTCCAATTGTTAGCGGAAACCATGTCGGGTATGGAGAGCCCTTCCCTGTGTGCCTGAACATTGGAGCTCCCCCACAAGTGACCCCATTTTGGAAACTAGACCCCCGAAGGAACGTATCTAGATGCATAGTGATCACTTTGAACCCCCAGATGCTTCACAAATTCATCCATAAAAATGAAAAAGCACTTTTTTTTCCACAAAATGTTTTTTTTTCATTTTTACAGATCAACTTGTGAAGCACTTGGGAGTTCAAAGTGCTCACTATGCATCTAGATACATTCCTTGCGTGGTCTAGTTTCGAAAATGGGGTCACTTGTGGGGGAGCTCCAATGCACATAGGGGCTCTTCATATCCTACATGGTGTCCGCTAACAATTCCAATTGTTAGTGGACATCATGTTGCGTATGGAGAGCCCCTGTGTGTCTCCATATTAAAGCTCCCCCACAAGTGACCCCATTTTAGAAACTAGACCCCTAAGGAATGTATCTAGGTGCATAGTGAGCACTTTGAACCCCCAGATGCTTCACAAATTCATCCATAAAAATGAATAAGCACTTTTTTTTTTCACAAAAAGTTTCTTTTTTCATTTTTACAGATCACTTTGTGAAGCACCTGGGGGTTGAAAGTGCTTACTATGCATCTAGATATGTTCCTTTGGGGTCTAGTTTCCAAAATGGGGTCACTTGTGGGGGAGCTCCAATGTGGAGACACACAGGGACCCTCCCAACGCGACATGGTGTCCGCTAACAATTTGAATGGAAAATGAGCTCCAATTGTTAGCGGACACCTTGTCCCATTTGGAGGGTCCCTGTGTGTCTCCACATTGGAGCTCCCCCACAAGTGACCCCAATTTGGGAACTAGTCCCCCAAAGGATTATATCTAGATGCATAGTGAGCACTTTGAACCCCCAGATGCTTCACAAATTGATCCGTAATAATGTAAAAAGAAATTATTTGTGGAAAAAAAAGTGCTTTTTCATTTTTACAGATGAATTTCTGAAGCATCTGGGAGTTCAAAGTGCTCACTATGCATCTAGATACGTTCCTTTGGGGGTCTAGTTTCCAAAATGGGGTCATTTGTGGGGGAGCTCCAATGTGGAGACACACAGGGACCCTCCAAACGCGACATGGTGTCCGCTAACAATTAGAGCTCATTTTCCATTCAAATTGTTAGCGGACACCATGTCGCGTTTGGAGGGTCCCTGTGTGTCTCCACATTGGAGCTCCCCCACAAGTGACCCCATTTTGGAAACTAGACCCCCTAAGGAACGTATCTAGATGCATAGTGATCACTTTGAACCCCCAGATGCTTCACAAATTCATCCATAAAAATGAAAAAGCACTTTTTTATTCACAAAAAGTTTCTTTTTTCATTTTTACAGATCACTTTGTGAAGCACCTTGGGGTTGAAAGTGATCACTATGCATCTAGATATGTTCCTTAGGGGGTCTAGTTTCCAAAATGGGGTCACTTGTGGGGGAGCTCCAATGTGGAGACACACAGGGACCCTCCCAACGCGACATGGTATCCGCTAACAATTTGAATGGAAAATGAGCTCAAATTGTTAGCGGACACCATGTCGCGTTTGGAGGGTCCCTGTGTGTCTCCACATTGGAGCTCCCCCACAAGTGACCCCATTTTGGAAACTAGACCCCCAAAGGATTATATCTAGATGCATAGTGAGCACTTTGAACCGCCAGATGCTTCACAAATTCATCTATAAAAATGAAAAAAAACACTTTTTTTTCACACAAAATTTCTTTTTGCCTACATTTTTTCAGTTTCACATGGGCAAAGGGATAAAATACATCACAAAATTTGTTGGGCAATTTCTCCTGAGTACATCGATACCTCATATGTGGTCATAAACCACTGTTTGGGCACACGGCAGGGCTCAGAAGTGAAGGAGCGCTATTTCACTTTTTGAACGGAAAATTGGCTCCAAAATTCAAATGGCGCTCCTTCCCTTCTGAGCCCTGCCGTGCGCCCAAACAGTGGTTTATGACCACATATGAGGTATCGGTGTACTCAGGAGAAATTGCCCAACAAATTTTAGGATGCATTTTATCCTGTTGCCTATGTGAAAATGAAAAAATTGAGGCTAAAAGAACATTTTTGTTACAAAAATTAAAATGTCCATTTTTTCCTTCAACTTTATTTTAGTTCCTGTGAAGCACCTGAAGGGTTAATAATCTTCTTGAATATAGTTTTGAGTACCTTGAGGGGTGCAGTTTTTGGAATGGTGTCACTCTTGGGTGTTTTCTGTCAGGTACGCCCCTCAAAGAGACTTCAAATGTGATGTGGTCACAAAAAAATGGTTTTGTAAATTTTACTGGAAAAATGAATAATTGCTGATGAACTTTGAACCCTTATAACGTCCTACCAAAATTTTTTTTTTCTTCCAAAATTGTGCTGATGTAAAGTAGACATGTGGGAAATGTTATTTATTAACTATTTTGTGGCACATAACTCTCTGGTTTAGCAGAATAAAAATTAAAAATATGAAAATTGCAAAATTTTCAAAATTTTTGCCAAATTTTTGATTTTTTCACAAATAAACGCAAAAATTATCGACCTAAATTTAATACTGACATGAAGCCCAATATGTCATGAAAAAACAATCTCAGAAACACTAGGATCCGTTGAAGTGTTCCAGAGATATTACCTCATAAAGGGAGTGTGGTCAGAATTACAAAAAATGGTCTGGTCATTAAGCTGCAAAGTGACTCGGTCCTTAAGGGGTTAAACTTGATGCATTTCAGAGCACAGATCACTTCTTTTTCTTTAATCAAGTGTTTTTTATTTGGAAATTCCGGAATCAAACAATACAGCGAATATTACCTTGTTATCAGACTTTCCATTACAGCTTTTCCATTTAATCTTAATTGTAAACTAGAACCCACGCCCCCACCCTCCCCCCTCACCTACCCCACCCAGACAGATCACTTTTTTTATCATGACATATCACAATTGAATTATTCTTGAAACCAAATTGTTTATCTCATACTTGAATTTAATTATTTGGGCATGTGTGGAAACTTCATGACTGTGAGTCAGAATTTTAATTTAAAGGGAATTTGTCACATGTAAAAACACTCTTAGCCTACAGATGCGGGGTTAATCTGTAGGTTAGCAGTATTCTGAACCTGTTTTGTACCGGCATTAAGAACTCCAATGTTGGGAGAAAATTAACTTTAATCCTCTCAACAGCGTTCAGGTTCAATCACTATTCTGTATATGGGGAGCAGCAGCTGTAACTGTGCCCCCTATACTCATTGACAGGTGTTCAGCATTAGAGGAGGTTGTCAGTCAGTGCTGGGGGCGGTTATAGCTGCTGCTCTCCATACACAGAGCGGTGACTGAACCTGTGCCTGCACCATCCCCATGACTGAAACCCGAATACTACTGAGAGGATTAAAGTTCATTTACTCCCGGCAGAGGGGTGCGATGCACCAGGCAGGTTTTAAATGCTATTAACCTGCATATTAACCCTATATCTGCAAGCTAGTAGCATTTTTTCACATGACAGGTTCCTTTTAATCTACTACTCCAGCATCTTTTATTTTACTACTAAAGTGGTGCTCTAAATCTTAGTGCCCTGACCTTACACTTATACTCACCCTCCAGCATCTCCTATCATCGAGCGTGCCGGAGACTTTTCCTAAGGCCACGTGCACACGCTGAGAATTTGATGAGTTTCTTACCTCAGGATTTGTAGCCAAACCCAGGAGTGGATAATTAAATACAGAAGTGGTGCATGTGTTTCTATTAGATTTTTCCTCTGATTGTTCCACTCCTGGTTTTGTCTACAAATCCTGAGGTAAAAAAACTCACCAAATACTGAATTTGTGCACATGGCCTAAAGGTACCGTCACACGCGGCAATTTTGCAAGCAATTTCACTGGCAATTTGCTGGTTGCAGTGAAATCATGGATACATGGTTCTGTTTTGTTGCCGTGTAGAAATGGAACAATGTGTCCATGATTTAACTGCAACCAGCAAATTGCCAGTGAAATTGCTTGCAAAATTGCCGCGTGTGACGGTACCTTAAGAGTAGGGGCAAAACTCCAGTGATGAAATAATAATATTACTACTCTTTACAATTATAATCACTTTATATATTAAAAAAACACACACACAAGCATATACACACACATTCATGTACAATGCTTAGCATAAATGGGTATACCCATTTGAAAAATAAGATTTTAATCAATATCTCACTGAACACAAACAATTTAACAAATTTTGACAAGGCTGAGTTTCATAGAACATTTTGTAACACATAACATAAGTCACATTAATATTATAACTTCAGTTTTACTCAAATAAGTTATTTCAAAACTGATTAAACCCCACATCAAAACTACTACAGCAAGTATTTTATATGACTGCTATGATTTTTAAGGACTGCACAAAGTCTTCTAGGAATGAACAAGATGTCAACATATTGCAGCAGCTGGGTTTTTCTGATTCAAATAATTTTTATTAAAGTTTTCAAGATAACAAGAAAATCAGATCAAATCATATAAAGATAGAATATAATACAGTATATGGGGTTAAGTCACATTTGAGTAACAAATAAAACAAGTTAGGAATACAAAAAAAACAAAATTGTCTAAAGAGTATAAATATTAATAGTCCCAAGATAATCATTTTATTAAACAGTACTATCTTTAGATTAAGTTATCATCTATTATAAAATAATATATGATCTTAACAAAACAAAATAAAATCAAAACAAATATAACTAGCTACTAGCCAGAAAAAGAAACAAGTAATATATATATAACAACAAATCAAAGAAAATAAAGGAGTTACCAAACACCAACACGAAATAAGATTAAATATGTCAAAAATGTCTGTAATATAAAAGGTATATTATACACATATATGGCGCAAGGAGAGATAAACAGCCCCCATAGAGTGCCCAGGTACCAACAACTATTTCTGCAAGTCATAAAAGTAAATAAGCTTTTACCAATGTCAATGGAATATGGGATCTACTTTGCTATAAATTTTGTCCAGAGGTCCCACTTATTATAGAATTTATGTAGAGCGCTGTGTTTCATTGAGTAAACAAACTCTAATGACGTTTGCACATTTATAGTCTCAATGATGTCCTGTACAGTAGGAGCCACAGGCTGCCTCCAATAAAGAGCTATAGAGCTTTTAGCTGCCACTAGAATATGAATTAACAGCGGTCTACAGGTTTGTGGAAACTTGTCAATTTCAAACAAAAGAAGTACCAATTCTGGAGTAATTACAATATTAAGAGCAAATACTGAATTAATCAATACCTGAATTTCTTGCCAAAAGTTACGTATATATGGACATGTCCAAAATATATGGTACATATCACCAAGTTTTCCACAAAGTCTCCAACATTGATCAGAATTATTATGGTTAATAATATGCAATTTAAATGGAGTCATATACCAACTAGTAAGAATCTTGTAATGCGATTCCATAAAAGAGACACATGCTATATTTTTAAAGAAAATAGATAAGGATTTTAATACTTTTTCCTCAAACTGAGAATCCATAGACTTAAACTTATTTTTCCAAACATCAATGAATTTTAAAGAACAAGGTTGTGTGTCTTCATTGAAGATCACATAAAAATTTTTAGTTTTCCATTTATGCAAATGCTCTGAATTTTTCAAAATGGTCATGATATTACTTGGAAGATGTAAATCAACAGTAGACTTGTTCAAAATTTTTTCTAATAGCTTCCAAGTTCTCTTTTCCGTTGTTTTAAGATTATATTGTTTGGCCAAAAGTTCAAATGATTTTAACTCACCATTAGTAAATAAATCCGCAATATTTTGAATACCCTTGGATTTCCAAGTATCAAAATGAAGTCTCGATGAAAATGCCCCCAGAATGTCTACTGTCATCCAATCAATACTTTCAGGTGGAAATGTTTTCCTAGAAAGAACTGCAAATTTCCTCCACACTTGATTCGTAATCCTAGTAGTGACCTCCTTAGGTAGTCGCTTGGCAATGTCACACAAACAAGCCACCACCAGGTCAGTAAATTTAGCATTAGGGAAATTCAACTCCTCCAGAGCCACCCAAACAGGTTTAGCCAAAGAACTCCAAAATTTCTGAATCAACTTAACACAAGTGGCTTGATAATATGCAGAAAGGTTGGAAAGACCTAAACCTCCATTATTTCTATGTTTTATCAAAATAGATCTTGCTACCCCCGGTTTAGTTTTGCCCCAAATAAAGTTAAGTAACTGCGTTTGGAGTTTTTGTAATAATTGTTTTTTAATAGGGGTTTGTACAGTTCTAAAAATATACAGGAGTTTTGGTAATTCAAACATCTTATAGGAATTTATTCTTCCCAACCAAGATAACTCCACCCTAGCCAGATGTAATAAATCTTTTTGAAGTATATTATACATATCAAGAACATTTTGATTAGCACAATCTTGAATTGGTTTAGTTAATTTAATATCTAAATATGACATAGAATCCAATTGCCATTGAAAACCAATTTCTCTCTTCAATATTTGTAATAACTCAGAATCCAAATTATGGCAAAGGACTTGTGTTTTACTCATATTAATTTTGTAAAGAGATACCCCAGCAAATTGATGAAAAATTTCTAAGAGCTTCCTGACCGAGCCCAGTGGATCAGTTAACGATAGTAATATGTCATCTGCAAATAGTGAGATTTTATACTGTCTCCCATTAATTGGAATGCCCCTTATCCCATCATCCATCCTGATCCTCTCAGCAAGAGGCTCTATAAAAAGATCGAATAGAGACGGGGACAAGGGACACCCCTGTCTTGTACCATTGGAAAGATGGAATCTTCCTGATAAGAGACCATTACTTAACACCCTTGCGGACGGTTTCGAATAAAATGCTCTAATGAGATTCAAAACACTGGACCCGGTCAACCGCCTTCTCAGCATCAATTGAAATATAAAGGGCTGGAATACCTGTTTTCTCTGTATGTGACAGAAGATTAATTGTTTGTCTTGTGGCATCCTCTGCCCCTCTATCCACAATAAAACCCACCTGGTCTCTATGAATAATGTGGGGAATAACCTTTTGAAGTCTGGTAGCTAAGGCCTTTGCTATAATCTTTATATCCGAATTCAAGAGAGAAATGGGCCTATAGTTAGCAATTAAATCTCTTTCATCCTTTTCTTTATAAATAACAGAAATCTTAGCTTCCTGCATTTCTTCTGGTATGTCCAAACCTACAGATACAGAATTAATAAATTTTGTGATATATAGGGTTAATATTGAAGAAAACGTTTTATAGTATTCATTAGGAATACCATCAGGGCCCGGGGCCTTGTTATTTTTAAGGGAATGGATAGTAGCAACCATTTCATTACTAGTATATGGGGAGTTTAAGTAAACTATATCATCTTCTGATATTGCTGGAAGGTCAACGGAGTCCAGAAAAGATTTAATTGTATCACTTGTAATTTGAGGTTCTAGTATATTGTCTTTGAGATTATAAAGACCTCTATAAAATTCCTCAAATAATCTCGACATGTCCCTAGGAGTCTTAAATATTTTGTTGGTTTTATGTTTAATTTGGAGAATTTTAGTCTTAGATCTTTCCAATTTAATTCTTTTTGCAAGGAATTTAGAGGGTTTGTTCATTTGATGATAAAAGTTTGACTTAGAATGTAAAATGAATTTTTCATACTCATTAGTGACAATAGACCTAAGTTCCACCCTAAGGTCCAAAATCTTTTTCTGAGTTTCAGATGAAGGCTTAAGGGCTTGAGAATGTTCCAGATCTTTAATTTGATTAATAATATCATCTGTTTTTTTTAATTTTTGTCTATGAATTCTCGCATTTAATTGTATTAACGACCCTCTAATCACAGCCTTATGAGCTTGCCACAAAGTAGAAATAGACATACCATCAACATCATTTTCTTTTAAATAATTTTCCAAATCTAATTTAATTTTAAGACTATGTTCTGGGTGATTCAGCAGAAAAGTATTAGCCCTCCAAGGTTTGTTTGGAAAATGGTTACTTAAGACTTGAAATGTAACTGGAGAATGGTCCGTCCAAACCCTAGGGTGAATAACAACTGGTTTAATTTTATGAAGAGTAAAGATATCTGATAGGACCAAATCTATTCTAGAAAAAGAACCATGAGAGTTAGAATAGAACGAATACTCAATCGAGGAGGTGTTAAGACACCTAAAGGCATCATAAAGTTCCTGAGTATTAATCCAAGAATCCAGGGTAACATTAACAGATCTCCCCTTATTTGATGAATCCAATAAAGGATTAGGAATAGCATTAAAATCACCGAATATTAAAAGTGAGCCCTTCTGGTGATCCCTTATTAATGAAATGAGTCTATTCAGAAAACTGATCTGGCCTTTATTTGGGGCATAAACTGTAACTAAAGTGAAAAGGACATTATTAAGTTCAGCTGGGTTTTTCTGTCCTTCAAGAATGACCTCTTTTAGAGCCCGGGTGCTTGATGGAGAGTAATGACAATTCATCTCTCCAGAACACCACATAGGTGTTTTGGTTGGTTTCAGGTCAAGAGACATACTTGGCCACTGAATCACTTTTATCCTGTTCTTCAGAAATTCATCAGATGTGTGTTTTGTATAATCATATTGGAAAAGTTATTGTCTTACCAAGGACATAGAGTGATTATATCATCTCTTTCAATATAGAGCACTACGTCTTTGAATTCATAATATCCTCAATGAAATGTAGCTCCTGACACTCATGAAGCCCCATATAATGACATTGCCACCACCATGTTTCACTGTAGGCAACATGCCTTTTTCCCCATACCTTTAGAAAAAAGCATGGACTACTCCTCCAAAAATTATATATTGATCTATAGCAAAAATTTGCAAAAGTGAACTTGAGGTTCTTTAACATCCTAATCAGATTGTTTGAATCCCATCCCACTGCCATGTCGTGGTGAAACTCTCAGCGGGTCCTAACTTTAACCCCTTCACTCTCTAACCTGTTTTCAGCCTCATGACCGGAGCATTTTTTTTCAATTCTGATCAGTGTCACTTTATGATGTACCGTATATACTTGTGTATAAGCCGAGTTTTTCAGCCCAAAATTTGGGCTGAAAAGTCTCCCCCTCGGCTTATACACGAGTCACTATGGTTGGTGGGGGCTGTGGAGGCTGGAGGAGGCGGGGGGAGGCTGCTGTATGAGCGGCCCCGTCACGTGGGGCCGCTCATTATATATGCACTGCTTCCTCCTGTCAATCAGCGGCAGGGGAAGCAGTGCATATATGCCCCCAAATGCTGGCACTCTCCCCCCTTGTAAGGGCCCCCCCTCCCGCTGCTTATATTACCATCCCGGTCTTCTGCTCAGCGCCGCTCCTCGGTGTTCCGTTCTTCATGCTCCCTGCTACATCCGGGATCTCCGGCCATCGCAGGCATATGACGTCATCGCGCGACGGCCGGGGATCCCGGATGCAGCGAGGACGGAGCATGAAGAACGGAGCACCGAGGAGCGGCGCTGAGCAGAAGACCGGGATGGTAAGAGAAGCAGCGGGGGGGGCCCTTACAAGGGGGGCGAGTGCCAGCATTTGGGGCCGCTGGGTACCCCCTGGGGGCTGCTGGGTACCCCCGGGGGCCTGCTGTATGTACCCCCGGGGGCCTGCTGTTTGTACCCCCGGGGGCCTGCTGTATATACCCCTGGGGGCCTGTTGTGAATACCCCTGGGGGCCTGCTGTATACCCCTGGGGGCCTGCTGTATACCACTGGGGGCCTGCTGTATACGATACTACTGGGGCCTGTATACCACTGGTAGGGCCTGTATACCACACTGCTGGGGCTGTATACCTCACCGCTGGGGTTGTATACCTGTGCTGGAGTCCACCCTCGGCTTATACGCGAGTCAATAAGTTTTCCCAGTTTTTGGGGGCAAAAGTAGGGGGGTCGGCTTATACACGGGTCGGCTTATACACGAGTATATACGGTAATAACTCTAGAACGCGTCAACAGATCCCAGCGATTCTGAGATGTTTTTTTTCATGACATATTGGACTCCAAGATCGTGGTAAATTTAGAAAGAGTTTATTTGTGTTTATTTCTGAAAATGTCGAAAATATGGCAAATACTTCACAATTTCCAAACTTTGAATGTATACGTACTTAAACCAGAGAGTTAAGCCACACAAAACAGTTAATAAATATCATTACCCACTTGTCTACTTTACATTAGCACCATTGTTGAAAAATAATTTTTCTTTAGTTAGGAAGTTAGAAGGGTTAAAGGTTTATCAGCAATTTCTTATTTTTCCAACATAATTTACAAAACCCATTTTTAGGGTCCACATCACATTTTAAGTGACCTTGAGGGGCCTATGTGACAGTACATGCACACAATTGACATAATTCTAAAAACTGCATTCCTAAGACTGCTCAAAACCATCTTAAAGAAGTTTATTAACTATAGCAATGTGGAAGGAAAAGACTACCGTATATACTCGTGTATAAGCCGAGTTTTTCAGCCCAAAAATTGGGCTGAAAAGTCACCCCCTCGGCTTATACACGAGTCAATACGGTAATCCTATGGTGTCCGGGTGCTGGGAGGCTGGAGGAGGCGGGGGGAGGCTGCTGAATGAGCGGCCCATCACGTGGGGCAGCTAATTAGATATGCACGGCTCCCCCCGCCCATCACAGCGGCAGGGGGAGCCGTGCATACAGCCCCCCCAGTGTATACAGATAGCCCCCCCAGTGGCACTAGCCCCCCATCATGAGAATAGCCTCCCACACTTTGCAGAGCCCCCCCGCTGCATAATCTTACCATCCAGGGTCTTCTTCACCGCAGGTCCTGCAGTCATCATCGCGCGCTGTATTCCGGTCTCACGTGACCCGGCGCCATGACGTCATTCCACTGCGGGTCACAAGAGACCGGGAACACTGCGCGCGAGGATGGACTGCAGGACCCACGGTGAAGAAGACCCTGGATGGTAAGATAATGCAGCGGGGGGGCTCTGCAAAGTGTGGGGGGCTGTTCTCATGATGGGGGGGCGAGTGCCACTGGGGCCTGCTGTATACTACCACTGGGGCTGCTGCTGTATATACCCCTGGGGCTGCTGCTGTATATACCCCTGGGGCTGCTGCTGTATATACCCCTGGGGCTGCTGCTGTATATACCCCTGGGGCTGCTGCTGTATGTACCCCTGGGGCTGCTGCTGTATATAACCCTGGGGCTGCTGCTGTATATACCCATGGGGCTGCTGCTGTATATACCCCTGGGGCTGCTGCTGTATATACCCCTGGGGCTGCTGCTGTATATACCCCTAGGGATGCTGCTGTATATACCACTGAGGCTGCTGCTGTATACTACCACTGGGGCTGCTGTATATACCTCTGGGGCTGCTGTATACTGCTACTGGGGCTGCTGTATATACCTCTGGGGCTACTGTATATACCTCTGGGGCTTCTGTATACTACCACTGGGGCTGCTGTATATACCTCTGGGGCTGCTGTTTACCACCACTGGGGCTGCTGCTGTATATACCACTGGGAAGGCTGCTGTAACACTGCTGGGGCCTGTATATACCACTGGGGAGGCTGCTGTATACCACACTGCTGGGGGCTGTATACTACCACTGGGGAGGCCTGTATACCACTGGGGGGGCCTGTATACCACACTGCTGGGGGCTGTATACCTGTGCTGGGGTCCACCCTCGGCTCATACACGAGTCAATAGGTTTTCCCAGATTTTGGGGGCAAAAGTAGGGGTCGGCTTATACACGGGTCGGCTTATACACAAGTATATACGGTAATTTTACTTTAGCCTCAAATTTGGCATTCGTTAGCTGACACCCTGTTGCATTAGGAGAGCCCCTGATGTGACTAAACAGGAGGAAATCTGCACCAGTGACTCAAATTTTGGAAACTAGACCCATCAAGGAACCTATCTGGAAATTATACCCCCCTGGGAGTTTATTTATGGGTGTAGTGACAGTTTTATCTCTGGAAAACACCCATGGAGTCAAAAGCAGTGAATGATGCAGAATTAAAAAATGCAAATAAGTGTCATTATGACTATGGGATCATGAGTGACCAGGGTGCCTGATTTGTCCATCAAGCTAGGGGGCGTTAGACTATCCCTTAGACTATCCCTGTTCTCCTAATGATGAGGCCTGAGTCTCCAACCTGGCCCTGCTCCTGACCTGTCCTGATTTGATTCCTCCTCCCCCAGGACAGGGGAGTAATAAAATCTACAGATAAAGACAGACAAGGAAAAAACTAAACTCTGTCACTAAACATGCACACACAAGGTAAAGACAATAAAAGTTGCAGAAAGAAAAACAAGAGCACGTAGGAAGCAACAAAACAACAGGGAAGACCTTCCACAACTGCATCAAGCAAATAGCACAGCTTTCACCAGAGTCTGGGACACCACATCTCACAGACCAACATAGGATAAACTATAGCTGGCATGGTTAGAATGTGGCGCCCCAGAGTTTGGTTGCCACAGTGACATTACTTCCCTCTGGGGGGTGGGTCAGGTCGTGCTTGGAAGTAAGGAGAGGTATCCACACCAGGTAAGCCCATCACACACATCACCTTCCTGACTCCAGACCAGAAGGGGGTGCTCAAACCCAGGTTCAGGGGAGCCTCCGCTATAAATTCTGGCCTGAGGGCGGGGTAAGATGGTTCAGTTCCTAGGAGGAATGTGAAGAGGTCCTGTGGACTGGAGCAGAGTAAGGCTCATCTCTGGACAGAGACTAGCCAGTGTAAGGGACCCATAGGAGAGGGTCTAAGAAAGTGGAGAAGCAGGTCTGGGGAGTGGAGCCAGTTGCTGGGCTGACCCCAGTGGAGAGCGCAGAAGCGGACATCGGAATCTGAGGTTGTGAGGGTGTTCCAGGCCCAGCAGCCAATACGGAGGGCGGGAGATTCCAGATCTCCCGGCCACAACAAAGCCTAGGAGGCACAGCAGCACCAGAGAGCTCAGGGACAGCAGCCAGAGGAGTGCCACCCGGGAAGGGCTTGAGCTGCCTGCCAAATCGGTGAGAGAGCCTACGCAGGAGGAAAGAGTCACAACTTGGTTACAGGCAGCCAGGACCCGCCAAGAGAAGCACAACAGGGAGGCTTCAGAACTCACCTGGTGAGGAGATCCCCAACTTTCTTCCAGGCCACCCGGATTCCTAACATCTCTTGTGGACGGTACCCTGGACTAAACCTGCTGCTACTACCAGTAAAGGTAACAGAGACTACAATCTATGTGTCTGTAAGTTATTCAGTGCCCTCAGTCCTGCACCCCTTATGGCACACCATCGCCATAGACTTTCCCGGTTGCCCTGGGGATCCGCTCCACCCATGGGGAGTGAAACCACCACTGCTGCACTCCCATCATCCTCAGAGGTCCTGCAGCGCAGCAGCGGCCACTAATAGAAGATTACCATAGGTGGTGTCACGACAACTATCCTTAAATCAGTACCCCCAGCGCTTTTATCTCGACACCTGGGGCCACGGAGCCGAGTCTTGACTCCCGTGACTCCTTGAGGAGAATCGTTAGCCCGGTCTCCGAGTACCCCACGGCCTGGGGCGCGTAAGTTTCTGGCATCACGAACAGGATCTCATGACCGATATCAACAGGTACTGTGTGCCTTTGACTTTATTGAACTGTGTACAGTTGCCATTGTTACCCCACATGGCGCTCATGAAAAGAGGGGGTGTGCCTTTGTGGGCGGGACCTTGGGAAGGACGCAAAGAGACAAAGGCCCACGCTTTGACGTCAGCCAACGTGATGCAGGAAGTCCTGTGCCAGAAATCCCCTGAACGCTAAATTCCCCGCTTGAGGAATGGTAGACTGTGCCACCGATAAAGACGGCTGCGGTTCACTAAGGGGGAATGATTTCCAATCCAGAGAGAAGAGATCCCATGGTGGACCAGGCAGCCCTTTAAGCCGAGGCTGCTGCCCCTGCCGCCAGCGCAAACTTAGTTGAGCACTTAGTACCCAACGTGGCTGTGAACCGCGAAGCAGTGCCCGTCATGCCGTTTACGATGCCATACATCTCGGGAGTGACTTGTCTACCACAGTATTCAGGAGAGGCCAATACCCTGAACGATTTCAGAGACTAAAAAGTTTATTTTGGGTGTATTCCATGACGGAGGAACAGAGTGTGACTATGCTGATAGGCCAATTGACCAGTGCGGCCCAGTGGGAGGTGAAGTCCTGGCTAGATACAGACAAAAGAACAGTTCAACAAATATTTGCCAGGTTAAATGAGCCTTTGACACCCGTATGGCCACGGAGCTAAAAGTGAGATTCTTCAAGTGCAAACAAGGAGTGCAGGTGTTTACTGGGTAGTCCAGGAATATGAACGGGTCTTCAGTAAACATCCTTCAGACTTTGGGCATGTAAAAGGGGTACAACATCACATCCCCACAGGTGACCATCCACCCATCAAAGAGAGATACATGCCTCTACCACCAGCTCCCAATCAATGTGCCAAAGAGATGTTACAGTAAATGAAGGAGGCTGGGATGATCAGACATATTTGTAGCCCCTGGGAAGCTCCACTAGTCCTGGTAAAGGAGAAAGATGGTACAATGAGAATGTGTGTTGACTACAGGCAGGTTAATCACATTACCCATAAGGATTCTTACCTGTTACCCAGAATTGAAGAGTCGTTAGCTGCATTGAGAACTGCTAACTGTTTTTCAACCTTAGATTTCACCAGTGTGTATTGGCAGGTTCCCGTAGCAGAGGTGGACGGAGAGAAGACTGCAATCATGACACCAATGGGTCTCTGTGAGTTTAACTGCATACTGTTTGGACACTGCAATGCATCGGGAATGTTCCAGAGGTTGATGGAGTGTTACCTGGGGCACAGGAACTTTGAAACAGTGCTACTATACCTAGATGACATCATAGTCTACTCCAAGACGTATGAGGACCATTTGAAGCAACTGGCAGAGGTATTTGAGGCATTGTCCAAGTTTGGCATGAAAGTGAAGCCATCCAAGTGCCACTTACTGAAGCCCAAGGTACAGTACCTAGGACATGTAGTCAGCGCCGAGGGTGTGGCACCAGGCCCTGAGAAGGTCACTGCAATCAAGGACTGGCCGAGACCCATTACCATTAAAGAAGTACGACATTCCTGGGGCTGGCAGGCTACCACAGGAGGTTAATCAAGGGCTTCACCAAGATAGCAGCGTCTTTGTAAGACCTCCTGGTAGGCCAGTTCAAGAAGGCCAGGGGCCCGAGTCCCTCCTTGGAATGAGACGACAGAGTAGTAAACTCCTTCAACCAGTTGAAGTGGGCCCTGACAAGGGAACAGATCCTGGCCTACCCTGACTATAGCCAGCCGTTTGTGCTCTAAACAGACACGAGCAACGTGGGATTGGGAGCTGTGTTATCTCAGGTGCAGACAGGCAAAAGAGAGAGTGATTGCCTACACCAGCAGGAAGCTCCGTCCTACAGAAAGGAACCCCGACAACTATAGCTCGTTCAAGCTAGAGTTCTTCGCCAGAAGGTATGGGCCATGACTGAATGCTTCAAACACTATCTGGCTTCTGCGAAGTTTACCATCTATACGGACAATAATCCGCTGACCCATTTAGAAACTGCAAAGTTGGGTGCCCTGGAGCAGAGATGGATGGCCCGGTTGTCCAATTACAATTCCTAGAAGAGATAGAGCTACCGGCTTTTCACAACAGCGTGTCCCAGCATTCCCATGGAGTGAGAAACAAGTGGCCAGTCACACAAGAAACTACATTCAATCCATTACCCCACCACGGATGGGCGGAGACGCAAGATAGCGACCCAGCCATCTCGCTAGTCAAGGAGCTGCTAAGACAGGCTGACTCACGCCTAGGTCCGGACGCTCCACAAGAGGCGCAACTGCTGAGGAAGTAGAAGAGCAAGTTGTTCACCTATCAGGGTAAACTGTGCAGGCGACACATAAACGCACGAACCCATGAATTGGTGTGGCAGATAGTGATCCCAAAGAGAGATGTCCAGATGGTCCTGGAGGCGTACCACGATGGAGCAGGACACTTTGGGTGGAAGAAGCTGGAGGTGCTGTTACGTGAGAGATTCTACTGAGTTGGCATGAGGAAGGCCATCAAGAACTGGTTCAAAAACTGGAGCCCGTGCAACCTGCGAAGGAAGGATCGCGACAGTCAGAGCTCCTCTCCAGCCTTTATTGTTACCAAACATAAACTTGAACTTGTAGCCTTGGATCATGTTGGACCATGTGAAGTTGACCCCGAGCCGGTCAGGCTACGTCTACGCCCTCACTATCGTAGATCACTATTCCCATTTCCTGGTAGTCATGCCAGATTCCTAACATCTCTTGTGGACGGTACCCTGGACTAAACCAGTTGCTACTCCCAGTAAAGTTAATGGAGACTACAAACTCTGTGTCTGTCAGTTATTCAGCACCCACAGTACTGCACCCCGAATGGCCCACCACCGCCATAGACTTTCCCAGTTGCCCCGGGGATCTGCTCCACCCTTGAGGAGTGAAACCACCACCACTGCACTCCCATCATCCCCAGAGGTCACGCACCACAGCAACGGCCACTAATAGCCACATACCACTGGTGGCGTCACGACAACTATCCCTAAATCACTACCCTCATCGCTTTTAACTCGACACCTGAGGCCACGGAGCCGGGCCTGGACTCTCGTGACTCCCCCAGCAATACCGTTAGCCGGTCTTCGAGTACCCCACGGCCCTAGGATGTGTCAAGAAGGATTTCACAAACATAAATAGGAGGGAAGCAGATGTGATAGGCTTCTCCACAACATGTGATAAGAGAAGCACGCAGACAGTAGAGATTAACTCTTGCTAGCCTGCCTATGAATCAGCCCGCAGCCGGTCGACGCCTCAGTCTGCGTGTGTTTATTCCAGACACCAGAGAAACCATCAGGCAGCTTGTCAGAGTATACAATCTGAACAGAGCTCAAAACTGCCATGACTGTTGGCGAAGTTTGTGCAACACTCCATGTGACAATAAGCCCTTGTAGTGTCCACTACATTGTGGTGCTTGTACATTGTGCCCAGTTCATACTTCTGGACAGAAACTCCCCATAAATTAAGTGGGCTTCCTCACTACAACAATGCGAAACATTGTTGGGCCCCGAAAGGAGGGGACCATTTGGATTCTTGAGCGCTGTATGGCGGCTTGTTTTTTTGCCGGACAAGATTATGTTTTCCACAATACCATTTTTATTTATGTGACTTTTTGATCGCATTTTATTCCAATTTTTTGGTGGTAGGATGAAAAAGCATAGTGTTTTTTCCACATTTTTGTTACGGCATTCAAGGAAAGAGTTTAACGTGACAGTTTTATAGAACAGGTCGTTTTGGACATTGTAATACCAAATATGTATATTTTTTTGTTTATTTAATTTTTTACCTAAATATACATATATATTGGTATTTTATATTTATGTATTGCACTTTATTTTAGTAGGCTTTTATTTTTTTACATTTTATAAACTTTTTTTGCTTAGTCTCTTTACGGGACATCATCTTTTATTACCAGGACATCACCTTTTATTAGTCTGGTCGTTCTAATAATCCATTGCAATGCACCAGAATTACAAAGGTTTATATGTTAGTGCTGCACTTGCAGCACTGACAGTTCACTCCGCACTCCATGCATCCGACATGGTGTGTGTGGCACCCCATGGGTTAATGTGCCACAGTAACATCACATGGGTTCCCTCCCCCACAACACACTGACTTACACTAGCACCTCTGGCCAGGAGGGGGAGCACAACCTGCTCTCTTAAATACTCCAGCTCATGAGGAAGTAGTTTAGTTTCAGTTCCAGGGAGAACTGAGAGAGACTGCAGTGTCAAAGAAGCTGTGCTAAGCGTCTCTGCAGTCTGCTCACGATTCCAGGCCTAGCTAGGGTCTGAGGAAAGAAGCACTGAAAGATAGAGGAACATGTCTGGGAGCTGGAGTGATACCTTCACTCGCCCCTGAAAAGCGCACAGAGCGGACACCGAATCCGTCACTGTGTCTGGCACCCACAGCACAGTGAATCCAGGAGTAGTGGGGTCTCTAGACAGCCACAGTACCAGAGCAAAGCAACACGGCGGGGTCAGCACAGCACAGAGGACTCAAGTTGCCTAGCCAAGTGGTACCAGCAGAACAGAGAGAGAGTGAGACAGTCCCAGCAGCTTAGCTAGATGCAGCAACCAGGACACACACACACAGCGCAGCACAAGGAAGCTGATGACCCGGACAGGGTGGGAGGAAAACCCGGCCCCTACAGACTCCATGGACAATCTGCACGAACATCGCAGTAAAGCTTTGGAAACGACAAAACGTGAATGTGTGTTCCTTAACCCGTCTCCACTATTCACCACCATTATAGACTTTACCAACACTGCCCCGGGGAGCTCAGTTCTGCCCACTGGAACTATTCCATCTCAGCTGCTACTTAAAATCATCCCCGGAGGTTCTGCAGCAACAGCGGCCCCACCAGTGGCCACACACTGTGGGTGGCGTCACGATAGACTATTCTCCCCTGTAAATACACCCTTTTATTTGCCAGGGCCCGAGACACGGTCCGGACCAGGACCACTCGTGACTTCCCCAATAGCAGATACGGTCCGGTACAGAGTACCCTCGTCCCAGTGGGCTCGACAAACCTGGCGTCACGAACAGGATCTACCTTGCCAGTTAAAATGGGCATTGTGTGCCTTGATTGATGTGAAAACTGATTTTGAACTGCGCCATCTGAACTGTATTTTTGAAAATCTGCCATTTTAAAGCGCTTGGCGTGCGGGAAAGAGAGGGGGCGGTACCCTACAGTGGCGCTAACCCAGCCTCCTCCCTTGGTGCTCACAACATCCGGCGAGGAAGAAGATCCCTGCTGCACCGCGGAACCTCCCAGAGACATCCAGACGGAAGTGGAAGATGGAGGGCGGATATTAACTAAGGGGGCCCAAGATGTCGCAGCCCGATGCACAAGACTAGCGACGGAGCAGTCGGTGGAGCTGCAGCGCCGGACCCAGCGATAGCGCCGGCGGTGCAGCGGCGCAAGGAAACAGCACCCATCATGCCGTTCCTGATGCCGTATACTCCAGGGGCAATGTGGCTGCCCCCAATACTCCGGTGAGCCTAATATACTAACTGACTTTATGCTAAAGATAAAAGAGTATTATGTGATGTATCCCCTCACTGAAGCCCAGCATGTAGGAATGATAATGGGACAGTGCAATGCACGGACAATGCACTGCGTGAGGTTGCGTCCTGGCTGGACACAGATAAGGACACTGTAGAACATCTAGTAGCTAGACTGAAAGCAACGTTTGAATCTGCTGCTGACACCCGGGCTAAGATGAGGTTCTTTGCATGCCACCAGAAACCTAAACAGAGTGTCGGAGACTTTGCCTTGACCTTGCAGGACGCACTCAAAGCCCTTAAGCTGGCAGAACCTGCTTTAGCCCCGGGAGCTGATAAAATGCTACTTGACCAATTTAGAGAGGGCCTCCATTCCCCGTCCCACAGAGGACAGTTTAGCATGATACTGCTGCAGAACCCCGACATGACATTTACTGAACTGAAAGATAGAGCTATCCGCCTGCAGCAGCTGGAAGAGCCCTGGGAATTAACATCAGTACCGGACACTGCAGCAGCACCTCAGCAGCCGGCAGCGCCAGCGACCTCTGCCATGTCAGCAACTGCTGCTGAAACCGGGGAATATATCTCTAATGCACAGCCCTCAATCAAAGCTAGATGCCCTGACAGACACCGTGATCTCTATGGCTAAGGTCATCAAGGAACTGCGAGAGTCAAAGCCTGCACCCAAGATCAAGTTGGCGACCAGCAAAGAGGATGTCCCGTGGATGAGGCCCAGGAGATACCAAGGAACAAGAGGACGACCCAGCGATCGCTATCAACCGGATGGACAGCCCATTTGCCGCCATTGCCAGAAGCCAGGTTATCTTGCTCGAGAGTGTCCTTTAAACGACGATTCCCTGGGCAGGCGGGCCGCTCTCCAGGAATAAATTCTCAAGGTCCTTCAGCCTGGTTTGACAGATTCGTGGGAGGACAGCCGGTGATCCCTATCGTGTTGAATGGCATTCCCTTCAGTGCCTTGCTGGATACCGGGTTCCCAAATAACATCAATCCCACATGTTCTATATAAAAGGTACTGGCTGATTCAGACATTACTAGGGCACCAGATGACTTTAACTTTGATATATGGGCTAGTAATGGACAGTTAATACCACAGGTTGGGTTTAGAGAAATGGGTATTCATATTGGGAAGGTAGAATTGCAGAACCAGGGTGTTATAATCATAGATGTTAACCGGCGAGAACGTGAACCAGTGATGCTGCTAGGAATGAATGTAATTGAGAAATGTTTTTCCGAAGTGTTAAGTTGTTTTGCAGCAAATCGCCGACACTGCCGGAACTGGACAACAGAGGCTTCTGCACAAAGAGATCAAAGCCCTGATGTTGAAGCAGCAGGTAGAAAATCTCCGAGGTGAGATTGGCAGTGTACGAGTAAGTGATCCAATACCCATTGTGATACCTCCCAAAACTGAAATGTTGGTCTGGTGTAGAGCCGCAATAGGCATTAAAGGGTGAGACTATCAGGCCCTGGTAGAACTTGTGTACTCAGACAGCAGACCCACCATACTCACGGCTAAGAGGAGTAGTTGGGGTACACTGGGGAAGAGTGCCATTACGCCTAGTAAACTGCGGAGAAGATGAGGTCACATTACCAAAGTATGCTACCATGGCTAAGTTGTACACGGTTGATAACAATTACATCACAGCCGCCGAGCCCTTGAACCCGTCCAGTCAGGCGGATGACAATGGCTCAGGAGAGAAGCTGGAGGATTGGTGCCAAAAGCTACATGAAGGTACCAGTTCAACACCTCCCCGTCACAAGCATGGAGTATACCAGGTAGTGAAAGAATATGAGCAAATATTCAGTAAACACCGTTAGACTTTGGCAGATCAAAGGGGTAGAGCACACTATACCCACAGGTAACCATCAACCTATAAAAGAGAGGTATAGATCATTACCACCCGCTCACTACCAAACCACCAAAGACATGCTCAGAAAAAATGAAATCTGCAGGGGTAATAAGAGACAGTTGTAGCCCATGGGCAGCACCTCTAGTGTTAGTTAAAAAGAAGGATGGGACCATGAGAATGTGCGTAAATTACCGGCAGATTAATGGCATTAAACATAAGGATGCATACCCATTACCTAGGATTGAGGAGTCATTAGCTGCATTAAAATCTGCTAACTACTTTTCCACCCTAATCTGACTAGTGGGTACTGGGCAGGTTCCTGTGGCCGAGCCGACAAGGAGAAGACAGCGTTTTACCACGCCGATGGCCTCTATGAGTTCAATTGTATGCCGTTTGGACTCTGCAATGCACCCGGGACCTTCCAACGTCTGATGGAAAGCTGCCTAGGACACAAGAACCTTGAAACTGTCCTCCTGTACTTAGATGATGTCATAGTCTACTCCAAGACGTATGAGCAACATCTACAAGACCTGGCAGAAATGTTCAAAAGCTTTATCCAAATACGGCATGAAAATCAAGCCATCAAAGTGTCATCTTCTTAAGCCGAAGGTACAGTACCTGGGACATTCGTGAGTTCAGAGGGAGTAGCACCGGATCCTAATAAAGTCACAGTGATAAGGGATTGCCAAGACCTACGAACGTGAAAGAAGTGAGTGCAATTCCTTGGCCTGGTAGGCTATTATAGAAGATTTATCAGAGGATTCACGAAGCTAGCAGCTCCCCTGCAAGACGTTCTGGTAGGACGATCAAAAAGTTCTTCACCCCGTAATCCTCTTGTACAGTGGAGTGAGGAAAAGAAGACTCCTTCAACAAGCTGAAGTGGGGCACTGACGGGAGAAGAGATCCTGGCATACCCTTATTATCATCAACCGTCATTCTATACACGGATGCCAGCAACGTTGGACTGGGAGCAGTATTGTCACAGATGCAAGGAGGCAAAGCGAGAGTTATTGCCTTTGCAAGTAGGAAGCTCCGGCCTACAGAAAGAAATCCCAAGAACTACAGCTCCTTCAAGTTAGAACACTGCAGTAGTTTGGGCTGTGACTGAACGTTTTAAGCACTACTTGGAAGGTGCAGAATTCACCATCTACCGGATAACAACCCGTTGACTCACTTGGATACAGCAAAATTAGGAGCTCTGGAGCAGCGATGGATAGCCCGGCTATCTAATTACAACTTTGTCATCAAATATCGGTGTAGGCCGCAAGAAACGGGAACACAGATGCCTTATCCCGGATGCCACACCTGAGAGACGTGGAAGAGGAACCGGAAGAGTTGGAAGAGATTGAACTACCGCCTTTTATCGTTCCAAAGGAAGAAAGTATCAACCCGCATCTATCAAAGAGAGCAGAAAGTAAACCTCAACCCGTTAAGACACCAAGGATGGGCTGACACCCAAGATTCAGATCCAGCCGTGAAATTAGTGAAAGAACTGCTTACGCAGCAAGATGCATACCCTGACCAGAATGCCCAGCTGAGACTATACAACTCTGGAAGGAAAGAGCCAAGGTGTTTCTGTATCAAGGAAGCTCTGCAGAAGATTCACCAATCCTAAGACACATGAACTGGTCTGGCAGATAATCGTGCCCAAGCGAGACATCAGAATGGTCTTGGAAGCCTACCATGACGGTGCAGGTCATTTTGGATGCAAGAATTAGAAGCAATCCTGAGAGAAAGATTTTATTGGGTTGGCATGAGAAGGTCAATTGAACTATGGTATAGAGCATGTGCCGCATGCAACCTCAGAAGGAAAGCTCCACAGAAAGCTCCACTCCAGTCAATAGTAACCAATCAGCCACTCGAGCTAGTCGCGTTAGACCATGTCAGGTTGTCACCAAGCCGGTCAGGCTATGTCCATGCTTTAACCATCGTGGGACCATTACTCACGCGTCTTAGTGGTGGTACCAGCCAAAGATTTGACAGCGAAGATGGCAGCAAAAGCATTCCAGACGCATTTCTGTAGACCGCATGGTTACCCAGAACAAGTCCTTGCAGACCAAGGTCCAGCTTTAGAATCAGAATTATTCAAGAGTTCTGCAATATGTTACGGTTGTTTAAGAAGATCCACAACAACAAAAGTACCATCCCCAAACAAATGGTTTATTTCGAGAAGATGAATCATATCGTGATTGAACTGTTGAAGACCTTACCAGAATCAGAAAGAAACCAATGGCTAGATAAATTATTTGATTTGGTAGACCTATACAACCATGTTCCAGTAAGTTCTACAAACTGCACTCCAGCATACCTTATGTGTGCAAGACCCGGTAAATTACCAATCGATCTAGAAATGGGAATCGTAAAACCAGATACAGAATAGAAGAAACAGATTGGGATACCAAACGTCAGAAGCAGTATCAACAAGTCCAAGAATGTGTAGAGCGAAACCTACAACAGGCTAGAGCAAGACAAGAGAAGACCTTTAACAAACATGCTCAAGCAATGCCATTACAAGAAGGTGATCAAGTTCTCAAGAGAAAGAGATGCTCAAACAAACTGGATAATCAGTGGGAAACCGTCCCATACACAGTCTTACCATCTAACCTAGACAATGTTAAAACCTGTTTGATAAGCAAAGATGAAGGAAGAACTTCAGCAGTCGTATCTCGAGATCAACTCAAATTGTGTCCTGAAACCCTGAAGACACCTGAAGTAACAGAACCCGTACAGGTCCAACCTATCCAAGAGAAAGAAAAAGAAGAAGAAGTATTCCACACGGTACTAGGAGATTTCCCTAAAACATGGCTAAATTACCACGGAGCCGTTGTAGTACCAATGATTGCATTCCCTTCAATGGTGGAACCAACACCAGAACCCGTGTTACCAGAACCCGTGCTACCAAAAGAAGATCCAAGACTAGACGAACTGGAAGTAGAATCTGAAGAGGAAGAACAAATTCCTGGTCCTAGCGAACTTGCCAGTCCTGCAGTCAGATCATCATCTGTCAAGTACCAAGCACAACACGTTGGCACATGCCCACTAACATCAGAAGTCCATATACAAGTAGCATACCCGTTTTACGCAGATCAGCGCGTACTACACAAGGTCAGTTACCAGCTAGTACAAAGAGTAAAATGTCATTAAATGAGTAATGTAAATATGTTGTTGAATATAAATTGAATTCAGTGAACAAGTGTAGATAGTTAATGTAACGTTAAAAAGCCCAGTACCTACAGAGACAAATCCTGTATGAACTTTGAACTTTTCTTATTTACTTATGACCATATATACCACGGACTGGTTGTGGTAAGAACTCTTGTGAATATATTTATCAGCTTGGAAAGACTGCTTTTTGAACTTTTTTGGACTCTTTTTAAAATTTTAGTGATTTTGTACTTTTTCCTTTTAAGTCTATGTAAATATTGATTGTGTTAACTGTTTATTTACTTGTTTTTCCACATTCCCGGAGTACTGTATTTAACTAAGGGGGAATGTGGCACCCTATGGGTTAATGTGCCACAGTAACATGACATGGGTTCCCTCCCCCACAACACACTGACTTACGCTAGCACCTCGGGGCCCAGGAGGGGGAGCACAACCTGCTCTCTTAAATACTCCAGCTCATGAGGAAGTAGTTTAGTTTCAGTTCCTGGGAAACTGAGAGAGCCTGCAGTGTCAAAGAAGCTGTCTAAGTTTCTCTGCAGTCTGCTCACGATTCCAGCTAGGGTCTGAGGAAAGGAGCACTGAAAGACAAAGGAAAAACGTCTGGGAGCTGGAGTGATACCTTCACTCGCCCCAGAAGAGCGCACAGAATGGACATCGGATCCGCACTGTGTCTGGCACCCACAGCACAGTGAATCCAGGAGTAGTGGGGTCTCTAGACAGCCACAGTACCAGAGCAATACAACATGGGGTCAGCACAGCACAGAGGACTCAAGTTGTCTAGCCAAGTGGTACAGCGAACTACTTGTAGGCACTGTATATCTGAGCCTCTGCCTGCCTGTGCATGTACTTTACTAAATGTTTGAACATTCATGGTGCCTTCTCTTGATTCACCTCTATCACATTTGTGTTGCAAGAACCAGTTCCTTGTTACATGGTACCATTGTTTTTAAGTTTTTTATGTATCCTTGGCTCTAATGTTTTCTGTCTTGTCACCTAATAAAGATTTTGTGCATTTTTCACCTTTTACACAGTTGTGCGCCTCCTTTACACAAATCTTTTTTCTCCCTTAAACACTTGACTTCCAAGTTGGCTGGTCATAGGAGGGAACAGAAGACACCAGAGTTTCTAAGCCGATTGCTCTGGTGGCCGACTTGCCTGAAGGATACTAAGGACTATGTTTTCTCTTCTGAGGTGTGTTTTCATTTTAAGACTCTTCGTGCCTCACCTACAGGACTTTTTTTAACCATTACCTGTTCCATCCCACCCTTGGAGTCTGTCTCAATGGACTTCATTTTGGAGCTGTCTACATCTGATGGCATGCATCACTTGTTGACTGCTCCGAAGTCCATGTGAAATGCTCTACTGCAGTTTAAATCAGAGTAAATTTCCTTTGGTTCTAACCTGATGAATGGAAATAAGTGTTCAGGTCCAGACTTGAGAGTGAATGACTTTGTGTGGGTGTTATCTAAGCACATCAGGTGGAGATCTGCATCTGGGGGTCTTAACTCTGGAGTTACTGGGCCATATAGGATATCGGTGTCATGTGTTAACTGATTCAAAGTCCACATGAATGGCTCTGCTGCAGTTAAACCAGTTTCCCCTGGTTCACTCGGGGTTAATGCTGAAGTTGCTGTTGCTGTCTATGTGCTGCAGGTGGACGTGTAGGTTATCAGCTGACCATGCCTTTAGCCTTTGAATAGCCTTCCCTTCCTCTAGATCAGGGGTCTCAAACACGGCTGGGTTGGTGGGCCGCACATAGAAATATTTTTTTATCGGGGGGCCGCATTGCTTGTAGGATTAAGTGACATTTTTAGCAATACCAGAATTTTTTGCTCAATGTAGTACTGTCCAAATCCTTATCCCCTTCTTGTAGTAATGTCCCCATCTTAGTCCCTTTCTTGTTGTAATGTCCACATGCTGGTCCCCCTCTTGTACTAATGTCCTCATCCTGATCCCCTTCTGTAGTAATATCCACATCATGATCCCCTTTTGCAGTGATGTCCCCATCCTGGCCCCCATAGTGTAGTAATATCCACATCATGATCTCCTTTTGCAGTGATGTCCCCATCCTGGCCCCCATAGTGTAGTAATGTCCCCCATGCTGATCCCTTTTTGTAGTGATGTCCACATCCTGGCCCCCATAGTGTAGTAATGTTCACTACAAAAGGGGATTAGCATGGAGATGTCCACATTCCTGGCCCCCATAGTTTAGTAATGTGGTGGACATTACTACACTATGGGGCCAGGATGTGGACATCCCCATGCTGATCCCCTTTTGAAGTGATGTCCACATCCTGGCCCCCATAGTGTAGTAATGTCCACTACAAAAGGGGATCAGCATGGGGATGTCCACATTCCTGGCCCCCATAGTGTAGTAATGTGGGGGACATTACTACACTGTGGGGGCCAGGATGTGGACATCCCCATGCTGATCCCCTTTTGTAGTGATGTACACATCCTGGCCCCCATAGTGTAGTAATGTCCCCCATGCTGGACACCTTTTGTACTGATGTCCCCAACCTGCTCTACCTTCTTTTTACACACACACACACACGCTCTCAGACACACACACATGCTCTCAGACACACACACACACATGCTCTCAGACACACACACACATGCTCTCAGACACACACACACGCTCTCAGACACACACACACATGCTCTCAGACACACACACAGGCTGGGGTTTGCTTTAATGGGGAATAGAGTAACCAAGAGTTTGCCCCAGGGAAGGAACCGGGTACCGGAGCCCGCACCTGTGAGTTCTTTAAGGCTCGCAGACAATCCGAAGAACAGGGGTATCTTTATGTACGCCTCTGACTCCCAAAGATCCCAGAAAGAGGGGAGCCAGGAGTAGCAGGAAGCTGCGAGGAGCCCAAAAGAAGGTAAACCCGATGGGTAGAAGGGAAAGGAGAATAAAGAACAGCAGGAGGTCAGATTCATCTTTAGGAGATTAGACTTCACCGCCACTGGGAGGCAAGGGAAAGAAGGAACAGAAATGGCACACACAGTGAGGGATCCACCTATGAGCCAGAAATTCCACTTGCAGCACTCGTAGCATTTGTCATTATAACATCTATACTGCTGCTGAAAGACTGTAATGATTGAACGTTTTCCAGTAAAGTACCCGGTGAAGTGAGTTGTCGCCTCTGCTGCATCTTTTCCCGCATAAACTGTTTTCTTACCGAATCGCTGCCCCGGCGGTCCAGTCCTGCCTGCGGAGGACTACACCATCATTGCCGCAATACCATCGACCACTGGAGGACTGTAGCGGCGCTGGTGAGCATCACCAGGTACTGCAGGTGGCGTCACGTACTTATGTACTTTATTGCTATTCATTTATTCATTGACCACCAGGGCCACAGCCTCGGGCAGCCACCCGTGACATCCCAGACCGGGCCTGAAAGCTGAGTACCCTGCCCTGGGGTGCGTCACAGACCCCGTAAGTTGTTTCTGTGCCTTTACTGGTGGAATTACAGGTAATGTCCAGGGTACACTCCGGTGGTCGGGAAACACTTCTGGATCTCCACGGTAAGTGAGTTTAAGTACTCCTTGTCACTTTTCCCCTTGTTGAAGCCCCTGTCCTGTGTAAAGCTAGGCCTGGCCTCCTCTGCTCTTCTGTCACCTGTGTGTGTAGTGGGAAACCTTCGTGTGGACTGCCGCTATATTCTCTCCTGTGGTCCCTGGCTCCCTTCTTGGTTGCTACACAGATTCCCGGGAGACTGGAGTCTCCTCGGTGAACCGGTTTCTCTGCTGGGCTAGATGCTCTCCTGCAGACTCAGACTCTGGTGTCCGGGTGGCTCTCTGGGGTGAAGCAGTATGGCTCCTCTGCCCCAGTCTGCTTTTCACTTTGTTCCTCTCGCCTTGCCTTCGACCTCACTCTTAGGTACCTGCACTGGCTAGGCTGATAACTGCTTAGTTGTCAACTGGCTTGGGCCTAGCATGGCTCCTACTCACCAGGCCGTCTTCACAGTTCTCCTAGCGACTGCACACTCTGACTAACTCTGCCCCCAGCACTGGTATTTATAGGGGATCTTGCTTAAAGGCAGCAAGTTGGGCTCCCCCTACTGGTCTGGGGTACTCACTGTGGAAATCCGTCCATGTTTTTGGTAGGTCTGTGGTTACCAGTATTGGCAGGGCACCGCAGGTACCTCTCAGTACAGGGCTACCAAGGAACCCCAGTCCAGGGCCAGATTTAGCTACCCAGGTTTCCTTGCCCTTTATTCTATCCACTTCCTTTCCCTCATCCGCTAAACACGTGACAATCAGCCATTTTCAATCTTATGCTATACCAACTCGATCTACCCTTAAAGTTTAATATTTGTAACACCTTTCATATCTCAATTATACGCCCACCATGGCCTTGGGGTACTCGGAACCGGGCCGAGCCGGGTCGTTCCTTTCCTGGGGAAGTCACGGGGCTGTGACCCGCTCCATGACCCTGGCGGTGTTGTTAAATGGGGGAAATAGTTTATATGGGATTATGTGACGCCACCTGTGGTATTCAGCTATATAGGGTCAACGCTGCAGTTCAGGACCACTGAGGCAGTTGATGATGGAGCAAAGATGACACAGCTCCCCACAGGTGGAGCAGGGCCTAACGGTAGATGAAACAGTCAAACAGGGCTGTGGTGATCATTGGTGTGCAGGGTGACAGACCCAGGGAAACAACCAGAGGACACAGGGTTGTAGTTTCCGTTACCTTTACTTGGTGGTTGCAGATGCAGTCCAGGGCACTTATTACAGATGGTATTGGAGGTCCCGGTGGCCTGGAAGCAATTGGGTGATCCACCACACCAGGGGAATTCGGAGGCCTCCCTTTTGCACGCTCCCTTTTGGTCCTTGGTACCTAAAGCTACGCTGTGACCCAATTCCTGCGTGTTTAGTTGTTCTTACTCATATGGCAGGCAGCTTGGACCTTTGTCAGGTGCCACTCCTCTCCTGGCGTCTTCAGGCTCTAATCTGCTGCTGTGCCGCCGGGTATTTGGTGTGGCTAGAAGACTTGCAGTCTGTTGCCCTCTGGACTCAGCTGTTGGGTCAGTACCCCACAACTCAGGACTCCAGTGTCCTTTTCTCTGGCGCTCAGCTTCACAATGAGCTCTTTCGCAGCTTAATTTGCCCTCAAAGCTCTCCTCGACGTCTCTCCTGTCTTCCTCCTCAGACTATCTCCAACGGTTACCTCCCACTGACTGAACTACCACTTCCTGTTTGTCTCCAACTGTCCAACTGTCTTTCTACTGTGCACGTTCTGCTGCTCCCCTGAAACCGAGTTAGAGCTCCCCCTTCAGGCTCGGAGCAGGAAAAGTGTTGTATGCCGAGTATTACCTGGCATGGGGACCCCTTCTTGCTTCCAGGCATAACATCACCACCTGGGAGGGAGGTAATGCCACTGTGGCAACCGGACAGCAAGCTGCTGTTGCTGTCTGTGTGTGGTGTGCGGCTCTTCAGGTGGGGGGTTGTAGATTTGTCAGGTGACCACACCCCTGGCCTTTAAATAGCCTCCTCTTCCTCCAGCTGATGTTGCTGGTAGAGTCTCACATTGCCTTTGCGCGTGTGAGATGATGATGTCTTTGCACTTGTGCTTGTCCTTTGGAAGTTGCTGTATATCCGTGTCGATGGTGGGAAGTGAGAGAGAGTAGCACAAGGCTGGTTGAGGAGCAGAGGGCAAGGGTAGTGGCCCAGACCTCCTCACCATGAGAGGCACCTTTGGGTACAGGGCTAGCCAGGGACCCAAGTCCAGGGCCAGATGAGCTACCCAGGTTTCCTGGTCTGTTATTACCAACCTTCTTCCTTTCCCTCATCCATTATACTGTGCACGTGACACTTGTTTTCTTTCTTTGCTCTTTAGAGCTTTGCCATTTATCCTAACAGTCATCGCTATTAGAACAAATTCTGTGTTTCTGGTTGCTGTCCAATCTTGTTGTTGTTGACAATTTGGTGGCATGTTGTTGATTTCTGTCTGTGCTATAATTAGCGTGTGTTTCTGGCATCTTCTGTAGAATGGAATGATTTTGTTTTCAACCTCAGGGAGAATATCTTAAAGCAAACCTGTCAAGTCCGCTAAGCCCTCTAAATTATAAACAGGCACATATGTGTGCCAAATTACTCTACCCAACCACCCCTTTCTGATGATATTCTCCAAATACAATGTTTAAAATTGCCATGCTTTGAGATATCACCTTCTGTAAATATGAGCTCTGACATCACCTCCAGCACCTTTGTCAGTTCACAGAATCTAAATGACTTGATAAAAATGCTGCCCACCAAATAAGACCTGCATATTATGGTAGCTATAATGGAGGCCACCCAGAAAAGAGCCCTCTCCTCCCTGAGTAGTGACATTGACCTCTTGGGTACCTGTACATCCTTTCTAGAGGTCCCCACAGCCTCTCTCTCTACTAAAATTGCGACATTAGAGAAGAAACTTTCAGACACCCAAACTCATATGCAACATATGGCGCTGATCCTAGACGACCAGGAGAACCGTGGGAGGCCCAACAACATTCACCTGAGCGGCGTCCCAGAGGGTACCCCGGCGACTTCACTACAACACAAAGTCAGTGAGATATTGAATATGGTGTCCCAAAAACCCCTGGACTCGACCTTTGTGATTGACAGGGTCCACAGAGTGTCTCGTCCACCGGCCTCCCAGGTCTCTGACTACATTACTACACGAATAGGGAGGCCATACTTCAACATGCCTGGTGCTATGGTAGACTTTTTGTGGATGACGTAGAGGTCCTGCTATTTCCAGATATATCCGCCCGCACGTTGGCCATGAGACGCCTGCTGGCCCCATTCCTGCACCGTATTAGAGATCTAGGAGCCACGTACAGATGGGGTGATCCCTTTCATCATATTGTTAAAAAAGGGGATGCCCAATTTTTCCTCAAACAACATGAGGAACTCCCGGAGCTGTTTAAATTTCTAGACACCACTTCTATCCTGATCCCCAAATGGCTTCTGTTGGAACTTCCACAACGTTGTCCACAGGGAGACCAGAGATGACGTACTTCCTAACCAGGGAGAAAGAGGAGGTCCAGTCCAAGAGAAAACCCTGCCAATAGCAATGGCCGCAGAAGCAGTCCCACTTGACACATGCTCCACGTCTCTTGCGATATCATTTTTGTTATAATCTATAACGTTTTTGTTTTTTTCATGCATTAGGTAGTCTATGGGAATACTACTTGCTTAGCCCTTTGGGCGACTATTGAAGCACTCCAGGACCGGGGTACTCGGATCTCAGGCGCAGCTTTAAGGGACTGTCACTGGTGCCCGGATCTGCGGCCCTGGTGTTCACGAAAAAGGGGTTTAGTAAAAATAGAATAATAAAAGTTTTTTTTTAACGTGACACCACTTGCAGTATCTGCCACCAGATGGCTGCCAGCAGAGCTCCAGGGACGATGGGTAGACAGCCGCATGATATCGCTCCCTGCAGGCAGAGCGAAGTCCCCAGGGCAGTGAGGTAAAGAACTGGTTTCACACCGGGAGAGGCGCAGTCTTCTCCTTGAGACTGGAACACAGGTGACCAACTTAGTAGAAATGAGACATAGGAGACCTTCGTACTCTGCACGAGTATTTACTGGCAACTTGTCAAGGCAGTTCTCATCGGTACACAGTCACACAGTCATGGGTAGTCACCAAAGGATGCAAAGTCTCTCTGAGGCCCTCTACGATCTTCCTTCTGGTAACTTCTGTCCTTTTTACTCACTGCACTTTCCTAAATATCCGTGGGCGGCCCTGCACGGAGCCCTCTTTCTACCTGGCCCATTGGGTATATAGAGGTTACCCTTCTCTATGGGGCTCAACCCGGTTTGAAGCTCCTGGTGGGGATGTGCGTGTCGGACCAGGTCGGGGCTTTATGAAAGGCCTTTGACCCACCGGGTTTGGTGGCTCAGAGCTAAAATATCCTGCACTGCACTAGGGGTCGGTACTCTATCTTGGACTGGGTTCCCTCCGGACCGGTTATCAGGACGGTCCAGCACTGGACTTGTTCAAGCCAGGGATCCTACTGTCTGGGTTGCCTTACTTTACAGGCACCCTCCACTTCACTCTCCTCACTAATTGCCACTCCTTCCCGCTCTTCTTACCACACCTGAGCTCCTCCCAATGGGACCGGTTACCTGGTTATGGGTTTAGCCAATGGGTCCCCTAGCTCTAAGTGTATGAATGTATACACAAAGGCCTCAGATTAACAATACCATCCTCTGGTCACCGGGATACCACACATGCTAGTCTGGGTGTAGTACCCCTTTAGTGGCGCACTGACCTGTGGGGCGCAACAACTATGACCTAACATGACTATGCTGACTGAGCTCTTACATGTTGGAAATGGGGGCCATACATTAGTGCCCGTTCAAGTTGCTAATGGGGAATATCCTCTTGCTGCCTCTGTTTGAGGTTTGAAAAAGTTTTCTTCTTTTTTTCAAATTTACCTTGAGAGATAACCGTTCTGTTTGTTCTTTGAGATGATCTATTTCATTATTATCTGGATGCGCGAGAAGGTTGCTAGATAGTTTCCTACGCACCCCCAACAGGACTGTAGTCCTGCGTCTCTCCCCACATCACCAGGGAGTGGACGTCCTCCGGCTCATATCTGGGGTTTCATCCCTAGGTCTTTCTCTGTGTTTACACCGATAGTGGTTGAATCAGAGAATTTCCTAAATTATCTTAATCTTGCTACTCATTAACTTCCTACTTACTTTCTTCACATCCTTTTTCTATATTGTCCCTTCTTTCCTTGTCGTATACTCCCTCTTTTTTACTTCCTCGTCTTCTCTTCCTCCCCCCCTCCTTTTATTTTTCCCCTGTAGAAAGAGATTGGTGGCGGGTGCCCAAGCAACCCTCAAGATGACCATCACAGACATGACAGCTGCGCTGCTCATCCATCAATGTCAGAGACTTTTCTTCAGGAGACACACCATAACACTCTTAAACCATTCAAACTGAACAGTCACTGGTTTTCAGAGGCCTATCACAGCCATTCACCTGACTCAAGGTCCCGGGTTACTAGCATTCTCATTTCCCGTTCTATACCATGGGAGTATGTAGACTACTGTTGTGACCAACACGGACGAATGTTATTAGTCAAGGGACGGATTGCATTGCAGCTCTTCACATTTGCCTCTATATATCTACCCAATGCACACCAGGGAACAGTTTTGATGGACTTTCTGGAGCAGATTGGGGAATTTGCGGAGGGTGTGCTGTTGCTGGGGGGAGACAATGTCACCCTGGATCCAAAGCTTGACACCTCTTCAGGCCTACACACATGCTCACATGTGGCACTGCGTAGAATGAAATGACTCCTACATGAACACCAACTAATAGACTCCTGGAGGTTACTCAACCCAAAAGATAAAGACTATTCATACTACTCTTTGGTACACAACTCCTTCTCCAGAATTAATTATTTTTTTGAAGGACATAAAGACCTGTCGTTTATCCAGACAGCAGACCTAGGATCTATTACTTGTTCAGACCACGCACTATGCACACTTATAATCTTTTTGCCGACCCAAACGTCTTGGCAGTGGCAGTGGAAATTAAACACCTCACTCCTGGAGGACCCGGTCACCTCCCGAGAAGTGATGCAGGCATTAAGAGACTATTTCCCAGACAATACCACCCTGGAAATTTTGCCAGGCACTGTCTGGGAAGCACACAAGTGTGTAATCCAGGGTATATTTATTAAAAATGGGGCGAGGCTGAAAAAAAAAAGAAAAATGTGAATTAATCAGATAGAAAAGACGGCACTCACCGGTCAGCGTTGCACTTTTATTCAAGTTTGCTGGTCACATGTTGCAGGGAGGGGGAGAGGCAGAGGTGACGACGGCACCATTTCACGCTCCTTGCGCTTCAACGGGTCACCGGTGAGTGCCATCTTTTCTATCTGATTTGTGCTGTCTGCGTCTTTGAACTGGCACCGAGGTTTGTTGTGACCAGCTGCATCTGCGGGGATTGCTGGAGACTGTTGCACACACTGGTGCCCCATTCCTCCTTTTTTCATTTAAAAAACGTGAATTAACCTCCCTACTTTCACAATTACGAGAACTTGATATGACCCATAAACGAGGACTCCAGACGGAAGTGGGTGCTGACCTATGTCGGGTTAGGGAAGAACTTAGTAACCTCCTCAACAGAAAGGCTAAGTTCTGGTTGGAAAAATGCAGGCGGCAGTTCTATGAATTTGGTAATAAGACAGGTAGAATGCTCTCTGGAGCTTTAAGATGGCAGAGGGCCAGAACATTAATTTCGAACATAGGTGATCCCACAAACATATGAACATTGCCCAACCATCTAACGTGATAGGCGAAGCTTTCAGAAAATATTACGCCTCGCTATACCATGTAGATTACTGTAACCCCTGACACTTTCTCCCACCTTCCTCCTTATAATCAGAGAATATCTCACATTGGCCAATCTCCCTAAATTGAACCCAGTGGATGTTGAGGTGCTGGAATGTCCAATCAGAGACCAGGAATTACTTATAGCAATACATGGAAAATGGTAAGGCACCTGGTCCGGATGGCCTTTCATCAGTCTATTACAAAAGATTGAAGGATGTCCTGACCCCTCACCTACTGAGATTCTTTAATGATTTGAATAACGGACAAAGACCACACACAGATTCATTAAGAGCACACATTTCGGTTATCCCTAAGCTGGGCAAAGACCCAACCCAATGTGGGAGCTACTGCCCGATTACACTCTTAAACGTGGGCTTAAAGTTGTTTGCTAAGATCATAGCCACGAGACTGACTCCCTTACTCACGGGGGTGGTTCACCCGGACCAGGCAGGTTTTATGATGGGGAGGGAGGCATGGGGAAGGCGATCAATTTGGCACATCGGGCTAGGGCTCCCTCACTTCTCTTATCTACGGATGCTGAAAAAGCATTTGATAGAGCCAACTGGATCTTCATAAGGGAGACCCTCTGGCACCTGAGCCTGGGAACAAATATGATGCACTGGATTATTTCCCTTTACTCGACCCCGTCAGCTAGAGTGCAAGTGAACAGTTGCTTGTCGGAGCCTTTTCACATTCATAATGGCACCCACCAGGGATGCCCTCTCTCACCACTGATCTTTGTAATCACAATTGAACCGCTACTTAGGAGGATTAGGGCGAACCCTGACATTTTCGGACTTACTTCTGGTAACGCTACTCACAAGGTGGCAGGTTTTGCTGATGACCTCTTGTTTTTTCTCACTAAACCTAATATCTCGTTCCCAAATTTAATGACGGAGTTACACACATTTGCCCAACTCTCGAATTTTAAGATAAACTTGTCCAAATCGGAGGTTCTGAATATCAATATACCAAAACCCCTGACCGTCTCCTTACAATCAGCTTTCAGCTTTCAGCTTTAAATGGAGCAGTCAATCAATAAACTATCTAGGGGTACAGTTGACTGCCAATCCAGACACAATATTCAAGAATAACTTTCCAGCTCTCCTTTCATCTATTCAGAGTGACTGTGACAGATGGCTTAAGACATCCTTCATACGATTTGGGCAGTGCCAAATATTCAAAATGAATGTTCTTCCCTGAATTCTCTACATGCTGCAAGCGCTGCCTGTTCAAGTACCAACAGCCTTATTCAAAACTATCTCCTCCATTCAAAACTCCTTTATTTGGGCAGGGAAATCAGCCAGACTAAACCGATTGACTCTGTCCAGACCAAAGGAAAAAGTGGGGGGTCAGTCTCCACAACTTTAAGTATTACCAACTCGATGTACATTTTGCGAGAATGGTAGAATGCTGTAGGAACTCTGCCAATAAGGCGTGGGTCCACATAGAGCAAAGTTTTTGCTAAATTCCCCTTGACAGATTGCATTGGTTACTCTCGGCTGCTCCAGCCTGTTTACACTCTCACCCCACAATAGGAGATGCGATAAAATTTTGCAAAGCTCTGTGGACCAAGCCTTTTATGAAACCTCCTTGCTCTAAGCTTATGCCTGTACTGAGCCATTCAGACTTTGCCCCATCCCTTCAAGACGGGGTGTTTGGCAGTTGGGTTGAAGCGGGAAGGGACAGAGTAGAGATTTTTGGGGAGGGAGTGACTTGCTCTCTTTATACACCCTCAGAACATGGGAAGACTCAGTTCCCTTGGGATGGTGGTGCTGTTTTCAATTGCTTCACTTTCTACACACCCTCCCACCGAAAAAATGTTTTGAGCATCTGAAGACACAATTTGAGATACTCTGCATGGAGTTAGGCTCAGTTAGACATACTTTATCTAGGATTTACGTGATGCTAGTGTCACCCCCGGGACAGCAGCCTCCTAAATTCATAACAAGGTGACAACTGGACCTAAAGGTCAAATTTTCTGCAACGCAGATATCACGAATTTGCGTCCTCACCCATAATACGTCCATTAGCGCCAAACACCAAGAGGCAGGATACAAACTCCTATCACGTTGGTATAGAGTTCCAGAGAAATTGGATGCAATGTATCCTGAGACTGACATCACCTAATGGAGATGTGGAAGGGAGAGAGGATCGCTCATCCACATCTTTTGGGATTGCGAGCTGCTTAGGCCTTTCTGGCATGGGATTGAGGAAATAGCACACCAAAGTTGCTCACCATATGGAACCACTGACTCCAGCTCTGACTTTGCTACATTTCACCGAAATTGCCATTGGGATTTATAGGAATTCTTTGCTGAGATTCTTTATATTCGCTGCTAGGGCTTGCATCCCCGAATTGTGGGGCAAGACTTCCCCGCCGGGACTTTCGCAGTGGGTTCGCAAACTTAATGAGCTAATGTACATGGAGGATCTCACTGCTTCAATACATGATACACAGGGGAAATTCTGGAGCACCTGGGCAGTTTGGATGGACTTATGTTTTGCCGCTTTTACACTATAAAACTATTTCATAGAAAGAATAGTTTTTCTATTGCAGCATTCAGAAAGCTATATCTTTTTTATTTTTCCAGTGATGGAGCAACCACATGATGCGCTGGTTATGTCACAGATCGAGAAGGTGTTAATGGATTTGTCGCAAATCAAACAATCACTAATTGAAACGTTTTCATGTAAAAACATGTGAATGTGCAGTGATGAACTGGGCTCTATGCAATTTCATTTAAGGCTCACAAACTGACAAGCATAATGTGAATTACTCTAAACTCTGACACAAATGCGTCAAGACTAGCTAACTGATTTTTACTTGTTAATATGCTCATTGGACTCAATTAAAGTAATTTATTATTAATTCTGTGGAAGCTGGCTGACATATCTGAAGGCCTTTGAACTGCATGATATGTGAAATATGACAACAGCTGTCAGACTGATTGCAAAAGTTCCTTTCAGGGTGTCACTCCATTAGGCTAATCATTGGACCTTTATACTTTTATTTTATACCTTCAAGCTGTTGATTAAAGGTGCATCTGTATTGCATAATTTTCATGAACAAGGGTTCCTACGTTCTTCAGTAATCATGCAGAGTAAACAGACTGCAGGTCTCCAAACAAATGAGCAAAACCCTAGTTTATTGGGTGAAAGGAGCTTTAGATTTGCTTCAAAAGGTCAAAGTAGATAGCAAGTTCCCACACCTTGTCTTAGCCCACTCACACAGCCAGATCAGAATATCCCACACACTACATTGATGAGGGGTAGTTACCCCGAAACACAGCATCTGTAGTTTGGGGCTCTGATCTGGCACAAATCCCTTAGTCATATTAAAAAGCTTATTGGAAAGAGCTTATAACTTTGAGGAGCTGCTTAAAGGTGGCACTGGGGTTCTTCCACTTCCTTACTTAAGTGCAAATTTGCATATTTCCTAGAGGAGGGATGTGGCTACAATCTCCTCACCTACTGAACTGTCTCCATAAGGTAGATAGCAAGTTCCCAGACCTTGTCTTAGCCCACTCACACAGCCAGATTAGAATATCCCACACACTACACGGATGAGGGGCAGTTACCCCAAAACGCAGTGTCTGTAGTTTGGGGTTCTGATCTGGCACAAATCCCTTAGTCATATTAAAAAGCTTGTTGGAAAGCGCTTATAACTTTGAGGAGCTGCTTAAAGGTGGCACTGGAGTTCTTCCACTTCCTTACTGGAGTGCAAAATTGCATATTTCCTAGAGGAGGGATGTGGCTACAATCTCCTCACCTACTGAACTGTCTCCATAAGGTAGATAGCAAGTTCCCAGACCTTGTCTTAGCCCACTCACACAGCCATATTAGAATATCCCACACACTACACGGATGAGGGGCAGTTACCCCAAAACGCAGTGTCTGTAGTTTGGGGTTCTGATCTGGCACAAATCCCTTAGTCATATTAAAAAGCTTGTTGGAAAGCGCTTATAACTTTGAGGAGCTGCTTAAAGGTGGCACTGGAGTTCTTCCACTTCCTTACTGGAGTGCAAAATTGCATATTTCCTAGAGGAGGGATGTGGGTACAATATCCTCACCTACTTAGCTGTCTCCATAAGGTAGATAGCATGTTCCCAGACCTTATCTTAGCCCACTCACAAAGCCTGATCAGAATATCCCACTTACTACACTGATGAGGGGCAGTTACCCTGAAATGCAGCGTCTGTAGTTTGGGATTCTGATCTGGCACAAATCCCTTAGTCATATTAAAAAGCTTGTTTGAAAGTGATTATGACTTTGAGGAGCTATTTAAAGGTAGCACTGGAGTTCTTCCATTTCCTTACTGAAGGGCAAATTTGCATATTTCCTAGAGGAGGGATGTGGCTACAATCTCATCATCTACTTAGCTGTCTCCATAAGGTAGATACCAAGTTCCCAGAACTTGTCTTGGCCCACTCACACAGCCAGATCAGAATATCCCACTCACTACACTGATGAGGGGCAGTTACCCCAAAACGCAGCGTCTGTAGTTTGGGGTTCTGATCTGGCACAAATCCCTTTGTCATATTAAAAAGCTTGTTGGAGACTTCCGGTTCCGGCGCCTCCATGAGCGTTCGCGTTTGAGGGAAGCTCCGCAGCCCGCCGCAGATTCCAGGCCTTATCCCTGGCCCCTGCCGACTAATCCTCTCCGCAATGTCTGGGACCAGAGCGGGACCGTCGGCCACGATGGACCGGTATGTCACACGCGGCGGCGAGGGAGAAACGAGCGCACACATACAGGAGGCAGCGCGGAATGGCGCCAAAACGGCAATGGCGGGCACCATGAGACAGGAGGGCCAGGAGGATCAAGAAAGCCTCCCACTAGAGAGGCAGAAGGAGATGCTGGCTGTAATGGCGGGGCACAACAGCACAAGAGGCCGGGAGATGGCAGGCTACCAGGAACAAATAGCTTCGGCCCAGCAGTTTCCCCAGCAGCTTTCCCAGCAGCAGCAGAGTGAGGAGGAAGGTGGGGAGAGGCGCAGCAGAGAGCCCTATGCACAGGATCCTTTTCTTTATCAGCTAGATTTTAAGTCTCAGGCTAGGGAGATGGCCCATTACCTGGCTGATGATTTTAAACAAGCAATTTCAGACTTGGTGACAGCATCTACCCAGGAAATGAAGACCAAAATAGACACTCATGACCAACAATTACATAAGGCTGAAGCCAGAATCTCCTCAGCAGAGGAAAAAGTAATTGATCTGGAACGCCAGCTGCAGGCTCTCCAGAAACATAATGAGTATGCCTTAAATAAACTTAAATGACATCGAGAACAGGTCACGCAGAAGTAACCTAAAAATTGTGGGCCTCCCCGAATTAGTCCCTCTAAACCAACTGGAAGAGATCTTTGAGGTGGAACTGCCTAAAGCGTTAGGCTTAACGCATAGATGCAAAACTGAATGCATCCATAGAATCGGTCCGCCCAGAGAATCGCAAGGAGAAGGAGAGGGTAACAACTCCGCACGAGGTAGAGACACTAACAAAGCCCGACATGCCATTGCCAAGTACCTAAACCATAGGGACAAAGAAGAGATCTTGCGGGCTTACAAAGCCAAAAGACATCCCCTTGTGGTTTTGGGAAATAAAATTCTGGTCTTTGACGACTATTCCATTGAGGTGACAAGGCGCAGAAGAGCCTTTAGTGAAGTGTGCACAATCTACTCTATAATTGCCGTAGGCATTTTCGTGTCGGCCCCCGAAATCGCCGTGGCTATGTCACGCTGTGACGTCACCACGCGCGAGCAATGGCCGCGAAGCGGCCATTGCGAGTCGCTGGCCGAAAATAGAACCAGAGGCTCGGCCACAAACTTAGCGATTTACCGCTGAGGTAGCGCGAGCAATGGCCGCGAGGCCATTGCGAGTCGCTACTTCAACCGCCGCATCTGCCGCAACTCCACCTATACTTTCAATGGGGATCTATTGCGACTCGCTGTGTAGCGCGAGCAATGGCCGCGAGGCCATTGCGAGTCGCTACACTTGCGGCGCGGTTGCGGTAATCCCCATAGAAAGTATAGGGGGATTTGCGGCAGGTGCGGCAAGTGCGGTTTTGCAGGTGCGGCAAGTGCGGTTTTGCACTTGCGGCAGGTTTGCCCGCGAAAATTCCGTGGCTGACTGCGCTGTTGCTGGGTAGCAACCCATTTTGCCTACCAATCACCATACTGCACTTTGTCTACCAATCACTATGCTCCCACCTGCCGCAATTTAATAGTGTTTACTGTAAGTTTTCCTCACAAATTATTCCTGCCTTGGTGATCGTGTGGGACGGACGTCGGAAAACCAGTGCTGGAACCTCATCCCTACAAGACATCTTTTTGGGCCAATATAATCGATTAGTAATGATTATTAATTATTAATATTATTATTAGTGTTAATATTAATTATTATTATTAATCGATTATGCCTTGGTGATCCTGTGGGACGGACGTCGGAAGACCAGTGCTGGAACCTCATCCCTTCAAGATCAGCTAAGATATCTTTTTTAATCAATATAATTGATTATACATTATGATTATTAATTAATATTATTATTATTAGTGTTAATATTAATTATTATTATTAATATATTATTAATATTATTATTATATATTGATATATTCCTAATTATATATCTTTTTGGCTCAATATAATTGATTATTCATTAGGATTATTTATTTATATTATTATTATTAGTGTTAATATTAATTATTATTATTAATCCATTATTAATATTATTGTTATATTGATATATTCATTATTATATATATATATATTGATATAGATATATATATAATATATATATATATACATTATATAGATTAATATATATACATATATAGATATATATAGATGTCATATTATATATATGTATATGATTACTATATATATATTGAATTATTTATTGATATATTCATAATCTACTATATAATTGCTATAGATATATATATAGATATATAGATATAGATATATAGATATACATTTATATATATCTATATATATATATATACATGTCATATTATATATATGTATATGATTAGTATATATATATATTGTATATTAATCTCTCTATTTATATATATATTATTTTTTATTTTTTTTTATTATTTTTAAAAAAATTTTTTTTAATATTTTGATTATTATTAAATTGATTTATTATTTGTTATTTTACGTGAATTTATTTGTATGAAGATTATTTTATTTTATTACAAAACCGCATCTGCGGCGCGGTTGCGGTAATTCCCATACAAAGTATAGGGGGACTTGCGGCAGGTGCGGCAAAACCGTACTTGCCGCAAGTCCCCCTATACTTTCTATGGGGATTACCGCAACCGCACCGCAACTTGCACTTGCGGCGCGGTTGCGGTTATTCTTATGGGGATTACCGCCACCGCGCCGCAAGTGCTCGCACTCAGCCAGCGATTTGCAATGCGGCACGATTGCGGTAATCCTTATGGGGATTACCGCAACCGCGCCGCAAGTATAAGATATAGATATATAGATATAGATTTATATATATCTATATATATATATACATGTCATATTATATATATGTATATGATTAGTATATATATATAGTATATTAATCTCTATATATATATATATATATATATTATTATTATTTTTTTTTTTATTTTTTTTTTTATTTTTTTTTTTAATATTTTGATTATTATTAAATTGATTTATTATTTGTTAGTTTACGTGATTTTATTTGTATGAAGATTAATTTATTTTATTACAAAACCGCATCTGCGGCGCGGTTGCGGTAATTCCCATACAAAGTATAGGGGGACTTGCGGCAGGTGCGGCAATACCGTACTTGCCGCAAGTCCTCCTATACTTTCTATGGAGATTACCGCAACCGCACCGCAAGTGCTCGCACTCAGCCAGCGATTTGCAATGCGGCGCGATTGCGGTAATCCTTATGGGGATTACCGCAACCGCGCCGCAAGTGCTCGCACTCAGCCAGCGAGTCGCAATGCGGCGCGGTTGCGGTAATCCTTATGGAAGCGGGCATTGCGAGTCTCTGGCCGAAAATAGAACCAGAGGCTCGGCCACAAAGCAAGCGATTTCACGCTGAGGCTAGCGACTCGCTCTGACTCGCAGTTCTAAGGCGACTCGCTATGCCCGCGTAGCGGCCATGGCGAGTCGCCTTAGCAGCGCGGCCAATGCTTCGAGCGTATCAATATGACGACACAGCGAGTGTGGACTCAGAAGGGGCAAAAAACCCTTTCGTCATTATATAATAGATTGTATTGTATATTAATCTCTCTCTATATATATATAATATATATATATATATATATATATATATATATATATATATATATATATACATACACATTATATAGATTTAGATATATATATATATAAATATATATATACATGTCATATTATATATATATGTATATGATTATTAGTATATATATATATATATATATATATATATTGTATATTGCTGCGGTTTTGCACTTGCGGCAAGTGCGGCCGCAAAACAAAATGTAGCTTTTTGACTAACAATCACTATACTCCCCCCCCACCCCCGCCGCCATTTTAGTGATTAATAATATGGTTAATCCTCCATTTTATAGTGTTTCCTTTAACTTTTCCTTACAAATCATTTCTGCCTTGGTGATCCTGTGGAAGGACGTCAGAAAATCAGTGCTGGAACCTCAGCCCTACAATATCAGCTAAAGATATCTTTTTGGGCCAATATAATCGATTATTTATTGATATATTCATAATTATATATATATATATATAGAGAGAGAGATATAGATATATAGATATATATAATATTACATATATATCTATATATATATATATATATTTACTCTATATGTATATTATTAGTATATATATATATATTGTATATTAATCTATATATATAATTTATATATATATATATATATATATATATATATATACACATTGTAATTATTGCTATGCAGAATGTATATTGATTGCTTCCTTAAATAATATACTGTAGCTATTATTGCATACATTTTTCAGTACTGTGCTCAATATGAGCTCTGAGAAACAAAAAAGCTCTGTTAGAGCACAGAATGCTGCACGTCAGCGCAAGAAGCGTGCGCAGGAAGATCCAGAAACAAAATTTCTCCGTTTGCTTAAGCTCACAGAGGATTTAAATAAAAGAATTGCAAAGGAGTCTGCTGAAGAAAGAAGCAGTCGGTTGGCCAAAAAAGTTGAGGCGGAATGCAAAAGACGCAAAAAACAAAAGGTGAAGGTGCAAGGAGAACCATCTACCTCTGATATGGCGTCCATATCTGGGTCTCCAACACTTTCTGAAACTCAACTGCCTACAACATCTGGCCGTAAACAACAAAAGGTGAAGGTGCAACGAAAACCATCTACCTCTGATATGGCGCCTATATCTGTGTCTCCAACACTTTCTGAAACTCAACTGCCTACAACATCTGGCACGGGTAAAGTGAAGGGCAAATATTCTTCTAAAACAAGAACAGACAAGATTGCTTCTGCCATGACAAGACATCAATTGGCTAAAGTCAAACGTTTACAAATTATGTCACCTACCTCAAAACAACGCCATTTGGCCCATTTGGCTGCCTTACAGCGTCAACTACTCCAAAAAAAAAACCTCCCTAAGAAGTCTCCAGTCACTACTTCTTTTGTTGGATGTATTGACAGTTCTACACAGCAACGCCTTATTTATGTAGGCATCTACAAAAAAGGTCATCTGTTGCTCACTTCACCTACGTCATCAATCCCTATTGGCTTTACTGATGACGATACCGGTATTTTAGAACATACCTGTGGGCCCATGAATGTGTTATGTGAACATTGTGAAGCACAACATTTTGAGGCTGAAAGGCCATCTGATGGACAGTTCTCCCTTTGTTGTCACAAGGGCAAAGTTAAGGTACCATTACCTCAGTACCCTGAGCTCTTCACTACTTTACTCAAAGGAGACAGCCCATATAGTAAAAATCTCATGGAGAATATCAGGAGCATTAATAGTTCCTTTGCATTTGCTTCCATGGGTGCAAGTGTTTCTCAACCACCTGGACACGGTCCTTATTGTTTCCGGATTCATGGCCAAATTTATCATAGAACTGGAACTCTCCACCCCGCTGAAGGTCAAGTTCCAGCATATGCACAGCTGTATATTTTGGATAGTGCTACTGCTACTGAACAACGCCTACAGTCTCCAGAAAATCTCAAGTGTAATCCAGCCTTGATGAGAATTATTGCTGAGCAATTGGAAGGTATTAATCCCTTTGTTTCAGCCTACAAAATGTTACGGCAAGTGGAGGAAGAGGAAGAACAGAAAGCATTGGAACATGGCACAAAAATGCCTAATATCATCATGGCAATTAAACAAGACAGAGAGCAAGACCCAAGACGGTATAACAACCCTACTGTCCATGAAGTCGCAGTCATCTTTGAAAATGCTGATGGAGAGCCACCATTTAATAGAGACATTTTAATACATCTAAAACCAGACCCAAATAATCCGTTGGCCCCCAAAACACACCAAATAAGTATTTTACACAGTAATTTGGATGCATTACTGTATCCATTGTTTTTCCCTCATGGAGAGCAAGGGTGGCATGAATCACTCATACAGCAAGGCCAAAATGCTCGCAGGGTGACACAGCTGCAGTATTACTGTTATTTGCTGTCAGTACGGACAGAATTCAATCCTGTCCTTAATGGAGGTAAACTGACACAGCAGTACTTGGTGGATGCCTATGTTAAGATCGAGGCCAATCGTTTAAATTTTATACGACAACACCAGAAGGATTTGAAGGTAGAAGATTATTGTCTCCTTCAAGAACATTTGCTGAGAAAATCCGTAGAAAAAGGAATCCCCATTGGCAAGACGGTAATTTTACCATCTTCCTTTGAGGGAAGTCCCCGAAACATGCAGCAGAGGTATCAAGATGCCATGGCGATTGTAACTAAATTTGGAAGACCAGATCTTTTTATAACGATGACCTGTAATCCAAAATGGAGTGAAATTGCAACAAATTTACACCCATGGCAGCGTGCTGAACATCGCCCGGATTTAGTGGCCCGTGTATTCAGGATTAAACTTGAAGCCCTTTTGAAAGATATTAATTCTGGATTATTTGGTAAGGTTTGTGCTATGGTTCATGTGATAGAATTTCAAAAGTGAGGCCTACCACATGCTCACATTCTAATTATTCTGGATCCCAACTCAAAACTAAGAACTGAGGTGGAAGTGGACAATACTGTTTGGGCTGAAATTCCTGATCCATTACATTACCCTGTGCTCCATCAAATTGTCATGCAACACATGATTCATGGCCCCTGTGGACAACACAATCCCAATTCTCCATGTATGGAGAATGGAAAGTGTAAAAAAGCTTTTCCCAAAAAGTTTCAAACAAAAACTGTTATACCTGAGGATGCATATCCAAGTTATCAAAGAAACGAAGGACCTTCTTTTCAACATCATTCCAAGATGATTGATAATTCTTGGGTGGTTCCATATAACCCTTTCCTTCTATTAAAATATAAGTGCCATATTAATGTGGAAGTATGTGCTTCCATTCAGAGCGTAAAATACCTCTTCAAATATGTGTACAAAGGTCATGACAAAGCCAATGTGGAAATTTGTGAAACCAACATCAGACACGATGAAACTCATAAATTCATGGATTCCAGATATGTGAGTGCACCAGAGGCAGCTTGGCGAATCTTTGCTTTTCAAATGCATAGACAATCTCACAGCATTATTCGTCTTGCAGTACATCTGCCTCATTCACAATCACTTTTTTTTCACGAGGGTGATTCTGCGGACAACATCAGTTATTCAATGGACAGACAATCAACACTCATGGCCTACTTTACCCTCAATGAGAATGATCCCAATGCTCGGGAGTACTTATATCGTCAAATTCCGGAGCATTATGTTTGGAAAGAAGGTGCATGGGAAGTTAGAAGGAGAGGAGGTGCTTCAGTCATTGGTAGACTCTACACTGTTAGTATTCAAGAACAAGAACGTTATTTTTTAAGGCTGTTGTTACTCCATGTTAAAGGAGCTACAAGTTTTGACAACCTTAAGACTGTTAAGGAAGTCACATACTCCACTTTTAAAGAGGCGGCATTAGCCCATGGATTGCTCTTCGATGACACTGTTTGGAGAAAGACTCTATTGGATGCCTGTGTTCTCAATATGCCTGCACAGCTCCGTGACATGTTTGCATATATATGTGTGTTTGGTCCTCCTAATCATCCCCTGGAGTTGTGGCAAGAATTTAAACAACACTTCGTTCAAGATTACTGTCATGCCTACCACCCTGACACTGATGATTGTGAGCATTGTGAAGGATATGCCATGACTGATGTTGAACATGTTTTAAAATTTCATGCGAAACATTTTAATGAATTTAATCTGCCACACCCAAAAAGAAAACCACACATTCGTCCTCAATACAACAAAGAAGAAGAGTTAGTAAGAGCACATGAAATGAAAGTCACCTTAAATGATCAACAACGTTTGGCCTATACTGCAATCCATAAAGCTTTAGAGGATACAAGTGATAAGGCAAAGTGCTTTTTCCTTGATGGTCCCGGTGGAAGTGGGAAAACCTATCTCTATCATCTATTGATTCATGAACTGAGAGGAGAAGGAGAAGTTGTCTCACCTGCAGCCAGTACAGGGATTGCTGCTAATCTGTTGCAAGGAGGAAGAACTATCCATTCACTGTATGGCATACCAATACCAATTAATGAGACATCCGTTTCAAGAATCAAAAATGATACTGATGCGGCCCAACATTTGAAGACTACCAAACTCTTCATCATCGATGAGTCTACTATGTTGTCAAAATACGCTTTGCATGTAATTGATCAATTATTACGGGATGTCATGACAACTGATGTCTCCAAGAAAAATAAATTACCCTTTGGAGGGAAAGTCATTGTTCTGGGAGGAGACTTTCGCCAGTGTCTTCCTATCATCTCTCATGGAACAAGGACAGATATCGTAGAGAGCTGCATTAAATATTCACGACAATGGCAGCTTTTCAATCAATTGCCGCTCATTAACAACATGCGCTCCATTGATTCTGAATATAGCAATTGGTTAATTCAATTAGGAAATGGAGAATTGTCCAATGATTACAACCTTGGTGATGATGTCATTGAGATCCCGCAAGACATGATCTGCACTGGCTCTTTAATCTTGGATATATTTGGTGAAAACATTGTCATTGATGTGAATAATGACGAAAGTATTCAGAATGCTGCATCACATGCCATTCTTTGTCCCAAAAATGACGCTGTGGATTTGATCAATTCAAAAGTTATGGATTGTATTCCTGGTGAATACATTGAATATTTGAGCCACGATTCCATTGATCCAGATGAGACAGAAAATCCCGAACAATATCCCGTGGAATTTCTAAATTCTCTAACACCAACAGGAATGCCTTCTCATCTCCTGAAATTAAAAGTTGGTACAATTATAATGCTTTTGCGTAATTTTAACAGCAGAAAAGGACTTTGTAACGGGACTCGGATGATTATTATTGCTTTGTTTGACAACTTGATACAAGCAAAAGTAATTTCTGGCTCGGATGAAGGAAATGTAGTCTTCATTCCAAGAATTGATCTCTGTCCATCAGAGACTGGATTGCCTTTCAAACTAAGACGTCGGCAATTTCCCGTGAAGCCTGCCTTTGCCATGACCATAAATAAATCCCAAGGACAAACTTTGGAGAAAGTGGGGATTTACTTGCCAGAACCTGTTTTTGGTCATGGACAATTATATGTGGCTTTCTCACGTGTGAAGAGACGATGCAATGTGAAGGTGAAAGTGGTGGATTCATGCATTCAAGGCAAATTGGTGCCTAACTGTGAGAAAGTCTTCACCAAAAATATTGTCTATCGGAATATTTTGGGATGAACTTTTGCATATTTTATATTTTTACCTTTTCTATTTTAAAAAAAAAAAAAAAAAAAAAAAAAAATTAGTTTAGTCTTTTCAATTTCAGTTTTTTATGTGCATAGTTTATACAATGTTTGTGGAAAAACACATTACAGATTTCATTGGAGATGTGTATCATTCTGATTTTCTCACAGGGTGATAGAAACCACTATTTAAAGCTCCAGTACTCTACGTGCTGAGAGATTTGATTCTTATTCTTTAAAGGGAGAGGTTTTTGTGAACAGCTAAGAGACGGGTGGGATGGCTGTTCACACACATCTCATTAGCAAGGTGTGTTCCACATGTTTAGATAGATAGGGACAAACATAAATTATTAATTAGATTCTACCACGACATTTTTCTGACATTTTTTCACTTTGTTGAGGAATATACTAAATGATAATAATTGATCATGAAGGACTCACCAACAACAGAGTTGCTGTAATTTTCATAATTGCATATATGTAATTTGTACTTAACTTGCGGTTTGTGCAGACAACATAGTTGCGGCAGTGTCATCCACAACAACTGCAGTCACCTGTGGTTAGTTAGTGGATGCATCTTATGCACCTGCTGAAGCTATGTTAACTCCATTTACCGTAGGTTAACTACAAGTTTTTTTGTTATTGTATGGATATTGCTGCAAGTCTGTACTTGGTAACTCCTTCTGTATCAATTTACAAAATGTTATTATTTACATCACAATCCTCAAAAAATGTAAGAAAAATCCAGCTATTAACAATATCTAAATTATATCAATTCGGATTTAGTTAGAGTAGGTCCCACCAGGCGTAAGGGCATCTTGACGCGATTGGTGGGCTGACACAAACTGGCAGATACACACATTAGTACTGTTAATTCATCAATTCAAACAATTGATATATTAAGAAGTATTGCTACTTTGTGTTCTAAGACCCTTACAACATAATAGTTCAATTTTCCTTAAATGATATCAACCATACAAATATATGTAGTTGGTGTAAAGATGTCATTGGAATAATTGGATTATTATTTGAAAATCTAAAAAAAAAAAAAACAATATTCTAGACACCCGATGCATTTGCATCGGGCTCACAGCTAGTTCTTTATAAAAGAAATACTCGCTTCCAACTGAACTACCCTGCCACCCTAAGATTCCGTTCACCAGAAGGAGTGATGATGTCCTTTACCGTGCCTGAGGAAGCGATGGCAGAGGTCAAGTAAAACAACGTGTCACCCAGATCTGGAGGATCCACCAGCCTAAGACAGATGGAAGATTCAACTGACTTAAATCAAGACTCTGTTAGGTCTTATAGACTGTGCTCGGATTTTGCTCTGGAGGAGGGATCATCGAGACCTTCAACACTGAGACAACAGCGACAACCGGCAACAAGATGGAATAAGAAAAAAACAGCGTGATCCAACTCTCCAAAGGAAGAGTTTTTGGCGTAATTTTCAACTTGATGTGGGCCTTTATAGATGTCCACCATTGACAGACGAAGAAGATATGTTGCTGTTGTGGGCTCTTCTTCCCCCCTCCCCCCCTTTTTTTTTTTCTTCTTTGTCTTCTCTCTTTCTCACCCATGGACTGGTATGCCTACATTCTTGGGCAAAGTTTATCTTATTTTCCCTAGATCATTGTAGTAAATGCATGCCGGCCCAGAGTGACTGTTAGGTCTGGATGATAACGTTAATAATTTTATGAGGAAGGGAGTGGGAGGGGTGACGGCTCGGGGATAGTTGGTCGATTCAATTTTATTCTTATGTATATTCACAATGTGTGGCGGGTTAGGGGCGGCGATGACTGTTATCAGAGAGGAAAAAAAAGAAGTCACTTGACTACGTCATGGGGAGGGAGGGATTTAGAAGAAGAGGAGAGAGAGTCATATTGAAAATACTAGGAGATTTTAGAGCTGTCTCATTTGTTGCTATACTATTGTCATTTTTTTCGAAAGTACAAGTGATAGAAGCCTATAAAGGTTCCTAACGTATTGGAGGTACCCGATTAGACCTAAACGATTCTCTGACGAAATCAATTGTGCTCCGCTATCACGGTTAGGTGGGTCTCGTGGAATGTGAAGGGGCTGCGTTCCCCAGCGAAGCGCATGATGGTTCTTCAACATCTTAAACGTTTTTGTGCAGACGTGGCCATGCTCCAGGAGACCCACCTGACAGCTGATGATTTTTTTTAGATTAAAGAAGATGTGGGTGGGGGAGATCTACGGCTCTGGTGCGGTCAACAGGAAAGCTGGAGTCGTGATTCTGATCAATAAATCTTTAGCACACACGGTTCTGACTTCTAATGCTGATCAGGAGGGCAGATTGATCCATTTAAATCTCCAAATCTAAAAAGACACTTTCAGCATATATAACATCTATGCCCCTAATGTAGCTCAAAAGCCCTTCCTACAGAAACTACAAGCTCAACTACTAATTGATCAGGAAAGCAATAGAATGGGTTGTGTGGGGGGGGGTGGCTTCAACATGGTGCTTAATGAAGGGGAAGACAGGCAACATAGTTCTGGTATCAGACCCATTGATCCAGGCGATACAGCTACTTCTGGGATCCATTTTCTGGATGATCTGTTCAACCAGTGCAACATGAGCGATGTCTGGCGCTCACTTCATCCTCTAGATAGGGAATTTACCCATTACTCACACGCTCACAAATCCTGGTCGAGACTAGACATGTTCTTCGCCACACCCCTGACATTTCAAAGAGTGGATGAGGTTACGGTTGAGAACGTGGTTATCTCTGATCACAGCCCAATGGTCATGGGAACGAGGGACACATACCAGAAAGGGACGGATTATCTGTGGAGATTCCCGGACACTATGGTACGGGAGGACAATTTTGTCAAGTGCCTCGGGGAGTGGTGGGCAGACTTTTCTATGCACAATGGGGAACATTGTTCTTATCCTTCCCTGTTCTGGGAAACAGCAAACACGGTATTACGGGGCAACATTATGGCATAATGCATGAGGTTGAAAAAGAGGGTCAAAGACCAGTACTTAAAAGCTAGTGTAACTGTACGTGGGGCTTATTCTCTGTACAAACATTCTATGTCTGATGTGGATAGGGAGACTTGGCTACTGGCTAAGAAAGAGTTTGATATGTGGGCTGAGAGATGTGAGACCCTGTATAAGAACAGACTAGAGTTGGACTTGCACAGATTCGGAGACAAAGCTGGTCGCTTACTGGCACGTCTGGCTAAAGGCAGACTGATCTCCACTCCGATTAGGATGATCAGGGATAAATATGGGAATACGTCGACTGATCCAAAGGACATTGTGCAATTATTGGGGAAATACTATGCCTCAATATATAGTGAAGAAGGCGACGCTGAACTAGGAGAGAGTCCGTGGCTAAATATGCTCAAATTACCTAAGCTATCATCAGATAATGCCCTCTTTTTAAATACCCCATAACAGTCGAGGAGATAGAATCTGCCATTGGGTCACTGAATCCGGGCAAAGCACCTGGCCCAGACGGCTTTAATGGGGCCTTCTTTAAATCTTTGAAGAAACAAATATCGCCCGTTTTAAAAGATCTTTTCAATTCTTTCCTACAGGGTTCCCCTATTCCGGACAGAATTAATATGGCCCATATAAAATTAATCCCTAAACCGGGTAGACCCACAACCGACCCGGCAAGTTACAGACCCATTTCCCTTATTAATCAAGACCTAAATATTTTATCAAAAATAATAGCTGACAGACTAGCACAAATCCCGCCAAAATTGATTGCGCCTCACCAATCAGTTTTTATTAAGGGATGTTCGACTGCCACTAACAAAAGGAAAGCGATGTTACTTATGGACGAAGTGGGGAGACAGACTGGGAATGTAGGAGAAAATCCAGCCATGATCACTCTTGATGCCGAAAAAGCATTTGATAATGTTAGATGGTCATGGCTGGATAGAGTGTTAGACTCTGTTGAGTTGATAGGCCCCTTTCGCCAGTTTCTACGGTCATCAGAGAGCCTACGTAGTGTACCAGGTTTCCTTTAAATTAGAGAAGGGGACCCGCCTGGCCTGCCCTCTGTCCCCCCTGCTTTTTAATTTAGCGATTGATCCCCTTGCAATCTATCTTGAGTCCCGTAGCCCCTATGAAGGTATAAAAATAGGAAAAAAAAAAATGAAATTGTCGCTATTTGCAGACGACATTATTCTATTTGTACAGAATCCGGACAGAGACCTCCCATATATTCTATCGGATATTGAGAGTCTGGGCAAGTCTTCTGGCCTATGATTAAATAGTGATAAGTGTGAGATCCTTTTTATCAAGAGGAGGAGGGAAACTCTGGGGGGAGATAAATTCTTTGGGATGAAAATGATGAAAGATGATATCAAATATCTGGGTATTCACCTAGCAACAACAGCTGGCCAGATTTATAGACTAAATTTTACCCCATTTATAGCTAAAATTGAAAAGGAGCTGGACGGATGGAAGAATCACCCCCTGACGCTACTAGGCCGTGGCCACCTTATCAGGATGATAAGCTTTGCAAGATTGCTCTACCCGCTTCAGACGATCCCTTTGCTATTGAAACATGTTGATATTAAGAGGATTAACAGTGGTTTCTCAAAATTCCTTTGGACAGGAAAAAAACCTAGAATGGCCTTCAACACTTTACTACAGCCAAAGTTAGAGGGAGGATTCCGGCTACCGGATGTCAGGGGATACAATCTGGCGTGTATATTACGAAATATGTTAGATTGGGTCAAAAATACTAATAGGTTCTCTGACATTGGGTTGGAGGGAGAGCTGTCAAAACCGTGGGACTTGCCTTCACTTTTACTTTCCCCATTGGCTAGCATACCAACAAACATTAAGAACACGACTATTTGTAGGGACACGATATTAACGTGGAAGGGGGTGAGGAAGAAAATGCATCTTTCCTGGAAAATCTCTAATGGTTTAAACCCATGGGCCTGTCTGGCATTTAAACTAGGATATGAAAATACACTCTTTCGAACTTGGAGAGAGAAGGGGATATCGACGGTGGGTGACCTTATGCATAGAGATGAAAAGAGATGGATGACGGGTGAAGAGATTTTGGTGAAGTTTGATCTCCCTAGAACACACATTCTACAGTGCCAGCAGATATTGTGCTTTCGCAGATCTAGCCTAATTGATATTTCGGGGGAACTGGACCATTCCCTATGGGATGACCTGTTGGCATTGGGGGCAAACGACACATCTATATCCTATATTTCTGGGAAATTACAGGACACACTTAGACCGCTTTGTTCGGAGAAACTGTTTCCCAAGTGGAAGAAACTCCTAAATGATCCAGATCTACCGCAAAATATATTGGAAGGTTGGAGATTGGTTAGAAAATATATAACTAACGAAAAGTGGAGAGACTCTTAGTTTCTTCTCATGCATGGGACGATACAGGATTTTAATCTACCACCTACCTCCAACAATCCAGGACGGTGGGTACACTGCCCCAAATGTAAAATGCATGGGACGGATCTGGAACATGGGATGTGATCCTGTGTGGATTCACAGTTCTTTTGGGTCAGGGTAAGAGATATGACCTCGAGACTGCTTAACATAAGCGACGGTTTAAACCCTATGCTATGACTATTTCATTTTAGAAAAGAAGTGGAGGGTGGTAGACAACAACAACTACATATTCTATTCCATACAATTATTATGGTGGCAAAGAGGCTACTGCTTCAAAACTGGCTCAGGGACCGCGTTCCGGGGTTGGACATGGTGCGACAGAACCTTAAAAAAGTCACGGATCTAGAATCCTTAGAAACACTAAGAAACACAGATAGATTGGCGAAAAAGTTTTTTCTGAAGTGGAGACCATTCATTGAAGGGGAATTGGGAGATTCTGACATTAAGATGTTTATGACGCCTTACAAGAACTTGTCATGGTATGCCTTAGAGGATCTCAATGGTACGTTGGGCGGCTAAAATTAACTTGACTGTTGTAGGAAATAGGGATGACATTTCGAAGTAGCGGGTTTTTCATTTATTTATACTCTCTTATGATACCTTTACACGCCGCTACCGAAAGTTAGAAACCAACGGGTGTCGGAGACAATTGTAACGTGTACCTTCAAAACACCGCGAGGTAGCTGCATGTAATTCAGGTTGTTGCCACCGGTCACTTTGGATACCAGTTTCCAAGCCGTGCTCAAAAACAAGTAGGTATAAACCCTATTGCAGCGGCGTGTAATCGAGGAACAGGAAGGTATTTCCGTCACCTAGGGAACTCCCTGGGGCATGACACAGCCCCCGGGATACCGCGCCCCATCAGCGATCATTGATGGAAGCTCCTGTGTTACGATTGGTTGTCCCTGCATAGGGCAGCATATTTAAGGAGATGACCAGTTACACTACACAATTCCAATAGCATCATGTATTAGCCAGCCTTCCTGCACTGGCTGGCCAATCATGATGCTATTGCTTTGCCCAATCACCGTATGAGCGTCTCCTAATCCACAACTCTGGCACGCCTATGTGTTGTCCCTGCTGCCCCAGGTCCGCCCATATTCCCTTGTGGTAGCGGCGTGTAAATGAGGGAAGGTGCTCTACAGAAAGTAACCTGCGGCACCCGTCGGTGCTTCCAGGGATTGAAAAACCTACTGTGGAGCACCTTGTAGCAGCGTGTAATTGCGGTATCAGGTACCGTTAGGAACAGTTGAAACGTGCACGTGCACGTGCGACACCCAGTGGTTTCTAACCTTCGGTAGCGGCGTGTAAAGGTACCATTAGTGTTAACTTAACTATACAATAGAAATAACACTCTCAGAGGACTAAGTTAGAATAGGTTTTCTTATATATGGTTGATTAGCCTTTCAGGCTGAGGAGTTAGCATAAAATAGACAGTTTCTTTGTTTCCTTTTTTCTTTTATTGTTTTGAGCATCTGAAGACACAATTTGAGATACTCTGCATGGAGTTAGGCTCAGTTAGACATACTTTATCTAGGATTTACGCGAGGCTAGGGTCACCCCCGGGACAGCAGCCTCCTAAATTCATAACAAGGTGGCAACTGGACCTAAAGGTCAAGTTTTCTGCAACGCAGATATCACGAATTTGCGTCCTCACCCATAATACGTCCATTAGCGCCAAACACCAAGAGGCAGGATACAAACTCCTATCACGTTGGTATAGAGTTCCAGAGAAATTGGATGCAATGTATCCTGAGACTGACATCACCTAATGGAGATGTGGAAGGGAGAGAGGATCACTCATCCACATCTTTTGGGATTGCGAGCTGCTTAGGCCTTTCTGGCATGGGATTGAGGAAATAGCACACCAAGTTGCTCACCATATGGAACCACTGACTTCAGCTCTGACTTTGCTACATTTCACCGAAATTGCCATTGCGATTTATAGGAATTCTTTGCTGAGATTCTTTATATTCGCTGCTAGGGCTTGCATCCCCGAATTGTGGGGCAAGACTTCCCCGCCGGGACTTTCGCAGTGGGTTCGCAAACTTAATGAGCTAATGTACATGGAGGATCTCACTGCTTCAATACATGATACACAGGGGAAATTCTGGAGCACCTGGGCAGTTTGGATGGACTTTCAGCAAACAACTAAATACAAACTTCTGCTCGATGGGGGTAGGGAGCTCGACCCTGATCACCGATATCCTGTATCTTAATTTTACCTAATCCCACCCTCCCCTTTCCCATTCCCCACCCCTGGAAATTTTCCATTCTACTTTTCCCCCACCCATACGACAACCCCTCTGTTCTTTCTTTGCTTATTCTTTTCATTTTCTGTATTTTCTCTTCCTTTTTGGAATTCTAAGAAATAAAGATGACAGATCATATGGTTAAGAGGAAAACCTCTGACCAGGAATTGATTCTTTACTGTTTAGCGACAATAGTCGCATTGTGTTTTAAGCTTATCACTTATTTACCTTTAATTTTATATGCACATGTTTGTACAAGTATATGGCAAGAGCAATCGTATTGTCTGACTTCATTACTTTCACATGCTTATTCACTCCCACAGACGATTTTACTTTTATGTTTTTATCTTTGTTAAATTTTCTTAATTAAAGAATTATATAAAAAAAAAAGAAACAGAAATTCAGGAATTGTTTATTTATTTTTATACTGTTTACTTTGTTGTAAAAATGATAAAGCAACTTTATTTTGCATGTCAGTATGATTACAGCAATACCATATTTATATTTTTTTATGTTTTGCCGCTTTTACACTATAAAACTATTTCATAGAAAGAATAGTTTTTCTATTGCAGCATTCAGAAAGCTATATCTTTTTTATTTTTCCAGTGATGGAGCAACCACATGATGCGCTGGTTATGTCACAGATCGAGAAGGTGTTAATGAATTTGTCGCAAATCAAACAATCACTAATTGAAACGTTTTCATGTAAAAACATATGTGAATGTGCAGTGATGAACTGGGCTCTATGCAATTTCATTTAAGGCTCACAAACTGACAAGCATAATGTGAATTACTCTAAACTCTGACACAAATGCGTCAAGACTAGCTAACTGATTTTTACTTGTTAATATGCTCATTGGACTCAATGAAAGTAATTTATTATTAATTCTGTGGAAGCTGGCTGACATATCTGAAGGCCTTTGAACTGCATGATATGTGAAATATGACAACAGCTGTCAGACTGATTGCAAAAGTTCCTTTCAGGGTGTCACTCCATTAGGCTAATCATTGGACCTTTATACTTTTATTTTATACCTTCAAGCTGTTGACTAAAGGTGCATCTGTATTGCATAATTTTCATGAACAAGGGTTCCTGCATTCTTCAGTAATCATGCAGAGTAAACAGACTGCAGGTCTCCAAACAAATGAGCAAAACCCTAGTTTATTGGGTGAAAGGAGCTTTAGATTTGCTTCAAAAGGTCAAAGTAGATAGCAAGTTCCCACACCTTGTCTTAGCCCACTCACACAGCCAGATCAGAATATCCCTCACACTACATTGATGAGGGGTAGTTACCCCGAAACACAGCATCTGTAGTTTGGGGTTCTGATCTGGCACAAATCCCTTAGTCATATTAAAAAGCTTGTTGGAAAGCGCTTATAACTTTGAGGAGCTGCTTAAAGGTGGCACTGGAGTTCTTCCACTTCCTTACTGAAGTGCTAATTTGCATATTTCCTAGAGGAGGGATGTGGCTACAATCTCCTCACCTACTGAACTGTCTCCATAAGGTAGATAGCAAGTTCCCAGACCTTGTCTTAGCTTACTCACACAGCCAGATTAGAATATCCCACACACTTCACGGATGAGGGGCAGTTACTCCAAAACACAGTGTCTGTAGTTTGGGGTTCTGATCTGGCACAAATCCCTTAGTCATATTAAAAAGCTTGTTGGAAAGGGCTTATAACTTTGAGGAGCTGCTTAAAGGTGGCACTGGAGTTCTTCCACTTCCTTACTGGAGTGCAAATTTGCATATTTCCTAGAGGAGGGATGTGGGTACAATATCCTCACCTACTTAGCTGTCTCCATAAGGTAGATAGCATGTTCCCAGACCTTATCTTAGCCCACTCACAAAGCCTGATCAGAATATCCCACTCACTACACTGATGAGGGGCAGTTGCCCTGAAATGCAGCGTCTGTAGTTTGGGATTCTGATCTGGCACAAATCCCTTAGTCATATTAAAAAGGTTGTTTGAAAGTGATTATGACTTTGAGGAGCTACTTAAAGGTGGCACTGGAGTTCTTCCATTTCCTTGCTGAAGTGCAAATTTGCATATTTCCTAGAGGAGGGATGTGGCTACAATCTCCTCACCTACTTAGCTGTCTCCATAAGGTAGATAGCAAGTTCCCAGAACTTGTCTTGGCCCACTCACACAGCCAGATCAGAATATCCCACTCACTACACTGATGAGGGTCAGTTACCCCAAAACGCAGCGTCTGTAGTTTGCGGTTCTGATCTGGCACAAATCCCTTAGTCATATTAAAAAGGTTGTTGGAGACTTCCGGTTCCGGCGCCTCCATGAGTGGTCGTGTTTGAGGGAAGCTCAGCAGCCCGCCGCAGATTCCAGGGCTTATCCCTGGCCCCTGCCGAGTAATCCTCTCCGCAATGTCTGGGACCAGAGCGGGACCGTCGGCCACGATGGACCGGTATGTCACACGCGGCGGCGAGGGAGAAACGAGCGCACACATACAGGAGGCAGCGCGGAATGGCGCCAAAACGGCAATGGCGGGCACCATGAGACAGGAGGGCCAGGTGGATCAAGAAAGCCTCCCACTAGAGAGGCAGAAGGAGATGCTGGCTGTAATGGCGGGGAAAAGAAGAGCTCTTGCGGGCTTACAAAGCCAAAAGACATCCCCTTGTGGTTTTGGGAAATAAAATTTTGGTCTTTGACGACTATTCCATTGAGGTGACAAGGCGCAGAAGAGCCTTTAGTGAGGTGTGCACAATTCTTTATAAAAGAAATACTTGCTTCCAACTGAACTACCCTGCCACCCTAAGATTCCGTTCGCCAGAAGGAGTGATGATGTCCTTTACCGTGCCTGAGGAAGCGATGGCAGAGGTCAAGTAAAACAACGTGTCACCCAGATCTGGAGGATCCACCAGCCTAAGACAGATGGAAGATTCAACTGACTTAAATCAAGACTCTGTTAGGTCTTATAGACTGTGCTCGGATTTTGCTCTGGAGGAGGGATCGTCGAGACCTTCAACACTGAGACAACAGCGACAACCGGCAACAAGATGGAATAAGAAAAAAACAGCGTGATCCAACTCTCCAAAGGAAGAGTTTTTGGCGTAATTTTCAACTTGATGTGGGCCTTTATAGATGTCCACCATTGACAGACGAAGAAGATATGTTGCTGTTGTGGGCTCTTCTTCCCCCTCCCCCCCTTTTTTTTTTTTCTTCTTTGTCTTCTCTCTCTCACCCATGGACTGGTATGCCTACATTCTTGGGCAAAGTTTATCTTATTTTCCCTAGATCATTGTAGCAAATGCATGCCGGCCCAGAGTGACTGTTAGGTCTGGATGATAACGTTAATAATTTTATGAGGAAGGGAGTGGGAGGGGTGACGGCTCGGGGATAGTTGGTCGATTCAATTTTATTCTTATGTATATTCACAATGTGTGGCGGGTCAGGGGCGGCGATGACTGTTATCAGAGAGGAAAAAAGAGAAGTCACTTGACTACGTCATGGGGAGGGAGGGATTTAGAAGAAGAGGAGAGAGAGTCATATTGAAAATACTAGGAGATTTTAGAGCTGTCTCATTTGTTGCTATACTATTGTCATTTTTTTCGAAAGTACAAGTGATAGAAGCCTATAAAGGTTCCTAACGTATTGGAGGTACCCGATTAGACCTAAACGATTCTCTGACGAAATCAATTGTGCTCCGCTATCACGGTTAGGTGGGTCTCGTGGAATGGGAAGGGGCTGCGTTCCCCAGCGAAGCGCATGATGGTTCTTCAACATCTTAAATGTTTGCGTGCAGACGTGGCCATGCTCCAGGAGACCCACCTGACAGCTGATGATTTTTTTTTAGATTAAAGAAGATGTGGGTGGGGGAGATCTACGGCTCTGGTGCGGTCAACAGGAAAGCTGGAGTCGTGATTCTGATCAATAAATCTTTAGCACACACGGTTCTGACTTCTAATGCTGATCAGGAGGGCAGATTGATCCATTTAAATCTCCAAATCTAAAAAGACACTTTCAGCATATATAACATCTATGCCCCTAATGTAGCTCAAAAGCCCTTCCTACAGAAACTACAAGCTCAACTACTAATTGATCAGGAAAGCAATAGAATAGTGTGTGGGGGGGGGTGGCTTCAACATGGTGCTTAATGAAGGGGAAGACAGGCAACATAGTTCTGGTATCAGACCCATTGATCCAGGCGATACAGCTACTTCTGGGATCCATTTTCTGGATGATCTGTTCAACCAGTGCAACATGAGCGATGTCTGGCGCTCACTTCATCCTCTAGATAGGGAATTTACCCATTACTCACACGCTCACAAATCCTGGTCGAGACTAGACATGTTCTTCGCCACACCCCTGACATTTCAAAGAGTGGATGAGGTCACGGTTGAGAACGTGGTTATCTCTGATCACAGCCCAATGGTCATGGGAACGAGGGACACATACCAGAAAGGGACGGATTATCTGTGGAGATTCCCGGACACTATGGTACGGGAGGACAATTTTGTCAAGTGCCTCAGGGAGTGGTGGGCAGACTTTTCTATGCACAATGGGGAACATCGTTTTGATCCTTCCCTGTTCTGGGAAACAGCAAACACGGTATTACGGGGCAACATTATGGCATAATGCATGAGGTTGAAAAAGAGGGTCAAAGACCAGTACTTAAAAGCTAGTGTAACTGTACGTGGGGCTTATTCTCTGTACAAACATTCTATGTCTGATGTGGATAGGGAGACTTGGCTACTGGCTAAGAAAGAGTTTGATATGTGGGCTGAGAGATGTGAGACCCTGTATAAGAACAGACTAGAGTTGGACTTGCACAGATTCGGAGACAAAGCTGGTCGCTTACTGGCACGTCTGGCTAAAGGCAGACTGATCTCCACTCCGATTAGGATGATCAGGGATAAATATGGGAATACGTCGACTGATCCAAAGGACATTGTGCAATTATTGGGGAAATACTATGCCTCAATATATAGTGAAGAAGGCGACGCTGAACTAGGAGAGAGTCCGTGGCTAAATATGCTCAAATTACCTAAGCTATCATCAGATAATGCCCTCTTTTTAAATACCCCATAACAGTCGAGGAGATAGAATCTGCCATTGGGTCACTGAATCCGGGCAAAGCACCTGGCCCAGACGGCTTTAATGACGCCTTCTTTAAATCTTTGAAGAAACAAATATCGCCCGTTTTAAAAGATCTTTTCAATTCTTTCCTACAGGGTTCCCCTATTCCGGACAGAATTAATATGGCCCATATAAAATTAATCCCTAAACCGGGTAGACCCACAACCGACCCGGCAAGTTACAGACCCATTTCCCTTATTAATCAAGACCTAAATATTTTATCAAAAATAATAGCTGACAGACTAGCACAAATCCCGCCAAAATTGATTGCGCCTCACCAATCAGTTTTTATTAAGGGATGTTCGACTGCCACTAACAAAAGGAAAGCGATGTTACTTATGGACGAAGTGGGGAGACAGACTGGGAATGTAGGAGAAAATCCAGCCATGATCACTCTTGATGCCGAAAAAGCATTTGATAATGTTAGATGGTCATGGCTGGATAGAGTGTTAGACTCTGTTGAGTTGATAGGCCCCTTTCGCCAGTTTCTACGGTCATCAGAGAGCCTACGTAGTGTACCAGGTTTCCTTTAAATTAGAGAAGGGGACCCGCCTGGCCTGCCCTCTGTCCCCCCTGCTTTTTAATTTAGCGATTGATCCCCTTGCAATCTATCTTGAGTCCCGTAGCCCCTATGAAGGTATAAAAATAGGAAAAAAAAAAAATGAAATTGTCGCTATTTGCAGACGACATTATTCTATTTGTACAGAATCCGGACAGAGACCTCCCATATATACTATCGGATATTGAGAGTCTGGGCAAGTCTTCTGGCCTATGATTAAATAGTGATAAGTGTGAGATCCTTTTTATCAAGAGGAGGAGGGAAACTCTGGGGGGAGATAAATTCTTTGGGATGAAAATGATGAAAGATGATATCAAATATCTGGGTATTCACCTAGCAACAACAGCTGGCCAGATTTATAGACTAAATTTTACCCCATTTATAGCTAAAATTGAAAAGGAGCTGGACGGATGGAAGAATCACCCCCTGACGCTACTAGGCCGTGGCCACCTTATCAGGATGATAAGCTTTGCAAGATTGCTCTACCCGCTTCAGACGATCCCTTTGCTATTGAAACATGTTGATATTAAGAGGATTAACAGTGGTTTCTCAAAATTCCTTTGGAGAGGAAAAAAACCTAGAATGGCCTTCAACACTTTACTACAGCCAAAGTTAGAGGGAGGATTCCGGCTACCGGATGTCAGGGGATACAATCTGGCGTGTATATTACGAAATATGTTAGATTGGGTCAAAAATACTAATAGGTTCTCTGACATTGGGTTGGAGGGAGAGCTGTCAAAACCGTGGGACTTGCCTTCACTTTTACTTTCCCCATTGGCTAGCATACCAACAAACATTAAGAACACGACTATTTGTAGGGACACGATATTAACGTGGAAGGGGGTGAGGAAGAAAATGCATCTTTCCTGGAAAATCTCTAATGGTTTAAACCCATGGGCCTGTCTGGCATTTAAACTAGGATATGAAAATACACTCTTTCGAACTTGGAGAGAGAAGGGGATATCGACGGTGGGTGACCTTATGCATAGAGATGAAAAGAGATGGATGACGGGTGAAGAGATTTTGGTGAAGTTTGATCTCCCTAGAACACACATTCTACAGTGCCAGCAGATATTGTGCTTTCGCAGATCTAGCCTAATTGATATTTCGGGGGAACTGGACCATTCCCTATGGGATGACCTGTTGGCATTGGGGGCAAACGACACATCTATATCCTATATTTCTGGGAAATTACAGGACACACTTAGACCGCTTTGTTCGGAGAAACTGTTTCCCAAGTGGAAGAAACTCCTAAATGATCCAGATCTACCGCAAAATATATTGGAAGGTTGGAGATTGGTTAGAAAATATATAACTAACGAAAAGTGGAGAGACTCTTAGTTTCTTCTCATGCATGGGACGATACAGGATTTTAATCTACCACCTACCTCCAACAATCCAGGACGGTGGGTACACTGCCCCAAATGTAAAATGCATGGGACGGATCTGGAACATGGGATGTGATCCTGTGTGGATTCACAGTTCTTTTGGGTCAGGGTAAGAGATATGACCTCGAGACTGCTTAACATAAGCGACGGTTTAAACCCTATGCTATGACTATTTCATTTTAGAAAAGAAGTGGAGGGTGGTAGACAACAACAACTACATATTCTATTCCATACAATTATTATGGTGGCAAAGAGGCTACTGCTTCAAAACTGGCTCAGGGACCGCGTTCCGGGGTTGGACATGGTGCGACAGAACCTTAAAAAACAAGAAATAATGGGAGTGTTGGTGTGTCACCGTCCGCGCTGCTGTGGTATGGATAAACTCACCAAAGAGCCAAAAGTACTTTCATCCTTTATTCCTCCTCTCTCCTACGCGTTTCAGCGCCACACCCGGCGCCTTCCTCAGGGATCCACAGCAGCGCGGACCGTGACACACCAACACTCCCATTATTTCTTGGATTCAAACCACTATCCAGTGGTCGGTGGAGGTCCTGCAGCAGCTGGAACATAGATTCCAAAAACGCCTTCAAACCAGTTGTGGGGCTCACAACTGGACCAGGTGAGCAGCTTCACAGCACCACCCTCACAAATAAGTGTCACTAGTGATAGGGCACTATTGCGCCTCTTGTCCCCCTCCCTATTTTCTTTTTACAGAACCTTAAAAAAGTCACGGATCTAGAATCCTTAGAAACACTAAGAAACACAGATAGATTGGCGAAAAAGTTTTTTCTGAAGTGGAGACCATTCATTGAAGGGGAATTGGGAGATTCCGACATTAAGATGTTTATGAAGCCTTACAAGAACTTGTCATGGTATGCCTTAGAGGATCTCAATGGTACGTTGGGGCGGCTAAAATTAACTTGACTGTTGTAGGAAATAGGGATGACATTTCGAAGTAGCGGGTTTTTCATTTATTTATACTCTCTTATGGTACCTTTACACGCCGCTACCAAAGGTTAGAAACCACCGGGTGTCGGAGACAATTGTAACTTGTACCTTCAAAACACCGCGAGGTAGCGGCATGTAATTCAGGTTGTTGCCACCGGTCACTTTGGTGTCACGCTGGGAGCGGGAGAGGCACTCAGCGTAGGACCACGACGGGGGGGGGGGGGGAATAAGGAGTCCCTAAAGCTATGGGCACAAGAAGGAGAGGGTGACCCCTAGTCTTACTGGGGCTGACCCTGTCTGCCCTAACGTCCCTATACAGTTTCCTCAACTGTTGCCGACCACGAACCTCGTCCCTCTCTGATCCTAGCACTACCTTATCTAAGGATCAGATGGAGAGGTTCACTAGACCCCTCCACTAACAACTAAAGACAAACACAAGGAAAAAACAGACAATGGGGAAAGAAAACACTTATCTTGCAGCAGAGCACAGCAACCTCCACAACCTCTGCTTCTGCTGGAGCAAGGATAATGAGTGCACAAGGAAATATCACCTGCACCGAGGGAGGGCAATGAAACTCCTTATAAAGGTGGGAAGAACCTGCTGGGTCCTAGAGACCCAGAATACTGGTGTAGAAACCAGACCGAGCACAAGACCTTCCCAGCCGTCTCCCCATGATAGGGAGATCTTATCATACCTTCTCTTTATCTACACAGAAGGTAAATGCCCCTGAAAGACGGACCGTCCTCAAACCTTATGGCTGATTGGCCAAACGCTGGGACCGTCTGCGCGTGGCCTCTACCCTGTCATCCGTGCCACCCGTGACATTTGGATACCAGTTTCCCAGCCGTGCTCAAAAACAAGTAGGTATAAACCCTGTTGCAGCGGCGTGTAATCGAGGAACAGGAAGGTATTTTCGTCACCTAGGGAACTCCCTGGGCATGACACAGCCCCCGGGATACCGCGCCCAATCAGCGATCATTGGTGGAAGCTCCTGTGTTACGATTGGTTGTCCCTGCATAGGGCAGCATATTTAAGGAGATGACCAGTTACACTACACAATTGCAATAGCATCATGTATTAGCCAGCCTTCCTGCGCTGGCTGGCCACTCATGATGCTATTGCATTGTCCAATCACCGTATGAGCGTCTCCTAATCCACAACTCTGGCAAGCCTATGTGTTGTCCCTGCTGCCCCAGGTCCGCCCATATTCCCTTGTGGTAGCGGCGTGTAAATGAGGGAAGATGCTCTACAGAAGATAACCTGCGGCACCCGTCGGTGCTTCCAGGGATTGAAAAACCTACTGTGGAGCACCTTGTAGAGGCGTGTAATTGCAGTATCAGGTACCGTTAAGAACCGTTGAAACGTGCACGTGCACGTGCGACACCCAGTGGTTTCTAACCTTCGGTAGCGGCGTGTAAAGGTACCATTAGTGTTAACTTAACTATACAATAGAAATAACACTCTCAGAGGACTAAGTTAGAATAGGTTTTCTTATATATGGTTGATTAGCCTTTCAGGCTGAGGAGTTAGCATAAAATAGACAGTTTCTTTGTTTCCTTTTTTCTTTTATTGTAACCACCTCAGAGGAGATACGAAAGGACATTTGGACAATAAGCGAGGAATCAGAAATATATTTGAATGATTATATTTGCATCTGTATTCCTTTTCCTGAAATTTGTAAGATTTGATATTTTCCTTTATCACTATCAATAATGTTGACCTTGTTGTAAGTTTTTTTTTCTTTTCTAAGCAGAAAATAATAAAAATTGATGGTTAAAAAAAAAGCTTGTTGGAAAGTGATTATGACTTTGAGGAGCTACTTAAAGGTGGCACTGGAGTTCTTCCATTTACTTACTGAAGTGCAAATTTGCATATTTCCTAGAGGAGGGATGTGGCTACAATCTCCTCACCTACTTAGCTGTTTCCATAAGGTAAATAGCAAGTTCCCAGACCTTTAAAAGGTCATCATTATTTATAGCAAAAATAGATTATCTGGTGTATAGATGAGTTCTGTGGACACACCTAACAGACTCCGGGCTGGGAGCTCTGTCATTTCTGGGACGTAGCTGCAAACCAGGAGGCAAGCACACTAAAGAGTGAATAAACCAAGTGACCACATAAGGAATTGTTACACGAGAAAGTAAAGACATCAAAAGGGTGAGCATAAAACCTATTATCTATCACCATACTTTATAATCTACACTTAGATTTGCGCCCCTCTCTTTCTATCTCCCCCACCACCCAGACCCCAGTGCCCAGAAGTCGGACTTCCTTGAATTATTTTCAGCAACACATCATCCTGTGTAATTAGAACTTGTGTTGCTGAGAATGATGGTTGCCTATACAGACAAAATGATCTATGACACCTCTTTCTGTGCACATCTGTCATGTCTATATAGGCTATTAAATAAACACCAATCTGCAAATATGTTACTGATTGGCAGTCATTTAATGCCAATGGTCAAGCAGTGTACCCAGTTTAAGGCCCCCTTCACATATCTTTTTAAAAAATGCATGTGTTGGATGATCCGTTTTGGCCATCCATGTGTAAGAGTGTGTCATCCATGTGACATCCATGTGTCTGTGTGTGACATTCGTGTGACATATACTGGAAAAATAACACGTCACTAAAATTAATATTTTTTTACTTGTAAAAGATGTGCAAAGATAGATATATGATAAGATAGAAAGAAAAATGGATGAATAGATAGATAGATAGATAGATAGATAGATAGATAGATAGATAGATAGATAGAAAGACTGACTGACTTCCGGGGCACCGGAGTAAACACACATAGCGGGATATGGGAGAGTATATACACCCAGGTATGAAGATATAATGCTCTAAACAGTTGGTTTTCTAATTAGTAACAATTATGAGATAGAAAGAGATTTTAAAGGGAACCTGACCTCTAAAAATGACCCACCAGCCTGTTTTAATCTGTCCCTGCACCATAGTAATCCATTTCTAGGCATCCCTTTCTGTCCCTAAAGCGCTATTTGAAAGTTTATAAAAGTAGTTTTTTCACCTGTTGTTCTGCAGCTTCACATTATATGTGAAGCCTCAAAAGGCAGGGGCTTATGTGGCTCTCCCCGCCGCCGGCGTGTTAAATTATGCACGCCCATATGAGCGTGCTATATAGCAGAGAGACATTGCATGTGCTGCCAGGGGGCGTTACAGGCGATATAACGTGATTTCGAGGTCAGCTTCCCTTTAAGATTTACACTAAGGATATTAATGATCTTAATGTATGTTTATTGGAAAACAGAAAATTTAGCATGATATCATGATATCACTTATACGGATATATATGTACAACTGTTGTTTTTGGAACTATTGTGTAAATTAATTTTGTAATTATGACAACAATGAGGCTGTATAAAAACCCAGATACCCAGTGTACATGTGCTCGAGGACGGTTCATTGCAACCGAAACGTTGCCATCTTATCCTGAAGGCCTAATAAAGGCATTTTACACCTCAAGGAAGGAGTGCTGCAGTTTTTTTGGTTAGATAGATAGACAGATAGATTGACCTGCAGTACCGTCACTGACGTTATCGAGGGACCTCCATGGGACTATGTCGTATCTTCTTTGGATTTGGATGGGAGATAAATTGGTGAATGAGAATGTCCCTAGTTTTTATTTATTTACAAATTCTCTCTCTTTTATAATAATAAATATGATAAACTGGGGAAAACATCATTCATGAAAACAATTGAGAAAAACATTGTAGATGTAGGACATAATAACAAAAAAAATGAGAAAAGCATAATAGATATAGAACATAATAAAAATTAGAGAAACATAGTTGGTATAGAACATACAAAAAAGGGGGAGAGTGAAGGTAGTGTGTGTGAAGGGTTACTAAATTAATCTTATGGGTAATAGACTGAGAGCTTCAAAAAGTCAAAAAAAGCTTACTAAAAGTCAACTATCCTTTGCACTCTTCAGGACACAGTAAGCCCAGTGATTAAGGCAACCAAGTGCATAATACCAGTGCATCAATCACACACGACCTGCCGCAATATGGGGGAGGTAATTGGTGGTATTTTATATGCACACAGATGAGGTTTCCATATGGCATCAGCACACATGAAGGTATGTTACAAAGTGTCTGTCTGCAGCCTATTGGTCACACCTTTATCACTGGGTCTACTGTGTCCTGCTGAGTGCAATGGATAGCTGAATTTTGGTAAGCTTTTTTGACTTTTTGATTGATAATATACTGGGAGAAAGTCATAATGGTATTGTGATGACCTAAAGTATATTACAATGCATGAATATATAAATAAATATGAAGATATAATGGTGACCTAACAAGATATATGTAATGTAGTGGAGCAAAAGGACAGAGAACAGAGGAGGAGACACAGATAAAAACAGACATTGGAGGACAGATGGTTGCTGAATATCATGCCATGCTGCTGGTGAAGTGACTGCCTGGACAAGTGATGTGACAGATACCAGAGGTACTGGAATGGAGGACTCCATAGTACAGGAGGAACCTATGGGGTTATAAATGCAAGGTGACCAATTAGTACGCACAATGTGACAGGGGGTGATCTGCAAATTATGCATGTGCCAGTGATTATTTTTACAGTAATTTGACTGGAAACCAATCACAGATGCCAGCAGTAAGGGTGGGTGGGGCTAAGTCTCACTTTAACCAATCAAGGGGGAGGAAGCAGTGAATATGTCTAAAATTCATGCATGGGCTGTGAAGCAGAGTAATACCGGTGCTGATGCTTGGTAAGGAATAGTCTAGGATGCTAATGTCTGTGCCAAAACAGCACGGCTCCACTGTAAAATGGTTTGAGCTGTGTTTGGCAGCTTTTGGCTTCTTTGAAGGTGTTTTCTAGGTCTTTGATTTTGCCCATTGATTTGAATGGGGTTCGGAAGTTCAGCAAACAGTTCACCAATATATTCATCGAATTGGAATTTACATATTAGAATTTATGTTATAGCTAAGAAAAATTGAGATACTTAGCATTATAGAAATGGCCATATCAATAATGCACCCAGTTGCCGCGTTGAGGCGTGTCTCATAACTGGGTCCTAACTGTTGTTTTCTGCCAATGTCTTAATAAAATCTTCCTTTGTAGGCAACTGATACCAGAGAATAATAGAAGCTGTGAGTCTTATGGACAAGGGGCAGGTGTTTTCAATGCGTAATCTCTGCCTTTGGAAAAAAGTTAACCTCTTAGGCTTCAAATTGGAAGTTGACACCAGAAAGCAATAGCAACAACCGTTAACTGGAATGGGGAAGGTGCCTGCACAAGGATGTGAACCCATATCATAATATACAAAATGAATATGCGGCACTCAATCCTGTCACTGTAGGTGCCTGCTTAAAACACAAATTTCATTTAATAAGATGTAAGTGTCGAGCCCACTGGGATGGGGGTACTCGGTACCGGACTGCGTTGCTGCGGGGGATGTCACGGAGGTCCTGATCCGGACCGTGTCCCGGGCCCTGGCAATAATAAGAGTATATGTACAGGAGATAGAGTTTATCGTGACGCCACCCACGGTGTGTGGTCAGTATGGGGGACCACCGCTGCTGCAGAACCTCAGGGGTGATGTTAGGCAGCTTAGATGGTACTGCTCTCCGTAGGTAGAAGCAAGGTCCCCGGTGCAGTGGTTGGTATAGTCTATTGTGGATGTAATAGTAGGGGATGATAGTGGAGATGGGTTAAGGCACACACACTCACATTTAGGTAGTTTCCAAAGCTTTACTGCAATGTTGTTGCAGGTTATAGTCCACGGAGTCTGTACTGGGGCCGGGTTGCTCCAACCCTGTCAGGGTCCTCAGCTTCCTTGTGCTGCGGTGTGTGTGTGTTTCCTTGCTGCCGCTTCTAGCTGAGCTGCTGGCACTGTCTCACTCTCTTTTCTCTCGGCTGGTACCACTTGGCTAGGCAACTTGAGTCCTCTGTGTTGTACTGACCCCGCCGTGTTGCTTTGCTCTGGTACTGTGGTGGTCTAGAGACTCCATTACTCCTGGATTCACTGTGCTGTGTGTGTCAGTCACAGTGTCGGATCCGGTGTCCGTTCTGTGCGCTCCTCTGGGGCGAGTGGTGATGGCACTCTAGCTCCCAGACCTGTTTCTCTGTCTTTCTAGTTCTCCTCTCCTCAGACCCTAACTAGGCCTGGAATCGTGAGCAGACTGTAGAGAAGCTTAGCACAGCTTCTTTTGTAAGAGAGTAAACTAATAAGCTGCTAAAACCAAGCAGACTGCCATTTTGTAGTGGCCCAGGAAAGTGAAAAAGTCTCTGGTTGCCATGGTGACTGCTCTGTGTCTAGGAAAGTGAAAACACAATCTCTGGTTGCCTTGGTGACGGCTCTGTCAGTTGCTCCTGTTGTTGTTGATCGTTCTCTGCGGTGGCCATTACTAGTGTAAGGATTACAGCAGAGCCAGTGCAAGCTATATGGGCCTTTAAAGTTGTTTGCAAGCCCTGTTGTGTGGACTAAAGACTTTATCTTGAACTGAGAAAGTGTCCAGCATCTGAGGAGGCTGAGGAGATGTTCCCCCTGATGGAGTGAGTGATTGGCGTCCAGGAAGGCCGTGAGTGACTGCGAAAGGAGAGCCGGCGTCCGGTGCCATCCACATTGGGAGGATCCTGACAAGGAGGCTGAGGAGATGTTCCCCTGATGGAGAGAGTGATTGGCGTCCAAGAAGGCCGTGAATGACTGCGAAAGGAGAGCCGGCGTCCGGTGCCATCCACATTGGGAGAATCCTGACAAGGTCCTGACAAGCCCTGGAAAAGAGTGCTCCACAGATTACACCCCAAGCTTACAGAAATAAAGTACTGGACATGTGAATCTGGCATTGGCTGGTAAGCTGCCAAATTTTGCTGTTTTTTTTTTACAATACGTTTTTTTGGCGCCAAAGGTTTTTCTTTTCTTTTTCTTTTTCTGGACTTGCTGCAGCCCACGTGGAATATACACCGGTGTAAAGCTACATTTGAGGTTGATGGTACCATAGTTTTGAGATACCCGGGTATCCCTGTGCTAAGTGTATAGCCAGCATTGATATAGTGTATTGTATTGTTATTAGCTGTGATAAGTTATACTCAGTGTGCCATCTCAGAGGTCCCATCAGACCGCCCACAGTTGATGTACATAGCCTTTAGTTAAGATAAATCTTTGATAAGTCTAACGTGTAGGTAAATTTGTTCCTGGTTCTGAGTGTGATTTACATACCCTGGGAACTCTGAGATCGGTGCAATGATGTCGGCTAACGCTGAGGGTGTTAAACTGTTATTGGTAATATTTTAAGGGGATTTTGAGACTTTTACATTCCTTACTGATCCCCATATCAGTAAAAATACTGTTGTTTATTTCTGCCTCTGTCTCAGTCTGTGACTCACTGGATCTTAATAGGACCTCCGGTCATTACACTTTGACACTACAGCCTCTCTCAGTTCTCCCAGGAACTGAACTCCTCTAGAGCTCTCCTCTAGACTAACTTCTTCTGACTTTCTGACTACTTCCTGCTGACCTGGAGTATATAAGAGAGCAGGTTGTGCTCTCCCTCCTGGCCCAGAGGTGCTAGTGTAGGTCAGTGTGTTGTGGGGAGGGAACCCGTGTGATGTTACTGTGGCACATTAACCCCTGGGGTGCCACATAAGTAGCACTCTACAGTGACTATATAGATATTGGAACTTACATTATAGCTAAGAAAAACTGATATACTTAGCATTATGGAAATGGCGATATCAATAATCCACCATATCCAAATATGTAAATTCCAATATCTGTATAGGCACTATAGAGTGTCACTTACATGTTTTCAAATGTAATTTGTGTTTAAGCAGGCACCTACAGTGACAGGATTGAGTGCCGCATATTCATTTTGTATATTATGATATGGGTTCACACCCTTGTGCAGGCACTTTTCCCATTCCAGTTAACGTTTTTTGCTTTTGCTTTCTGGTGTCAGCTTCCAATTTAAAGCCTAAGAGGTTAACTTTTTTCCAAAGGCACAGATTACACATTGAAAACACCTGTCCTTGTCCATAAAACTCACAGCTTCTATTATTCTCTGGTAACAGTTGCCTACAAAAGAAGATTTTATTAAGACATAGGAAAGAAAACAACAGTTAGGACCCAGTTATGAGATACGCCTCAATGTGGCAACTTGGTGGATTCTTGCTATGGCCATTTCCATAATGCTATTTATCTCAATTTTTCTTAGCTATACCGTAAATTCTAATATGTAAATTCCAATATCTATATAGTCACTGTAGAGTGCCGCTTACATCTTTTTAATCAAAACCTCAAAAGGTTCGCTCAACTCTAGTGATTACTTCTGTCTGGTTATTGTGATGCCATTTTCATGAATGATAAGTGCATGAAGTTGCAAGATCTTAATTTTATCCAAAATTATTTTGAATATAGTTTTGGCCATTTAATTAAAGAAAACTGACTGCCAAAAGTTTTGCATGAATAATTTATTTATTGATCACAACATAGAGAGTAATTCATTGTTTACAATGCCATAACTTAGTATTTTGTACCGCACCAATGGTGCATTGAAGCCACTAGCATATTTAAGACATCTTAAGGGATCTTGTACCATTCCATTTGCAAATCTGCATACAATTCATCTTTATTGCTATGGTTATGGGCCACAACTCGTTGCCCTAACTCATCCCAAAGGTGCCCTATGGGGTTTAAATCAGGTGGTTAGCTTAGCAATTGCAACAGGTAAATAATTTTTCTTTACTAACCAATTATTGACTAACTTGGATGTGTGCTTAGGATCATTGTCCTGCTGGAATTTCCAGTCCCTACCTACTTTGGATTTACTATGTGGCAGCATTACATTCTCCAGTATATCATTGTACATGGTAGCATTCATATTTCTATCAATTCTATGCAGAGGGCCAATGGCAGATGCAGAAAAGCAGCCCCTAACCATGACATTACCACGATGTTTCACTGTAGGTCTTTGGTACTTTACATTATTACATTTTCCAATTGGGCAGTATATACAGTGCTTGCCATAACTAACCAACAGATTGAACTTGTATTCATCTGACCATAAAACCTTAAACCAATCAATCTCTTTCCATTGGCTGCATTCTTTAGGTACTGTTACACGACGCAATATCGCCTGCAATATCGCACCAAAGTCACGTGGTGTGGTCAATTGCAATCGATATCGTGAGTGCGTCGTGTCGTGTAACAGGGCGATGCCACTGCAATTTATCGCTGGATCGAGATTGCCTGATCTTTGTGCAGACAATTAAATCAGGCGATATTACATAAGCGATGTGGTAGGATCGCTCAGTGTGACGCTGCAAATGCAATGTTGCAAGCAATTTCCCCTATTCATTACATTGAAAAATATCGATCGCTGGGTTGCTCATACCCAGTGAACGAAAGTTGCTTTCACCATCCTACTTGCGTTGCCTGCGATATCTCCCCGTGTGACATCTCCAAGGCAATCTTGGAAAAGGGCCAAAAACGTGTGACCTCCCGTGAAATTGCAGGCGATATCGAATTGATATTGTGTCGTGTAACGGTACCTTTAGGCAAAGTCAAGTGGGAACTTCCGACTCTTTGCTGAGATGAAAGACTTCTTGACTGGAACTTGTGCATTCAACCCTTCTGCTCTTAGCAGTCACATCACAGTTTTATGACTCATTTTAACCTCATATTCTTCCTTCATGTAACACTTGATTCTGAGAACAGTTGAATTTCATAGCTCCCTCTTTTTGGCTTTTGCTTGACTTCACGCTCAGAATAATAACCTTCCTGACATCTGCTGATAAATTTGTCTTTGTCTTTGCCATGTATTAACTGAAACACAAACAGACACACAACAACATGTTAGGCAAAATTACACTACCCATAGCAAAATATGCAAAACATTTGGCCCAGAAAATGTAGACAACTATCATAAAGTGATAAAATAATATCAATCACAATCTTCATCCTTTGAGCTGACGACCATTTGCTTTCGGTTTACTAAAATCACCAGGAAAATGGCATCACAACAACCAGATAGAAGTAATCACACTTTTAAAAAAGCAAAACTTTTGTCCGCCACTTTACATCATTTTGCTCAGCTTTTCCTATTCTGTTGCACGCTGTGCACAGATAGGGCTAAATGCAAAAAACTACAAGTTTCCTTTAAGAATGCTTTTTTCATAATTATGCCAGTTTATATGCACCTTAACACATGGGAACAATAGAGGTCAGTTACTGTAGGTTTTGAGCACCTTAACATGTCTGCTGGATCAGACCACACATATTGTTTGTCTGTCAACATGGATAAGAAAAGCCTGCATATTAACTGTGGAGAAAATGGTAAGATATTTTAAATACTTTTATGTGAAAGCATTTATTGTTTTAGTCTTATAAGAGTAACAAAAATGTTGCAAAAGTGAATATACCCTTGAAATCTTTTCAGACCTCCAAAAATGAACACATTTGACAGGTGTATGATGCAGGGCTGAGACAAGGTATTTTGGTGCCCTAGGTAGACAAAGCCAATAGTGCCCATTCATCACCCAAGGAACTCTCATCCCCCAAAGGAATGGGTCAGAGTCTTAGCTGAAAGGAGACTAAAGCACCCCTCTCCCCCTCCATGTGTAGAAATGTTACCTCTTTCAACCATAAATACCTGCAAAAGTAAACAAAATTAATGTAATTTAGGGGTGAGGCTCAACAGGAGGTGCATTTTCAAAGTTATATGTAAAATAATTTATTGGTTAGGAAATATTTAAAAAATACAAGGAACAAACAGTGATATCCATTTCTGACATTCTATATTATAATTTCAGACCCAAGGTCAGTCATGGAAACTAATGTACCTTAAATATAATGGGGTCAAATTGATTTCAATTAAGGTGTACAGCATTTGGTGGATACCCTTATTCATATAAAATATACCCCGTTATAGATAGAGGAATATGAATGATGGTTTTTAATATGTCCATCATGTGACAAATACAGTTTGCAACAAAACTGATGTTATTTCTGTTTTTCTGTACTGATGGTGGTTATGGTTCAATATTCCTGTACTGATTGTGGTTTTGGTGACATTTTCATGTACTGATTCTGTTTTTTTTATGTCATATTCCTGTACTGATGGTGGTTCTGATGATGTATTCATGTGGTGATCATGGTTCTGGTGCTATAATCACCACCAGAACCATGATCAATACATGAACAGGAAACTAAAATCAACATCAGTACATATGTAGAACACCAGAGGCATTAATATGTGGCACTGAAGCCACCACAGGTATTGTGAATACAGCATCATAACCACCATCAGTACATAAATACATCACCAGAACCTTTAATCAGTACATGACTACATTATGAGAATCATCATCCGTCAGTAAATAAATATAATACCAGTACCATAATCAGTATATTTATACATCATCAGAATCACCATCAGTACATGAATACATAAGTAGAATCACCATCATTGCATTAGTAATCAAATGAATGAAGAAGTCCGGTACTTTCCTATTTATATGTCTTTATATATTTATATATCATAAAGTCGTTTCATAGAATTCCAGTTTGAGCTCTCCGGCAGACAAAGAGTTACAAGTTCCTAGATAATTATATGCTAAGTGTATCACAGATGTGTTTTCACCATATATGTATGTTTGTCTCTATATCAGATGTGCTAACGATTAAGGGGAGCAAGTACCTGAAACGCGTATAGAATACCTTATGAGGTCACATCTATGATGTTTTTAATGTCACACGAATAAAAAGGAAAAAGAAAACTGCAAATGTGGCACCGGACTTCTTCGTTCATGTGATTGCTTCAGGTGGCAAGCCAGCCGCTGTTCCGGTTCAGCCTGGGAGTCCAGTGAGTATTGGACGGAGCTGGTTTCCCACAACCCCCCCTTCCTACATATCATTACATTAGTGCATCACCAGAACCTCAATTAGTACTTGAACACATCATAAAAACCACCATTAGTAAATAAATTCAACAACAGTACCATCATCAGTACATGTGTATGTCACCGGAACCACCATAAATACATGAATACATCACCAAGCTTAGTGCACAAATTAATTGTAATGTCAGCCAAATCCCATATACATGTGTATCTCATGAACCTACAAATAATAGTAAGTACTTAACAATGGTAAGGAAATGCTTTGAATTGTTGATACCAGTCATTATCAGACTGCTGACTATACAGAAATCCCAATAATAATTATTGTAGGACTCTTGATCCTTTATTGACCATTTTGTGCATCTTAGCCCTATTCTAAAATGGCATCCGCTGCTTCATTCCTGTTCATGTGATCCTCCTTCCCTGCCTTTAACACCCTAGTCTACCGTCTAGCCCTTCTTGAGTATTCAGTTTAAATTCATGGCTCCCTGTTGATTTTCCTGTTTGCTCCACTTCCTGCTAATCTGCTCTGGCTTTTCCAGCATCTGCAATTTGAACTCTAGCAACCACACCTGCTTTCAGCTACTCTCCTACTACAAGCTGCCTGTGCCATACTTTCCTGATTCTGCTACTGTTCTGCCAGCTCTGTGACACGTAAGCCCTGTGTGCTCTGCTAATACTTTCAGCTCCTAATATTATTTATTGTGCAGTAGCAATGTTCTGGGCTTTGGGACTTTCTTAAAACTGCACTGCACTACAAAGGTTCTGGACTTATTTTTTTGAGACCTTTCTTTCCTTGGCCTTCCTGGGAGGATAGTGCTCATAGACTGTATTTCTATTGGCTTTTACCCGGTGTGCACTTTTTATAGAGACTTCCTTATTAGTATCATCATGCAAGAAATATTTCTAGAAACCAATCAGTTTTCTGCGTATTGGTGAACTTGCTTACTTGTTGCACATCACGTTTGTTATCTGCCACATGTGTTTAATACAGCTTTATTCACCTTTAAACTAGGTCTCATTGTGTCTTTGCTCCCACTGCTAATAGATTCCTCAGTAATCCTTACAAATTATTACAGGAAACTTGAGCCAATAAGGAATCTGCTGGGGCTATGGCTACAGAACCTAAATTAGATCAGCTGTTCTCTATGATCTGTTATGTGCAGGTGGCTCAAGTGGTTAGCACTGCAGCCTTTGCAGCACTGGGGTCTTGAGGTCCTGGATTCAATTCCAACCAAGGACACTAAGGACAACATCTGCAAGGAGTTTGTATGTTCTCCCCGAGTTTGTGTGGGTTTCCTCTGGACACTCTGGTTTCCTCCCACATTGTACAGACATGTTTGATAGGATGTTTAGATTGTGAGCTCCAAGAGAGGCAGCATTACTCATGTATGTAAAGTGCTATGGAATTAATAGTGCTATATAAATGAATGAATGTTATATTATTATTATTATCTGCAAGAGGACATAGACGCTCAGAAGAACAAACTAGCAGGCATTGAACACAATGGGCAAGCGTTTGGACAAACTTTGCTGGACCAGAGTACATGAATGGTGGTTCAGCAAAGTAATCTTGCAGGTCTAGAGACTCAGCATGGACAGGCCTTACAAGACATAAGTATGCTGTTGGTTTCACACATGGCAATACCTACAGGAAACCGCAGCCTGCCAGTCCACCTAAGTTGACACCATTCAGATATTTATGACGACTGCAATAAATTTTGCAGATTTGTGAACCAGTGTATGTTGTATTTTGATTTGCATGCCGACCACTTTTATACTTATTGTTCTAGAGTGCTATGCATTATCATGTTGCTGACCTCACAAGGGCTCACCTGGGTGAATCTGTTGATTGAGTCTCATGATTCACGGTTAGATATTTTGGATGATTTTTTGACCGCTATGGCATTAATATGTAATAAGTAAAATGGATAGCTCAGGAATCTTTTTGAGTGAGGCAAGACACAACTGAAACGAGTTGTCAGTGAAAAGGTCTGTATTGTAATATATGGTGACTAAACAACAAAGTGCATCAGAAAACCAAAGTTCATAAGCACACAGTAAAAATATTAAATGAAGCCTTTATGGAAAAAGTCTATTGAAAATCACACAGGATTAAGCAAATAGCAGTTCAGTCTTTTAAGCTCCGTACCCAAAAGGAGATGTTATAAAAGTAAAGTCAATGGCAAAGTTCACTCAGCAAGGTGCTCTGGCACAGTGAATAACTCAGTATCTCCCAAGAGGCCTGAGAACCGTAGTCTTTGAAAAAATAAGTCAAGAACCAGATGCAGTGCAGCTTTACTAAAATGTCCCGTACACTAAACAGACCTGAACACTTGTACTGCATGTTTAATACATGAGGAATCTACAGGGAGCTTATTAAGCAACAAGCTTACATGACACAGGGCACGTCTGGCTAGAGCCGAAGCAGAGGAAACAGCAGGAGCATCTTGGAACACAAGACAAGCTGGAAACAGGTGTAGGAAGCAGATCCTCTGATGAGCAGTCATAGGAGAAACACACAGGATATGCAGGAGAAGGAGGAGCAAACTTGAGATGCAGAAAGGGCTGGAATACTCAAGAGAAAAACTAATACTTGGACTGGGGTTTATAAAAGCTGGGAGACAGAAAACACATGGAGAGGAATGAAACAGAGGATGTCATTTTGGAAAAGGACAAGAATGCACAAAATGCCATAAGAATATCAGGAGTCCTGACATTACTCCCTGCTTAGAAGCAGCATCAGGACGATACTGGACCTGGATTCTTAGGGTATCTCTGGTGGAACTGAGCAATCTTCTGTTGTGCACTAATGTTATCTATGGTTTCCCAAAAGTCTTCTTCCAGTAGATATCCCTGCCATCTTATTAAGTACTGAATCTGGTTCCTACCAATCATAGAATCAATGATCTCTTCCACCACTAATTGCTCTTGCCCATCTACCACCACAGGTTGCGGAGGAGGCACAAGATATCCCTGGAAGGCATTAGGAGACACAGGCTTTAAAAAAGAAACATGGAATACCTTCATAGTCCTAGGCAGCTTTAGGCGGCAGGCAACAAAGTTCACAATATCATTGATCTTGAAAGAACCAATGAACTTCTGTCCCAGTTTCTGTGAAGAAACATTCAATTGCAGATTTTTAGTGGACTACCACAATGAGTCCTCCTACCTTGAACATGGGTTTTATTTACCGGAATCTATCAGCTGATCTCTTGTATCGGTCTTGAGCTGATGTCAGTGATTCCTTAAAAACCTCTAGATTCTGTCTCAAAGTAGCCAACCCCTCTTCTACTGCTGGAATCGGAGCATCAATTGGAGACCTAGGCAAGATACTTACATGGTAAACCAGATTGATGAATAAAGGAGTTACCTTAGAGGCATTCTGAGAATTGTTGCAGGAGAATTCAGCCAACAGAAGGAACTTCAACCAATCATCCTGAAGATGGCTGACGTAGAACCGTAGATATTGTTCCAATGTCTGATTGGTACACTTGGTCTGATCGTTCGTCTGAGGGTGATAAGCGGAAGAAAGACAGACATTAATATTAAGTGCAGAGAAAACCCCCCTCCAGAATCCTGAGGTGAACTGTACTTGTTGGTCAGTCATGATCTAATCCGGAACCCCATGCAGCCGAAAAAGATTCTATATGACCAAGTTCATCGTATCCTTAGCTGAGGGCAGGCCAGCACATGGAACAAAATGAGTGGCGTTAGTGAGGCGATCAATCACCACCAGAATCGTATTCAAGCCACCATATGTAGGCAGCTCCACAATGAAGTCCATTGTGATAGCCCCCCATGGGTGAGACGGAACAGGTAGTGGTTTAAAGGGATCCTCTGTAGGCTTCAAGCACCACATTGCGCATGCGGTGCTTGAAGCAGAATACAGCGGCGTGGGTGTACTGACATCACTCGATGCCGGAAATGACGCGATTCACGTCATTACAGCCTTTACAGCGCCGTGGAGAGCAGGGAGGCGCAGAATGCAATATGAATAGAAGATCATGCCTATTGGGGCATGATCTTATGACGAAGAGGGCCCACCCTAGGGGCTAACTAATATAGCCCCTGCTAATTAACATCGCTAATGAGTATGTTATAAAACATTTTTATGCACTTTCACAGGATGCTTTTTTGAGACAAAAGGAGTGTGGGTTTAGTGATAATATGCTGCAGGGACATGTTTTGCTAGCTTATGAGGCGTTTTGGAGGTGACAGGATCCCTTTAAAAAGACCCATAGGTGAAGCATGAGGAGTCTTAAAAAGAGCACATACCTCATAAGAGAGAACATATTCCTTTGTATCCTTCAGGCAAGTCAGCCACCAGAAAAATTGGCTTAGGAACTCTTTCGTCTTCTGTACTTCCTATAACCAGTCAACTTGGAGTCATTGATCAACTTGAAAATCTGCAGACAAACGGCCTCAGGGACATAAATATGTCGATCTCCGAACCACATGCCACCATTAAGGACAAGATTGATATCAACAGGTGGATAACCAAGAAATACATCACTGTCGTAGGCCTCTATGATCTCCTTCAAGAAGTTCATTGTGGAAAACTCCGACAAAGTTGGCATCATATAAAATGGCCTTGGACAGGGCTCCAGGTATGTAATCCAAAGTATGGATTCAGGATAAAGCATCAGCCTTCCCATTCCGAGAACCTGGACGGTACAAAATATCAAAATTAAACTGATTTAAAAATAAAGTCCAACGAGCCTGATGAGGATAAAGACATCTAGCGGATCTGAGGAACTCTAAATTGCGATGGTCACTCAGAACTACGATCTGTTGTGCGGCTCCTTGCCGATGGTGCTTCCACTACTTAAAAGACGCAATAAAAGCCAGTAGTTCATAGTCTCTTACATCGTGGTTCTTCTCTGCGGGGGAAAGTCTATGAGAAAAGAAAGGACAAGGATAAAGCAGACCCCAATGCATTATCAGAAGTGTCCATCTCTACGGTGAAGGAATGTGCTGGATCTAGGTGGATCATCAGCGGTGCTGAGATGAAACATGTCTGAAGCTGATTAAAAGCTTCCTGAGCCTGTGAAGACCTATTAAACAGCTTTTTCTTCTTAGTCAAGGAAGTGATGGGATGGACAATGTCTGAAAAATTTTGAATGAAACATCTAAAGAAATTTGCAAAATCGATAAAACGCTGGACCTCTTTAACATTCTTGGCAATTAACGCTGGGAGCACCACCTCCGAGGAAGTCTATGCTTCTACTGCGGCTAGTCTGACCACTTTCTATTTAATTGTCCCAAGTGTCCCAGCTGGCCTAACAAGGTTTTTTGCAGCGGTAGGGGAATATGATAACTGTGGTGATGAATATGACATTTCTGAATTTAGCCTGCTCTTAAACCCTGTATTTAATACTCTTTCTATTACAACACCTCCCAGGAAGCTAAAGGAAAATAACTCTCATTGTTCACTCACTATAAAGATCTTGTGTTCTGGACAGTGGATTTCCAGTGCAGCTATGATTGACTCAGGAGCAGTTGGTAATTTTATGGATATTTCACTTGCTAAAGAACATGGTCTTAAGATACAACAAAGAGACTCTCCGATTATCATGGAAATGGTGGATGGGTCACCATTTGATCTGTAGATCAGGAGACAGTACCTCTTGCCATTTTGTTGGATCCAAATCATCAGGAGCAGCTTTCCTTCTTGTTAATCTTTTGTCATTTCCCTGTGATTCTAGGCATCCCTTAGCCACATTCTCAAAATCCGACTATAAACTGGGAGACCAAGGAGATTATCTTTCTAACAAGCAATTCAGCAAAGACTGAAGCAGTTCCTGAGTCCCCAGATACAGAATCTCCTGTACAGGTATAGTTATTCAACTTTACCTGCCATATATGAAGACTTTTCTGACATTTGTGACAAGAAGAAAGCATATAACCTTCCTCCGCATAGGCATTATGACTGTCCTATTCATTTGCTTCCGGAGGCAACTATTCCGTTAAGCAATGTATATCCTTTGACGGCACCTGAGCTTCAAGTCATGAAGGATTATATTGATGACAATATAGCTAAAGACTTCATACATTCTTCGTAATCAGGAGGGGCGCCTATCTTTTTGTAAAAATAAGGATGGGATTCTAATGCCTTGTATCAACTATCAAGAAATCAATAAGGTGACCATCCGAAATCGTTATACCTTGCCTTTGATTCCCGAATTATAGTAAAGAGTCCATCATGCCAAAATATTCTCTGTTAGATATTCACGAGGTTATAATTTGGTCCTTATCTGTCCCAGTGATGAATGGAAGACAGTATTCAGATATTGGCATGGACACTTTGAAAACCTGACAATGTCCTTTGGGCTTTGTAATGCCCCTGCAATGTTTCAACATCTTGCCAATGACACTTTTAGAGATTTATTGGACCAGTTTATTGTGATCTATCTGGACGATATTTTACTTTTTTCTGACTTTTTACAGGAACATGAAGAACATGTCAGATTGGTTTTGAAACGATTGAAAGAGAGCCTTCTTTATATCAAGCCGAAGAAGTGTGTGTTTCATTGTTTGGGGATACAATTTTTAGATTTAGGCATCTCTTCTTAGGAGCTGAACATGGAATCCAGTAGGATTCAGGCAATCCTTGATTGACGGTGCCCAAAGACGTTAAATAGGTTTTGCAAATTTCTATAGATGTTTCTTTTGAAATTTTTCAGAAATTGTCCGTCCCAGTACTTCTTGGACTAAGAAAGAGAGACCCTGTGAGTAAGCTCAGGAAGCTTTTGATCGACTTAAGATGTTTCATTTCAGCTCTGCTTGTAATCCACCTGGACCAGGCACATCCCTTCATCGCAGAAGTGAACGCTTTGGATTGGGCATTGGGGGCCATTCTCTTTCAAAGAACTAATTAATAACCTTCATTGAGGATGTTCACATGTATCCCACAAAATAAGGGGAAACATCCACCCATGGATGAGACAGGTCGCGCCTAAGGCACAATATGAAGCAAAGAGACACCAAATGACCATATGTCTAATTCAAAGTGAAAAGTGCTTATTTATTGATAAAAACCAGAAGGAGAGGGGGGACATAACCATACAGGGCTAGCAGTCAAGATGGCGGGCTGGCACCTAAAAAGCACAATTATAAAGCCAGTGCACATACAATTATGGGGCAGTTTATATGACACAAACACTACAAGGGCTGCAATATATAGTTATATCCAAATACAAAGTACAAAATACAGTCCTATGTACAATTACAATGGCATCCATCTAATATACTGTATATCAAATGACTAGGTGCATGCAGTTAGTGCACCTCACATTTATACCTTTGCACAGACAATTCAGGTGCTTGCATAGCATATACTGAGAAACTGCTGGCTATTTTTGCGGCTTTTAAAGAATGGAGGCACCATCTAAATTGAGCCGTGCAACAAATTGTAGTGTTGACTGAGCATCACAATCTAGAGTTCCTCAGATCTGCTAGATGTCTTTCTCCATGTCAGGCTCGTTGGAACTTATTTTTTAAATGAGTTTAATTTGTCATCTGGTACTGTACAGGTTTTTGTAATGGGAAGGCTGATGCTTTATCCTAAATCCATGCTGCAGATTCCGTACTTGGGTCCGCATCCAAAGCCATTCTATCCAATGCCACTTTCATTGGAGTAATCCATGATCAAGACATATGGAAGGAGATCAAGGAGGTGTCACGCTGGACTAAGGGGGTCCAACAGAAGAAGGGAGACACACAGACCAACGATGTCCGGTGCACCACACAAAACTACAGAGAAACACCGGGTAGGGGAAATGCAGTGGAGGGTCCTGCTCATAGGGAATGGGGAAGAGGTTACCTCCTGCACTTAACTGCGAATATGCCCTGATCTCCCTACCCAAGATTCAAACAGGACGGTGTGTCAAGGTCCGTTCTGCTGTATATTGATCAGGACCACTGTATGATATAAAGGTGTTTATTTCTTACTCATCTCTACGCGTTTCTGAGCCATCCCTACTCCTTCATCAGAAATATACACCGAATTCGGTGTATATTCCTGATGAAGGAGCAGAGACGGCTCCGAAACGCGTAGCGATAAGTAAGAAATAAACACCTTTATATTATACAGTGGTCCTGATCTATATACAGCAGCACGGACCGTGACACACCATCCTGTTTGAATCTTGCATCTCCACCATTATCCACATGGAAGTGTGAGTCCTGCAGCAGCTATACATGTGTTCATACTGGTTGTGAGTGGCATAAACCAACAAGATGAGCAGTGAATATCACCATTAGTTAGTGCTTTTACACCAGATAAGACCCTATTTGCGCCCTTGTCTGCCCTTTATAGATATTGATCTCCCTCCCATCCCTATCTGGGTTCTTTCTATGGGTTTTTAATTTGTCTATGCTGTTCTGTGCACAGGGTGGATGGTTTAAATGTAGATTTGATGCCTTTTTTCTTTCTGTTACACTTGTTGATTGTGTCAGTTCTGTGTAGTGAGGTAATTAATTGACATATGCTGATATACTGCTCTATAACACTATATCACTTCCTAAGGGCCCTGTAGGAGCACTCATGCGTGAAACAGCCGTAGTCCTGTGCTCCAGCTACCCTCCTCCCACTCCCCTGCTTACGGCTGTACCATGCTGTAAACGTTTAACCTGTTTTGAATAAAGAAACTCTTGATGATTTCAGCTCTGCTTTACAGACTTCAGTTTTCCTCCCACATCCTGGGATCATTAGCTGGCACCTCCGGAATTCCCAGTTGACTGGACGCCGACACAGGAGACACAGCTCATGGTATGTCTTTGCTAATTACTTCTCAGACGTCCAGCCTAGATTTTATTTGTTCATTGTCTATATTGGCTTCAGTGCACACCTAGGCATACTACAGGGTAAGATGGACTCCAGTGAATCAGTATCAGATGATGTCTCCGCGGCTTCCATATCTGATTTACAGGTATTATCGAGTGTTTTATTAGGGAGAGATGATGCAGGGACCTATTTTTAGACTGTAATTCTAAGGCGGAAAATTAGTTTTAAGTAACCCTTCCCTTGAAAGAAAAATTACATTGTTGGCTGAAAGTGAAATCAGCCTTTTCTGGAATATTCATTCACTGAAATTGTATAGAGAATGTGGCCGCATTCCCAGAGGTCTCCGTGTTTACAAAGAAATGGCACAATTCCAGCTGGACTCCAATTTTGCTGTAGCCTGGAAAGAGATTCATCTTGAGTACTCAAATAAACATATTAGTTTTAAAACAAAACAAAGAATATTCAAAAGTACTGGGTGAATGCAATAAAGCTAAGGTTGAGTACGAGCTGTGCACGTCTGTAAAATTGCCAGAGATTTGTTTTCAGAAACTGAATGAGAAATTAACAGAGCTCCAAATTGACATTAAAGAAAAGAAAAAAGGGAATTTTTTTAAGGGACAAACTCAATTATAATGTAGGCTATATTTTTCATTGGGACAAGAACAAAGGTACCAAATTTAATAGAAATAAAAAAAAAAAACGGCATGGCGCCTGGACCACTGATTCTGACTTTAGCGATTCAGAAAAAAAGGAAGAAAAATACTCAGCCGAAAGGTCCACCAACCATAAGAAATCCTGAAAACCCTTTAGGAGGAGAACCAGGTGAGGAGGGAGGCAAAAAAGGCATAAAGTGCAAGCATATAAACTGGAAGAACTAGATCAGTTGCAGATTATTAATCTGACTGATCTTAAAATTACTAATGATATGTATAGGCTTTTATCCACGGGATTAAATTTTTGTCTTTCTGACCAATTTGATGCAGCAGAGTTCAGAGTTGACTTAACGTATTTATTTAAGGCCACTAGGAAGATTCACCTGCATAAATCTTTTTGTAATAGCAGATTATTAACAATTTTAGAATAGATGGAGTTCCTTCTGTCTTTTATGCAGTCAGATTCTGACACAAATCAACATCCATTGTTTCCCCTGAGAATATGGTAGACCTTTTTATAACCAGGTATTGAAAGATACACAGTGCCTTATCTATCCTACTAGTAAACGTAATTTGTTCACAGGGTAAGAAACCACATTACATGAATTGAGGTCTAAAGCTGACATTATCGTACGTCAAGCCGACAAAGGCGGCAACATCATTTTGCTTAAAAAAAGTGATTATATGGCAGAAGCTCTCGGACAATTGAGTGACACAGACACATATACTAATTTATCATCCTACCCCATATTTAGGTTCAAAAGATTACTGAAAAATGTTATGGTGGGTTTACACACACCAATCATTGTATCCAATCTCTGAACCAATCTCTGGTTGCAGTGAAATCATGGACAGATTGCTCCATGTTGTACACAGCCACAAAATGGAACTATGTGTCCATGATTTCACTGCAACCAGAGATTGGTTCAGAGATTGGATACAATGATTGGTGTGTGTAAACCCACCATTATGGTTAGACAGGTGAGCATTGGTGTTCTTCCTAAAAAGACTGCTGAAAAACTTTGTCCTCCATTTCCATGTAAACCAAATTGGTGCCACCTGTCCAAAAATTCACAAATTTTTTAGATGCTGATGTAAGCATCGTTGATAATTTGATTAACATCAAAATTTTCAAAAAACAACGGCGACTTACTCTTTGTTGCACTTTCATAGTGCACATCCAAGGTTTACAAAAAAAGCTCTCCCTTTCAGCCAGGGTTTAATAACCCAGAGACTGCTTTTGAATCCCAGGTTCTTGAGGTAAAAAAAAACGCATTCTGAAACGTGGCTACCCTAAAAGGCTACTTAACGAGGCACACACTAAAGTTAAACATCTTTCCCCAAAAGATCCGTTGTTCAAACTCCATGAAAATTATAAGACTAAAAAGTTTATTTTTAATTTCAAATGTAAGGCAATGAATGGAACGATGTCCATTAAAAAGAACTGGCACTTGTCAAGCAATGATAAAGATCTAAAAGAGGTTGCAGATAGGTGCCCACTAATTACTTACAGTATAGACGGAGTACCACACTTAAGAACATTTTGGATAAAATACGCATTGATAGAGAGTTAAAAACTACAAACTGGCTGGAACGTTCTATACCTGTGGACAATTTTAAATGTGGCCATTGCAATTTTACTGCTCTCACAATGTTGTCACCAGCCCAATTCGTATTGGTAGCATTTTACATACAGTAAAAAGTTTGTTCACCTGTCAGAATAAATTTGTAGTATACCTGTTTTGCTTCTGCGGCTTTTTTTACATTGGGAGACGATCTGTACCATGTTCAGAGGGCACCTCAGATCGGTCTTAATAGGAAAAAGTGCACCTCGTCTTATTAAAAACATACATGACTGCTACCACAGCCACATGGTGTTTTAACATTTGCAGGCTTGGAGGAAATTAAACCATAATTATATGGAGGTGACAGGCATAACAAAAATTTACAGTGTGAGGTCACAAGGATTATTAAAGTTATAGTAATTGGCGATCACTCATTTATGAGTTTGGAGGTGCTAGTGGAAGGGTTAGGTAACCCGGATCCAGTCATATAATGGAAAACACTGCACAATCTGGTATGATTTGCAAGTGAATCTTTTTCTTTAATTGTGGGGATGAGTCAAAAAAATGCGACTGTGAATGACGTTTCGGCCACAGCCTCGTGGCCTTTAACAAAAAGTCGCTGTCAACAAAGCATAGAAAAAACTAGGTATAAAACGCGGAATATACATATAAACAAATTTACAACATTTTTTACAATCCTCAGATAAATAATACATGCTTAGTTTGTCTTAGAGGCATGGTTCCAGAAGGATAAGTGATGATCATTAATATTGAAAGACAGCAAGATTTAGGAAAGATTTGTATAGTTTGGTGGTGGTCACATAGAGTGAGTAGGGGTGGCATAGAGTATGATAGAATATATCTAGTTCTTATCTGTGACCCAAGGTATTCCCCTGATGGGTTGTTGATGTTAGAGGCAAAGATACCTGTGTTTGGCTGTAGGCAGGGGCGTAACTACAATAGGTGAAGGGGTTGCGATCACACCCAGGCCCTGCAGCCTAGGGGGCCCCAAAAGTCCCTTTGGTCCATAGAAAAAGACATACTATTTGCAATAATTGGGGGCCCGTTGGAGCTTTTGCATCGGAGCCCCAGGGCCTGCAGTTACGCCACTGGCAGTAGGCAAATAGAGTTAGGGTATGCATGGCTAGATGTAGTATCAAACCAGGTACTGATAAGTACTGTTCTGATGGAGAATCCATTGGTATTTTGTTCATCTGTTTTGCACCTGGGTTTGTGTGTTGCAAAGTGTAATGATAAATGCAGTAGGGTACAGTTGCATTATATATAGCTTGTGAACATCCCATTATTCAGCCTTTATATGATAAAAAGCATTAGGCAGGGAGTATCTGGTATTGTGGCACCATCCAGAATTGAGGAGAAGAGGCTGAAAAGGGGTTATGCATTTTTACAGCTGTACAAGAACAATTGTATATCATATATTTTCTAGAGGTCATGATTCCTGTGAAGTAGAATGATTTTGATTTATATTCCCTTAGGTAGAAAATATGTACAATATAAGCTGTGTTAAAAAAAAAAAAAAAATTAGTACATTCACAAGAGTCCAAACCCGTCAGCATATAAAGGTAAAGGAGAGAAAGGAATTAGGATTGCACTATGGTAAACGTAACTATATTCACAATGCATACTATGCTTACCATGTGGGGTGAGAAGAAGAGGACAAAGAAAGAACAAACTCAGTGTGTCTAAAAGGCAAAAAATTAAAATGGTATGTTAGTATTTCCATTCTATCTCTCTGTTAATGCCCCTAGGGGAAAGAGTGTCTAGAGTATATATCCAGATGGACTTTCTTTTTTTATTTGCAAAAAATATTTTATTTTCATAAGAACAAGTACATGATGAAATAGCAGTAAAATTACTTCAACCACAACTAAAACTCTAATAGACATTACCTAGTCATGTCCCATACTCTCTTCTTGTGTAGAGGTTGCAAACAAGTGGGACTAAAAACGAATATAAGAGGTGACCAAGGCAAGAAGTAGAAACGGATAGAAAGTAGAAAAAGAGAGAGGGGGGAAGGAAAAAGAAAAGGGAACACTAGAGGTGAGGGAATGCTGTTGTGAATGCTAGAATAGACTATGAACCTCGCAACCACAAATGAAATCCTGAAGTCTCTTTAATGAAATGCCATACGAGCCAAGTGCTCATGTGTCTGTCCCACTTGTTATTGTCTTGTGCCATATGCGATTCCATGTGTTACAAACTGTCATAGAAAAAGTATCAAGACCCAGACGGAGGGGAAGGGGAGGCAACCACATTAAACTCCTCAAAGAAAGAGAGTCCTTCTGGATATATACTCTAGACACTCTTTCCCCTAGAGGCCTTAATAGAGAGATAGAATGGTAATACTAACATACCATTTTCATTTTTTGTCTTTTAGACGCACTAAATTTGTTCTTTCTTCTTCCTCTACTTCTCACTTCGCACGGTAAGCATAATATGGATTGTGAATATAGTTAGGTTTACCATAGTGCAATCCTAATTCCTTTCTCTACTTTACTGTTATATGCTGACTGATTTGGACTCCTGCTTATGTACAATTTTTTTTTTCTAACACAATTTATATTGTACATGTTTTCTACCTAAGGGAATATAAATCAAAATCATTCTACTTCACAGGAATCATGACCTCTAGAAAATATGATATACAATTGTTCTTGTACAGCTGTAAAAATGCATAACCCCTTTTCAGCCTCTTCTCCTCAATTCTGGATGGTGCCGCAATACCAGCTACTACCTGCCTAATGATTTTATCATATAAAGGCTGAATAATGCGATGTTCACAATCTATATACAATGCAACTGTACCCTACATTACAGTGCTTCTCCTTGCCTTATATTGTCTTGATTCCCTGGTCCTCTACACTTTCTGTATCTATTAAACTCTCTTACAGCTCTCCACCATCAACACACTAACAGAGCCAGCCCACACAACGAAATCCAAAAAGGCTTAGGTAACAGCCCCCTAATCACAGTTGCCATGCTAAGCAGCGGCCTGTTCCTGCATACAAGTCTGTTTACTACGTCACTTTCCGATCATGTGACCACGAGCATTCCGGAGACTTCACCACTTAACAACCATACCCACAACAAATTATAGGCCTGTTCAATACGCATGAGGTGCACCATCCAAGGAATTCCCCGTAACTTAAAGAAAGCAGATGTATATTGGGACCCCATACTTTTAGAGCTATGCAATATCCAATAACACTAAATTTGAGAAATTTTCTCCTCAGGCTACCTAGACCAGCCCACACAGAGTAAATATACTGCATCTATCATTAAACTTTGCAACACACAAACCCAAGTGCATACAGATGAACAAAATACCAATGGATTCTCAATAAGAACAGTACTTATCAGTACCTGGTTTGATACTACATCTAGCCATGCATACTCTAACTCTGTCTATTTGTCTACAGCCTAACACAGGGATCTTTGCCTCTGACATCAACAACCAATCAGGGGAATACCTCGGGTCACAGATAAAAACTAGGTATATTCTATCCTACCCTATGCGCCCCTTCTCACTCTGTGACCACCACCAAACTATACAAATCTTTCCTAAATCTTGCTGTCTTTCAATATCAACGATCACCACTTATCCTTCTGGAACCATGCCTCTAAAGGTACCGTCACACACGGCAATTTTGCAAGCAATTTCACTGGCAATTTGCTGGTTGCAGTGAAATCATGGATACATGGTTCTGTTTTGTTGCCGTGTAGAAATGGAACCATGTATCCATGATTTCACTGCAACCAGCAAATTGCCAGTGAAATTGCTTGCAAAATTGCCGCGTGTGACGGTACCTTTAGACAAACTAAGCATGTATTGATTATCTGATGATTGTAAAAAATTTTGTAAATGTGTAGATATGTACATTCCGCGTTTTATACCTTGTTTTTTCTATGCTTTATTCACAGCGACTTTTGTTAAAGACCACGTCATTCACAGTCGCATTTTTTGCCTCATTTCCACAAATAAAGAAAAACATTCACTTGCAAATCGTACAAGAGTGTGCAGTATTTCCCTTATTTGACATGGATTATTAACACAGGCGCTCCAAGAAACATCTGAGAACCCTTGGATTAAATTATTCCATGTTGTATCTGGCGCGGATGAGGGTGGTCGCCCTGGGTGGCATTAACTTTTTCCTAAATGCTGAAGACACCATGAAGTGGTTGGACCAGCATGAAGGCCCTATCTGATCAGGATCCACCTGACCTGGACAGCAGTCTACCGGAGTCCTATGCAGTATTGTCTTCAGACTCTCGTTCTTTTGTCTCCCCTTTTCTTCTTTTTTTTTTCTTCTCTACATGTCTTTTGCTCAAAGAACTTTTTTACATTCTCTTGAGGGACTCTATGTGCATTATACTGGGTCTCCCGGCATACTTGGGACTTGGGAACCCCGCAGAGACCAAAGATAAACGTACATTATTTTATGCATTTATGTCTTCGATGCCACAAGATTTAATATGCGGATTTAATCTTCTATAGCAGGATGCCATCTTAGCCTCGAGTGCCTTTCCTGCTCATATGGGCGTGCAATGAGAGCATATTCGCCCGCTCTCTCAGTGAGAGAGAAAGCTAAAATTTATTGGTGTTTTGTTTGTTTTGTTTATTTTGTCAGGGGTTCTAAAGGGATTGGTGGGGATTGGAGGGGGAGGAATAGGAAATTTATTGAGGGGGTTGGTTAGGGACTTTTTGGTGAAAACTCATTGAGATGCTCATTGATGGGTGGCGGGATGCTTGGATAGAGAAAGGCCTTACGAATTCATGTTAAACTTGTAATGAGGTTCAGTATTGCAATGCTTAGCAAGATCCCAGAATTGCACAGGATACTTAGTGAGAATGGTGGGGGAGGTTAGGATCATTAGCTGGAATGTCAGGGTTTTATCGGACACACTTAAAAGAGCGGCAGCTTTTCAGCATCTCCAGTCTCACAAACCCTCCATTTGTCTTTAGAAAATTACTAGAGATAAGCTACACACAATAAATAGGCGCTGGATCCGTCAAGGCTACCATTCTACTTACTCTGCCTACTCCAGAGGTGTCTCCATTCTAATATACTTATCTCTCCCATTTGAGTTAATTAAGGCCCATCTTGATGTAGAAGGGCAATATGTTTATCTAATTTGTAAGTTATGCTATACAGTGCTCTCCATTGCAACATTGTATATTCCACCTCCGTATTCTAGTACAATACTAAAGAAAATATTCTCTATGTGTACGGGATACTGCTTCTAATTATTGGGGACATGAATAATATTATGGACACACATTGGGATAGCGGTAAGCTTGAAGCTGTGAGGGTGGAGGGGAATACAACCCCTTTTGGTATTTTCATCAAAGAAATGGCACTGATTGACCTGCGGAGAGTTAGATTCCCCAAAGCTTATCAATATTCCTGCTAATTGCCTACACATAATTCCCTTTCCCGTATAGATCTAGCATTGGAAATCTCACTGTTAGATGACCTGATGGGAAATATTCAGTTCTTGCCCAGGTTTGTTTCAAACCATAGCCCTCTGAGTGTCACGCTTAGGCTGAAGGCACACTGGCGTGAGAGTCGTGCAAGTGCATTGCGAGAAAAACTCGCATTGCACTTGGGTCAGTATGAGTAAATGATACTGGTCCCATTAGCGTGTTGTACTCGCATTGCACTCGCCTTGCTGCGATTGCATGTGATTTCCTTGCGCAAGTGACCCCTTAAAGTATATGGGTGCGAGTCAAACTCGCACCCATATAGCACACGGTGCGATAGTCGCACGCGTGTGCTTTCATAATTGCATCAAACTCTGTGGCTGTCAAAGCCGCAGAGTTTGAATTTGCCGGGTTGCCTGTACAGTTAAAAATCATCTTACGCCGCTGTCACAGCGGTGCAAGATGATTCTTAAAAACCCAGCTGTAGAGTTAATTTTACATTTTCTGTGGTGTTGCTGCATATTAACTGCATCTGCAGCCTCTGTGCAGCATATCAGCACAGAGGCTGCAGATGCGGTTAATAAACTGGAATATGTAGGGTTAACCGAGTCTTTGTGTGGTGCCAGCATGTGTTCAGGGAGTGACCACATTCCCTGGACACATGCTGACATGACACAGTGGCTGCGCAGGGGTTAATATGTGTATTACCTAAAAGCCGCTAATTGTTGGCATTTATAAAATTACATGAAATGCCGGTGGCTCCAGAGTTCAGAAGCTGTCCGAGGTACTGTACGCATATTGCGTACAGTACCAGCCGCTATGTGAATGAAATTCAGGAGCTGCCCCTGCTGCCGTGGTCCTGAATCCTCAGCAGGGGACAGCTCCTGGTGCTGAAGTTTAGCAGCGCTCACTGCTAAACTCCAGCAGTCGGCTGGATGCTCCCGGATGTGGAGTGATCCAGTGCCATACACTCGTATGTTAGGGGGTGCCGGATTGCGCCTGATCCAACAAAAAATCGGAGCCGGGAGCCGGACGCCATTTACTGTACACTGTTTGAGTACAGTACCAGCCGCTGTCCTTAGTGCTGAAGTTTTAAGATCATCACCCTGGCCAGCGCACCGGAGTTTATATGTATGCTGGGCAGGAAGCTGATCTTACGAATTCAGCACTAAGGACAGCAGCTGGTACTGTACGTAATTTGCATACATTACCGCTGATAGCTCCTGAACTCAGGAGCTGCCAGCATTTCATGTAATTTTATAAATGCCAACAATTAGCTTCTTTTAGGTAATACAAATATTAACCCTTGCACAGCCACTGTTTCATGTCAGCATGTGTCCAGGGAGTGTGGTCCAGGGAGTGTGGTCACTCCCTGGACACATGCTGGCACCACAAAAAAGACTGGGTTAACCCTGCATATTCCAGTTTATTAACCACATCTGCAGCCTCTGTGCTGATATGCCGCACAGAGGCTGCAGATGCAGTTAATATGCAGCAACACCGGTGCAAGATGATTTTTAACTGTACCGACAACCCGGCAAATTCAAACTCTGCGGCTTTGACAGCCGCGGTGTTTACATTCACCGATAAATGCTGTTCGCAGTCCTGACATTTGCTTCAGGACACTGGACAGCATCACAGTCATATGCACCACACATGCATTCACCCAGCACACTTGCAGCACACTCACATGCATACAGCCATGCACACTCACCCACGTGTACCACACTCGCACCACACTCACACAAATCACGCATTACACTCGCATCACTGTCATGCATCAAACACGTTCCATGTTTGATGCATGACAGTGTGCCCTCAGCCTTAAGATAGGGAACAGGTCATGTAAATTATGGAGGCTAAATCCTTTCTTGATAAACATAATTGAGTAGGACAAGATCTCTAAAGAACTAATTGAATTCTTCCTGTTAAATGAGGTTTTGGCATCTATACAAGTGATGTGGGAAGCAATGAAAGCTTACTTGAGGGGTCTATTCATCAAGGGTATAGCAAGAGTTAAAATTAAAACTAAAAAAGAAGATCAGGCTGTCTTTCTGGAACTTGTTTCCGCGGGGTCGAACTAGTGGAGTGTCACTCTGCCTCAGCTCAAGGGTGCCTCCTTTTGGCCCAAACGCAGGCCAATAAAACCCTCCTGCAAAATGCGGACTGTAAAAGAGCTTTCCATAAATTAACCTTCTTTGAGGAGGGAGAAAAGATGGGCTATCTATTATCTTTCATTTCTTGGGCGCAAATTAAACACCTCATATATACTCTCTGCGCTCCGAGAATGGTGATCTTGTTAATACTACTGGTGAGATACTAGAGTAATGTTGTCCTTCTACGAGTCCTTATAATCTACACAGGCCCATCTTTCTGAGAGTGAGGTTCAGGAGTTTCTGAGTAGGATTAAACCGACAAGATTGGGGGAGTGGCCTGTGAGGCAATGTGAGAGGTCGCAGCACAGAGCTCTCCCGCCCGAGATCCTGTGTTGGGCTGTGACTGCCGCTCGGCTGGGCACATTGAAAGACACAACAGTGCACCGGAAAATCCCTGGACCCCGAGGGAGTGATTTACGGCAGCAGGAGCAGAGGCGATGACCCGTAGGAGACAGCGGGACACAGGCTCCATGGACACACACAGGTCCCAAGATGGGGCAGAGTCTGTGTAGGAGGCGAAGAAGAAAAATAGAGCATGGGAGCGGAGGATGGCAGCAGCAGCCAGACTGGAGAGGTTTGTGAGAGTGGAGGAAGAGAAGGGGCAGGGGAGAGGGGACAGAGACTCTGAGGCTGAAGATTCAGTGGAGGAACTAGAACAGCCTGGGAAGGAGCAGGAGGAGGGGGCTGATGAAGCTGTTAATGGCCCCAGGAGAGAGACTGTCACTGGACACACAGGGATGCAGGCAGCATCTGCAGAATCTGAGCCCACACTTAAAGATATATTTGCAGCAGTTAACTTTTGCAAGGATGCCCTGACTACACTCACTCAACAAGTACAGGGCATGCAGAGTGAGATTAAAAGCATAAAGTCTGACATGAGGAAAGCGGCTGCAAGAACACGAGAGGTGGAGGACAGAGTCAATGTGGCGGAGAATGATATTGTGCAGCTGCAGAAAGGTCACAAACTTTGTGCTAAACACTTAGCGGACGTCATGGCCAAAAACGAAGACTTAGAAAATCGATCCCGCAGGAACAATATAAAAATAGTGGGGGTGCCTGAGAAGGCTGAAGGTGCTAACCCCGCCGAATTCATAGAGAACTGGCTCCTGCAGAAACCGGGGACGAAAGTACTATCTAAAGTATTTGTGGTGGAAAGGGCCCATAGAGTCCCGATGAGACCACTAGCCCCTGGATCAGCTCCCCGTGCCATGCTGGCCAAAATCTTAAACTACAGGGACAGAGATGCAATCTTGAGGAATGCAAGGAATTCGGAAGACATGACTATTGATGGTCACAACATATCTATATATTCTGACTATTCGCCTGCGGTACAGAAGCTTAGAATGAGATTCAGAGAAGTGAAGAGGAGACTGAGAGGTTATGAGATTCAGTACTCGATGCTTTACCCAGCCAAGCTGAGAGTGGTTGTATCAGATGGGGTGCAGTTCTTTCAGTCCCCAGAGGAAGTCTCGAACTGGATGGATCGCAATGATAAGACGCTGCAGGACCAAGGAAAGGGTTGAGCAGTGATATGCTGGACTGTAGTTTGTTTTTGTTACACTTTTTTCACCTTTTTCAATTAATGCGATTTGACAATGGGACTATGGAACATAATGTCTGGTGTTCTGGTTACTGACATAATTGAGATCCTATCTGGGCTAATGGAGGAGCCGTGTAGTAGCGGCAGTTTACGAAGGTTTACCAACTGTTTATGTTATGTTAACTGTTTAATAAGGGCGGGACAGCACGGTAAACGTAGATAAGGTTGTAGATTACTAGGTTATTGGCGTACGGTTGTAGCGGAGTAGTGAGGGAGTAGTTGGGCGCTATTTACCCACTCTCAGGAGAGAGGAGACAAACAGTATCGGGTATGGGGAAGGGGGGAGTTGGGGTTGGGGGGGAAGGGAGGGGAGGAAGGGAGGGGGGACCCTGAGGAGGGTGGGGGAGGGTACTCATGAACGGGATGAGATTGGGAAGATGTGGGGAGACGTTGTGGTGGAAAATGTTGGGTATCATGCCACTAATGTAACACTATGGCGAGATAGATTCAAATTATAAGTTGGACCGTCAGGGGTCTAGCAGACAGGAGTAAGAGGGCAGTGGTGTTACGTCATTTGTTGTCCTTTAAGCCATCAATACTATGCTTATTAGAGACACATTTGATCAGGGAGAGGTGTGGTGTGTTGGCAAGGTCCTGGATTCGACATGCATATCATGCTACCTATTCTAGTTATGCAAGGGGGTTTCGGTCCTGGTTCACGCCTCAGTACCGTATGAAGAAGTGGAAGTAAATGTGGATAAAGATGGGCAGTATGTGTTTGTGGTGTGTCGGGTGTATGGACAGATGATGTGTCTAGTCGCAGTATATTTCCCTCCGCCATATTTAGATAGCAAACTTCACGAGATCATGGACCTGGCCGGGCGCAGGGTGGGACTACCAATACTAGTTGTAGGGGATATGAATAATGTTCTGAATTGGTCCTTGGATAGGGAAGGGCGTGGGCAGGGGCCCGGGGAGAGTGAAGTTGAGACTCCCTTTGCTAGGCATGTTACTGAATTGGGTTTTGTGGATTTATGGAGAATAAGGAATCCAGGAGTACGATGTTTTTCGTGCTTCTCAGCCTCGCACAACTCCATGTCCAGAATAGATTTGGCATTGGGAAATAGACAGTTGGATAGGATGATTAATAAGGTGGAATACCTGAATAAGGTAATGTCTGACCACAAACCAGTGGAGCATGGCGGAGAGAGGACATGGCACATTGAGGGAGCAACACACACGAGTAGTAGAATAGTGAGAATTATAACTTTATTAGTGCAATAGACCAAACAAGATTAAAAACATTTAAAACCATAGGGTGCCACAGCAGAACACACCGCTGAACATATGTACAGATACAATGCTGACAAGATATGAGCAGGGTATGACACAATATCGGTGATCACAACAGGTTTGACAAAATACAGGATTGAGTTATAGGGAGAAACCCGAGGGTGGGGGATGAGAGCAGGTACGAGAAGTACTAGTGCTCCTTTACCATAATAGTTCACGTAAATGCGCTTGTTAGCCCAATTTAGGGTAATATATAATTGTGTCATATCCTGCTCATATTTTGTCAGCATTGTATCTGTACATATGTTCAGTGGTGTGTTCTGCAGTGGCACCCTATGGTTTTAAATGTTTTTAATCTTGTTTGGTCTATTGCACTAATAAAGTTATAATTCTTACTATTCTACTACTCATGTGTGTTGCTCCCTCAATGTACCATGTCTTCTCTCCGCCATGCATATCTGTCCCCCTTGGCACGGTGAGCGACCACTCCTTCCCCTGATATAATTCAGATCATTGCGGTGCACCCTGTTTTCTGTTAAAAAACACAAACCAGTGGAGGTCAACATACAGATCGGGCCGAGAGGTGGGGCTCATGGGAGAGATTGGAAGATTCACCCAACATGGCTGAAAACGATTGATATGGAACGTATTAAAGGGGAAATAGTTATTTTTTCAGGATAATGAAGGAAGTGCAGCTGTGGGAGTGGTGTGGGATGCTATGAAAGCCCACCTGAGAGGTCTTTTTATACGGGACATTTCAAGGTGTAAATCTGAATCTAGAAGGGAGGAGCAGGAGGCTATGGAGGGACTGAGATTGGCAGAAAGGGAGGCGGTGAGCTTGCCCACCCTGGAGACACAAAGGAAATTGAAAAGGGCGCAGGAGGAGGTTGATAGAATTCATATGGGCTCGGCAAAAAAAAGACAGGAGTTTCAGAGAGTGGCCTTTTTTGAAGACGGTGAAAAAGTGGGCCATTTGTTATCAGTGGTGGCAGTGGCACAGAGGGATTCGTCATATGTATATGCTTTACGGGATAGAGAGGGTAGTATGGTGGAGGATACTGGGGGTATATTGAATATTTTTAAACAGTTTTACGAACACTTGTACACCTCCGGGCTTACGTCCTCTAGGGAGGATATTGTGAACTATGTGGAAGTAGCCAACCTTAAACAAATACAAAATGAGGAAAAACTGATTTTGGATAAACCATTGACAATGGAGGAGTTGGAAGAAGCGTTGGTATCCATGGCAAATGATAAGGCTCCTGGGGGTGACGGGTTGCCTGTGGAGGTGTACAAACAACTTAAGGATGTGCTGTTACCCAGGCTATGTCAGGTATTTCAGGAGGCCTTGGGAGAGGGACGTCTGCCAGACTCCATAAGGGAGGCCACCATAGTGGTTCTTCCGAAGGAGGGTAAAGACAAGTATAAGGCTGAGTCGTATAGGCCCATTTCATTGCTGTCGGTAGATGCTAAGTTGTTATCCAAAGTTATGGTACGTAGGTTGAAAGGTGTGGTGTCGGGCTTGATTCACCCTGATCAGTCTGGCTTCATGCCGAGTAGGTCAACCGCAATCAATCTACGAAGATTGTATGTCAATATGCAATTGCCGGCAGATAATGCAGGTTGTAGAGTAGTTGTGTCTTTGGACGCTCATAAAGCGTTTGACAGCATAGAGTGGGACTATTTATAGGCGGTATTAGATAGAATGGGCTTTGGACAGACGTTGCTTCAATGGGTAAAGTTGCTTTATTCCTCCCCGCTGGCCTGTGTAAGGGTGAATGGAAGAAGATCGGATAAATTTGCTCTCACCAGAGGTACCCAATAGGGATGCTCTCTATCTCCGTTATTATTTGCCCTTACGATTGAACCACTGGCTGCTCATATTAGACAGTCAGTTGAAGTGGTTGGCTTTAAATATGGTCAGGTGGAGGAAAAGATCACACTTTATGCTGATGTTATACTCTTATTTCTGCAGGACCCCCGAGATGCACTTACACATGCAGTGGAGGTAATTGAGAAATTTGAAGCAATGTCGGGATTGCGGATAAATTGGGAAAAATCCAGTTTATTGCGATAGACAGGGATGATGAAGCAGAGGTGGGAACTATAGAATGTGCTGAGCTCAAAGTTGGAGAGCAATTTAAATATCTGGGCATGAAGATAGCGTTACCGGTTACAGATTTTGTCCGATTGAATGTAGACCCGTTGTTGATCAACCTAGAAGATAAGGCACAAGCATGGTCCAAATTTCGTCTCTCAGTGGTGGGCAGGGTGAACCTGGCCAAAATGATCCTTATGCCTAAGTTTCTTTACGTGCTTCATAACTCTCCTGTGTGGCTCCCGTGGGGGTTGTTCCAGAGGTTAAACTCTCTATTTAGGGATTTGGTATGGGGCAGGGGGCAACCCACAATTAAACTTGAAATCTTGCAACGGCCAAAGTCGGAAGGGAGAATTGCTTTACCAAATCCTTGGATTTATTTTTTAGCGTCCCAGAGCCAGCATCTTAGAGGGTGGGTATCGAGAGGGCAGGGAGACTGAGTAAAAAATGTTTGGAACTTATGACTGGCAGGTCCCCACTGGTACAGAATTTGGAGGCGGGAGATCTGGGACAGTTTGGAGGGAGGTTTCCCACCATGTGCTTGGTAAAGAGGGTGTGGTCTTGAGTGAAGAAACTGAGGGGCATAAGTGGCTTCACGAAATATACTCCTGTGTGGATGAATAGAAACTTAGGTGAACTCTGCAAGTTGGGAGGTCAGAGAGCATGGACACGTGGTGGTCTTGAGTATCTATGGCAGCTTGAAGAGAAGGGGAGGTTGAAGTCCTTTGAGTCATTAAAGCAAGACTTTGGGATCCCGGACACAGATGGGTTCTTATATCACAGGGTGGCACATGCCTATAACAGACAAAGGAGACTGAGTAATCTCAAGATTCACAAGGACATAGTGTTGGACTATATTTGTATGGACGGTGACACTAAAGAAGTGATTTCGACTATATATGGCGATCGGTTGCATACATTCTTGCTGCGGCATCCTATACGGGCTCGGGATAAGTGGGAAGAAGAAATAGGGGAAATAAATGATGAGGTGTGGGACATTCTACTGGAATATGGTCCGAAGTTGTCTTTGAGTGAGCCGGGTAGGATGTCGCAGCTCTATTTGGTGCACAGAGTTTATAGATCGCCTGAGTTTTTACATAGGATTGGGGTCAGGAGTACATCAGAATGTCCGCGATGCATGCATGAGGGTGCGGGAGTGCTACATATGATGTGGGAATGTCCGAGACTGCAAGCTTTTTGGATGGTTGTGATAAATTTGATTGAGGGAAGGTATGGATGCGTGATTCCGAGAATACCAATTGTGTGTGTGTTAGGTTATGTGGAAGAAATAAATGTGACGAGTGTGCAGAAGATTGCGGTGGCAAGATTGTTATTCATGGCGAGGAAGTTGATTGCGAGGGCGTGGATCAGGGCCGAGCCTCCCTCCAGGATGGATTACTTACGACAAGTGGCGTATATCATACGAACAGAGGAGAATATATATAAGAAAAGGAATGCCTTTACAATGTTTGAAAAATTGTGGGATCCATGGTTGCGGGTGGAGGATATTGTGTGAGGAGGTGTATGAGCGACGACTGTGACGAATGTTTTCTTTTATACTGCTGGACCTGTGGCTAAAGAAAAAGATGGAGGATGTATATACGAAGATTCTAGATATAAGTGCTATTGTTTGTATAGAAATGCATACAGGGAATCTGTTCATGAGTATGGAGGGTGGGGGGTGGGATCCATAGTTGGGTTTATATCATATAAAAGGTAAAATAATGTGATATTGCCTTTCTGATGTGTGTTGCAACATTATACTGAGTTTAATAAAAAAACATCTGAACAAAAAAAAAACTGACAAGATTGTCTGAGGTGGATAGATGTACTCTCGATGAACCTTTGTCGCTAGAAGAGCTGGAACGCGCTTTAGCATCCATGCCTGGGGATAAGGCATCTGGAGCCGATGGTTTGCCCACAGAAGTCTGTAAAAGATATAGTGAGATTATGCTCCCTAAGCTGTTGAACCTTTATAATGATGACTTTGCAGGGGTGAGGTGGGGGTGGGAAACACACTGCCGCCCTCTATGCAGGAAGCAACAATCACAATCCTTCCCACAAAATATATGGATCCCCAGCTCCCAGAGTCATACCAGCCAATTTCACTGTTAACAGTAGTTATTAAAATACTAGCTAAAGTGCTCTCAAACAGGCTGGCGGGAGTCATTACTGAAATTGTTCACCCCAATCAAACTGGCTTTATGCCAAATAAGTCTACGGCTGTTAACATAAGACGCCTACTTTTGAATATGCAGCTTCCTGCAGAAAACACCGGGCAGATGGTGGTGGTGTCCCTTGATGCAGCTATAGCCTTCAACAGCATCGAGTGGGGGTATCTATGGCAGGTGCTGCAGGAGATGGGAGTTGGGTCTAAATTTATTACTTGGATTAAGTTACTTAACACTGCACCCACAGCTAGTATCAAAGACAATGGGGACATGTCAAGACATTTTAAATTATACAGAAGGACAAGACAGGGTTGCCCATTGTCCCCATTGCTGTTCGCAGTCGCCATAGAGCCATTAGCAGCCTAAATTAGGAACTCTCCCGGGGTGGTTGGATTTAGATACCAGGGCATTGAGGAGAAAATCGCACTATATGTGGATGATATTCTTCTATTTTTAGAAAACTATGGAGAGTCTTTAAACTAGGCCATGGGAATTATCAAACACTTCGGTCGATTGTCAGGTTTTACCATCAACTGGGGCAAGTCAGTTTTTTTCCCGTTGGATAGCCTGGTCAGCCCTTCTGGAGTTCAGCATGCTCAGTTGGAGGTGGTTGTGCAGCTTAAATATTTGGGTATAATCATATCTCGCTCTAATAAAGGATATGAAAAGCATAATGTTAGCCCCCTATTAGAAAGTATCAAGAGTAAAGTTGCGGCGTGCTGCAAATTACAACTAATTGTACAACTAGTGGTGGGAAGACTGAACCTTATCAAAATGGTACTTATGCCACAAAACCTCTATGTGTTGCACAATGCCCCTATATGATTGCCACTAAATAGATTCCACAAATCAACACACTGTTCTGTAATATAATGTGGAGGAAGGGGCATCTGATAGTCACATTGGAGACACTACATAGGCCTAAGGATGAGGGTTTATTGGCATTTTCCAACCCATGGGTATATTTTCTAGCTGCCCAGTGTCAACACTTGAGGGGTTGGAAAGAACATCCAATGCAAGATTCAGCATCAGGCATCATACAGGTGGTGGTCGGGCGAGCCCCACTTATCCACAGCTTTGAGGCAGGCAAGTTCAGGGGTCTGTCAAAATATTCCAAATTGGAGATGATCGATAGAGTGTGAGATATGGTCAAACAAATAAGGGGAATAGAGCACTTGACCATTTATACTCCTGTTAGGGATAATGTATTGCTGCCTGAATTTTACAAATTGATTAATTTTGATAACTGGAAAAGGGGTGGGGTATTCTCTGTGTTAGTCAGTTGATCCAGGGTAGCTCCCTAAAATCCTTTGCGTCTTAAAGAGGAGTTTGGCCTATCAGACAGTGGTCTATTTAAATACCTCCAAGTACAACATGACTATAGAGCACAGAAGAGGATCAGCGCTATGGAAATTGATAAGGATATTGTAATGAACACTATTTGCGCTTCTGGTCCTACCAGAGGAGTAATATTGATTATTTATGGAGACTTAATGTACATCTTTCTCGAGAGGTGCGCTCTGTGGATCAAACAGAAATGGGAGGTAGAGGTGGGAAATCTTTCAGGGGAAATATGGTCCTCAGTGTTGGCGTATGTCCCGCTTCTCTTGATCAGTGAACCCAAAAGACTCTCACAATTATACTTGATACATAGGGCATGTAGAACAGCGGACCTTTTGTGTAAAATGGGGCTTAAATAAGACTCCGGGTGCCCCAAGTGCTCTGGCGAGAATGTGGGAATACTCCACATGTTTTGGGAATGTCCTGGACCTTGTGCCTATTGGGTGGTGGTGTTTAATCTTATTGAGCGGGCCTATGGGTGTATAATACCTAGAGATCGCATAGTGTGCATTCTGGGATATGTGGAGGAGGTGCATGTGTGGGAGGTGGAAAACATTGCTGTTGCTTGTTTATTATACACGGCCAGGAAACTAATAGCTACGCAATGGATCTCCGAAAATCCTCTGTCAAGAAGGGAATATATTAGATGGAAAATGGTGTATATACTAAAAAAAACAGGTTGAAATATTTTGTCAAATTATGGTCCCCACGGCTAGAACATTTTCCCTGTAAGAATCATAGATGACTGGTGCTGTCTGCTGGTTGTATGACAATCCATCCTGCTGAGTAGTCAGTTCTATTCTCCCTTGCCATGTCTCTGCAGCGCTGGATCTAAATGTACATATGTTATCATAACTCATTGTTGATGGCTCTTGAAGTACTGTCGCTGTGTGAAAAGTCTATACTGAGTTTTGTGGGTGGTTGGGTTAGGGTGGTCTGTGGGAAAGTGGTTAGGGCTATGCATTATACACGTGCATAATTTGAAATCCTTGTGCTCAAAGTTTACTGTACCCCTTTTCTTATTGTAACAGGTCTAAAATTAATAAAAAATTACTTGAAAAAAACAAAAACAGACTCTCAAGGCCTTTTTGGCCTTCATGACAAAAATGATCTGTCTGTATCTGTCATTCCGGTTTTTAATCCTTTTTTTAATTTGTCTATGCTGTTCTGTGCACAGGGTGGATAGCTTAAATGTAGATTTGATGTCTTTTTTTTTTTCTTTCTGTTACATTTGTTGATTGTGTCAGTTCTGTGCAGTGATATAATAAATTAGCATATGCTAATATAATGCTCGATACAGTCACTTCCTAATGGATCTGTAGAAGCACTCACACGCAAAACAGTTGTAGTTGAGTCAGTCGACAGGGTAGAGGGTACTCAGATACCGGAACATATGGTCACTTTGATGGGGGATCACGGCTGGTCGGTTCCCAGTTCCGTGCCCTGGACCCTCAATGGCGGGGATGGTCGGGGATGATGATGATGGATGAGGAAATGGTAACGTGACGCCACCTGTGGTACCTGGTAATGTGGATACCAGCGCCGCAGCCGGCCGCTGAGGTGATGGAGGTGCAGCTCAGAGTAGTACAGCTCCCCACAGGTGGAGCTTTACCTCAGGGCAGCGGGGGTGGATGAGGGGAGTCATTGTCCTCACCTCTTTGATGCTGTAGGAGCCCTTGGGGCACCGGAGGAAAGGAGCAAAGACACCACTTCAACTCAAACGTTTCTTTACTGGTATTGGGCAGATGATGAAGTACACAGTACAGTCTGGTTTAGCGGCGATGTAGCTACAGATTTTGAGGTAACTTTGCAGAGTCTGTCGGTGGTACATTTTTAATATCTTTCTGGGTCTGGGTTCCTCTTTAACTCTCTTTAACCACACTGAAGAGCCCGTTCGCCAGTCTCCTGGTCTGTTACTGTTAGGTACAGTCGGTTCCTTACCGGTACGGACAAGAGCGACAAGAAGCTAATCCTCCTGCCACCGGAATTCGGTCCTTTCAATAAAGTGTTCTGGACCCAATTTGGGACAGAGGTATGGATTCAGTCCGTGGCGCTATGGCTTCCTTATGTCGGTCCCACAGCTTGTCAGTTTGCAGTCAGGAATAGACTAACTGACTGCCTCGGCTTCGGTATGCCGGTGACAACCTCGGACTCCGCAGCCAGCTCCAACCGGTCCTGGATTGTCCCCTTCGGTGTCTGGGTCACCCCTCTCCAAAGAGGTGCCCTCCTGTCACAGATGCAGTCTCCTCAGCACTGTCCTCCTGCTCTCTCACTTGCTGACAGACTGGAACTAACTACCACTCAAGTCTCCCACTCTACTCTAGGCTCCACTCCCCTGGGACCTACTGAATATCCAGTCCCCTATCCTATGGTGGCCTATTGTATGAGTGCTTATAACAGACTCTGTAAGAACCCCATATCCATGACTACAGAGCCACTACACCTTCTGTTTGGGGTGCAGTACCTCCCTGTGGCGCCTTGCCATAGGGCGCCATATAGGCCTGTGCTCCAGCTTCCCTCCTTGCTCTCCCCTGCTCACGGCTGTACCATGCTGTAAACTTGTAACCTGTTTTGAATAAAGAAAGGATTTTATCTGGATGAATGCAACTCTGCTTTACGGACTGTCTGAAATATGACCTCACAGCCTGCCCCACGTCCTCACAGCCAACACCATCTATATCCACACAGCCAGCCTCTTGAATCGCTCCTCAGCCAGCCACAGGCATTCAGCACTGTCAATTTTTTCTCCTCCAAAGTGCTCCCCCTCAGAATGTAGTGTCCTGGGCGAGTGCCTACCCTGCCTACCCCTCGTTCCAGCCCTAGCATGATGAATCTCAGTAACACAGGGACTGACATGTCATTGGTGCAGCCGGTACAGTCCCACAGGGGTCAAGGGTCAAGGAAACTAAAATATCACCTCCAAATCAGCAGGCAGCTTCTCCCATAAACAAAACTAATCTAATGCAAAGTGCCCATATACTGCTCTTGAATTGGGTGTGTTCTCTATCTATGTCAGCCACTGCAATAACATGATATTCTAGCATATACTTACACATATACTTTCAAGAACGTTCAGTTGAATGATCATGTGACTCCTTGTGCCAGATGTTTATTATTACTACCTTTGATTTCATCTGCCAGGTGGAAAGTTGGGAGGCTCCAATATGCAGGTTAGGTAATCAATATCAGAATGGGGGGAGCGGGTGACACCAACAACCCCACCAATCAGTTGGTATTACCTTCAGATGTATAGTGAGCAATACCACAGCTCTGTACACTGTTTAGTGGCTGCTGGGTACTGCAGATCAGCTACTGTTGCAGACAACAGGAGCTAATCTATAGTAGGTGGCATCAGCCACTAAACAAATTATAGAGCTGTGTTTTTCCGCTCTATATACTGTTTACATTGGTCACTACCAGTGGTGAGAATAGCTGATCAGTCAGGTTGCCAGGTGGCAGACCTCTTAAGAAGTAAAATGCTGTAACACTCTACATGATTAGACTATGTGTATCGCTTGAATCATAATGAAAAGCAGGGCTATAGTGTACAACTAAAGGTGTATCTAGAAAGAGAAAACAGTAGTGACTGTACCTGAGAAAATGAAATGAGAGTCTTAGCTTCAACACTGGTGCCACTGCGAAGACCCCGGTAACTGCGCCAAAGTGCTCTCATAATACCAGGTCCTATACTAACACTGTGTGCTGTGTGCTGTGTGCAATTGCTGGAATGCGTTATAAGCCTAAGAATGCAATTAAAAACAGCTGATATAGTGTGTCTCTGGACCAGGGCTACAGTAAGATGGAGGGATAGGCGTAGCTACAGGGCGGGGGAAGGGAGCACAGTCCAAAATTTGAAAAGTATGTATATAATTTATGGATTGGCATCACCTAAGTTCGAGGTGCAAGCAAAAAATCAAATCAATACTATTAAAAACAGTTGATATAGTGTGTCTCTGCACCAGGGCTACAGTAAGATGGAGGGATAGGCGTAGCTACAGGGCAAGGGAAGGGAGTACAGTCCAAAATTTGAAAAGTATGATTCATTAGTCATTTGCCTTAAAGCGATACACATAGTCTTACCATGTAGAGTGTTGCAGCATTTTACTTCTTAAATGTACTGATTTTTTTTTGTAGCCCTCCATCTTTCTGTAGCCCTGGTCCAGAGATACACTATATCAGCTGTTTTTAATTGCATTCTTAGGCTTATAACCCATTCCAGCAATTGCACACAGCACACAGTGTCAGTATAGGACCCGGTATTATGAGAGCACATTGGCGCAGTTACCGGGCTCTTTGCATTGGCGCCAGTGTTGAAGCTAAGACTCTCATTTTATTTTCTCAGTTACAGTCACTACTGTTTTCCCTTTCTAGATACACATTTAGTTGTACACTATAGCCCTGCTTTTCATTATGATTCATTAGTCATTTGCCTTAAAGCGATACACATAGTCTTATCATGTAGAGTGTTGCAGCATTTTACTTCTTAAATGTACTGATTTTTTGCTTGCACCTTGAACTTAGGTGATGCCAGTCCATATATTATATATATAGGTGGCAGACCTCAACTAATCTTCTATTGATGACCTATTGTTAGGATAGCTCATCAATATCAAAGTAGTTAACAACCTTTAATAAATAATGAAAACAATAATAAAGTTAAAATGTGATCATCGTTCCCCCAACCTCAATGGGGCAACATAAAGTGGTCCTTTGACAGGAAGTCTGGTTTCAGTATCCAAAACTGACTGCATCCATGACCAGTGTTAGCAGCGTTTTGGACACAGCAAAAATCAAAAACGCTGCGTTGACAGTACAAGCACAATGGAGGCGATTTATAAAAATCACATACCTACTGTGCTTCTCTTTTATGCGTCAAAAACTGACTCGCGTCTCCGTAAGCATAAATTGACATTCTGTGGCTTTGGTAGCCATGCCGCAAGTGTTCTCAGCGGGAGAACACAGTGAAAATATTCTGCGCCCTGATTTCTGATCATGAGCAATGATAGCCAGGGGCGTAACTACATTAGGTGCAGGGGATGCAATCGCACACAGGCCCTGTAGCCTAGGGGGGCCCCAAAAGTCCCTTTGGCCTATAGAAAAAACTAATACTATTATAGATTTGCAATAATTGGGGGTCCCCTTAGAGCTTTCGCATCGGGGCCCCTGGGCCTAAAGTTATGCCACTGCTGACAGCGCATTCTCCTGCAGAGAACACTTGCATCTCCAGAAGAGGAATGACTCTGTATCTAGAATGCAGTGTGTCCTGATTGTGGGCACTTATCCTTAGAGTTGATAGCATTTGTCCTTCACCTGGGTGCTACATTTGAAGTTGGTAAGAAACTTTACTGTTGGTTTTACAGAATCTTACATCAGAGCTACTAGATGACCATAGCTGTGTACACTGACCCACTGCACGTGAAGATCCAGGAAGTCACATATTGAATGCCCTCAGTCATCACACGAGTAAGCCGCAGAAATTGTTCTGGTCACATTATAGAATTACATCTAACCAGTGTCGGCGTGGGGTGCAGAGTGCTTACAAATGATATTGAATGTGTAGGCCAACTCAAAACATACATACTAAATATTATCTTACCTTTGGATTTCAAATTTCCAACCCACACATTCTCCATATATTTGATTGAAAAAAATGGCTGCATTGTGAGTGCAGCCACATCTCGATTGAAGAATAAGTAGGATACAATTGTGTGGAATTGGTGCAGTCTAATCCAGCAAATACGCAAGAGGAGGCATTTATGGAAATTTTGATAATATGTGTTTACACGGCAGCAGATGACCCAGCTGTATAGGAGGGATAAAAGTGAGCTCTGCTCATGTAGAGTGGTTGGAGCCCATTTCTGTCAAGGGGCCTATTAGAGGATTCACCCAGTCCCTGTGGTTCAGACTAAGCATATATATGCTAAATACAGTACATATATATGCAGTACATGCTATATACAGTAACTAAAAGACCGTATTTGTGCCATATGTGTAGATTACTATAGTTTGAACTGACATGAAGTTCAGGGCTGAGCCTGTAAATTTATGCAGAGCAAAATGCTAAAACACGTGCAAATGGGTCCTAACTATTGTTATGTTAGGCAGTCTCAGTAGTGGGTAAAGTGCATTATTTCACAACCTACTTCATTTTAAACTATTTATTGCCACAGTTTCTTTGGAAAGGCTCTCAGGAAGTTCATGTAAGTCAAGCAAAGTGTTAAAGTAATGTCACTTCATTATCACAGTTTGCACTTTACCTGAAGTCCATAAGAAATATGGTAATATTTCCACTATTATTACTCCTTCCCCTCATGCAGATAAACCTGTTTGGTCTTTGACCCGTTATAAATCTCTCGTATCTTCCTGGTGTCACATTGTGTCACTGTTCCTTCCACAAGCAAGGATTTTCTACTGTGCGGGAAGAAACAAGAAGACACATAAGACTTACGGGGTTCACCTTTCCACACCAGCTGTTGCAGAACAGCTTAGTTCCTCTTTGAGAAAATGGAATCAACTCAGAGGTTAAATATGGAAGAAGAAACTGTTAAGAAGAAAGGAGTGAATAAGTATAAAATAATCTCCGGGGTAAGTGCTAAGATGTTATTTTATAACTCTATGCCCATGAGAAGGTTTACATAAACGTATCTTTGATCCCAGTATGGAAAGTACGCAGATTTATGTAATTCAATGAGGCAGTGCAGATGAGTGATTTTTTTTTCAGATTCCATATGGAGCCACCAAATAGCATCCAATTTTTAATGAATGCCTCGCAATTCTTTAACATAGGAAAGCAATTCTTTTAAATTTAGTCTTGTAAATTTTTATTAACTACTGATATATGAAAACAGATTGCATACAGATTGTATACAAAAGACAAATGACTTTTCTGGATTAAACTTGGGCGGCCGTCCCACGGTTCAATATTGCTAACGATATCGCTTAAGTGATCTGCTTTTTGATCGCTTAAGCGATATCGTTTGTGCATCGCTGCGTGTAATCAAGCGATTTTACAATGTAAAATCGCTTGATCGTGACATCGCAGATATGAGAGCCGGAGCTCATATCAAGCGATAAACGCTTGAACAATCTGCTTCATTGTGGTGTGTGACACCACGATGAACGATCTCCCAGCGGCAGAGCCTATGCTGGGAAATGGTATCTATGGTAAACGTCGGGTTACTAAGCGCCGCGCGGCGCCTAGTAACCCGATGTGTACCATAGTTACCAGCGATCTCGCTGGCCCACATCGCTGGTGAGTCTGCCTGTGTGACATCTCACCAGCGATGTGAACGATATTGTTAGCGATCGCGCGTGCACGTGATCGCTAACAATATCGCTCACGATATTGAACCGTGTGACGGCCGCCTTGGACAATTTTTATTTTACACAATGGTCTGAGCCCTGCCAACTGGTGTTGTGTTATATCTATCTACTGTATCTGAGATAGAAAACCCATGTCATCAGACAGAGGAATGAAAACAGATGAGCCACGCTGTCAAAATTAAGATGAAAGGAGCTAAAGTGCCCTTACCCAAACATTTTGATAATGCACAGGGTTCTGCGATCAAGTCCCCAACATTCAAACACTGATACCAAGGGGTGTAAATATATAGGGTGCAGGGGGTTGCAATCACACCCGGCCCCCGTCGGAGCTTTGCATCGTGGCCCATGAGCTTCATGTTACGTCACTGCTTATATCTATCCAAAGAATATGTCATTAATGGTTTAGGGCCCTTTCACATCTGCGTTTATTTGAAATCGCGGCAGATGCGGTGAAAAAACCGCATCTGCCGCGATTGCCGCATAACCGCTGCACTTGCAGCGCGGTTGCGGTAATCCCCATAGAAAGTATAGGGGGACTTGCGGCAGGTGCGGCAAGTGCGGTTTTGCACTTGCAGCAGGTGCGGCCGCGAAAAAACCCGCGGTCAGCCGCCTATACTTTCTATGGGGATTACCGCAACCGCGCCGCAAGTGCAGCGGTTATGCGGCAATCGCGGCAGATGCGGTTTTTTCACCGCATCTGCCGCGATTTCAAATAAACGCAGATGTGAAAGGGCCCTTAGTCTTACAAAATTAAATGTATTTCAAGTACTATAATTATATTAACCCATGCTTACAGTCTATGTTGTATAGTTGTTCCCAGAATCGCTTAATACCTACCTAAAATTTCACAAACCTTTTGAAACATCTTTGTTATATGTCAGAAATTTTGATCGCGGGTGGCTCCTGTGCTTAGACCTGACCTACACAGTATAAGTCCCATTGACCTGTAAGGCAGATGCCCATCCTGATTTTCTATATTCAAATGTATTTACGTCTTTCATATGTGAATACATTTGAACACAGTAGCACCGGGACTAGGGCAGAGGAGATCAGAGCAGAGGAGCGCCTGATGTGCAGCAGCGTGAGAAGGTCAGTCAGCATGTAGCTGACGCCATTGCTGTTCGCAGCTCCATGGAGAAGCTGATGATTAAATGTGTAATTATCAGGAGGGGGGAGATTAGGGTTACTGACAAGCCACAATATGGGAGAGGGGGGATTGTTAAAGGGGTAGTGAGACTTTATGAAGAGGTATAGTGTGAGGGGAATATTATGGATAGGCGCGGTTGGGGGGGATATTTTGGAGAAGGGCAGTATCGCGTATATGGCTCAGTGAGGGAGTGGGGTGACATTATGGAGAATGGCTGTGTGGGGAATATTTTGTGCAGAAAGCACAGTCAGGGACAATTATTTTTTTCACGAGCACAGCATGGGAGATAGTTATTTTTATCCAGCAGTATAATGATACTTTTATTTTAAAGGTCACCGTGTCAGGAATTCTGCTGAAGACAGAGAAGGGGGAAATCTGCAGAGACGAGCTCTACCCATGAAATCTCATCATGGTGTCTTTACTAAATGGAAACAATAGAGATAGGAGCAAATGCAATCAGACAAGATGTCACCTATAAGGTACCTGGATGCAAATGTTTTTGGCATCTGAGATTGCTTAGTAAGTGCTCCAAGGAGGAGATGAAAATTAAATGTGTGTAATTATCAGGAGAGGAGGAAAATTGTTGAGCACACTATAGGGCAGTGGAACCTTATGCAGAGAGGTAGTGTCAGGGGAATATGGATAGGGGCATTTTAGTGGAATATTTTGGAGAGGGGCAGTATGGAGGGAGAGGCTCAGTGTGGGGGGAACAATATGGAGAGGGGCTGACTGAGGGATATTTTGTGCAGAAAGCATAGTGGGAAGCTGACCTCAACACATCGAGGCTGGGGATGACAGGGATCTCTGCCTAATGGTGGGGTTACACGCAAGGATATCCTGAACGATATCCTTGAAACGTCATGGATTTGTGATCGCTCAAAAGATATCGTTTGGGCATCCTTGTGTGAAAACCAGCGATATAGGACAAAAAAAATCATTCAATCATTCATCAAAGGTTTGAGATACTGACCTCAAATCTATCGTTCATTGTCCAATTAACGCTGCAGCAAACTGCAGCATCGGACAGTGTGACACCATGATGAACGATCTCCTTCAAGTTTCTCCTATTCCTGCCGCTGTCATGTACCAAAGTTTATTAAAAACCATGATACGGCCGTGATTTTACATGTAAAAGCCTCTCCAGCAGCTCTGTGCTACATGTCGGCACAGAGCTGCAGGAGCGGGTATATAAAGCCGGTGTTTAATCGGTTATGGCCCCAGAGATTTCCCACACACCCCTGGAGCTATGTAGCTAAAAACATTGGCAGTGCTGAGGTTATGTCATGTACTTTGCAGACCAACACCAAAAATTCTAACAAGAAAAAAGCATAATGGCTGACATGTATTAATGCACAGTATGAACAGGAGCAAAAGGCACAGTAGAAAACTACTCAAAGCTATACAAGGAATAACATGAGAACTTGACATCCAATTCACAAAACTGATCCATTCACAAAAGACTCAGTAGTTCAGGGAAAACATTTGTTACTGATGACTCCAACCCCAGGGGTGCCTATAAATGAAAAAATAGTAATTGACAACACCGACAGCAATAATACAGGACTGGTTCCTTTTTTAAATTTTGCCAGTAATCAACATCAAATAACGAATTTTTTCAGCCCAATGCTAGGAAAAAGAAAATTAGGAGAGGTGGAAGAAGTAAAAGAAAAAAGAAAAAAGAAAGGGAGAGTGACCTTTGCACTATAAAAACTAAGTTACCAATGAGCAATAACAATAATAATATCATGAATTTATCTAGCTATACACTCACTGAGACTGAAGCTGCAGTACTAAATAGAGGTTTATCTTTCTGCCCGACATATGAACCGAACAATTTAGACCTAGTTGTAGACATACATAAATATATTAGAAAATGAACCCTGAAGAGACATTTTGAGCTAAATAAAACAACAACTGGTATAAGTGACCCCATTAATGATGAGAATATTCATCCGGTCATAAAAAATGCTAGTACATTCTACCCTATAGAGAGTAGGGGCCATAATTTAGAAACATTCCAAGAGATGGTGTTGAAAGACTTAGATAAGCTCAATAAGACGCACATCAATAGAAGCAATAATTTATCCTTAAATGAGAAATCTGCCCTCCGTAATTTACAAAATAATAAGAGTATTGTCATTAAAAATGCCGATAAAGGAGGTGCAATAGTGATACAGAACTGTGAAGATTATATAGAGGAAGCACACAATATTCTTCCTGATAATATTTACTGTAGAAAAATCGATTATGATCCCTTTCCTAAACTTATTAAAGCATATAATGAGATGATTAAAAAAGCCTTTGATGATGGGTCAATTCACAGCATGGAGAAAAGATTCCTCTTCAATAAGAGTCCTGTCACCCCTTTTATGTACCACATTCCAAAGATACATACAAATTTACAAAAAACGTTCTTTAGTCACTGGAGAGGTTTATCCTATAAAATTCGATCTATATTGCAATTCCTCCTTTGTTATCTATTTACTGGAGTGTGATTGCAGACTGCAATATGTGGGACGTACTGTGCAGGAATTACACTGCAGAATAAATAAGCACAGATCTAATATATTAATCGGTTTCAAACAACATGGGGCTTCAAATCACTTTGATTTAGTACATAAGAGGGACATCACAAAATTTAGAGTCACTGCCATTGACCATATTCCTATTAACACGAACAATAGACTTGGTGCATTAAACAAGAGAGAAAAATATTGGATGTATACATTAGGAACTTTAATAACCACGTTATTACCGTGCTTGATTGGCCAGAAAACTTGTTTGACCTAAACTCCATAGAGAATCTATGGGGTATTGTCAAGAGGAAGATGAGAGACACCAGGCCCAACAATGCTGATGAGCTGAAGGTTGCTATCAAAGCAACCTCGGCTTCCATAACACCGCATGCATTGTGTGCATTTTCTGTACTTACTTTTCATTAGCCAACATTTATGAGTTAAAAATCATTTTTTATATAATATTTTAATTTATATAATATTTAAATTTTCTGAGATAATGACCTTTGAGTTTTAATTGGCTGTAAGCCATAATCATCAACATTTACAGAAATAAACAGTTTAAATAGATCACTCTGTAATAACTCTATATAATATATGCGTTTCACTTTATGTATTGAATTACTGAAATAAATTATCTTTTTGATGATATTCTGATTTATTGAGATGCACTTGTATTCCACAAATGTTTTTTCTCTTTTCTCTGAAACGATGTAGCTTTTGAGAGTATTATGCAAAAAGTCTCTTCAGAGAGGAAAAAGTCGAACAAAGTAAAGCTTAGGCTGGCTTCACACCACGGTTTGGAGCTGTCAGGTCCTGTCCAGTGTTTTGCAGGATGCACCAGATAGAACCTGACAGCCCCAGATGAGCACAAGCTGAGGATAAATATGCCCTCCGATCCTGTTTTGTAGAGGATTCGTTTGTGCCCGTCTCTGCTGCTGTCCAGTGCTGAAATTTCAGCCGTGGAGCCAGCACTGTTCTCTAAAAGGCTTCCGGTAACTTGTCCGATTTTTTGCCAGAACCGGCGCGATCCGGTGCCCATAGACTCCCATGTTATGGGCGCTGGATCGCCCCGGATCCGGAAGGATCAAATATTGTTTGCTTTTTGCTCCAGACACAAAAAATGATGCAGACTCCGATTTTGTATCCGAGGCAAAAAACGAACACAACCGGATTCAGCAGGAAAAACACAAAACCGGAGGCCAAATAGCAGCTATCCGGCACCATAGGGATACATGGGGGCAAAACCTGATCAGGTTCGGTTAGGTTCACACCGGACCGAACCTGACAGGTAAAAACCATGGTGTGAAGCCGGCCTTAGCTGCAATCCTACAGCAAGGCTCTGATTCATGTTCCCATAGTTGGCAATGGTTTATAATAAACAACTGAGTTATCTATTTTAGATTATTATGCACGTAAGGTTTATATTGAGGCCCTGAACTATGTCCCACAGATCAGCTGTAATAAAACCTAATCCTACCTGCTATTGTTTATAATACCAATATTCTTCCTGCTACTGCCTTCAATAGTGTGCCTGCTGCATAACTTTCTCCTTCCATCCTATTCAGCTTTGTACCACCTATGATTAGGGTAAAAGCTGTTTATAGATATGTTTACATAAGGCTTTTTTGATCATGTAGTAAAAAAAATTGTTGAAAAAAGGTTTGTATGTTTTACCAGTAACTGATGCAATTTTCATTTTAGACCACTCAGTTTAATTAGAAAAACATGTAAAATAAATGTGTCCCTATGTAAACAACACAGGGGTATAAAAAATGCACCAAAACTGCAGCAATCCTCAGTGTGTTTTAAGTGTTTTGGTACTGTTTTATCCATATGGACAAAAAAGTCTAATAAGAATATACTCTATATTAGCCCCCATAGTTAGGCCTCTTCACTAGTGATGAGCAAGTACTAAAATGCTCGGGTGCTCGAAGCTCGGGCCGAGCATCCCAAGATACTCGTGTACTCGGCCCGAGCGCCGAGCCCAATATAATCCTATGGGAGACCCAAGTATTTTTCTGACATGACCCCCGGCAGCATGGAAAAACTCTAAAAATGTCACAAAAGTATCAGGGCAGTGCTGAAATGACATGGAAACAGCATGGGGAAGACCCCTGGAAGCATTTCAGACCTCAAGGTCACTGATGTCAACAATGTTGTCAGACTATTACGCCACTTTTACGGACTGTCAAGAAAATGTTACAAAATGAAACCAAAACGGATTTTCATGGAAAAACTGTTAAGGGCTCATACCCACTTGTGAGACAGAGTTGGAGTATGTTAGGTTTTTGGATTATATCAAAGATTTTTTTTTTTTAAATTGTGTGGCACTTCCATGAAGGCCTCTTTAAGTAATGTGCCCATTATAAGGAAGTGGGTCTTTTATAGTAAAATGCCCTAGGCAGGGAAGCCAAAGGTTTGGAGGCACTAAGATGCCCCTGCATAGAGGCGTGCATGAGGTCTTTTTCCAAAAATGTGCCCATTGTAAGCAAGTGTGTCTGTTGTAGTATTTCCCTAGGCAGGGAAGCCAAAGGTTTGGAGGCAGCAATATGCCCCTGGATAGAGGCATGCATGATGTCCTCTTTAAATAATTTGCCCATCTTAAGCGTGCCTTTTTTAGTATTGCCCTAGGCAGGGAAGCCAAAAATTGGGAGGCAACAATATGCCACTGGATAGAGGCGTGCATGAGGGCCTCTTTATAAGATGTGCCCATTTTAAGCTAGTGTGTCTGTTGTAGTATTTCCCTAGGCAGGGAAGCCAAAGGTTTGGAGGTACCAAGATGCCCGTGGATAGAGACGTGCATGAGGGCCTTTTCAAAAAATGTGCCCATTGTAAGCAAGTGTGTCTTTTTTAGTATTGCCCTAGGCAGGGAAGCCAAAAATTGGAAGGCAACAATATGCCACTGGATAGAGGCGTGCATGAGGGCCTCTTTAAAAGATGTGCCCATTTTAAGCTAATGTGTCTGTTGTAGTATTTCCCTAGGCAGGGAAGCCAAAGGTTTGGAGGCACCAAGATGCCCCTGGATAGAGGCGTGCATGAGGGCCTTTTCAAAAAATGTGCCCATTGTAAGCAAGTGAGTCTGCTGTACTATTTCCCTAGTCAGGGAAGCAAAAAATTGTGTAGCACTTCAATGCCCCTGGATAGAGACGTGCATGAGGGCCTTTTTAAATAATGTGCCCATTTTAAGCAAGTGGGTCTTTTGTAGTATTGCCCTAGGCAGGGAAGCCAAAAATTGTGAGGCCCTTCAATGCCCCTGGAAAGAAGCATGGAGGAGAGCCTCTAAATATTGTTCCCATTACAAAGGAGCGGGTCTACTGTACTTGTAATGCCCACTCTGTAAGCATGGACCTAAACATTTACCCCTGGGGGGTATACATGAAACTACTGCCTAACATTTGAACGTGAGGGTCATCATCATCATAAATATGATGTAAAAAAATTATGTTTTCGTGGCATCATGAACCACGGTCGCACGGATCATATGATGGTGGCAGATGAGGAGAAGGAGGAGCAGAACAGCAAGTAACCAAAGTCATGAAGTGTGTACCCATGTGTGGGTGTGCGGAGGTGTATGGCAATTTACCGGCACAAAATTTTAATTATACTATCATTTGGTGGTGGTGTGGTGAAGTCGGGCCCAATCCAACTCTTGTTCATCTTGATCAGAGTCAGCCTGTCCGCCTTCATTTACCCTTTTTTGAGGCAGGAGGGGTTGTAGCTCTAATTTATATACGCCAAAACACTCAGTATATCCATCTCAGCGTTTGTCACTGACCGGTATACCTGCTGTAATTTAATCTCTAATCTGTCATTTCAGTGTCCAGCTAAAAACCATCTTTTGGACACCTTCACTTAGCTGTATACAGGCAGCACACCATTGAAAATGCGCAAGGCCGGTGGTAAGGGCCAAGGTACTGGATGTGATGGTGGTGCATGCAGAGGCTGAGGCCATGTGCAAGCTCGAATTGCGCCACGACAAACGCCAACATCTCGCTCGACCTTTCTTGTCCCAATTTGTAGGGGACAGCAGCAGTACACCACTATTAAACCAAGACCAGTGTAAACAGGTTGTTAGTTGGATAGCGGATAATGCTTCCAGTCAGTTTTGCACCACCACAAGCACCCTGTCTTCCACACGGTCAAGTGTGAGTAGCCGTGAGACTGTACCGCACATTCCACACTCTGATCCTCCTTCCTCCCACCATGCCGAGTGCCCGGCCCCGGACATAACTGATCCCACACTTGGACACTCTGAAGGCTGTTCACTTATCCATTCTTAGATTCTGGCCTCTCGCCAGCTCCACTTGAAGTGGGTCATGAGGAAATCATATGTACCGATGCCCAATTATTTCAGCAGCCACGGTCTCATGAAGGCAACGGTGGGAATATGTCGCAACAAGAGGTGGACAATGATGAAACACAATTGCCAGAAAGTCAATTGGACTAGGGTAAGGAAGTGGAAGACGACGTGGTGGATGATCCAGCAACTGACCCAACCTGGCAGGAGGACATGCAGAGCAAGGACAGCAGTGCACAGGGGGAGGGAGGCGAAGAATCACAACAGGCCGGAAGAAGCAGGGTGGTGTCCGCAGGCAGAAGGCAGGCAATCGTTCCCCGGAACAACAACATGACAGAAGTTGTCAGTACAACTGTTAGGTCTTTCCGAGTCTGGCTGTTTTTTAAGGTGTCTGCAGATAATTCCAAAAAGGCCATTTGCAACACCTGCCATGCCAGCATCAGCAGGGGTAGCAAAACTATCAGCCTGACCACCACCAGCATGATCAGGCACATGGCAGCAAAGCACCCGACTTTGTGGTATGTACACCACAGTCCAGGAGCAGTGTCTGCGGGTGACACCACTGCATCTCCCACTGTTGTGCTTGCAAGACAATCCCCTGTCCATACTGCACGCGAAGATGCCTCCTGTCCTGCACCTTTAGTTGCACAAGCAGAAATACCACATCATCAAGCATGTCCTTGTCCCAGCGCAGCGTTCAGTTATCCATACAACAGTCTTTGGAACGGAGGCGCAAATACACTGCCAACGCCCCACATGCCACAATTCTAAATGCACACATTTCGCGACTGCTAGTGCTGGAAATGTTGCCTTTTAGGCTAGTGGAGATGGAAGCTTGATCCCCAGCCGCCACTATTTCTCCCGGTGTGCTGTCACCACATTACATAAGAGCACGTGTCACAAAACATTACATGTGCCTTTAACAACGTAGTTTCCGGAAAAGTCCACCTAACCACCGACATGTGGACAATTGCTTGTGGGCAGGGGCAGTACATCTCGCTGTCGACACACTCGGTTAATATTCTGGAAGCCAGGACCCAGTCTGAGCTTGGGAAGGAACACGTCCGTCCGACACCAAGGATTGCAGGCCCTAACTCAGTCAGGGTTTCACCCACAGTGTACAGCTCCGGAACTTCATGATCCTCACCCTCCTCCTTCACTTCACCCTCTACACCAGTCCAAAGCTGAAAGTACTGCAGCACTGCCTTGGCTAAGCGGCAACAGGCTGTGCTGAAGCTAATATGCGTAGGTGACAAATCCCACAATCCTGAAGAGTTGTGGAAAGCACTGAAACAGCAGTCAGATCACTGGCTCACACCGCTGAACCTACAGCTAGGCATGGTTGTGTGTGACAATGCCCGGAACCTGGTGGCGGCTCTGAGGCGAGGCGAGCTGACACATGTTCCATGCGTGGCCCATGTGCTCAACCTCGTGGTTCAGCGGTTTCTTAAATACTACCCGGAACTGTCTGATCAGCTCGTAAAAGTATGCCACCTGTGTGCCCATTTTAGAAAGTCACCTACCGCTTCAGCTGCCCTTGCCAGCTTTCAGCAGCGTTTGCAGATTCTGTATCACAGACTGGTCTGTGATGTCCCCACGCATTGGAATTCCACACTGCACATGTTGGTCAGGATTTGTGAGCAGAAGAGGGCAGTTGTTGAGTACCAGCATCAACTAGGCCGTCGGTATACGGTTCAAACTCCACACATAAGACCTCAGGAGTGGACATGGATGTCCGAAATATGTACCGTCCTCCAAAACTTTGAGGACTTCACCAAGATGGTGAGGGGCGATGATGCCATAATTAGCATCACCATCCCGCTTCTCTGTCTTCTAAAATGCTGTCTGCTCAAAATCAAAAACGATGCATTGCTGGCGGAGCACGATGAGTTGGAGCAATAAACCGTACGGGGTGATTACACACAGCCCAGCCTCATCTCATCCCAACGTGCATTGGAGGACTATTATGAGGAGGAGGAGGATAAAGAAATGGAGCTACTTTCATGCGAAATTGACAGTAATACATGCACAACCATCTTACCGTCGGATGGCCAGAGGACAGGGGATAGGAGGAGCAGGAGGATGAAGACAGCATGGTCAATCATCCTTTGTTGAGGACCTGAAGTCTTGCCTGTTAACAGTCTGGCACACATGGCTGACTTTATGTGATGCTGCCTGTCTTGTGACCCTCGCGTTATGAACATCTTTGTGGACACTCATTACTGGTTGGTGACACTTTTAGATCAACGCTACAAGGAGAACTTTATTTCTCTTATACGGTGGCTCAAGTGGTTAGCGCAGCCTTTGCAGCACTTTGGCTTGAGGTCCTGGGTTCAATTCCCAACAAGGACACAAAGGACAACATCTGCAAGGAGTTTGTATGTTCTCCCTGTGTTTGCGTGGGTTTCCTCCGGGTACCCCGGTTTCCTCCCACATTGTAAAGACATACTGATAGGATGTTTAGATTGTGAACTCCAAGAGAGACATCATTACTCATGTATGCAAAGTGCTATGGAATTAATAGCGCTATATAAATGAATAAATAATAATAATAATAATTCCCGAGACGGAGAGGTCTACAAAAATGCTGCAGTACCAGAAGGCCCTACGTTTTGAAGAGAGGTCTGGGCCAGCACCAACCTTTCCGGCGTTCCCCTTTTACTTTGGGGATCTCACTGCAGCGTTAGCTGATCATGAACTCATGAACTGGAGGGGTGGAGGATGAGCTTCCTGTTGTAACACTTGCCTCGTCTCGGTGCTTGCTGCCAACAGGTGCGTCACAGCGTATTCAATTAAATAGAGAAGAAATGGAGCCGCACTCAAGGCTTCTGGCAGTGGATATTTATTCAATCTTCATACAACAGGTTGTGCACAGCGGGTGGGAGGACGGGGGGGTACTACGTCGTTTCGCGCCCTGTCTTGGCGCTTCAGCAGGTACAATCCTCAGAGTGAACAGGTGAAACAATGCAACTAAGGAACTGGGAATCAGCCAGTTCTTAAATGTAATCGACCTGTTCCAAGATCAGGTAGCCCGTGATGTTGAATCGTTAATTTATGCTGAAACCCCTAAAAATGTAACTAAAGAAGAATGGGGAGCCCTCAAGGATTTGAAGAGTTGGAAGCGGACAAAGGTGGTAATGTAGTGTTACTTAAAAAAACAGACTACCTGTTAGAGGCTTATAGACAGCTAAAAGATGAGGTGACCTACAAACCCCTAACATCAGATCCCACACCGAAAATAAAAGAGAAATTACATTCACTATTGTGTAAGGCTATCTGCACCGGGGCTATAACTGCTAGAGAAGCAGAAAAAGTATTTCCGGAATTTCCCTGCAAAGCACATTGGTACTACTTGCCTAAAATTCATAAATCATTGGACGCCCCGCCAGGTCGACCGATCGTGTCAGGTATAGGTTCAATTTCAGAACCACTGTCGCGGTTTCTCGACTGGCAGTTACGTCCCCTGATGAAGGAAATCCCATCTTATTTAAGGGATACAAACACCTTTATTGATCTGCTGAGAGATGTAGATTGGCAAGAAGGATTCAAACTGGCATCTATTGATGTAGTAAATTTATATACTAGAATCCCCAAGAACTCGCCATTGATACAATACGGGAAGTTCTGAAAGCTACCGACAAACAAAGGAGCTACAAGATTTTATCTTGGAAGCCCTGAAATTTGTATTAACCAATAATTCTTTTAAGTTTGAAGAACAGTGGTTCACCCAAAGAGTTGGAACTGCGATGGGGACGCCGGTAGCGTGCACTCTAGCTAATATTTTTCTTGGTGTTTTTTGAAAATAAGTATGTCTATTCCACACAGAACCCATATTTGCGTTACATCAAAACATACTACCGTTATGTAGATGATGGGTTTCTGGTGTGGGATGGTGGAGATGATGCTTTTGAGGAGTTTGTCAATTACCTTAATAGAGAGAACGAAATGAATATGGAATTTTCAGCAGTACTAGGTGGTAACGTACTGGAATTTTTAGATGTTAAAGTCTCTATTCAAAATGGTAAAATTGTTACGGAAAATTTTCGTAAAAAAACGGCTACAAATTCAGTACTTCACCATGATAATAACCACCCCTTTCACGTAAAAAAAGCCTTACCGTTTAACCAAGTAATGCGATTGAGAAGAATTAATAACGACGAATTAAGATACAAAGAGCAAGTACAAGATTTAAAGAAACGATTATGCGATAGGGCTTACCCGGAAGCTTTGATAAATGAAGCCATTGCAAAGGTGGACAATATCTGGAAGGCGAGTCAGAGGAGAACAATAGGGAACAAAAAAGAGAAAAGGTTCATCTTTAATTTTAAGTTTGGACCTATGGATAGAGCTATTAAATCTGCTATATCAAAGAACTGGTATTTAATTGAGAGCGATAGGCACTTAAAGGAAGTAGCACTAAGGCAGCCTTTAGTAACACATAAGAGATGCAGGAATATCGGGGATGTAATAGTGCAGAGACGAATGACCAGAGAAAAAACCTAGTTGGAAAGGGGGCGGCCGGTAGGTAATTTTAAATGTGGTATTTGCGACTTCTGTGCTAAACATATAATCTCTAATCCAGTAAGAGTAGGACATGAAACACATACTGTAAGGGAATTTATCTCTTGTAAAACGAAATTTGTTGTTTATGCGGTGATCTGTGAATGCGGTCGTTTTTATATTGGCAAAACGATACGATGTTTATACGTACGTTTTAAGGAGCACGTAAAATCGGTACGAACAGGAGAAGGTTGCCCGAGATTGATAGAGCACGTAAGAGTCGAACATAACGGAAATGTAGATGTCCTTAGGTTCCTCGGTTTGGAGAAGGTTAATTTACCACTAGCAGGGGGCAACCTACATAGATTGCTGTTACAAAAAGAGGCAGCATGGATCATCAAGTTGAGGGCACAAGGACCGGCCGGCCTCAATGATAAAAATGATCTTTCAGTATTCCTGTAAATTAATTTGTTACAGTGAGATTATTTTAAAGAGGGTGTCATTTTTGTAAAAAAAAAAATAAAAATAGGGTCTCTAGGTTTAATGAGTGGTTTTGAAATCGAGGATCAGAGTAGAGAAAAATATCTTAACCATATTATATGGGTAGGGTTTTTCATTTAATTGAGCAGGCGAAATTACTATTGTACATAAAGTTAATGTGTTGTATTTAGGTTCTGTTTTTAACGTAGTTTTGATATGGATGATTTCTTGCACAACTATGTATTGCACTAAAGGCACCTTTTAAATGGCACTTTTTATGCATCTATCACTTTAAGAACTGGCTGATTCCCAGTTCCTTAGTTGCATTGTTTCACCTGTTCACTAATAAATGTAGTGACGTTGTCAGTGGGAGTGTATAAGTTTCACTTAGAAACAAGGAACTCTGAGGATTGTACCTGCTGAAGCGCCAAGACAGGGCGCGAAACGACGTAGTACCCCCCTGTCCTCCCACCCGCTGTGCACAACCTGTTGTATGAAGATTGAATAAATATCCACTGGCAGAAGCCTTGAGTGCGGCTCCATTTCTTCTCTATTTGACCAGAAGGCCCTAGTTGCAGAATTAGTCAAAAAATTCCCTTCTGAAAACGCTTGCGGCAGAGGTCGCGGTTCGGTGGACAGCCAAGGTGTCCGGCCGAGAGAGGCACAAATCAAATCCAGCAGAGGTAGGGGAAAAGTCTTAAAGATCTGAGAGAGTTTTCTTAGCCCCTCCCATAGCACAGGCCCTCAGGTGCAGGGTACTGTCACAAGGACTGCAAAGTTTGTAAAGATGCTGAAGGAGTACGAAAGTGCTCCTAGATTCCTCTGTGACTTTTAATTATTGGGTATCCAAACTGGACATGTGGCAGGAATTGTCCCTCTACGCCTTGGAAGTCCTGCCCTGCCGTTAGCGTTTTGTCAGAGCGTGTTTTTATTGCCGCAGGTGGAATCATTACAGATAAACGCACCCGCCTGTCAACTGAAAATGCTGACCAGATGTTTTTGAGCTGGATACTGAGATTGAAGATTAAATTACAGCAGCTATACTGGTCAGACACAAACACTGACACAAGTATACTGAGTGTTTTGGCGTATACAAATTGTAGCTACAACCACCCCCGCCACACAAAAATGGTAAATGAATGCAGACAAGAGTTGGTTTGTAGCTGGCCAGTGAGATTACAGATTAGAGCATTTTAATCCCAGCAGTTGGAATGGTCAGACACAAACGCTGATGCGTGTACCGTGTTTTGGCGTATACTACTTGGAGCTACAAGCCACTACTGCCGCACACAAATGTTAAATGAATGCAGACAAGAGTAGGTTTTTAGCACGACCCTAAGTTTTGAAATTAAGGTCCTGTAGGTGGACTAGTCAGACACAAACGCTGACTACAATAGCGAGTCTTTTGGCGTCTTTTGGCGTATCCTAATTTACGCTGCAACAGACAGTAGCAGCACTTAGATGCAAAATTAGTGCAGACAAGTGTAGGTTTTTAGCACGAGGCTTTTGGTGTACCCTAATTAACGCTGCAACCTATAGTAGCAGCACTTAGATGCAAAATTAGTGCAGACAAGAGTAGGTTTTTAGCACGAGGCTTTTGGTGTACCCTAATTAACGCTGCAACCTACAGTAGCAGCAATTACATGCTAAATTAGTGCAGACAAAAGTTGTTTTTTAGCACAAGGCTTTTGGTGTACCCTAGTTTGAGCTAAAACATACTCCTGCCTATAGTGAGCTACATAAATGGATGGGATGGATGAGCCTGGAAACCAGCCCCAGATGCGATGCAGGCTGGTATACTGGCACAGTGAAGTTTGGTAGATACCCTGCCTCCCTGCCTGCCTGTATACTGCTCTATTAGTCCTCAGAAGGACTGTTGTGGTAATTAGACTGGCAGCCCTGTGCCTATACTAGCTGAAAGGCCACAAATCTGTCCCTCAATCAGCAGCAGCTCTCCCTACACTGACTGTCTAATGGCACAGAGTGACGAGCACAGCGCGGTCAGGTCTTATAAAGACCTGATGATGCTGTGCGACCAGCCAATCACTGTAATGCCACAACCAACATGGCTGTGGCATTACAGTGTCTGTTAGCCAATCCCTGCATGTGGGCTGGCTTTGAAAAGAGCGCCAACATGCAGGGAGGAGGACCCCGAGCACAGCAAGGGTATCGCGAGATTACTCGGTACTCGCCGAGTACCCCGAGTACCGAGATATTCGTGCGAGTACCAAGTAGTGACAAGCATACTCACTCATCTCTACTCTTCACACGTCTGTTTAAAAAAATACATGTGTGGCACATTTCGTTTTGACTATCTGTGTGGCCATCTGTGTGTTCACATGCTGTCCATGTGTTCTGTTCATGTGACATATATTGGGAGAAAAAATGCATGACAATTAAGTGAATGTTTTTTATAGATAGATAGATATGTGGCGCCCCTGCGGATCCAGTCACCACAGAAGTACTGCACCCCTGTCAGGGTGTAGTATCCTACTTACTGGTAAGGGGGGTACAGACCGGTACTGGGACACCCAGATCACACTAGGAATGATTGTAGTGGGGTTGGGTGATGAAGGAAGTAGTTAGAGGGAGCACCTGGGAGAAGTGAGGTCAGGATGAACACACATAAATGACGTGGGACACGTGACAGAGGGTATAAATAGCATGGGAACCATCTAGAATGCAGGAGATGACATTGAGAAGAAAGACAGTTGAATAGAGGTGGAGAGTAGAGATGAGCGGTGTTCGATTCGAAATGTTTGCCAATTTCAAATTCAACCTGTTTTGGGACGAATGTGAACAATTTACCATATTTTCCGGCATATAACACGACTTTTTAACCACTAAAAATCTTCTGAAAAGTCAGGGGTCATCTTATACGCCGGGTGTAGGGTGCTACCTACTGGCAAATAGACAGGGGCGGCCGCCCAGGATATGTGCACTGGGGCTGGCCGCTCTCTCCAGGAGGAGAGACATTAGCAGAGTAGAGCGACATCTCAGCTTAAGTTTCTGCCGCCCCCAGCATGAAGGAGCCAGACATCAAACCCCTGACCGCAGGTACAGCAGTCCCTATTGATCCCTCCCTCCTGGTTGTGAGGAGGGTGGGGATTGTGCTTGTGTCTGTGGCGGTGTCAGTCACTGCTTCCAGTTTTGTCAATCACCAGAGTTGTGTATGGAGCAGAGGATTCCCTCCTTCAAACCCAGTTCTGATGATTGAAAACAAGGAGCAGATGAGGGAGAAGATCCTGAATCACACTCCGAGGATCACTGCTGATGAGGAGGAATGTGTGCTTAAGGCTTGGACACACTTTCCTAGTTACATCCGAGTTTGACTGAGGAGACTCTGAAAGGGTTGGAGCAGTGACCCTGAACGGCCTCTCCCTCTCTGGACGGGGAGTCTGGAGCTGCACAAAAACACAATCAGCTTACAGCAAGCAACCAATCAGAATAGCGGCGGCGGTACAGGGCAAATCCCGGCTGGGATCCCGGCACGGAGATCCCCGGCTCGCTCCGGCAGCGCGAGGTAGCCGGGAGGTGAGGTCGGCTCCCGGCTACCTCGCGCCCGCTCCGGCAGCCGAAGCTCGGCCCTAAGCGCAGCGGACCTTCCTGAGGTCCACTCCACTTAGGGCCGCCATCTTGGTCCACCCTGAGCGGGCGTAGGTGACGCTGGTGACGTCACTTATCTCCAGACATTTATCTTAGGACAGGACATTTATCTCCGGACATTTACCTCTGGACAAAGCCACGGAAGTTGGCTTTTGTCCGGAAGTAGAATTCGAGGCAATTATATAATAGATGCACAATCAATAGTCACCCATTATAATGCACCATCATAGTGCTCCATATGGTATAATGCACCCCATAATCCCTCCATATACTATAAACATGCCGAGGGGGATGTGCCAGTGCAGGGATGGGGGGGAGAGTAGGTGACATGGAGCGGGGGTCATGCTATAGTCGGTGGGGGGGAGAGGAATACAGGGGCCAAACTTTGATGTCAGACAATGTCATCGAGAGGACAGGAGAATCTCATTTCAACAATTTCCAGGAGCTCTGCCAGCGGTCAATGAATGCAAACCTGCACTGGCCTGGAGAGTCTCCTAGATTTGTAACAATGGCCCATTTCACATCTCATGCTGTACTGTGTTTGGCTTCATTTGTGTTTGTATGCGGTTTTACTGCTAAAATTGCATCCAAATACATGCAAAAACACACCCATAGGGCTCAATGCAAAAACGTATATGCATTTGCAAAATGCAAAACGCATGTGTTTTTGCAAACGCAGCCCATTTTTTAGCTGCGTTTTGCATGTGTTTTCTTCTCATTGGTCACCGCCACACGCGAGCAACCAATGAGAAGAGTGGGGCGGGGCACGGCACCATATTTGAAATCCAAAGTTCCCGCTGGATTTCAAATATGGCGCCGTGTTTCGCGGCGGTCTTCTGATTGGTCGCCGCGAGTGACTGCCGCGAAACGGCGCCATATTTGAAATCCAGCGGGAACTTTGGATTTCAAATATGGCGCCGTGCCCCGCCCCATTCTTCTCATTGGTCGCTCGCGCCTGGTGGCGACCAATGAGAAGAGCGCCGCGAAACACACCGCCATCTTTAAAATTTTTTTTTTTTTACTTCTTAGATTTTTAAACATGGCGCCGTGCCGCGGCTTGAATCTGATTGGTCGCTCGCAAGCAAGCGACCAATCAGAATTGCAGCGGCACCGGGCAAATCCCTCGGCTCCCGGCTACCTCGCGCCCACTCCGTGCCCCGCCCCGCTATTCTGATTGGTTGCTCGCGGCTGGCGGCGACCAATCAGCATAGCGCCGCGCCATCTTTAAAATCTATCTTTTGACTTCAGATTTTAAACATGGCGCCGTGTCTCGCGGCGCGCTTCTGATTGGTCGGCGCCTGCCGCGAGCGACCAATCAGAATCGCGCCACACTGCGACACACTCCGCCCGCGATTTTGAGGCGCGCATTTTGAATTTTTACCTCAGAGAGAGTTTCTACTGCGTGGAGGCGGTCCCAGTGACGTCGCACTTCAAGCTCCTGCCTAATTTCATCAAAAAAGAGATAATACTATTTACCTACACTATATATATTTCGTTGTGAAGTGGTTCAGTAACATTTTCACACCAATATTGAACTTCTGTTTGGTGTTTTCTTTATATATACTGCCTATTGTTCACTGACTGTTATACTGAGAGACTGCCGTTTATTAACCTCTTCTGTGCCAACTCTGCACACTGGGTATATTGCTGTATTATTTGCCACATAAGGACATTGTCCATTATTGCCCAGCAATTTCTCTGCAATATAAACTGCCTATTATTAATATCTGCATTGCTGCAAAGAACTATTGCCTATTATTAACTGGCTATTTTCCTACTACCTGACACTGCGTCTTATTAACCTGTTGTTTGCCACTACCACGCTTAAAGCTCTTTAGCTTTGCCAACATGAGCTCTAATAGCAAGTATACTAATGACACACAGCCAAAAGCTGCTGATGCCGCACGTAAGATCAGGTGTGATAGAAAGTATACTAATGACGCAGAGCAAAAAGCTGCCGATGCCGCACGTAAGCGCAAACAGCGTGCTAACAAGAGTACAGAGGACAGATGCAAGACCCTGGACACTGTTATGTATACTAATAACACACAGCTAAAAGCTGCTGATGCCACACGTAAGATCAGGTGTGATAGAAAGTATATTAATGACGCAGAGCTAAAAGCCGCCGATGCCGCACGTAAGGCCACACAGCGTGCTAACAAGAGTACAGAGGACAGATGCAAGAGCCTGGACACTGTTAAGTATACTAATGACGCAGAGCAAAAAGCCGCCGATGCCGCACGTAAGCGCAAACAGCGTGCTAACAAAAGTACAGAGGACAGATGCAAGACCCTGGACACTGTTATGTATACTAATGACACACAGCTAAAAGCTGCTGATGCCGCACGTAAGATCAGGTGTGATAGAAAGTATATTAATGACGCACAGCTAAAAGCCGCAGATGCCGCAGGCAAGGCCACACAGCATGCTAACGAGACTACAGAGGACAGATGCAAGCGCCTGAACACTGTTAATGCTGCTTTCATTAAACGCGTCACTAATGAGTCTTTTGAGGAAAAAACTAATCGATTAACTAATAAAGCTGCTGCTGCACGCCATCAACGTTGCAAACATAATATTTCCACGTCCTCAGTCATAGATTCTGCCCACAATACAGCTTCTATGTCTCCATTCATTGAATGTGCGCTGCCTGAACCTCCTGCAACTGTTGGTAAATCTGCACGTAAGCGCAAACACTGTCCTACCGACACTCCAAATGATAAACGCCGTCGCCTGCACACCGTTAAGTCTGCTTATAAGACATGCTTCACACCTGACTCTTCTAAGGCAACAAACAATCCATTACCAAATGCAGCTGCTGCACGCCGTGAACGGCGCAAAAAAACCCGCTTGCACCTCCACATTGATAGACCCTGACCACGATACACCTTCCAACTCCTCAGTGATTAAATCTGTGGACAGTGAAGATCCTCCACCAGGTCCACGCTTTATATATGTTGGCTTACAGAACCATTCCAATGCTCCGTTACCACAACCTCTACATCCTACAGCTTTTACTAATGATGACAGTACTGTAGTAGAACACACCTGTGGTCCTATGAACTATTTATGTCAACATTGTGAAGCATTCCATTTTAATGCTGAGATACCAGCAGATAAAACTTTTACTCTGTGTTGTCACAAGGGTAAAGTCCATATACCTATACCCCAATATCCCAAGGTCTTTAAACGATTGCTCACAGGGGAGAGTGAGTTCAGTAAGAATCTCATGGAAAACATCCGTAGTATTAACAGCTCATTTGCTTTCGCCTCCATGGGTGCCAATATTTCCTCTCCACCTGGACATGGCCCTTACTGTTTCCACATACATGGACAAATATATCATCGTACTGGAACACTACATCCCTCTGATGATCAAGTTCCAGCTTATGCCCAACTGTATATTTTGGATACCGATACTGCGAATGAACAACGTTTAAACTGTCAACAAAATCAAAAATGTCATCCCACTTTGATGAGTATAATTGCTCTTCAATTAGACAATGTAAATCCCTTTGTTGCTGCTTACAAAATGTTACGGGATGTGGAACATGAAGAACATCTTAAAGCTGAAGCTAATGGCACTCTCATGCCAAATATCATCATGGCCCTTAAACAAGATCGGAATCAAGACCCTCGCCGATATAATAATCCAACTGTCAATGAAGTTGCTGTCGTATTTGAAAATGACAATGGAGAGCCACCATTCCATCGTGATATTTTAATACATTTAAAACCGGACCCCAAAAATCCTTTGGTGCCAAGAACACAACAGGTCAGCATTCTACACAGTAATTTAGGTGCTTTACTGTATCCTTTATTTTTCCCTTACGAAGACCAGGGCTGGCATGATGGACTCAAGCATCAAGGGCAAAGTCCACGCAGGATTACACAACTGCAATATTATTGCTATGTGCTGTCTGTCCGTAATCAGTTTAATCCAATCCTGAATGGTGGCAAACTCACTCAGCAGTACTTAGGGGATGCTTATGTGAAAATCGAGGCTAATCGCCTAAATTATATCCGTCAACACCAAAAGGATTTGAAAGTAGAGGATTATTGCGCACTCCAAGAACATCTCCAGAAAAAATCCATTGAGAAGGGCATCCCCATTGGAAAAACGGTCATTTTACCATCTTCGTTTGAAGGCAGTCCCAGGAATATGCAGCAGCGGTACCAGGATGCCATGGCTATTGAGACTAAATATGGTCGCCCTGATCTATTCATCACCATGACCTGTAATCCGAAATGGAGTGAGATTACTCAGAATTTGGAACCTTGGCAGCGTGTGGAACACAGACCTGATTTGGTGGCACGTGTTTTCAAAATATAACTGGAAGCACTCTTCAAAGACATTCACAACGGATTATTTGGGAAACTTTGCGCTATGGTTCATGTAATTGAATGTCAAAAACGTGGCCTTCCACATGCTCACATTTTAATTACTCTAGACAGCAACTCCAAATTAAAAACTAAGGAGGACGTAGACAATACCGTCTGGGCAGAAATTCCTCATCCTACCGACTACCCTCAGCTCCATAAAATTGTTATGCAACACATGATACATGGTCCCTGTGGAGAACGCAACCCCAACTCTCCCTGTATGGATAATGGAAAGTGTACGAAAGGTTTCCCAAAAGATTTATAACCATCTACCATCATTGCTAAGGATGCCTATCCTACTTATTGCAGATCCATGGGTCCTTCATTTGAACACCATTCCTAGATGATTGATAATTCGTGGGTAGTGCCATACAATCCTTTCCTATTATTAAAATACAAGTGCCATATTAATGTCGAAGTTTGTGGTTTCATTCAAAGTGTGAAATATTTATTTAAGTACGTGTATAAAGGACATGATAAAGCCAATCTTGAAATTTGCCAGACGAACATCCAACATGATGAAACACATCAATTCATGGATTCAAGATATGTTAGTGCACCAGAGGCAGCTTGGAGAATCTTTGCTTATCTTATGCATAAACAATCTCATAGGATAATTCGCCTTGCCGTCCATCTGCCTCATTCTCAACAACTCTATTTTCATGAGGATGACTCCATTCCAAGCATCAAACAAAAGCTTCATACCAATTCTACACTTATGGCCTACTTTGATCTTAATAAGGACGACCAACATGCTCATAACTATTTTTACCGCAAAATTCCTGAATGGTATGCTTGGCAACAAGGATCTTGGGAAAAAAGAAAACGATCAGGTAGCTCTATTATTGGCAGAATGTATACTGTAAGTCTCAAAGACCAGGAACGCTACTATTTACGGTTGTTGTTATTGCATGTGAAAGGTGCAACCAGTTTTGAGAGTCTTAAAACTGTCAATGGAGTCATACATCTAACCTTCAAAGAAGCAGCATTAGCACTTGGATTACTATTCAATGATAGTGTCTGGAGAAATACCTTACTTGATTCCTGTATTCTTAATATGCCTGCACAGCTTCGCGACCTCTTTGCCTATATCTGTATATTTGGCCCTCCAGCTAATCATCTTGAGTTGTGGGATGAATTTAAAGAACACTTTGTACAAGACTACTGCCGTGCATACCACTCCAACACTGAAGAGTGTATAAATTGTGAAGGATATGCTATGACAGATGTCCAAGATGTTATAAAAGTTCACGGGAAAAGTTATACTGATTTCAATTTACCACGCCCAGCTAAGAAACCACAACTGCTCCCGCAGTATGATAAGGATTATGAGCTAAGAACAGCTGCTGAGATGAAAGCTACTCTCAATGAGGAACAACTTTTGGCCTATGATATCATTAATCAGGCTTTAGAAGACAATAATGTAACACCCAAGTGCTTTTTCCTTGACGGTCCTGGTGGTAGTGGAAAAACTTATCTATATCATCTCCTCCTACATCTTCTAAGGGGACAAGGAAACATTGCATCACCTGCTGCCACTACAGGAATTGCGGCTAATTTACTACAAGGGGGACGAACAACACATTCTCTCTATGGCATTCCAATACCTGTGAATGAAACATCTGTTTCCAGGATTAAAAATGATACCGATGCGGCTAAGCATTTGCAGAATACGAAACTTTTTATTATTGATGAGTGCACAATGCTATCTAAATATGCCTTGAATGTCATCGATAGACTTTTACGAGACATCATGACAACGAATGTGGCTACTAAAGAGAAAACACCATTTGGAGGAAAAGTTATTGTTCTTGGAGGAGACTTTAGACAATGTCTTCCTGTTATTGCTCATGAACAGATATTGTAGAGAGCTGTATTAAATATTCACAAACATGGCAACTTTTTGCTCGACTGCCGCTTATCAACAACATGCGCTCCATTGATCCTGAATACAGCAGTTGGTTGCTTCGACTGGGAAATGGAGAGCTGTCAAATGAAGATAACCTTGGAGACGATGTCTTTGAAATTCCACCAGACATGGTGCACATTGGCTCTTTAATCACTGATATTTTTGGAGATAAACTTTCTATTGATGTGAATGACACCCAGAGCATAAATATTGCTGCTTCTCATGCTATTTTATGTCCAAAAAATGAAGACGTTGAGAAAGTCAATTCTAACATCATGGATCGCTTGCCAGGTGACTATAGTGAATATATCAGTGATGATTCCATCGATCCTGATGAAGCTGATGACCTCGACCAATACCCAGTGGAATTTTTAAATTCACTAACACCAACTGAAATGCCTTCACATCGGCTAAAACTTAAAGTTGGCACCATTGTCATGTTATTACGAAACATCAACACCAAGAAAGGTCTCTGCAATGGTACTCGGCTGATTGTCACTGTGTTACATGGCAATATCATACAAGCTAAAGTAATTTGTGGCTCAGCAGCAGGAAATGTGGTATTCATTCCACGAATTGATTTGTGTCCATCAGAGACTGGATTACCTTTCAAATTACGACGTAGACAATTTCCGATTAAGCCAGCATTTGCAATGACCATTAATAAATCCCAAGGGCAGACCCTCAATCGAGTTGGGATATATCTACCAGAACCAGCATTTGCCCATGGTCAACTCTATGTTGCATTTTCCAGAGTCAAACAGCGTTGCAATGTCAGGGTCAAAGTCGTCAATACACCACTTCAAGGACAATTACTGCCTGACAGTCCCAAAGTTTTTACACGAAATATTGTGTATAAAAATGTTTTAGTTTAAAATTTTTTTATTTTTTAGTTTAGTCATAGATATATTTAGTTTACTGATAGATATATAAAAAAAAAAAAAAAAAAAAAAAAAATTAGTTCAGTCATAGATATGTAGGACAAAAAGAAAAAAAAAATTAGTTTAGCCATAGATATAGAGATTTCAAGTACTTATTTAGGAAATAGCCACGTAACATATATAGTTTTTAGTTTTAGATCTTAAATCCTTTATTTTGACAGTTCATAGTATATATATATATATGAACACACATTTAGTAAAAGATGATAGATGTGTATCATCCAAATTTATGGATTTGGTGATATGAACCACAATCTTAAGCTCCAGCACTATAGGTGCTGAGAAATTTGCATTTCTTTTTTCACCGGGAGAGGTTTTTGTGAACAGCTGAGAGACGGGTGGGATGGCTGTTCACACACATCTCCATCTCAAGGTGTGTTCTGTACATATAGATAGATAGGTTCATAGATAGATAGAAAATTAGAGATTTAGCTTTAACATCAGCATTTTTCGGCTATTTCTGGAAGTTTTGGTGGAAAAAACACAATTTCTGCACTTGCTGCCTAAGGCCTCATCTACAGCACACTTGCCGTAAGCTGCATGCAATTTATATAGAATTTGTGGTTCACTTGCGGCAGGTGCCTCATACGTGGTTACCTATAAAAATGAGAATGCGCTTAGGGTCTTATCCTCAATAGGAAACAAATTCCATACAGTGTGAAAACTGCTCACCTGATTTAGTTGTGATGCCCACAACTAGCTTGATCGCTCAAATACAGCAGCCGCAGCCGGGACCGCACTTCCACAATCGTTGGGGTGAAACTCTATCCGGGACCAAATGTCTTTCGGTCTGCGCCGCTGCTCCAATAAGTATCAGAAACACTGGAGTGCTTTGAAACAAGGTATCTTCAGTTTTATTTTCCGACGCGTTTCGGAGCTAACACCCAGCTCCTTCCTCAGGGAATGACATGAGCATATTGTGAACAAACACTTATAAACCCATAAAGGCGCCAAAAAGACTAAAAAAGCGCCAAAATACAAGATAATGTCCATTGAAAACTACGTCACATTATGGGGAGGATATTCTGTGTTTCCTCATTTTTGACAGTTTTTACTACGTGTTATTTGTAAACAATGTGATGTCACAGTGTGTATCCTCCCCATAATGTGACGTAGTTTTCAATGGACATTATCTAGTATTTTGGCGCTTTTTTAGTCTTTTTGGCGCCTTTATGGGTTTATAAGTGTTTGTTCACAATATGCTCATGTCATTCCCTGAGGAAGGAGCTGGGTGTTAGCTCCGAAACGCGTCGGAAAATAAAACTGAAGATACCTTGTTTCAAAGCACTCCAGTGTTTCTGATATTCATACGTTTGTTACGGCAGTTTCGGCCGCAAAAACAGCACTGACCTGCGGTTTTGTAGCGGCTGCATTTCGTGCACCAGCTGAGGCCATGTGTGCCGTATTTAAGGCAGGTTAACCGCAAGTTCCATATACATTGCATCAGAATTGCTGCAAGTGTGTCACAAGTAAGCCCTTAGGTGTCAAGTGCGGAAATTGTGTTTATTATATCCCCACCTTCTACAAATAGCTGAAAAATGCTGCTCTAAACAGCTTTTAGTCTTCATAAATAGGAATTAGTTAGAGTAGGGACCCATCAGACGTTGGGCCACCTTGACATGGTTTATGGGCAAACACAAACTGGCTGATACGCAGAATATCAATATTGATTTTTTAAATCAAGCTACTTACTGAGTGTCAAGTATTAACCAGTCGGTGTACCAAGAACCCTACAATATAATAATTCAATTGTCCAAAAATGATATTCATCCTACAACTATACATAGTTGATGAATAGATATCATCAATTAATTGTATTATTCTTCATTTTTTTAAAAATAAACTATATATGGATTCTAGACTACCCGATTCTTTAGAATCGGGCCGCCATCTAGTTATAATATATAGTGACAATTATACTACATCATAATATTTGAAGGGCTCTGTGGGAGCATGATAATACTTGGAGGGGTATGAGGAAACCTTTATACTTTATGCAGGGCTGTTTGAGGGCTGTGTGAGGGTCATAACACAGTGTGAAGAAATGTAGGGGCCATTATAATGTGTGTGGGTCCATTATACTGTATGAAGGGCTATGTGGGGGTCAAAGTGGGGATCATACCATAGAAGAGGGTAGTCTTATACAGCGAGTATATTCCAAACTCTATATTTTACCTGGAAAAGTTGGGGGTCGTCTTATACGCCCAGTCATCTTAAACGTCGGAAAATACGGTACTTCAAATTCAACAGTTTGAGGTTATGTTTGATAATGCTTTACTCTCCAAAAGCGTAACTGGATTTTCACACTAATACTGTTATTTAATGTTAACATACAGTTTCAGTGTATAGTGGGCGAGGGGCGGGGGATAGATCTGTGCTGAAATAATGCCGATCTCCATTTTTTTTTCCTTACCGCATTTACAGTGGGACTGTGCAGACTGTCAGCCTATTTGCACACACACACAGCAAAGTGCATTTTTTGCACACAAGCAAGGGCATGTGTCATTGGCTGTGTATGTCACGTGTCCTTGCCCTATAAGACCCAGCCATTTTCCCTGTCGCCACCATTTCCTCACTGATGCAGCTCTGTGTCAGACGGCACCGCTGCTGCTGTGTGCACTATACAGTGTTACAGTGTCAGTTAGCCAGACAGATAGCGAGCAAATTTCAAGTTAGATAAAGAGATAGGTTTAGGGAGTAGGGACTTGTTGTAATATCAGCCCTTTTGAGGGCTAGTTCAGAGAAGTAGGGACTAGCTGTAATATCAGCCCTTTTGAGAGCTAGGTTAGAGCAGTTCCTAGCACTTTTTTCCCAGTGCCAGTGCTGTGCAAGTGTTTTTCACAGCATCTGGCCAAATCTGGCACAGCCAATCCTTTTGGGCTAGTAGTGTAGCGCTGCTGTGAAGCAAGCTACACCACCTGTCTTTAGTAGCCAATTTTTACTGCATCTAGCCCAGGCAATGCTTTTGGGCTAGTAGCAGTGTCTGGTAATCAGCAGTGTAGCCCACCTGTGAAGCAAGCTACACCGCCTGTCTATCTAATAACAATTATTTACTGCATCTAACCCAGGCAATCCTTTTGGGCTAGTAGCAGTGTCTGTTAGTCAGTGGAGTAGCCCAGCTGTGAAGCAAGCTACACCGCCTGTGTATTTAATAACAATTCTTTACTGCATCTAACCCAAGCAATGCTTTGGGGCTAGTAGCACAGTTTCGCTACTCAGCTCTGCTCGGTTTCCATCCATAGTTTTTTGTGCCAACAATTACAGAGTTGCCAATTAGTTAACCTCCAAAATGAGTGGCAAAAGGCCTGCTGCTGGTGGAAAGGGGAATAGGTGTGTTGGAAAGGGAAAAAAAGTTTGCCTCCGTGGGGTAGGTGGTAAAGCAACAGTAACATCTGCAGGAGAAAGACCATCTTCCAGCCAAACTAAGATGTCTACTTCTTTTCGTGGACAATCTGATACGATCCCTTTCTTACGGACACGAGTCACACGGCGATCACTACCAATTGTAAATGAGGCACAAATAGAGCAGGTGCTTGAATGTTTAGCAAGTGCTTCATCAAGTGGGCTCTCCTCCACCTCAACTTCAACATCACAAATACACCAGTCCTCAGTCCTCGCACTTGCTTCCTCACAGCACCCAAGTCTCCAGCTGCCCGTCTGAGTATGGGGTAAGACAGATGAGTCTGCAGAGCTGTTCACTCATACTATAGCCTGGGAATCAGAGGTCTGCTCCAAAGCTTCTGTCAGTCCAGACGAGGAAATGATCTGCACCGATGCCCAGAAGCTTTGTGAGTTTGATCCAGGCCCAGATGAAGAAGGTTCTGAGAAAGCATAATGTAGACCCTCATTCCAAAACTGTAAGTCCTGTTGGTGGAGACACTGAGGAAGATGGTGATGAGACTGAGATACCTGATTGGAATGACAACTTGACTTTTCAGTCATGGCAGTAAGAGGTTGGCTCTGAGGACGACAGGTGTGAGAGCACACAGGGTGATGATGAGGTCGAAGATCCCACTTACTGTCAACCCACAGTCAGCCAGTCGATGAGAGTCAGCAGAGAGTCAGCACAGGAGGTGGAGGAGGATGCCAGTGATGACGAGGTTAGGTTGCGCCTTCCTGGACAGAGACGGCATACTGGAAGCACGTCAACAACTGCATCCTGAACCACAGATCTGCCTCTGAGCAGAAATCGTGGTGGCTCTTCTTCAGGTCGCATGGGCTCTAAGCCTTGCCAAGCCTGGGCCTTTTTTGAGATCGCAAAGGATGACCCAATTCAGGATGACATAGGGGTAGAAAAGTCCTTGCGGATCCATGACTTGTTCATCTTGATGAACGTTAGTCTGTCTACATTGTCTCTGAATACAGCCGCGTGCGCTTATCTGTCAGCACACCGCCAGCAGCGCTGAAGACACGTTCAGAGAGAACGCTGGCTGCGGGGCACGACAAGCTCTCCAAGGCTTGAGTGGTGAGCTCAGGCCATTTTTCCAGATTGGAAGCCCAAATTGAGCAAGCGTCCAGTTCCACAGTCATGGCATCTATGTTCACTTGGAGATACTCCTGTACCATCCTCTCTAGGCGTTGACTATGTGTTAGACTTCTTGTTTCCTCTGGCCTTGCAAAGGATGGTATAAAAAATTGGTGAAACGATTCCATAAAATTGCTGTTACCAACAGATACCGTGTTACTGTTATGGTTTGAGTGATGACTCGACAGTCCCATGGTTGCCAAGTTAGAACTGTGAGATTCACTATGTGCACCACTGGTGTTTTGTGTAAAAGCAGATCTAAGATTCTGTAACACCTTCTGCTGATACTCCTGCATGTGTGAATCCCTTTCTATAGCAAGAATTAATTTACTCTTGTACCGGGGATGGTCGGTGGTCACAAGGGACTGGGTAATCAGGTCTCGGGCGGTCAGGTGCAGGGATGTCACAGGTGGTCCGTGCCCGAGCCTGTGCCCTTGGGTGACAATGAAAAGGGGTATATTTATAGGGATTAAAGTTTTGTCAGTCGTGACACCACCTGTAGGCACCGGTGCTGCTGAGACCTCTGGTGGATGTGCGGCAGCAAGGTGTTGTGGCTCTCTACAGGAAGAGCAGGGTCCCTGGGGCTGTATGGACAGATGGTGGAGTAGGGCAACGCAGTCGTTGTGGTGTGAAACTGGAATGATGAACACGCACACAGAGAAAGTCTCTTTTGGTACCTTTACTGATGGAAACCGGTACACGTCCAGGGATGAAGGATACACTTTGGGACTTCTGCGTTGAGAGAGTATAGGCTTCCTTGTCCTGTTCCTTCTCTCTAGTCTGGCGTGTGTGAAACCAAGCCTGACCTTCTGTGTCTGTTACACCCGTGTTGCTGCACTGAGGGCGCTCTCTCTGGGCTGCTGCTATCTCTCCTGCGGTCCCTGGCTCTCAAATGTGGGTGCTGCTGGTGTCCAAGAAACTAAGCCTCCACAGGGTACTGGATTCTCTGCTGGGCTGATCTCTTTCCCTTTGTGCAGACTCGTTCTCCAGTGACCGATGTTCTTGTGGGGTGAGCTGGTATGGCTCCTCTGCCCCCTCTGAAGTGTTCCTCGCCTCTGCCTGCGGTCCTCACTCTTTGGACCTCACACTGGCTCTGGAGGTGCACTGGTGTCGGGCCTAGCACGGCTCCGATAACCAGTTTTAGCTCACTAGGCACTGAGCTGACTTCACAGTTTTTCTAATGACTGCACACTCTGGCTAACTCCGCCCCCAGCACCTGTATTTATAGGGGATCTGACTTAACAGCAACCAGTAGAGCTCCCCCTACAGGCCTGTAGTGGAAGGTGTTGGGTGTATGTGAGTACCAGACGTGGAAATCCGTTAGTGTACTAGGTGGTTATGTGGCTTACCTGTTACAGGGTGCCACAGGATCTAAGTGTGTGGCAACCCAGTAGTCGGCATTACTTCGAATTCTGAGAATCCGAGGGTCATGTTGCAGGTAGTGCAGCAAGAAGGCACTCATGAGTCTTGCGCATGCAGGAGGCCCAAGTCCTTGTTGTGTTGGTGGCGGCGAGGTAAGAATCATGCTTATTTCCTCTGCCCTCTACCCCCAACCTCGCCCAACAGAAATGTGATCAAGGTCTCCCATATCTGATGAGTCTTCCATGCCCATCACCAGTTCGTCCTCCATTTGCTTCTCGGCTCCTGCACCTTCCTCAACAGTTTGGCCACTACAATTCACCCTCGTTAATCCCTCTCCCCCACCCTCCTATGCCTTGGTGCTGCCGACCATATGGACCTTGGAGATCTTGTTATCCCTTCCGCATACGACTCCTGCTGTACTTCCTCCCCCTCCTCTTGTCCCACCACCTGACTCTGAATACTGTTTAAAGTGTGCTCCAGCATGTAAATGACCGGAATAGTCATGCATCGTCAGCACTAAACATCTTCGTCGACATTTCAAAACTGTGCAGAAGGGTGCATAGGTCCTTGATCTGAGACCACTCCAGCAGCGTGATTTGCCCCACCTCTGGATCTCGTTGGCCCAGGCTATATGTCATAACGTATTGCACCAGGGCTCATCGGTGCTTACACAGTCTCTGCAACATGTAGAGAGTTGAATTCCATCGTGTCGGCACATCGCATTTCAGACGGTGAACTGGCAGGCCGAACGACTTCTGTAGAGATGCAAGGCGTAGAGCTGCGGGATACGAACGGCTGAAGTGAGCACACAGCGACCGTGCCCTCTGCAGAAGCCCATCTAGGCCGGGATAGTTGGCTAAAAATTGCTGGACAACCAGGCTCAAGACTTGAGCCATACAAGGCACGTGTGTTACATTGCCCCGGCGAAGGGCCACACCCAGGTTTGCAGCATTGTTGCACACGACCTTCCCTGGCTGCAGGTTCAGTGGAGACAACCATTGATGAAACTCGGTCTCCACAGCTGACCACAACTCATCAGTTGTGTGACTCACATTTCCCAAACATTTCAATGTAAACACCACCTGATGCCGTTGAGCCCTGCTGCCAGCATTGTAAGAAGGTGTGCAGGATTCCTTCTGCGCAGTTAGAACGCGGGTGGCATTACCAGACAGGCTTTGGGTGCTGGTGGAGGACCGAGACAAGGTTGAGGAGACAGAAGCAGTGGAGGAACTTCTACATACAGAGGATTGATGCACAACTCGTGGGAACGGCAAGACTTGGACAGCAGCCCCTTCTCCTGCTGTCACTATAGTTACCCAGTGCCCAGTCACCGACATATAATGCCCCTGTCCATGCTTACTTGTTCAAGTGTCTGTGGTGAAATGCACCCTGTCACACACAGAGTTTCTCAAGGAAGCGGTGATATTGTGTGTGACATGCTGGTGTAGCACAAGCACAGCTTTCTTTGAGAAGTAGTGGCAACCAGGCATCTGGTACTGAGGCACTGCGACGGACATAAGGGCTCAAAAATCCTCTGTGTCCACCAGGCGGAAAGGCAGCATTTCTGTAGCCAACAGCTAGCAGATGGTGAAATTCAACCACTTAGCTTTGTCATGGCTAGGAGGAACTGGTCTTTTACTTGTCCAGATCTGAGAGGCTGAGGGCTGGCTGCTGTGCTGAGACGGGGTCGGCAAACTGCTGGTCTGTGAGGAAGGGGCAGGTGGAGATATGTTGCCTTCATACCAAGGTGGTGCTCTCGATGTCGGTGAGCGCTCAACACCAGCAGGTGTTTCCACTTCCAAAAGATCTGACAACTTGCCATTCACACTGGCTGTTGCAGGTAAAGAGGTGGAAGGTCTGCATCCAAAAGCAAGTGTGACTGCTGTCCCCATAGTGACAGAGGATGAAGAGGCCACGGATGCACTTGATGGGGGAGATGGCGGTTGGCCCAGCCCGCTAGGCAGCGTTGTAGCACAGTGAGCTTCCCACTGCGATTTATGCTTAGATTTTGGTGACAAATCTTACAGATAACATGGGGAGACTAAACTAAAGGCTTGTGGATTTTTGAATGTGCTGCATGAAAGTTACCTCACTAACCATTTTAAGCTTGCAACTATGGGGCAATTGATGCCACTTAAGTGGTGTCTTTGCCCAAATTTTTGGAAAACATGGAGACTCTTGTTGGAGTCCCCTTGCTGTGTTTTACATGATTTTAGAAGGGCATGACATGCCTATATCTGTGTCTCTTCCTGCTTCCTCCACCTCTTTTCTTTTCGCATGATTAAAGACAGCTGCCTAGTTTTACCTAGTTTTTAGTCAAGGAAAATTAGGCAGCTGAGGGTGGCAGCTTGCAACTGTCTGCTTTCATCAGGCTGGACTTAAAAATGCTGCGAAGCCCCATGCATTTTATTTATTAATCATCTATTTATTTAACACCCTATAACACTAATGTGTAAGGCAACCAAGCAGAATCACTGTCCAAATTGAGGACATCCAGTCTGACTACAACAGCCAATCACAGAGGCTCTCACAGAGTGTGAGATTCTGTGATTGTCTGTTTGTCTGGCAGTGCAGTGAATATGCAAGTAGCTTTATAGGCCGCCCTGGAAGTAGCAGCAGGAGACTTGTAAACCCGATCTACCTATTCGATCAAGCTACTTTTTTCTCACTTTATACACCATGAGAAAGACCATGTTAAAAACACATTGGACATGGATCACACTCACACCACAGTCAGACCACACTCATTGCTCTTGCACCATACAAGCACGACATTCACATGACCATACAGAAAGCACTCGCATGGCTGTCGTGCATCAAGTATGCTCCGATTTTCATGCATGCTGGGGTGCCTTCACCCTCACTTTAGTATACAAGTACGAAGTGTTTATGATCCACGCTGCTACCAAAGGAAGATATATAGAGGTACATATACCTCTATATATTAGAGATAAGACCCTATTGCGCATTTGTCTCATTTTTTTAGATTTCTTCACCCTCACTTTGGATCTTTACGCTGGCCAATTATCCGTGTACTAAAGGGACAGGTGAGCTGGACACACTTTTTGTGCACATAAATCATTACACTGATTGCCAGTTCACCAGTCTGCCAATCTGGGTGGCTGGTGGCTGGTATTTTTAGGCTGGGTATGGCCCAATAACCATGGACCTATCCAGCCTGATAATATCAGCTTACAGCTGTCTGCTTTACAGTTGCTGGTTACAGTCATAGGTAAGATGCTTTGAAGGGCAAGAGAATAGTATAGCGTTATAGGTTAGATGTTCTGCATAACAGGGGAATAGTATAGAGTTATAAATGAGATGCTCTGCAGGACAGGGGTATAGTATAGAGTTATAAGTGAGATGCTCTGTAGGATAGAGAATAGTATAGAGTTATAGGTGAGATCCTCTGCAGCACAGAAAAATAGTAAGTCAGCGTGTGCGCAGATTAATCTATTGGCTCAATGATGAACTGAGATCTCATCTGCAAATGCTCCGCCTCAAGACCATTGATCTCCCAGCAGCGGATTTAAGGAAGATGGCAGCCTGTGACTCACCGTAGCCGGGTTCTGCACGTAGCAGGCGTTTGCTTCTCCCTGTCACGGTTCCGCGCCTGCGGCTGTGGGGCTCGGCGGTCCAGATCAATAAAGTTGGCTGAACAGATAAGGTTTAATATTCTTGTCGTGACGCCACCTGCGGGTGTTCCGGTGATCTCACCGGCGCTGCCTGGGCCTCCGGGGGATGGAATGCAGCAAGATGGACGGGCGGGAGTCCCCGGAGCCAGAAGCTGCACTTGATGTTGTGGGGCAGCTTAGTTACTCTTAGCATGCGGAATTGAACAGTTCTGAAAAAGTACGGACACCAATAGTCTCTGTAACGGGTCTTTTACTGCAACCGGTAGATGATACAGGGTATACAGGTAACCGGCAACGGACTGGGTGGACTCAGCAATGACCGGTGTTGTTTCAGAGCTCCGTGGTGTTCCTCTATTCTAAACTTGTTCTAGATGGGTTGCCGATGTCGCCTTAGTGTGCCAAGTTCGGGTACAATGGGGCTACTTAGATTTCCCTGCCAGTGGATCAGCCCGGTGTGAGGGGAGCCAGATTCCTTTTGGTGGGTACTCCGCTGGCAAGACGGCTCTGTTTGCGGCTGCGGTGGGGTACTCCTATAGAGCGGTCCCTCCACTCCTGGTTTGCTTAGCAGTGATGAACAACTTGCTAGCTTCGGAACCAGTGATCCGGTTGTGTGATGGGCGTGGGTGTATTTTGGACCCATTTAGGTAATCGCCCAGGTTCCGGCTGTTGAGGCACCGGGTAATGGCGCCAAAGTGGAGGGTGGTCTGCAGGGCTGCACGGAACTGTGCAGAGCCCCTTCTCCTACGTTCCTCCCGACCACTTCTCTCTCCTTCCTTCTTCTCCTACATTCTCCTACACACTACTCCTACACTCTGCCCACCAGGACCTTATTGGCCCTCTATTCTGATGTGCATGTAGAGTATGGAGCTCTGATGTTAACCATGTCATTACTTAGTCAGAGAATATTGCATCTACAGTCAGGGATGCAATACCCTCCTGTGACGCACTCATTGCGGGGCGCCACACTTGCACCGCCAACATGTACAATATACAATCACTGCGGATGGCTCCTCCCTTGCAATTCCCTCTGCTTAGCTGGGATGGCTCCTGCCTCACAGGAACCTTCAGCATAGCTGTGACACCCGCAACATCGCTCAGCTCCACTACCGCTCCTGCCTCCTGTGACACCGCTCCACCACTGCTGCCACCCCCATGGTAAGATACAACCCCATTATAAGCCGGACTCCCATTTTCATCCCTTCCCCCCCCCCCCAATTTTTTTTACTGTTTCTCTTTCTCTAAATTTGGGGCGCATCCTATCAAACAAACAATGCAGTAGTTCATTAGTTATGTATCATACACATATAAAGCTCTGACTAATGTACAGGCAGGTAATCTTGAGATAAAAGAGTAAGTATGAGACGCTGGATCACACAGTGCAACTTCTATACAGGACGATCACCAGGTGCAAGATTCATTTAAATACTTAAAGAGATTGGCTAATGTCCAGGTGTGCAATGGTTGTTTAATAAACTGGTTTATGTTGTTATTAGGCTGGCTTCACACTGCGTTTTTGTTGCATCGGAGTCTATCCATGTTAAATCGGATAGACTTGCATGCAATTTTTGCTCCTACGTATCCCTATGGGCTCAAATTGTGCTCGGATGTGTCCTTTCTGCCATCCGATTTAAGCACAATCCATAGCCTTCCGATTTAGTCACAGATCCAAAATCGTAGCCTGCTGCTCCAGTATGTGAAAAAAAAAATCATCCCAGACGATACTTTACCTTTCACCGGCTGCGGGGATGTGACCCCTTATGGTGGCTAAAGGGCCTGTCAGATGACTGGCTCTGTGGCATCACGAGAGGTCCTTGCAGCCACCAGGAGACTGTTGCATGGAGCCGGCGGAAGGTAAAGTATCCTCTGGGAGGATTTTTTTTTCCCACAAAACGGAGGGGAGAGGACAGGGCAGAGGACAGGGGAGAGGACAGGGGAGAGGACAGGGGGAGGACAGGGGGGAGGACAGGGGGGAGGGAGAGCAGAGATAGAGGAGTGACAGACAGGGAGTTACAGGGACAGATAGAGAAGATGCAGGGACATGCAGGGAGAGCAGGATCCACACGGATCCTGCATAGAATCGGATTGGATGGCTATTTGCCATCCGATTGCAAGGATCCGTGTGCATCCGTGGCTGTCCGTCGGGATTGTGTTCCCTGGCCAAAAATGCTATGTGAAGCCAGCCTTAGACTTCTATCATTTACTTCACTTAATGAACTTTTTCAATAAACTGTTGTTAATAAACTATTGTACCGTTATCCGTGTGGGCAATTTTCCTTGTGGGCAATTTTCTGTGTGGGTACGGTAATTTTCAGTGTGTGCAATTGTCCTTGTGGGCATACATGTCTGTGGGCAATTATCATTAAAACATGAAAATCTTCAATTTCTTGATAACATTTAATTTGGGTATTTGTCACATGAATGCCAAATGGATGTCACATGGAAGTCATCCATGTGCTGTACATGTTTTTTGTACAGACCCATAGACTTGTATTATCCCTTGTCACTTGTGCTGACTCTAATGGCCGCTTTACACGTCCCAACATCGTTTCGATATTGTATACAACAGCACGGGAGCGCGCACGTTTTTGGCACTAATCCAAGATTGCATAGGATATGTTACACAGCGCGATATCAGCAGCCAACGCAAGTACGATGTCGTACGCCCCTTTTGCACACTGTGTCTCATCAACTCGGGAACGACCAATTAACATTTAACATTGTAGTGAATAGGGGAAGTTGTGCTCCAAATCGTAGTCGCGCTGTCACACAGCAAAATCATGCCAGATCGTCCATGCAATATCGCTCAGTTGGAGAGTCTGTTCAATTCTCTACCGACATCGTTTTGCCATCGTTCTTGCATCGAATTGCACATTTACACCACACAACGCACGAACGATATCGGCGCCAACGGACGAACCACGTGACTTGTTATCGTTGTTGGACAACGATATCGTCCCGTGTAAAGCGGCCATAAGGGTACCTTTACATGTCGCAACATTGCATGCAATTTCACTTGCAACTTACTGGTTGCAAGTGAAATTGCATGCAATGTTGCGACGTGTAAAGGTACCCTAAAAATTGGGCATTTCTCTGTGTGCATTACATGGATACACGCATGATTGAAAGCACAAACATGGTCAATGTAAAGACACAGAGTTGGGAAAATCAAAACATATTTTAATGAGTGTTTGAGTGAATGTGTCCTTAGTAAGTATAAAAGCAAACATCTAACATACTAGAAAAAGAGACATGTGAAGGGGCCTAAATATGACATTGTTTTTTCAGCAATCCTTTGATGGGTAGAAAATAATATAATCAAATTTGCTGCATAGCAAAATTGTAGTTTTAAAGTGTAACCGCTGTTTAAATTTTTATTTAATAATAATGTAGAGCAAATGATTTTAATAAACTTTTTAATATACCGTATATACTCGAGTATAAGCCGACCCGAGTATAAGCCGAGGCCTCTAATTTTTCCCCCAAAAACTGGGGAAACTTATTGACTCGAGTATAAGCCTAGGGTGGGAAATGCAGCACCCCCCATCCTAGTATATAACCCCTCATCACTGTAGATAGCCCCTCATAACGGTGTATATAGCCCTATATAGCCCCTCATAATATTGTGCCTCCATCACTGGTATATAGTGCCCCCATCACGGTACATAGCCCATCATCCCTGGTACACAGCGGCCCCCATCATCCCTGGTACACGGCGGACCCCATCATCCCTGGTACACAGTGGCCCCCATCATCCCTGGTACACAGCTCCCCCCATCATCCCTGGTACACAGCTCCCTTATCCCTGATATAAGAGCCCCATCATTGGTATAGAGCCCCATGCTGGCGCTCAGCATAAAATAAAAAACTTTTTACTCACCTTCCGATGCTCCTCTGCACTGTCTGCGGGCTCTGGGCGTCCTCCCTCCGGTCTGCCGGCTTCTAATCATGTGACCGCGGCGCAACAGTGATGACGTCACTGAAGCGCCGATCACATGATTAGAAGCCGGCAGACCGGAGGGAGGATGCCCGGAGCCCGCAGACAGTGCAGAGGAGTATCGGAAGGTGAGTAAGAAGTTTTTTATTTTATGCTGAGTGCCAGCATGGGGCACATATAGCAGCAATGGTTGGGTGAGTAATGCAATGTAATATGCACCGATCCCCCTGCCGCTGATTGACAGGGGGATGCAGTGCATATTACATTGCACTAATGAGCGGGCCCATGTGACCGCCCACTCATACTACAGCCTCCCCCCGCCTCCACAAGCCCCCGGTCACCGCCTTCCCCCCACTCAGCCAGTATACTGACTCGAGAATAAGCCTAGGAGGGCACTTTTCAGCACAAAAATTGGGCTGAAAATCTCGGCTTATACTCGAGTATATATGGTACTTCATTAGAAAATTCTGGTTGAAAACCATTCATAAACCTTCCACAAGGCGTTCCCATTGCACTATGTGTGAAGCAAACATATGCTCATTATCACTCAGATCCATCTTCACACTGAATATGGTCATGTAACCATATAAGAGAGGGGGCGTGGCCTACACTGCTAACTGCAGCTTGTGAGGAAACAATTTATCAGATTAGCTCAGCATTCAGCATAGTTGCTAAGCAATGTCAGAAGGTCAGGATCACTGCAAACTCCTTAGAAGCATGTGCTAAGGAAAGATCTGTCATCTGGCTCCACACAGCTCAGTCACAATCTCTGTAATCCCCTTCTTTGCTGCCTTCCCACATGTCTCACTATCACCCTGCTCTCAGAAGTTGTGGAAATACACACACTGTGCTGGTAGATGTTGTCCACGCCCACACAGCCATAAAATGCTGTTTTTAAAAGAGCACAGTAAAATGTGAAAAATTAAGTCATATGCAGGGGCGTAACTACAACAGGTGCAGGGGTTGCGATCGCACCCGGGCCCTGAAGCCTAGGGGCCCCAAAAGTCCCTTTGGCCCATTAAAAAAGACTAATATTATTAAAGATTTGCAATAATTGGGGGCCCCATTGGAGCTTTCGCATCAGGGCCCCTGGACCTGAAGTTACGCCACTGGTCATATGGCACATAAAATCATTATCTTAGCTGCTATGTGACTCATCATTGAAAACCAGTACAGTATTGTTTTTTATTTTCATTGAAATGAGACTTACACTTTAAGGGCCACGTCACACCAGGTGATGTCACCGGAGTTGTTGGCGGCGACGTGCGGGTGCGCGCACGTTTTTGGTGCCCCGCCAGCGTCACTGCCTCTTGTTTACATGCGGTGACACCTCCAGCGACGCACCGGGGATCTGACAGGTGGCGGCGCCGCTGGGGTGTCTAAAAACCCCGGCGGCGATGCCTTAACATGGGAGCCTATGGTTCCCATCGCGTGGTCGATTGCCGTCCCCTATTTACATGGGGCGATGTGTACACATCGCCCCAGAGTGGTCGCCTGGTTTCAGAGCGCTGCTCTGAAACCAGGCGACTACTCAAATGCGTTGTCCTCGCCCATTCACATTGGGCAACGCATTGGCGATGTCGACGGCGATAGGCCACGGCCCAGCATCGCCAAAAAAATCGCCGCCAACATCGCCAGGTGTGACGGTACCCTAAGGCTTTTTTTTACTATGTTGTCAAAAAAAGGATTAATGTAAATGTACTCTACATGTACAACAAGTGTTTATTTGGATCCTGTTTGCAGTTGACAACTCCCTGATTAAAAGTAATTTAAATGTTACCTAATCTCAGCAGACAATTTAATAAGACACACAGGAAGCATAGCATAGAAGTCTGAACACAGGAGAAAATGAGTTATCACTACCAGCGTCTCGTAAGTTGACTTTATATTGTGGTAATTATTGTATCTAAAAGCTTAACTATAATACATTGAATTCTATAAATGCTGTAGAGATTGTTACTAGAGTCATGAATTAGTTAAAACTGCACCTTTGCTTTTTTCTACGGTGCATAAACTGAGCTGCAGGGTCGATTTTTCTTGCAGTAAATATGCATTTAATTGTACATTTTCCTCAAAAAAAAACAAAACAGAAAATTAGTGCAAATACACTGAAAACACTTGAGATCCTCACTTGACTATATCAATAAAGTTTTATATAGCCAAATAGCAAAGTATACAAAGCAAAATATATATTTTTTTAAATATGACATAAAAAAAGAGACAAAAAAACAGGTGAAATATGATAAAAATATATGTAAAAGTCGCACGCAATAATGCAATGAAAAACTGCATGTAACCTATTTTACCCAATTGATGCAGAAATTTGGCAGAAAGTTTGCAACATCAAAAATGCGCAAAATTTTTATCATGGGAAAAATCCCTAATATTGCTCTGTGCGCTGTCTGTTTGGGTACCGTTACACGTCGCAATATCGTTCCGATATCGCATACAATTTCACGGCTGCAGAAATGTATTTTTCATATCAAACAAAAACTGATAAACTTGGTCAAAACTGATGACAATCTGCTAGAATGCAGATGAACCTTGGATCAAAAACAATGATGAAACTCGGTCCAATAAAAAGTACAGTGGGCTTGAGATTTTTTTAAAGTAGGTTAGAAGCGTTATCTAATAATACGGTAGATACAATGTGCAGTCCAATCTGCATGGAGCATGATTTTGTTGCAGAAATTTACAAATATTTGTATTGTTCCTTCGAACAAGGCCAAAACAACCCAATGTAGATTAACAGAAATGATTTTCAGTTGCAATAATTTTTGCTAAAAATTTGCTGCATGTGACATACTCATACATTTACGAAGGTTTGTTTCTGCAGCATAAAAGCCAATTATGAATATATCTTAACAGGGCTTTATAGCAGTACAACTAATACAGTCATGGCCAAAAGTGTTGGTACCCTACAAACTGTTCCAGGAAATGAAATATTTCTCCCAGAAAGTTATTGCAATTGCACATTTTTGTTATGCTCATGTTCATTACCTTTCCGTGAATTAGAATAACATAAAAAACATAGAAAATAAGGCAAATTGAATATAATTTCCACCCCAAAAAAGGGCCAGACAAAATTGTTGGCACCTTTCAAAAATTGTGAGTAAACAACTTTGTTTCAAGCACATGTGCTGGTTCAAACTTACTGGAGGCAAGTAACAGATGTGGGCAATATGAAAATGACAGCTGAAACCAGATAAAAATGGAAGAAGTTGACTCAGTCTCCCCTTTGGCAAGTAAAAGGTGTGGGAAATATTAAAATCACATCTGATACCAGATAGAAAGAGAAGTTGACTCAATCTTTGCATTGTGTGTCTGTGTGTGCCATACTATGCATGGAGGAGAGAAAGAGGAGACAAGAACTGTCTGAGGACTTGAGAACCAAAAGTGTTGAAAGAAATCAACAATCTAAAGGTTACAAGTCCATCTCCAGAGATCTTGATGTTCATTTGTCCACGGACCGCAACATAATGAAGACATTTACAATCCATGGTTAAACTCACTGGATGTAGACAACGTAACAAAATTGATGAAAGGTTGCAACATAGAATAGTCCAGATGGCAGCCCCAATCAAGTTCCAAGGAAATTCAAGCTGTCCTGCAGCCTCAGGGTGCATCAGTGTCAATGTGAACTATCCATCGACATTTGAAAAAAATGAAACGCTATGGCAGGAACCCAGGAGTACCCCACCGCTGACACAGAGACATAAAAAATCTCGACAGCAGTTTGCCAAAATGTACATGCATAAGCCAGAATCCTTCTGAGAAAGTGTCTTATGGACACATGAGACCAAGATAGAACTTTTTGGTAAAGCATACCATTCAAAAAAAAGAACACAGTACTTGCAAGTCATATATGGTTGAGGTTCAAAGATTTATTGTGGTTGTTTTGCTTCCTCTGACTCTGAGTGCTTTGACTATGTGTAAGGCATCATGAAATCTGAAGATTACCAAAGGATTTTGGGTAGCAATGTAGTGCCCAGTGTCAGAAGACTGGGTTTGTGTCCTAGGTCATGGGTCTTCCAGCAAGACAATAACACTAAACATACTTCAAGAAGCTCCCAGAAATGAATGGAAACAAAGCACTGAAGTGGCCAGCAATAAATGTGAATCTAAATCCGATTGAACTCCGGAGGAGGGATCTTAAGATTGCTGGTGGGAGAAGGCACCCTTCATATAGTAGAGACCTGGAGCAGTTTGCAAAAGAATAGTGGTCCAAAATTCCAGTTGAGAAGTGTAAGAAGCTTGTTAATGGTAGTAGGAAGTGATTGATAGCAGTTATGTATTCCAAAGGGCATGCAACCAAATATTAAGTTCAGGGTGCCAACAATTTTGCCCAACCAGTGTTTGGAGTTTTGTGTTCAATTATATTTAATTTTCCTTTTTTTCAGTTTTTTTGTCTTGTTCCAATATACACAAAGGAAATTAACATGTGTATAACAAAATTGGAATTGCAATAATTTTCTGGGAACAATACTTCATTATCTGGAACAATTTCAAGGCTACCAACACTTTCAGCAATGACTGTATGTGGGCTTATATTATAAAGTAATTCTGATAATATTTTGTGATCATGCTGCATAAGGCTGCTATCACATCAACGGTAAACACTGATCGCAGCAGTTGAGTTTTTTTCGGTGAAAAAAAATGCAACTGCCGCGATTACCGCATAACGGCCACACTTGCGGTTCACCTGCAGCAAGCCCCATGCAATGTCTATGGGGCTTGCGGCAGGTGCGGCAAGTGCGGTACAGTTGCGATTTCGGCATTTGCGGCAGATGCGGCCGCGAAAAAGCCACGGTATGACGCGTTTTTTTTGCGGCCGCACCTGCCGCAAATGCCGAAACCGCATTTGCCGCATCTGCCGCACACTTACCGCAAGCCCCATAGACATTGTATGGGGCTTGCTGCAGGTGAACCGCAAGTGTGGCCGTTATGCGGTAATCGCCGCTGTTGCGGTTTTGTTCACCGAAAAAACGCCACTGTCGCGATCAGTGTTTACTGCTGATGTGAAAGGGGCCTAAGATAATTTGTACATTTTATTTTCTTGTACAGGTGCTTCTTGTTGCCTTGGTTGTGATGTCACTTGGATTAGGTTTGGGACTGGGACTGAAAACAAATGAGAAACAACCGGAGAAAGAACCAGAGAAAGTACCGGAAAGGCCCTTAGGTATTAGATTTATATATTTCTTCTATGAGTTTTTTGTTCCATAATGAAAAGGTATGCAAGTTTGTATTATGCTTTGTGTTTCAGTCCCTCACTGTTTTGAACATCTGTTATGTTAACTGTTCACATTAAAGGGGTTGTTCGGTCTAAACTGGCCATTCTGCAGTCACTCTGTGACTGCAAAATTATCAATATTCCCAGCGCACACTTTGTGTACTTCAAGGATTTGCCATTTTGTAAGCCAGGAATGGACCACAATTATGCAGTATGCATGTTCCCGGCAAAACAAGACTAGCGGATGTGGCCTCGCTCAATACAAGCGTCCGTTCCTGGTTTAAAAACAGTGAATCCTCGCAGCATGCAGTGTATGTGCTAAGATTCACCGATAACTCTGCAGTCACATAGATAGACTGATCATTTTATACCCCTTTAGGGGTGAAAGATCTAGTCCTGTTGTCTGTCGAGAAGTGGATACAATTGTTACCAATCTTGGAAAGGCTGTGTGCTAGACTTGGCTTTAAAGTGGACATATTGTTTTTCTATAGAAATATTGTGTAAGACCTCAATTTCACTTCCGTCTTTAAAAACTTAACCCCCGGGCCATATTCTGTTTTTACACTTTCATTTTTTACCTCCCCTTCTTCCCAGAGCCATAACATTTTTATTTTTCCATCAATATAGACATATGAGGGCTTTATGTTTTGCAGGTTGAGTTGTACTTTTGAAAGAAACCATTACGGTAATTACTATAAAATATTAAATGCTACCCTGGCAATATGATTCTCCAGGTCAGTGTGAGTACACAGATACCAAACATATACAGTTTATTTTCATTTAATTGTTGAAAAATGTTTTTTAAAAGTTGCTCTTTTGCCATTTTCACAGACAAATAATGTTTTTATTTTTTGGGATCTGGGGTTTAGTGAGGACTTATTTTTTACGTCCTGAGCTGACATTTTCACAAATACCATTTTGGGTAGAAGCGAAATTTTGATTGCAGCTTACAGTACTTCATTGCAATTTTGCGGCGGCCAAAGTAAAGTAATTCTTACGTTTTAAATTTTTTTCACTACACTGTTTACTAATCTGATTAATTTACAGTGCTGTGCAAATTAATTGGGACAAAGCATTTTTGTAAGTAAAATGGTAAGTTGGTAAGGTGATTCAAACCAGTTTTAACTGCTTTGAACAGGTGTGAGGGTACAACCTTGAGTAACAAAATGTAGTTTGACTGGTTTTAGTCAGAAAATAACAGCTAGCTGCCCCCTCAGCTTCAGTTGAGAGCTTGTTTCTGTGAGGAGAGGTTTAGTGTACTTTTTCTCTCAGTGTAATTCGTGGCTATAAAGATGGATGTTACTCCATGGAAGAGGTCTAGAATTACAGTCATATGAAAAAGTTTGGGCACCCCTCCTAATCTTACTCATTTTTTTTTTGTTTAAAATTGGGGTTTTGCAACATCTATTTGAGTGTGATATATGTAATAACTGATGGAAACAGTAATATTTCAGGATTGAAATGAGGTTTATTGCACTAACCAAAAATGTGAAATATGCATTATTTCAAAATTTGACAGGTGCAAAAGTATGGGCACCTCAAAGTGACATTAATATTTAGTAGATCCACCTTTTGCAAAAATACCAGCCTCTAGTCGCTTCCTGTACATGTTAATGAGTTCCTGGATCCTGGATGAAGGTATTTTTGACCATTCCTCTTTACAAAACAATTTCAGTTCAGTTAAGTTTGATGGTCGCCGAGCATGGACAGCCCGCTTCAAAACATCCCACAGATGTTCAATGATTTACAGGTCTGGGGACTGGGATGGCCATTCCAGAACTTTGTAATTGTTCCTCTGCATGAATGCCTGAGTAGATTTGGAGCGGTGTTTTGGATCATTGTCTTGATGAAAGATCCATCCTCGGTGTAACTTCAACTTTGACACTGATTCTTGAACATTATTCTCAAGAATCTGCTGATACTGAGTGGAATCCATGCAACCCTCAACTTTAACAAGATTCCCAGGGCCGTCATTGGCCACACAGCCCCAAAGCATAATGGACCCTCCCCCAAATTTGACACTGAGTAGCAAGTGTTTTTCTTGGAATGCTGTGTTTTTGTGGCGCCATGCATAACGCCTTGTTGTATGACCAAACAACTCAATCTTTGTTTCATCAGTCCACAGGACCGTCTTCCAAAATGAAACTGGCTTGTCCAAATGTGTTTTTGCATACCTCAGGTGACTCTGTTTGTGGCGTGCATGCAGAAACGGCTTCTTTCGCATCACTCTCCCATACAGCTTCTCCTTGTGCAGTGTGCGCTGTATTGTTGACCGATGCACAGTGACACCATCTGCAGCAAGATGATGCTGCAGGTCTTTGGAGGTGGTCTGTGGATTGTTCTTGACTGTTCTCACCATTCTTCGTCTCTGCCTTTCTGATATTTTTGTTGGCCTGCCACTTCTGGCCTTTACAAGAACTGTCCTTGTGGTCTTCCATTTCCTTACTATGTTCGTCACAGTGGAAACTGACAGGTTAAATCTCTGAGACAACTTTTGTATCCTTCCCCTGAACAACTATGTTGAACAATCTTTTTTTTCAGATCATTTGAGAGCTGTTTTGAGGAGCCCATGATGCCACTCCTCAGAAAAGATTCAAATAGGAGAACAACTTGCAAGTGGACACCTGAAATAGCTTTTCTCATGATTGGATACTCCGTGCTATGAAGTACAAAGCTCAATGAGGTTACCAAACCAATTTAGTGCTTCAGTAAGTCAGTAAAAAGTAGTTAGGAGTATTCAAATCATGAAAATCAGAAGGGTGCCCATACTTTTGCACCTGTCAAATTTTGAAATAATGCATATTTCACATTTTTGGTTAGTGCAATGAACCTCATTTCAATCCTGAAATATTACTGTGTCCATCAATTATTACATATATCACACTGAAATAGCTGTTGCAAAAACCCAATTTTAAACAAAAAAAATGAGTAAGATTAAGAGGGGTGCCCAAACTTTTTCATATGACCTTATAAATCTCATGCCATGTATTATAATTACCACAGTCTGATCTGATGGGTGGAATTACACACCGACTGTCCTGCCTCTTTTTGACGTCCATCTCACCTCTCAGCGCCAATCGCCATCTTATTCTTCTGATTTATGTGGCTAACACCTCCTGCATTCCTGTGCAGATTTTTTGCACTGAGTTTTTGCAGTTTTTCTGGTGGTGGATGAATGCGGTTATTAATCGCATTCATCAGTGTGTGCGACTCATTATTGTCTTTCAATGTATTTCTCCTGTTCGCAGGAAAGGGAAGTGACCCACCCTTCCCTTTTGAGTAGTTCACACACAAGCAGTTTCACAGGTAAAAGCCCACAGAGTGAAGTCCTGGCTGGGGCCTGTTTTGAGGTATGTTCACACGCAAGCAGGTTTTAATTACATACATCAGCTAGGGACTGCCTCGGTCAGGGCAACCATGACGAGGTGAGGCAGCTTGTAGTATATTTTTTGCAAAAAACATACAGACCAATAGCCCTGTTTTTGATACTTTTTTGATAGCACTTGCTAAAAACTGAAAAAAATATTTTTATTATAACAGAGAGCTTTTTGTGTGATTCCTGTGTGGATTTTTTGCACTGAGTTTTTGCAGTTTTTCTGGTGATGGATGAATGCGGTTACTAATCGCATTCATCAGTGTGCACGACTCATTGTTGTCTTTCATTATAATTACCACAGTCTGATCTGATGGGTTGAATTACACACCGACTGTCCCGCCTCTTTGTGACGTCTGTCCCACCTCTCAGCGCCAATAGCCATCTTATTCTTCTGATTTATGTGGATAACACCTCATGCATCATCCACATCACCGAGGGAAATCTTATACTTGCGCAGAGGCCTCTCTGGTTCGCGCAGGCTTACTGTGCTCTGCCCTGCTGCAAGTAGAGCATAAAACACAACTAAAACTTACCATCATTGCCAAAATCACAATCCAATACTGCACTTGCAGGCTGCAGTCAGACTCCACTGTGTGAAGCAAGCACAGGTGCAGGATAATAAAAATCACCTCTACCTACAACAGAATGTGGGAGGTGACCTGCCCAGCACATAATAGGCTTGCTTAGGATGCCATTCACACTTATACAAATGATGCAGAGTGTCTGAAAGCTACCCACTGGCTCTGCCACCTGACTAATGGGCCGCCCAGTACGATGCTTCTGCACCACTAGGTGAACGGCGCCACATGGGGCCCATCTGCATCCTGAAAATGATAAAAAAAGTGGAAAAAAGTTTTTTATATGATAAACAAAAAACTTAGTAGTATTGGTTCATGTGTTGGCCAAGACTCTTAAGCTCATGATCCACGTCACGGATCCTCATGCTCATGAGTCCTAACAAAAATATATACAAAAACTACTCAAGTAGTCAAGTAGTAGTTTTTTTGAGTAGTTTTTGTACATAAAACACAACTACACATGTACAGGCGCGAGATTCACTGGTGTAGATGGATGAAGCAGGAGATACCATCCTCTATGCCGGGTGAAATCTCACGTCTGCACAGAGACCTCGCCGGTTCTCACATGTATAATTGTGTTTTATGCTCTGCTTGCAGTAGTGCAGAACACAGCGTGCCTACGTGAACTGGAGAGGCCTCTGCACAGGCTCGAGATTTCCCTCAGCTGTTTGGGTAACGCAGTAGGCAATTAGAACAAGAGGAGGTCGGATAGCATGGAGAGGCAGGGCGGACAGTGCGGAATTTAATCCACTGGACTAGACAGGTATTTGTAATACATGGAGAGAGATGTATAAATGCTATTTGTGAGGTGTACAGAGGGAGTTAGGGACTGATAGAAACCTTCCTATAATACAGCATTGGTGCTGCTGAAGGTAGTGGTTTTAGGTTAGAGCCCCAAAATTTGGTGACAGGTTCACTCTAGGTCCCACGATGAGTTTTAGGTGAGTTGTTTTATGCTGCCTATTATCTCAGCATCTTACACTTTCAGATGGGATTTCTAGAAATCTCTAGCCCACTATGCTTCTTTTTACTTTTATACTCTGTAAACTGACCTGCTTTAAGTGTTAAAAATCCACAACATGTCAGTGTCTATAGCGAGTACTCTGAGTTTTATGTGCAGATTTAGAATTGCTTTAGATGTGAAAACCTCATGTAATCCACATATATGATTCAGCATCACTCTCCCGCACATCATAAAGTTTTGTTAAAACCAAATACCAGGAAGTATAAAAAAAGCAGCTTTATTAAAAGTATGACATGCCAAAAGACAAAAACTGCAGCATCAAAAATGCAATAAAATGCAGGGAGAAAAGACAAGTTACTTAATTTAGCTAATAAGACTTGTTCACATATTGCATTTTGGTGTGAAAAAACAGTGTTGAGCACTACCAGCAAAGTGAACAAGATTTCTGAAATCTCATGCACATTGCTTTTTCTCGCTCCTTAACGACTTTAAGCAGTTTAACATTAATGTTAAGGCTGGCTTCACACTACAGCTGGGATCCGATCTGTGGCTGTCCGCTTGAGGCAGACAGCTGCGGCCCGGATCAGCACACAGAACTGGAGGGCTAATTTGCCGCCGCTGATAGGTCAGGACCGCAGCTCGCTGGGTCTTGAACTGTCAGGAGGGGCTGGCACGGAGCTTCAGCACCATGGAGCGCCGGCTGCACAACGGACCCAAGAGCAAATTAGCCCTCCAGTTCTGTGTGCTGATCTGGTCCGCGGCTGTCTGCCTTAAGCAAACAGCCACGTATCGGATCCCAGCCGTAGTGTGCAGCTGGCCTAAGATGCCTTCCGTCTTCTGTCTAAGGCTACCTTCACATTTGCGTTTGTGTCTGCATGCTGATGGCATGCAGACACAAACGCAGTGCAAAGCAGTGCCATTTTGATGTGTCCGCAGCGGAGAATGTCCGCCTGCGGACACATCACTGTGCAGCCCGGCAGCCAATCAGCGGTGTCCTGGGGCGGAGATCAGCGCCGGAGATCTCCTCCTCACTGCCGCCGGTAAGCTCCGGGACATGTCGGCGGGGAGAACAGCTGATTTGACAGCTGTTTGAATCTCCCGCGCCGACACCGAGAGGAGATGTCGGCGCGGGAAGATTCAAACAGCTGTCAAATCAGCTATTTCTCCCCGCCGACATCGCTAGCAGATTACCGGCGGCGGGGAGGAGGAGATCAGCAGAGGCTGAGCTGATCTCCCAGTGGCCGTCGGTGAGCTCCTGTGACATCACTGGCGGCCACCGGGAGAGATTTCAATGGGTCCGCAGCGTTCTCCTGCGCTGTCAAGCGCAGAACACTGCGGACCCATTGAAGACAATGCATGTTTTGTGCGCTTGGGGACGCTTGCTGATTTTCCAAGGTCCCTGAGTGCACAAAAAATGCAACATGCTGCGTCCCGGGTGCGGACGCTGGACACCGGAAGGAGCAGATATCGTCCGCATCCGCACCCGAACGCAGCAAACGCAAGCACTATGCGCTCCTATGTTAAACATCGGAACGCAGTGCGCATGCATTTGACTGCGTATGGGAACGCAGCATAAGCTGCGTTCACATACGCAAATGTGAAGGCAGCCTAAGATATTCACAGACCCATAGTTTGTATGAGTGATGTTCATCCATATAGCCAATAAAAACAGACATGTCACGATGATATTTTTGTGTTGTCAGTGTGTTTAATCATTGTTTATGTTTTTACCATCAGTATATTTCATGGATGGACAAATCTAATATATAAAGCTGAATGTGTGTATGTATGTATGTGTGTGTGTATGTCTGGGATTGGCACTACACCGTCGCAACTACAGCCACAAAATTTTGCACAGTCACATGTCTGGACCCAGAGAGTGTCATAGGCTATGTTGTGAGGTGAAATTTTAACCCTGCGCGTTCCAGTTCACCAAACAATTTTGCCCCTATCTACATAATGGGGGAAAAAGTGACAGTTACCAGTTGACAGTTGTGAATGAGAGGGGCTTAATGACAGCGCCAAAAGACTAACAGCATATACCAGCATATAGTCACTAAGGTGCAGCCCCAACATTGGATACTCACCACGTACCCGAACACACACACACACACATTGGCGTACCCAGGACCAAAACTGGGGGGGGGCAAGCCATGGTCGTTTAGGTTGTAAAATTTTAGAATAGTGCATTATAATGTATGGAGGCATGTGAGGCTACATTATACTATGTAGAGGATAGTAGGGTTGCATTATGATAATTGGATGACTATGGGGGTACCTTATGAATGGGGGACTATGGGATGCATTATAATACATAGAGGACTATGGGAATACATTGTAATGTATGGAGGAATGTGGGGATGCATTATAATAATTGGAGGACAATGGTGGCAGAATAGGAGGACCATATAAACCATGATGGGGGACATGTATACCACAATAAAGTCCATATTCCAGGAGGAGGACCATATACAGCAGGATAAGGGACATTAATACATAATGAAGGGGGAGAGAAGTCAATTTGTGAGTCTTTATAGGATTTAGAACGTTACACGGGGCCCATGCATCTGACCAACGTGCACGCGGAAGGTGGGGTGCCTAAATTGCGCACCGGGCCCTGTGAGACTCTTTACCCCACTGGGGAGCCTTATGGGGAAGTTCCATTTTATATACAGCCCCCCCAGTGTCCCATAGGGCTCACATCTCATATACAGCCCTCCATAGGGCTCCCATCTCATATACAGCCCCCATAGAGTTCCCATATCATATACAGCCCCCTTATAGGGCTCCCATATCATATGTAACCCCACCATAGGGCACCCAAATCATATTCAGCCTCCTCATAGGGCTCCTGTATCATATACAGCCCCTCCATAGGGCTCCCATCATGAGAGCCCTATGGGAGGTTGTATATAATATGGGAGCCCTATGTGGTGGGCTGTATATGATATGGGAGCCTTATGGGGGGGCTGTATATGATATTGGAGTCCCATCTCATATACAGCCCCCCAATACCCCATACAGTCCTCATATCATATACAACAGCTCCCCATAGGGCTCCTATATCATAGGCTGCATATGATATGGGAGCCCTATTGGGGGCTGTATATAATATGGGAGTCCCATATCATATACAGCCCCCCTAATGCCCCATAGGGCTCCCATATCACATATAGCCCCATAGGGTTCCGATGTTATATACAGCCCCCCCATAGGGCTCCAATAATGGGAGCCCTTTAGGGGTCTATATATGATATAGGAGCCCTATAGGGTTGCTGTATATGATGGGAGCCTATGGGGGGCAGGGCTGTATATGAGATGGGAGTACATGTCATCTCACATACAGCGCGCAGCCCCCACATAAGGCTCCCATATACAACCCTCCGGGCTCCCATAGGGCTACCCCCAATCCAACCCCCCATCCATTTTTTTATATTTAAATTACATCTATTTTTAACAGTTAGTGTTTCCTGACGTCTCTTGACTTTTGTAGCTCGAGCTCCTGGCTCCAGCCTGTGCACCAGCTGTGTCCCCAGACGGACCCCAGCTTGCACCGCAGGGACTCAGGCAGCGCTCAGTGGTGATATCATGAGTGACCCACCGAGCTGATCTGCAGTCGGCCGACACTGTCTGAGCCTGAGGGTGAGATCCGCCCTGCGCCCCTGCTGGCTGCTGCAGCTGCCTCCCCATCATGTCACGCGCTGTCACTGAGATGAGCAGCTGACTGAGGTAACTGCTACAGTGAGGTGACAGGTGGACCATGGAGTGGAGGTGCGGTGGCCGCCTCAGCTCAGCCGCCGAGTCAGACAGACACTGACACACATTATAATTAATACAGTAGGTGCGCGCGGCGCATGCACAGTGCCGCGCTCACCCCTTACTCTTGGGGGGGGCAGCCTCTTGGGGGTGGCACATGCCCCCCCTTCCCCACGCTGGCTACGCCCATGCACACACACACCACAAAGAGACACACACAACACAGAGACATACACAACCCCCCATGGGGACACGCACACACCCTATAGCAACACATGCACTCACCCCACAGGGACACACACACCACAAAGAGACACACACAACACAGAGACACACACACCACACAGACACCCCTCACAGGGACACACACACATGCACACCCTATAGGGACACATGCACTCACCCCACAGGGACACACACACACCCAAGGGACACACACACCACACAGACAGACACAGATGTGCACAAATTGCCTCACACAACTCGCCTCATACGTGTGCTATCTTTAATTTCCAAAAATAAACATCTGATTAAAAACAGCCAATGTGCAACACATGTGCCATATAGGGAATTAAGGCAGATGTCAGTCACATGAGCTGTCTATTATGTGTGAGGTAACATATACTGCCTGGCCGGGGGGAGGGTTTACTGTAAGCTGGAGATTTATTAGAGTGCCTATAGCAACCAATCACAGCTCAGCTTCTATTTTCCTACAGGTTATTAATATGACATATTCAAATTCTATTTTGTTATAGCTAACATCAGTTATTTATTAACCCGGGCGTAGCCAGGTAGTACAGCTAGTAAGTAAATAAATTACAAAGTTTCTCCTATACTTTTCATTATACAACACGCACAGTACACAGACTGCATACTGATGCCATTTGTGTGCTGTACTTGCTTTTCACAGACTTGTATTGTCCCTTTTAATCCGTGATACCAGAAAAAAAAACCATGTATACGTGTGTTTTGTGAAAGACAGACATGTGAATAGCACCACAGATTATAATGGTTATGCCTTTTTCACAAAGACGGACACAATATGTACATACAACACGGACATCAGAATGAGGCCTTAGGCTAGGGTCACATTTGGGTTTTTATTTTCCATCCTGATCCGGTTTTGAGTGCTAAAAATGCTCATAACCGGATCCGGATCTGCAGCTCATAGGCTCCCATTAACAAAATGGATTGCTCAAATGGCAATCCGGTTACCGGATCCGGTTTTGCAGCCTGCAGTAAAAATCATGCACGCTGCATCCATCGCAGCGGTTGCAAAACCAGATACGGTTTTGTTAACATGGGCGCCTATGGGACCGGATCTGGCAAAAATCCTCATTCCAAAACCAGATGCATTAATGCATCCAGATCCAGAATGAGGATTGCATTTTCACCAATTTTAAGAAGTATGAAGGCACAGTCCAAAACTGCATCCAGTAATGGCTAAAGCTGCTTTCACATAGTTATTTTCCTGTCCGTGGGGATGCTACTTTTTGTGGGACCCCACAGATAGGAAAGGACAGGATCGGAGGTGACCTCCGGATGCCATTTCTGTGTCCGGGTCCATGATTTTCACGGATCCGGACACAGAAAGCCCAAGCCTGCAAAGCGCAGGCAAGCCGGGCATTTTCACTCCCGCAATGTATATTAATACATTGCGGGAGTGAAGCAAGGGTTAAAAAAAAAAAAAAAATCCTCACCTCTCTGGCGTGTTTCCCACGCCATCTAGCTCCCGGGGCTTAAGGACCTGGCGGGGCTACCTGATCAGCTGATCAATCACGTGACCACATCAGCTGAGTGGTTTTAAATAGCCCACCCGCCAAAACCAATCAGCGGGCGGGAGATTAAAACTTTGCTGATGCAGTCATGTGACAACCCGATCAGCTGATTGGTCACATGACCTCATCAGCTGAGTGATTTAAATCTCCTGCCCACCGATCGCTTTTGGCGGGTGGGCTATTTAAACCGCTCAGCTAATGCGGTCATGTGACCGATCAGCTGATCGGGTAGCCCCGCCCCACCAGGTCAGTAAGGCCCGGGAGCTAGTTGGCGTGGGACACACGCCGGAGAGGTGAGCATGTTTTTTTTTTTTCTTTTCTTAACCCTTTGTTAGTTGATTTCACTTCCGCAATGTATATATATACATTGCGGAAGTGAAATTAAAGGGGAACAGAGCAGTTTTAGTGTACTGAGCATGCTCAGTACACTAAAATCTGGTCCGGGAAACGATCCGATGTTTTTACGGACCCATGCTCCATAGGCACCCATGTTAATGGCCGTGGATCGTGTCGGATCCGATTCAGTCCGATTTGGTCTGCTGTGCCCAGCAGTCTCCGAAAAATCAGACAGAATCGGATCCTACACAAATTAGGTGCCATTAAAGCCAAATCCAATCAGATCCGTTGGCCATAGGGATACATGGGGGCCAAATCAGATCCGTGGCTGTCTGTTTTACAATGGACAGCCACGGATCCCCAAAAAATGCAGTGTGAAAGCAGCCTAAGGGACAGAGCTGAGCTCGTCAAGTTGTCAGCACAAGGTCCTGTTATCTTATCTGTATCCTCTGCAGTCACATTGGCTCTGCTCCATGCTATCAGCTGATGGCTCCCACAAAGCTCCTGATCCCTGTTCTGTCCTTTCCTTGGAGCTGTGGGCAGGCCATCAGCTGATAGCACGGAGCAGAGCAGATGAGACTGCACAGAAGATAGATAAAATCAGAGGAGCTTCCACTGATAACTAGTGATGAGCGAGCACTAAAATGCTCGTGTGCTCGGTGCTCTGGCCGAGCATCTCAAGATACTCGTGTACTCGGCCGAGCACTGAGCCCAATGTAAGTCAATGAGTGACAGGCTCCGCCCACAGACTTCCAGTTATAAAACGAGTATTGCTGGGAAAGGGCGGGAGGGTGGGCTTTTTGAAATCGCTTACACATACAACACCTTGCTGTGGCCCCCAGAGGGATCCTAACAATGAATCTGCTCTCCCTGAGGTGCCAGCTCACTGTGTGCACTGAAGGGAATTGTGTACGTGTGGCAGATCGCTTATTATTACTGAGCAGTCCGAGCATCTCGGCGGTACTCGGTGCTCGCCGAGCATCCCGAGTACCGGGGTACTCGTGCGAGTAACGAGTAGCGCAGAGCATACTCGCTCATCACTACTGATAACCTGACAGAGCTCAGCAGTGTCTCTTAGGGTGCTTTCACATTTAGATTTTTTGGATTCTGTGGCTGTCGGTTGTGGCACCCATGTTAGCCTATGGGCACGGATTGGATTTGCCCTTAGTGGCATCTGATTTTTGTCAGATCCGTTTTGGTCCGATTTTTTGCTGTACCCAAAAGACTCCTCTGATTTTGGGCACAGCGGATCAAATCGGACCAAATCAGATCCGACATGATCCATGGCCCATAACATGGGGGCCTATGGAGCACGGTCCGAGAAAACATCGGATGTTTTCTCGGACCCGACTTTAGTGTACTGAGCATGCTCAGTACACTAAAACTGCTCCTAACCAGCTAATTTCACTTCCGCAATGTATATATACATTGCGGAATTGAAATTTAAGTAAAATCAAGTGTTAAAAATAAAAAAAATCGATCCTCACCTGTCCAGCGATCCACTGCCGTCAGCATCTCTGGATGTACAGGACCTGGCCTGACGTCACAGTCACATGACCAGTTACCGGGGTAACCGGTCATGTGACCGATGACACTGAGTGGGTAGCCCCGCCCAGCCAGGTCCTTTCAGCATGCGGAGCTAAATGCCGACGGCGCTGGATTGCAGGACAGGTGAGGATTGATTTTTTTTCTATGTTTAACACTTGATTTTACTTAAATGTCACTTCCGCAATGTATGTACACATTGTGGAAGTGAAATTACTCTGCACAGCGCTTTCTGTGTCCGGATCTGTGATAATCACGGACCCAGACACAGAATAGGTCACCCCTCTGTGGTGTCCGTTCCTGTCCGTGGGATTTTACAAAAAGTAGGATCCCACAGACAGAAAAAAAAATCGTAATGTGAAAGCACCCTTAGCCTGAGGTAAAGTGAAATACACTGATCAGCTGTAGCGAGGTACGACGTGTAGGCTCTGCCCCCACCCTTATTAGGCCATATTCAGTGTGTGGAACTGAATACGAATTTCCCTGACAACGAGCAATGTCTGGTGTATAAACAGCTCAGGGGCGAGTCTAGAAGGTTTTTGAAATGTTTTCTTCCAGATTTCATTTCTGAAGTGTATTTAAAAGTTTATTATAATCACTTGATATACATTATTGTTAGATAAAAATGTAAACTGCAGTTACACATTAAGCAACATTTTATAATTACAGTACCTTTAAGTTTTTGAAAAGTCTAGAAACAGATGTGTCAGTTTATTAAAGACATGTACATTTAAGCAGTAGTATATGGAACAGTGTTAAACATGCTTAGGACAATAATTTTATATATTAGTTATTAAGGAATATTAAGCTTGTGCTTAATGGGTCATCTACTGCAAATATTATAGTGTAAATTATCATTGCTTTGACACGTTTCACAAGTTGCCAAAGTATCCTGGGAAAGTTAGGTTTCTGGCAAATGTTAAACAAGAAATACCAGATTAATGGCTTTATGCCAGTTCGTTGCAACACAGTTAAAGCAATTACAAGCTTCTTTCACTACTTTGACAGAAAAATGGGAAACACCCACCAAATGGGACATCCAGAAAAAATTTAGGTTCCCTAAAAGATAAAGTGCCTGATTCAATTTTAATTTTCATTTTTGAGATTATTGCCTAATTTTTTTTTGGGGGGGGTTTGCCTATTTTTCATTTGTATCTTATTCTTCTTTTAATTTGTGCCTTTTTAAAAATCTATTTTATTTATGTTTTAGGGTACCGTTACACGTCGCAACATTGCATGCAATTTCACTTGCAATTTGCTGGTTACAATGAAATCATGGACACATTGTTCTATTTTGTTGCCATGTACAAATGGACCAATGTGTTCATGATTTCACTGCAACCAGCAAATTGCCAGTGAAATTGCATGCAATGTTGCGACGTGTAACAGTACCCTTAGACATCAAATTTCTCATAAATTCTATTGTTACTTCTTCACATAGAACAAATCAGAAATTATATCCTAAGGGGTTGGACACACTCATCAGAGTTTGACTGAGGAGACTCTGGAGCAGTGACCCTGAACGGCTTCTCCCTCTCTGGACGGGGCTGTCAGCTGCTTGTGTTTTTGTGCAGCTCCAGACTCCCCGTCCAGAGAGGGAGAGGCCATTCAGGGTCACTGCTCCAGCCCATTCAGAGTCTCCCCAGTGAAACTCGGATGTAACTAGGAAAGTGTGTCCAAGCCCTTAGAAGGGAAAACATTATTCCAAGGACATCAAGTAACTAGTTAAACAGAATAAAATTAAATTATACATTTTTATTGAATTACAAAGGAGCAGTATAACATATATCTTAGGAAATTAGAGTGTGCCTCCAAGCAGAGGAGGTACAAATTAGACTGACTCAGCCCAAACAGCAATAATAATAGTATGATGTCCGCTTTACACGTCCCGATATCGTCCCGATATTTGATACAACGGCATGGGAGCGCGCACATTTTTGGCAGTAATCCAAGATCGCATAGGAGCTGTCACACAGGGAGATATCGGCAGGCAACGCCACTGCGATGTATACGCCCCCTCGTACGAGCGACCCAGGGAACGACCATTTAACATGGGAGTGAATAGGGGAAGTTGTGCTCCAAGTCATTGTTGGGCTGTCACACAGCACGATCCTGCCAGATCGCCCATCCAATATCGGCCAGTTGGAGAGCCTGCTCAATTTTTCCCCCCGATATCATTTTGGCATCGTTCTTGCATCGAATTGGTCATTTACACTACACAACGCACGAACTATATCGGCGCCAACGCACAAACCATGTGACTTTTTATCATTGTTGGACAACGATATTGGGACGTGTAAAGCGGCCATGAGTCCTAGAGTGCAATATAACTGTAGCTTAATGGTGTCAAAGACTCTACTAATCGGAAAAAAGGAGGGATAGGAAAAAGCTAGGTACAATTAGGCATCTGGGGGCTGGAATCATCAGCGCATGGTGGCCCAAGCTGTATGAGGGCACCACATTTGGTAACTACATATTGGGAATGTATACTGAAAGCTCTGCCTAAAAGGATTGGCCACCTTTGGGACATTGTTTTTTTTTTTTTTTTTAATTAAACCGAATTTTGGTCTAAAAATGAAATTTGCAATTCAGTTTCATGGCAAACTTTACATAATTTTTCTTTTACACACTCTTTGTTTCCCTGTACAAAATTTTCATATAGTCCCCAAAGGTGTCCAACCTCCTTAGCAACATAAAACAGTTTTAGTTCTTCATGATTGTCATTAGTATTTATTGACATCAACTTTAAGCACTGTATTATACAAACTACTGTATACCTAGTGAAAGCTATAAATTATATATTTTTATGTTTTTTAAGAACCCTAACAATTTAATATTACTGTATATACTTGTGTATAAGCCGACTTTTTCAGCCCAAAAATTGGGCTGAAAAGTCCCCCCTCGGCTTATACACAAGTCATATAATGTGTGGTGTGGTGGGAGCTGTTGTCCGGGCACTGCAGGAGGCAGGAGGAGGCGGGGGGAGGCTGCAGAATGAGCGGCACGTCACATGGTGCCACTCATTAATTATGCATGGGGAGCAGCGCATAGTACATTGCTGCTCCCCTGCACAGTATAGCCTCCCCCGCTGTCTCCCTGCCCCCCCATGTATACAGAGGCCCCCCAGCAGGGGTAATCTCACCCCCTCTGTATTACCCCTGCTGGGGGGCCTCTGTGTTACCCCTGCTGGGGGGCCTCTGTATTACCCCTGCTGGGGCCTCTGTATTACCCCTGCTGGGGGCCTCTGTATTACCCCTGCTGGGGGCCTCTGTGTTACCCCTGCTGGGGGGCCTCTGTGTTACCCCTGCTGGGAGGCCTCTGTGTTACCCCTGCTGGCGGCAACTGTATACTAGTTATGGCTGCTATATACAGGGATGGTGGCCTATATACCAATGATAGGGGGCTTTATAACAGGACGGCGGTCTGCTGCATTGGTAGTTTACTGTTTCTATTTAAAATAAAAGTTCAACATTTTATTTGTATCTATTTTCATTTTTAAAATTTTTTCAGTACCAGTAGCTGCTGCATTGTCCACCATAAGCTTATACGCGGGTCAATAGGCTTTCCCAGTTTTTGGGGGCAAAAGTAGCGGGGTCGGTTTATACACGGGTCGGCTTATACACGAGTATATACGGTATATCTAATTGTAGAAAAATGTAGCCATTGTCATATGTAGTAATGGCACATGATTTGCATCAGATCAGAAAATATTGCAATTCTTTCTCCTGTTGCTCGACAAAAGCGAAAATACGAAGAGGGTTGTGAAATACAAATATTTTCTTTATACAGTGTTTGAATAACGACTGAAATACCTGAATTACATAGAATAGCCCATTATAATCCTATTACAGAGGCGTAACCACTCAAAGATTCGTCTGTATGTGAAGTGCTAGTGTGCCTACAAATTAAGTACTATATGAAATGTGTCAAAATGACTATGGAAATACTTAAAGAGGATTTCTTAAAATTATATGGTTACCATAATATTTAAAGGGTTATCTTGGACTATTTTTTGTTTTTAACTTTGGGTCTAAGAACCAACAGGCAGTTAGTGAGCAACTACCTGGTGCAGATCTGTCGGCCCAGAGAGGTCAATAACCACTCTAGCTGGCGATTTTCCAGCTTCTTTTAACGCCACATTGACAGAGCAGCAGCTTTTATTCTACTCTGGTGATGGGGTGTTACTTAGTGATGGGCGAATCCTAAATTACTCGGAATCGCTTGACTCTAGCGAGTCCGAGCACAGGACTCGCTACTCGTTGCGAGTCTAGCGAGTCCAATGTTAATGAATGGGGAAGCGAGTAATAGCGAGTAGTGTGAGATTTACAAATCGCAGATGTGTCTCGGAAGCTTCAGCCTGAAGCAATCCTAGTTTTGTCATTTATTTGCATTGCTCGTTTACTTTGTAAGTAATCGCTGCACAGATAAGAGTCCTGCTTTCTCCTCTGTGCTGGCTGCCAGCTCCAGGGTCCTAGAGCCTGCCTGCTGCCTGATGTAGCAGTGCTGAGATTGTTCTCAGTCTGCTCATTCCCTGTGTACAGACATGAATGTCTGTGCACAGAGATGATGTAGCAGAGCTGAGATTGTTCTCAGTCTGCTCATTCCCTGTGCATAGAGATCTATATCTATGCACAGGGGATGTAGCAGAGAGGACATCGCGTTTTGGACTGCGTCGGATGGAAGAGGATTTTTTTAATTAAAGATGGAGTCCCTAATGGCTTTTTTTTTTTATTTCTAATAAAAAATTTTCTTTGTGTAGTGTTTTTTTTAAAACAATTTAATAGAAATTCATGGCGGTCATGTCTAATATTGGCGTGACCACCATAAATTTCGGGCTTAGGGCCAGCTGATAATACAAAGCTGGCCCTAACCTCTTTATTACCCAGCGTGCCACCGCTACCAGGGCCGCTGGAAGAGCGGGGTTCAGCGCCAGAGGATGGCGCTTCAATGAACGCGCCATCTTCTGGGGCGGCTGCGGGCTGCAATTTGCAGCGGGGGGTGCCCAGAAAGCTTGGGCATCCCTGCGCTGCGGATTCCAGCCCCCAGCTGCTTAGCTGTACCTGGCTAGACATAGAAATTGCGCGGAGCCCCACGCATTTTTTTAAAATTATTTCATGAAATTCTGAGATTCTGACTCTGACTCTGAGACTCTGACTCTGAAATTCATGAAATAATTTAAAAAAAATGCGTGGGGCTCCGCGCAATTTCTATGTCTAGCCAGGTACAGCTAAGCAGCTGGGGGCTGGAATCCGCAGCGCAGGGATGCCCAAGATTTCTGGGCACCCCCCGCTGCAAATTGCAGCCCGCAGCCGCCCCAGAAGATGGCGCGTTCATTGAAGCGCCATCCTCTGGCGCTGAACCCCGCTCCTCCAGCGGCCCTGGTGGCGGTAGCACGCTGGGTAATAAAGGGGTTAATACCAGCTTTGTTATACAAGCTGGTATTAAGCCCGAGATTCTTAATGTCAGGCCACGTTTGACCCAGCCACTAAGAATCTCCAATAAAGGGTTAAAAAAACACAGAGAAAATTTTTTATTTGAAATAAAAAAAAAGCCATTAGGGACTCCATCTTTAATTAAAAAATCCTCTTCCATCCGACGTAGTCCAAAACGCGATGTCCTCTCTGCTACATCCCCTGTGCATAGATATAGATCTCTATGCACAGGGAATGAGCAGACTGAGAACAATCTCAGCACTGCTACATCATCTCTGTGAGCAGGCGGGCTCTAGGACCCTGGAGCTGCACAGAGCAGACAGCTGGACTCGGCTCGCAAAGAAACAGCAGTTACTTTGCGAGTTTTCCCTGCTATCACTGGCACAGTAGCCGAGTCTAATGCAAACAATGGCAATCCTAGTTTTGTCAGCGTTTCTGACAAAACTAGGATTGATATTGATTTGCATTGGACTCGTGCGAGTAATCACTGGGAAACTCGCAGAGTACCGAGTCCTGCGAGTCCCTTATTACTCGCCGAGTAACGAGTCCTAGCGAGTAGATTCGCCCATCCCTAGTGTTACTCCTTTTTACAGCTAGCTCCCCGCTGCCTAACTTCAGGGAGCCAGGTTTCAATAAGCCTTATGTCAACACTAGCGCCCCATTGACAAAGGAGCCCAGAAGAAGATGCTTTCTGTTTACATTATTCAGCAGAATCATTTGACTGCTTTGAGCAGTCGCCAGGCAGAACAAGTGGTGCTTACCAATTGCATGCCTGTTAGTTCTTAAACCCATAATTTGAAAATAAAATTGTTCTAAATAATCACTTTAATTTTATATTCATATTTGCGTATGTGAATGTAGATGAATGCAAAAATGCCACTTTGCAAATAATCAATCATCATATGTTTAGAGCTCCAATGCATCATCATGATTACAGAGTACCACAAATCCTGTGTAGTCTGTGAAGTCAAATGCTCTTCTTGCCACACTACCAAATACATGCTAACAACACAAAGAAAAACAAGGAGCTAAGTAGTTAAAAAGCACTATGGGGTCTTATTGTCGTACCCCAGGGCCGTGGGGTACTCTGAACCGGGCTATACTGTCTCTGGGGAGACACGGGGGTCGAGACCCGGTTTCCGTGACCCTGCGTGCAGCTGAAAGGGGTTTTGGTTTAGTAGGGGAATGGAATGATGAAAAGGGAGATTGTTCATGACGCCAGTCGTGGTATGTGGCTATAGGTGGCCACTGCTGCTGCAGAACCTCCGGAGTGATGGATGGGCAGCTGGGATGAAGTGGCTCTCCACGGGCAGAGCAGTCCCCCGGGGCAGTTAAGGTAGTTAGGTGTAGGGTGCAGGACGGGCCCAAGCAATAGGCAGACTCACTGCCTTGTTGGTCATTCAGTCCTTTACTTGAAATGATGGTTTGAAGCAGCTGTCCACGGAGTCTTTGCTGAGAGCAACTCAGGGTTCTCCTCACCTGGCCAGGTCTTTGGCTCCCTTATTGCGCTCTGATTGTCGGCTCCTGTGGCTGCATCAGCTAAGCTGCTGGCTCTGTCTCTTCCTGCGAGATGCCAGTATGACAGGCAACTCGAGTCCTTTGTAACCCTTGTCTAGGGTGTCAATTCCTGAACTCTCTCTTTTGCTGTGTCTCCGGACACGGTATGGCTGGGGAGCCTGGAATTCCCCACCTTCGGTGTTGCCTGCCAGGACGTTAGCCCTTGCACTGTCTCAGACCCGGAGTCTGTTCTCTGTTCTTTCCTCTGGGGTGAGCATGGTGTCGCTCAGCTCCCCAGGTGTTCCTGCGACTCTCCTCAGACCCTAGGCTTAGGCCTGGCACTGAATAAGAGATCCTGGGACAGGCTCTACAGCCTCCACCAGGATGTCTTCCTCAGTTCTCCTAGGAACTAAATGGCTGTACCTAGGATGAGCTTAGCACAGTTCAATCCTCCAGGTACTCTTCACAGTACTCTCGGGAACTGAACTGACTGGCTCCGCCCCAGACCAGAATTTATAGGGGAGCTAATCCTGAACTCGGGCTTGGTCTCTCCCTTCTGGCCTGAAGGCAGAAGGTGTGTGTGGTTTACCTGCCTGATGAGAAGACTCTTTTGTTGCTCTAAGCGTGACACCACCACCTGGAGGCAGTGATGACACAGTGGCACTTAGACCCTGGGGTGCCACATTATTATAATAAGTTGAACCAGCGCCAACGATACGGTTTATTCCTTTATTCAGTAAATTAAAAGCGCACAAGAAACATCCCACAAATAGGGGAGACGCTAGACGTGTTTCGGGGAACACGTCCCCTTAATCATTAGCACATCTATATACAACACATAACAAATATATATATATATATATATATATATATATATATATATATATATATATATATACATTTAAAAACCTCTACAAGTGTGCACATTTAATTGAGGAGCATTAACTCCTATTTCTCCGGTCCAGAGAAAACATAAAGCTAGATAAATATTTTTACCTTTTTTCATATATACATCATTGCATAAGCCCATAGAGTATATTTAAAGTTAAATTTACATATGCAAAAAATTGTGGTGCCAAGATATATGCAAATCCATGCTGATCTCATATTATCCTTATATATACATTTTTGCATAATCATGCACCAAATATCCATTCATGAATTCTACATATATAGTCCAAAGAACCTTTAATATGGGTTTAAAATGGTTACAGGTGGCGAAATTATCAAAAGGAAAAGAAACTTTTTCCCATTAGTAAAAATATAGTAAATCGCTTCTATAATTAAGACCTTGTGCTTTATTGGAGAAATCACTACTGCAACATCTGCGTTTATGGTGGGACCATGCGACCTTAAGTACCTGTGATTTACCGAAATAGGACATAAAAACAGAGAAAAAAACTCACCAAAAATTTGCCAGGTAAATACCATTGCACCTAGCAGCGGCTGCCAGCTTCCCTGAGAGGCAACACAGGTGTCTGTATACCGGTGCTCAATCACCTGCAACCCACAGTGGGGGCGGTTGTGGCACCAGTGTCCGGCCATGCTGTCAGAGAGGTGACTGGTGACATTTAGGCTGCGTTCACACATCGCGTATTTTGCGCATTTTTTTACGCGCGTATTTGCTCCAAAAACGCATGTGCGTCTGCGTTTTACAGCAAAGTGAATGGACATTCAATTTGTGCCTTGCAGACATCGCGTAATTAAACGCAGCGTTTTTGGAGCAAAAAACGCGCGCGTAAAAAGAATGAACATGTCAATTCTTTGCGTTTTTTTACGCGCGCGATTCCATAGGCCCCATTATAAAAACGCGCGTCTAAATGCGCGATTGAAGTAGAAGCGAGTTGTTCTCTCGCGTATTCTTATCGCGTTTTTAAACGCTCGTTTTTCCCTTGAAGAGACGCGCGTAAAAAAACGCGATAAAATACGCAAATGTGTGAACGCAGCCTAAAAGACACAAGGTTACCATAGGGCTCTGCCACTCACGGTGCATGCAAGGCATAGTGTCAGAGCACCTGTGGTGCCTCTCAGGGGAGCTGGCAGCCGCTGTTAGGTGCAATGGGTATTTACTTGGCAATTGTTTGGTGAGTTTTTTTCCTAAGAAAGTACTTTCACAAGAAAGATGATTCCTAGGGGTCTCAGGATTAAAAAAGTGGCCACAACGCAGTTTAATGAGGATTTCACCAAGCGTTGGAACGAAGTCCTAACAGACTGTTCCTTGAAGTTAATCAGCTTAATCCTGGCTGAAAAGGAGGCAAAACTGGAAACCTTAGAGGATAATATAAAGGTATTGCAGAAGGAAGCTGATAAATGTATTAGTCAAGAGGCTTATGAGAGTTTATATGATCGTATGCATAAAAAGATGGATGAGTTAGAAAAATCCATTATCGATATGAAAAAGTCTAAATATAACGGGACTTGAAGGAATATGAAACTGATTCCGTGTACATCTGGAAGTCTAATACCCCAAATAAACCCCACATTCCAAGGACTCCACGAACTCCACGTATTCCACACCTCCCAAATAAATCACATAAACCGTAACAACCAAAACCCATATTGCAGAATCCTCCGAACACAGGTAGCCGCAATGTGAGCTTCTCCTCCCCGGTGAATACATCAGATGCTACTGATGAGTCTGTTGGATCCGATTTGGATGAATTTGCAGGTGGATCTAGCAGATATTATAATACAAGGAATGCTTCAATTCCAAAAAATGGGAATAAAGGAGGTGGAGGAAAGAGAAACAAGAAAAACAAGAAAAAGTATGTGATATGGGGCAACATACTGTTATCAATATGTCGGATAGCATTCCCAAATCAGCCTGCTAGAAAGGGGTTTGAACTTTGTCCCAAGCAATCAAGCAACCTTATTTCAAACTATAAGGGTACCTTTATAAGCCACAATCGCGGGAGACACTTTTGACGGTGATATGTCGCCCTGAAACCATCGCCGCCAAATTGTCTCCCAATTGTGGCGTGTAATTTGGGAATTTGGCGGCGATATGTCGCCTCGCTCCGGTCGTCTCATTTCAGTACATGCACTGCTCTGAAATCAGGCGACCGGAGCGAGGTGACATATCGCCGCCAAATCCCAAATTACACGGTGCAATTTGGAGGCAATTTGACGGCGATAATTCAAGGATGACATATCGCCATCAAAAATGTCTCCCGCGGTTGTGGCGTATAAAGGTACCCTAAAGGTACCCATAAGGACTTAAATAAATTTATCAGGAACCTGACGGTCAAGAGACATTTTATGAACAACGGTGATAATGTCAGTAACCAGCAAATAAGTCATGAACAGGTTACAAAAAATGACTGTTTTCCTCTACATCTGGTTGTAGGGAAATAAATGGTGTATCACAATCCGTGCTGCCAGAATCATCCGCTCCAAAAGTAATGCACATGAAGATGGAACTTCAACATAACTCCTTTATTGCCTCCTACGCGTTTCAGTGCCCTCCTGGCACCTTCCTCAGGGATACCAACACCTCACCAACCTCTCTTATTTATATCACATCTCATGTAAGTGGGAGTGAACATCAATTATGATGTCAAAATCATCAACCAAGGGAGGAAGGTCACAGATTTTGGCACAAAACAACACATTAAAAACATACAATAAAAAGTTAATCACATAGTATACATACACATTATAAAAAACAAGTTTAAGAAAATTGTGCAAAAAAAGCAGCAAAAATCCAGGCAGAACCGCTGAAGAAAACTATGTATAATATCTATTCAGAAAATAATGATAGTCATTCTATTCTCCTCTCAGGAGGATAGAACCTGCCAAACTCCCTGGATACTTGAGCAAGCATCCCTATCTTTAACAAGCGCCACTTGTTGTTATATATTGAGCAGATCAGTAAATTAAATGATTAAGCTCTTGGATTACATAGGATAAAGAATGCCATCACTCTCTCTAAGACACTTGCACAATCACAACTAAAACAACAAAGAGAATAAAAATCTTCTGTTTACAGACATTTCCATACAGTCCAAATTTATGGAACATCAGGAATAAAAATTGTAATGAAATAGATTAAAACATATATTTAATTCATTAAATTAAAAATTTTTAAAGATAAGAGCATATAAGAAAAAGTAAAAAAGGAGGATCCTAAAAGATAAAATCGTTGAAATATTCTTTTCATCAAATACATAGATAAATAAATGTTTACTATATTAAAACCATTTACCCTTTTTGACATGCTTTACTCAAGAATATTGGTAAGGGTGTCAGTATTTTTCTCCGAATTCACTATGGAGTGACAGCCTAAGCTCTTATGCTGTCATGAAGATTCCCCTGGTTCTATCCCCTGAGAGGGAGGAATTCATACAGAATAAACTAAGGAAAGTGTAACATAATTGAAGCACACTTATTTAGAGAAACTCTGATGCAGTTTGTACGATCTATTTGTGGTAATAAGCTATTCTATCCACAAGATGGCATCATCTGGATGTTGTTATCAAGACAACAGGCTAGGGAATCAAGATGGCCGCCGCATAGAGAGGACGTGTCCCACTGAGCCCTTGTTCCCCAACTGCAATCTGGCACCATCCTGCCCCGGAGAGCACCCACAGCCTTCATCTCTAGGCCCATTCTTCACTTGAAACCCTCAAGTTTAAAAAAAAAACATCTTTGGGCCGAGAGACCGCCGGAGAGAGACCTCGTGGAGTGTTTGGAGAGGCCTCCCCCCCCTCACTGCTCCTTACCCGAAGTCCGTGGGCCTTGATACCGAGGAGACCCTACTGAGGGACCTCTGAAAGTCGCACCACTGTGGACCGGAGTGAAGAGGAAGATTCTACCACCACATTGCTGCTGAGACCCGAGGAGAACTCAGAGGAGGAGACAGCCGCGGGTACACGTGCGTACCGGACCTCCTCAGGTGCATCGCCCCCGGCGGCTCCCTGGTGTGCAGAGGCATCTGTGACGGAGATCGGAGGGGTGAGTGAGGAGCAGCGGTCCCGGTGTGGCCCCCTGAAGCGAGCGCCACTGGTCACATTCCCGCCGGGCGCCCTAGCAGACAGGGAGGTGAGGAGAGACTGCGGGAGCGGACCTGGGCGAGTCACGGGGGGAGCGGGAGCCTACAGTAGCCGCCGGTGCCCGGGCAGAGAGACGCAGGTGGTGTATGCAGTGGCCGGGACCGGCGCGAGATCAGTTGCGGGCCTCTGAATAGAAGGGCTGGGGGCTGGACCACACAGCCCAGCAAACCCCGGGACAGGGGCATAAGTAAGAGACACAGACACTCTGAGAGGGGCTGGTGAAGCCAGAACTAAATCCAGAATTACACTATAAACAATAGTAAACCATCAGTCTATCTACAGGCCGCAGTCTCATATATAAATAAACACATACTCTGATCCCTGTGCTGCCCTCTATATCTCCCCCTCTGAGGTGCTACACATTCCTGTGGATCCTGTTCCAAAATATACTACAATTAGACTTTGAACTACCAAGCCTCTGGAGCAGTATTAACCCCTGCAGCGCTATAGCCAAGCTGTTCCGCTTCTCACCACCAGAGGGAGCAAACACTCTTTTGACAGCTACCTACCTACTACAAAGAGATTAAATTTACTAAACTGCCTCAAGCAATGTGCATCATGTCTACCTAGCCGATGACGTGAGACCCAGGGGAGGCTTAATAAAGACCGAATAAAAGAACATTCCACAATACCATAGCTAAACATGGGGAAAACAAGCATTAAAACCCCCCGGGCACCATCTAAATCCACTAATCCGGTTACCCAAGCCGATGTGGATAAATTTCTCTCAAAACAGACTGACCTCATGACTCATTCTAAATCTACCAAACGTACGTTCCAACTGATGGCTGATGCATCCGACTCTGATGTTGAGAGCGATTCAGACGCAGAAATGGACCCTAAAGATAATAAAGTCACCCGCTCTTTCATAAAGCGTATACTGACGAAAGCCATAGAACCGATCAGCAAAGAGCTCGCTGAGATAAAATTAGATTTGACTCAACAAGGTCATAGACTGGGGGCAGTAGAAAATGACCAGGCAACCACGACGATACAAACTAACAAATTACTGGACTGCCTAAATGCTCATGAAACTCAAATACATGCCATCCACTCCACGCTTGAGGACCACGAAAATCGTGAGCGTAGAAACAATATCCGCATAAAATACCTTCCAGAATCTATTGCGTTCGAAGCCCTGCCCTCAGCTGTGAATGAAATCTTCAGTAAACTGCTCCGAGAAGATGACCCTAAAGATATGGAGATTATTAGAGTTCACAGAACACTACGCCCCAAGCCAAACCAAAATGACCCTCCCCGCGATGTACTGTGTCGCTTCCTAGACTATAGAACAAAAGAACTCATCTTACGGAGAGCCAGGGAGGCAGAGACTATTGAATATGAGAACTCTCAACTGAAATTGTTCCAAGACATCTCTGCCATAACCTTAAAGAAGAGACGCTTGCTTAAACCTTTCACAGACATTTTGTCACAAAAAGGCTATCGCTTCCGCTGGCTTTTCCCTTTCGGCATCTTCATTACAGCTGGTGAAAAGAAACTAACGGCCAGGACGTCTGAGGACATCAGAGACGTCTGTCAATCACTCAGCATTGAATTACAGTCTTACCCAGACCTAGAAACCTTCCACGCAGCGTCTTTACAGAAACCCCTCCAAGTCACCCCCCCATGGCAAGTCGCTGGAACTCCAAAATCACAGCGCCTCCGAAAAAAGATATCCAAAACACCACCGCCAAAGGATGGAGTAGAGACGACCTGATGTCTTCACTCTAGGATACGAAGGACTCTTTCTCATCCGCGTATTAGCTGACTATTCTTTAACACCGTGTCCACAGATCATCCTTACACGCCCCTGATTGGAGTATTACTATTCCAATACTGAGCTCTCATATCCTTAAAACCAAACAATCCACTCCCTTAACCCTACATTTATCTACCATCCATCCACCCAGCTCCCTCCTTTGCCCCCCCTCCCTTCCTTAGTCCCCCCGTTCCCTTCCCCACCCCATACCACCATGACACTTGAACCCCTAAATAATACACAGCTACTCTATGCCTCTTTGATTGACAGGCTAACTGCATTGCCCGCGGCCTTACTTGAATAAAGAGAGTGACCCAGTCATTCTTATAAGAAGGTCCTTTTTGTTATACAGGTTATACTGCGCTTTACAGTAATGTTTGGTTACATCTTTGTTTTGTAATATGTTTGACTTCTAGACCCACAGAAGTCCTGTTTCAATAGTTATTGTATAGGTGCCCTTACATACTTGCTGCCATCGACCCTTCCCCCCTTCCCTCATCCGCTACCCCTCCACTTACACAGTGGAACCCACCCCTCCCCCCCCTCACCCCAAATACTTAATACTACAGCAAGTACTATTTGGCTATGGTGGAACCATCAACGATCCTCCCCATATGGTCCACGTTGTTGTGTCGCTGATCGTTAGACATGTTGTACATGATTGCAATGGAAATGTTATTAATGTATCTCTCTTTTCTCTTGTCTTTCCTCACTACTCTTCTACTCTCTTTCCTTTCTTCCCACCCAACCACCCCTCCCGGTCACGAGGCTGGAGTCGAGGACCACTCGAATCATATACATACCTATCTGGCATCAACCACCCAATGATGGCGTCTCAACATAAGGTATTTACCTTTGCTACGCTCAATGCTAAAGGGCTAAACTCTCCCATATCGAGGAGACACACTCTAGACCTACTTAAGAAACATGCGGCGGATGTGCTGTTGATACAAGAAACTCACTTTACCCCTGAAAAATTACCTAACTTTGACCGGTCACACTATGATACTTGGTTCCATGCCACATCACCACAGCCCCGGTCACGAGGGGTCTCAATTGCTATAAAGAAAGGAATCCCTTTCCAAACTCGAGAACATCTAATTGACACCAACGGCCGCTATATTTTTCTCAAAGGTCTACTAGCTGGTAATTTAGTTACAATTTGTTGCTTATATGCCCCCAACAAAAAACTCCTGAAATGGCTCCACTTGACTCTGAGGAAAATAGGAGATTTCCGTGAAGGCACACTGATAGTAGGGGGAGACCTCAATATTGCACTAAACCCACTAATAGATACCACAACAAAAAAAGGTACTTACTCACAAGGGGATCTCAATAAAATCAAAGTCCAACTTCGCGAGCTCCAACTGTTGGATGTATGGAGATACTTACACCCAGACGATTGTGACTATACCTTTTATTCACACCCACATGCCTCTTACCATAGACTAGATTACTTCTTTGTCTCCAAAAACACCCTAGCCAAAGTGAGATCAACAAAAATTAACCCTAACATATTCTCAGACCACTCCTTCGTAACGATGGCGCTGACACTACATAAGACCTTCCCCATCCATAGATCGTGGCGACTCACTGAGTCGGTACTTGACAACCCATCCACCCTCTCACGCATAACCAAAACACTAGAGCAGTATTTTGCTCAAAACGATAATGGTGAGGTTGCGATGCCGACGCTTTGGGAAGCCCACAAATCTGTAGTCAGAGGAGAATTTATTTCAATTACAGCATACATTCATAAACAACAACAGAAACAGCTTGATCTACTATATGAAGAAATCTCCGACCTAGAAACAAAACACAAAAAATTAATCACCCCCCAAATAATGGAGCAACTAACCCTTAAAAGGCGTCAACTTAAAGATATCCTATTCCTACAAACGGCAAAATGGCTCGCTTCATGGCGCACTAAAATGTACGTTCACGGTGACAAAGCCTCGAAATTGATGATTTCTACAATTAAACAGAGACAAACCCGCACTTCCATACACTCCATCAAAACTGCGGAGGGACGATCCACAACTAATTATGACCAAATAGAAACAACGTTTCTGCACTATTATACACAACTATATAACCTACGCCCCAAAGAAACCAAAACTGAAGAGGCGGCCAGAAGGCAAAAAATCAAACATTACTTATCCCGCCTAAACCTTCCGAGCTTTACCCCACAACAACAATTGCTTCTAAACAAGCCCTTTGGCCTAGAAGAACTCCGGTCCGCCCTGTCGAAGTGCCCCCCCAACAAGGCGCCGGGACCAGATGGACTACCCTGTGCCTACTACAGATCGTTCCCCTCGATTCTCCAACCACACATGCTGAATATGTATAATTCCATATTGCAAGGAGACCGATTCCCGGCTCAAACTTTAGAAGCAAAAATATCCCTAATCTACAAAGAAGGGAAAGACCGGGAAATGTGTAGCAGCTACCGGCCGATCTCCTTACTAAATGTTGATTTAAAAATTTTCGCCAGTATGATCGCTCGTCGAGTAGCTGCTTACCTACCGGATAAAATCTCACTAAACCAAACTGGATTTGTGGGGGGAAGAGAGGGGAAGGACAACGTACTGAAGGTACTACACCTTATTCATTATGCCAACCGACAGAAAATTCCACTAGTCCTCCTGGGAACGGACGCTGAAAAGGCCTTCGATAGGGTGGACTGGCTATATTTAGAAGAAACGTTGCTAGGATTCGGCATCCCGACCCAACTAGTGGCGGCGATTTTAAAAATGTACACCAGCCCAACCGCCCGCATCAACATCAATGGCTCCCTAACAGATACCTTCACCATACACAATGGCACGAGACAAGGTTGCCCACTATCCCCTCTATTATTTATCCTAGCAATGGAACCCCTGCTGATCGATATTCAGCTTGATAAAAGGATTCAAGGCATTACACTAGGAGTAACACATCATAAAACGGCTGCCTTCGCAGACGATTTACTTATATTCATGGCTAATCCTCTTAAAAGTTTCCCCCCCTTAATAAAACTACTTGACAACTACAGTACCCTCACCAATTTTAAAATAAATGCATCAAAGTCGGAAGCCTTAGACCTGAACGTCCCACTACCAATCCTATCCAGATTAAAAACCATGTACACGTTCTCATGGCCCAAAACGCATATCACCTATCTAGGCATAAAAATTAGCAGATCTCATAAAGCTCTTTTCTCCCTCAATTACCCCCCTTTATTAGACAGAGTAACTGCCACTATGAAAACTTGGCGTGACCCTTTCTTATCCTGGATGGGTCGTAAGAATATCCTCAAAAGCCTTATCCTACCCAAATTTACTTACCTTTTCTCTATATTGCCGATACATGTCCCTAATGCTTATTTACGCAAGGTCAACTCTCTCTTTTACACTTATATTTGGAAACATAAAAGACACCGCTTAAATTTCCGCACTCTCTCTCTCCCAAAAATAAAAGGAGGCATGGGCGCACCTGATATCAGAATTTATTATCACTCAGCAGTTTTATCACGTTCTATTGATATCATACGAAACACACAAAACAAATTATGGATCGATATAGAAAACACACTATCCCCACAGCTCCTCCGCCCCCTCCTACTAACGCATTACAGAACCAAATTGTCTGAACGCCAACATAATCCTCTTACAAACACACTCCTACGAATTTGGACCAATACGCATACTTACCTCCTACCCCCATCGACTCCTCTCCTTACTCTGTTGGATATACTAACGGGATCGAGCCTACTATACAAACCTAGCAAATATCGCACCGGATTACTAGCCAACCTAACAGCAGACCGACTATACACAGACGGAGCACTCCTCTCGTTACCTAATCTACACAAAATACCAGGCCTCGAATCTATTAATTTTCTCCAATATAAGACTCTACAATCCCTCCTACACAACATCCGATTCAATACGGCACTCACCCGCAGCCCCACAGCATTTGAAACGCTCTGCGCTAGACAGATCAGACCTACTAAGATCCTCTCTACCATTTACCAAATCATTTTGGATAGAGATATACCCATGAAAAGAGCCTATATACATAGTTGGGAAAAAGATTTGGGTTATCAGTTCTCCCCTCAGCAGATTTCACACATCTACACCCACTCACACGGACCGACTAAATGCATCAAGGTACAAGAGAACTCCTACAAAATTCTCTCCCGCTGGTATACTGATCCACAGAGAACACACAAATGGAAGACACAAGTCCCTGCGAATTGCTGGCGCTGTGGTGATGCGAACGGGAACTACATCCACCTTTGGTGGCATTGTCCATCCCTGATCCCCTACTGGAACCTGACGACACACTTGATCAGAGATGTGACTAAACGAAATATCACGCTATCCCCTGAAGTAGTACTGCTGAATCTACCCCTAGACGCATCCCATAGTGAGTTCTCTGTATTGATATACACAATACTGGCTGCAGCGAAACTTCTCTTACCAACAGTTTGGGGATCTCCCCAAATTCCGACTCTTCAGTCGTTAATTGATAAAACTGACCAACTGTATCTAGTAGCGAAACTGGCTGCCTCAGTGAACCACACACAGGCGTCTGTCCGCAACCATTGGCGAGCCTGGGAACTCTTCAAAAAGACGCTTATAGTACCTTAATCTAGACCCCCTTCCGCCTCACCAGAAATCCTCTAGACCCCGCCTCGTGACCTGCCTTCCCCTTTCCTCTCTCCCCTTCTCACCTACTATACTCGCTCCTGCTCTCTTAGATAACCTCTCTTTATCATTTATTTCCTCTCCTTCTTATGCTTAATTCTTTTTTTTCTTTCTCTTTTTTGTTCTTTTTCTAGATAGTTTGACATTAACCGTATTTAAAAATATGTCTGGAAATATCTAATCATTTTCAATTGATTGTCCCAAACTGAAATCTTCTGTTTCTATAATTATCTGTTTACCATGCTTATATCTTGTGAAATAATAAAAAGAATTTTTGAAATGAAATGAAATCAAGACAACAGGCTGAGTACCAAGTTTTTACGAGTATATATTTCCGCCAGCAGGGGCGTTCAAGAAGAGTTATCAACAAGTGAATGTGCCGGTTTAGGTCACTGTTTAGTGCAGAATGGGACAAATGAAGACCTGTGAATAAGTGTAAGTGTATACCTCCAAAGTTAGAGTTCACATGTGCACTGTGACAAAGGATAAGTGTTGGATCAGAAGTGTAAGTGTTACAAGTGAGAGTGTTTCTTTCTACTCATGGGTGAAAGTGTAGTGTATGTTTGAATCAAGCTCTGAGGACTGTGCAATCAGCCATATGTTAGTTTTAGTTACTTTGTGCATGTGAAGTCAATTCTGTGTTATAAATGTAAGTGGAAAAAAATAATATACCAAGGGAAAAAATAAAAATAAAAAATGTAACTAGTGTAGTGATTACCTGATTACTCGCATATTATTTCAGAAACTAGGTTTAACCCCTTGGGTTTCAGTGTATCCAGTTTATACATCCAGAACTTTTCTCTTTTTTTTAAAACCTCAAATCTGTTTTGGATGTGTGGCTGTACCTGATTTATGGGAGTAATGCTAATGACCGCAGGGTCTCTATTGTGATAGAGATCACAATGGTGAGATACACCATGGGCTCTGAAGCCATTCTTAATATTCGAGCGGTGTTTATTAAACCTTTCATGTAAGTATATTGGAAGGACTATTAGACCATTACATGAAAGGTTTGATAAACACCGCTCGAATATTAAGAATGGCTTCAGAGCCCATGGTGTATCTCACCATTGTGATCTCTATCACAATAGAGACCCTGCGGTCATTAGCATTACTCCCATAGATCAGGTACAGCCACACATCCAAAACAGATTTGAGGTTTTAAAAAAAAGAGAAAAGTTCTGGATGTATAAACTGGATACACTGAAACCCAAGGGGTTAAACCTAGTTTCTGAAATAATATGCGAGTAATCAGGTAATCACTACACTAGTTACATTTTTTATTTTTATTTTTTCCCTTGGTATATTATTTTTTTCCACTTACATTTATAACACAGAATTGACTTCACATGCACAAAGTAACTAAAACTAACATATGGCTGATTGCACAGTCCTCAGAGCTTGATTCAAACATACACTACACTTTCACCCATGAGTAGAAAGAAACACTCTCACTTGTAACACTTACACTTCTGATCCAACACTTATCCTTTGTCACAGTGCACATGTGAACTCTAACTTTGGAGGTATACACTTACACTTATCCACAGGTCTTCATTTGTCCCATTCTGCACTAAACAGTGACCTAAACCGGCACATTCACTTGTTGATAACTCTTCTTGAACGCCCCTGCTGGCGGAAATATATACTCGTAAAAACTTGGTACTCAGCCTGTTGTCTTGATAACAACATCCAGATGATGCCATCTTGTGGATAGAATAGCTTATTACCACAAATAGATCGTACAAACTGCATCAGAGTTTCTCTAAATAAGTGTGCTTCAATTATGTTACACTTTCCTTAGTTTATTCTGTATGAATTTCTCCCTCTCAGGGATAGAACCAGGGGAATCTTCATGACAGCATAAGAGCTTAGGCTGTCACTCCATAGTGAATTCGGAGAAAAATACTGACACCCTTACCAATATTCTTGAGTAAAGCATGTCAAAAAGGGTAAATGGTTTTAATATAGTAAACATTTATTTATCTATGTATTTGATGAAAAGAATATTTCAACGATTTTATCTTTTAGGATCCTCCTTTTTTACTTTTTTTATATGCTCTTATCTTTAAAAATTTTTAATTTAATGAATTAAATATATGTTTTAATCTTTTTCATTACAATTTTTATTCCTGATGTTCCATAAATTTGGACTGTATGGAAATGTCTGTAAACAGAAGATTTTTATTCTCTTTGTTGTTTTAGTTGTGATTGTGCAAGTGTCTTAGAGAGAGTGATGGCATTCTTTATCCTATGTAATCCAAGAGCTTAATCATTTAATTTACTGATCTGCTCAATATATAACAACAAGTGGCGCTTGTTAAAGATAGGGATGCTTGCTCAAGTATCCAGGGAGTTTGGCAGGTTCTATCCCCCTGAGAGGAGAATAGAATGACTATCATTATTTTCTGAATAGATATTATACATAGTTTTCTTCAGCGGTTCTGCCTGGATTTTTGCTGCTTTTTTTGCACAATTTTCTTAAACTTGTTTTTTATAATGTGTATGTATACTATGTGATTAACTTTTTATTGTATGTTTTTAATGTGTTGTTTTGTGCCAAAATCTGTGACCTTCCTCCCTTGGTTGATGATTTTGACATCATAATTGATGTTCACTCCCACTTACATGAGATGTGATATAAATAAGAGAGGTTGGTGAGGTGTTGGTATCCTTGAGGAAGGTGCCAGGAGGGCACTGAAACGCGTAGGAGGCAATAAAGGAGTTATGTTGAAGTTCCATCTTCATGTGCATTACTTTTGGAGCGGATGATTCTGGCAGCGCAGATTGTGATACACCATTTTTTTCCCTACAACTTGATGTGTTTCCACACTTGTGTGGACGGTGGAAATCCTGCAGCAGCCATCTGGTAATAAGCATTAAATACGCCTTCAAGCCAGTTGTGGGTGACACAACTGACTCAGGTGAGTGAACCCCCTTTTTCATCACTTTGTACTCAGTGCCATAGTGATAGGGCACTATTGTGCCTCTTGTTCCCCCTCCTTCTTTTATTTTCCTCTTCATCTGGGACTAGCAGAGACAATGTCTATTAAAGGTTTACAGGATTTGACTGTTGATAATGATGTAGAGATAAACAGAATACAAAATAAAAAAAGTATGAAAAATATAGTATCCAATCCCACTTACTATCCCATTGCCTCTAGGGTCCCAGTAATGGAAACCTTTCAATGGGCAATGAAACGGGATTTGAGAAACTTGTGAGCAATACAAGGAGAAATTTACCAAGAGATGAGAGGCAGGCTATAAAAGATCTTAAAAACAATCCTAATGTAATTATTAGAATGTCCGACAAGGGGAAATCGGTGGTGGTGTTGGATTCAGATTTATATAAAAAACAGATTTTGACTATGTTGACCGACACCTATTGCCCCTTACCAGGAGACCCCACCAATGTTTTTGCATCAGAATTAAACAAATTACTGGAGGATGGTTTATCTATGGGGGTAATAGATGCAAAAGTAAAGCAGTATTTAACTGTGGAAAAACCCATTGTTCCAGTTTTTCATGCTCTCACCAAGGTCCATAAGGCCTCCTTTTCCCCACCTCTGAGGCCGATCGTTGCAGGAATTGGATTCCTGCATGAAAGGCCTTCGGAGTGGGTGGATGGGAGGTTGCAGATCTTGGTGGAGGACATGCCTGGAAGTATTAGGGTACCTTCTGACGCCACAACCAGAAGAGACATTTTTGGAGGTGATATTTCGTCCTGGAAATATCGCTGCCTAATTGCCTCCTTATTGCGGAGTGTATTTCGGGAATTTGGCGGCGATAAGACAAATGTCGCCTGGTTTCAATTTTAGAGCAGTGCTGTAAACCAGGGGACATTTGTCTTATCGCTGCAAAATTCCCGGAATACATGCCGCAATAGGGAGGCAATTTTGCAGCGATATTTCCATGACGAAATATCGCCACCAAAAATGTTTCCCGTGGTTGTGGCGTGAGAAGGTACCCAAAAGGCCACTTCACACACACAGATATCTGAGTCCAATATCTGAACAGATCTCTGGTTGCAGTGAAATCATGGATACATTGCTCCATGTTGTACACAGCCACAAAATGGAACAATGTGTCCATGATTTCACTGCAACCAGAGATCTGTTCAGATATTGGACTCAGATATCTGTGTGTGTGAAGTGGCCTTAAGAGATACAAAACATCTCTTAGGCGGCCGTCACACGCACAGATATCTTGCCCGATATCGTTTAAGCGATCTCCTTTTTGATCGCTTAAGCGATATCGGGCTTAAAATCGATGCATGTAATCAAGCGATTCACGATGTGAAATCGCTTGATCGTGACATCGCTGATCTGAGCTCCGGTTCTCAGATCTAGCGATGATTGATTTCACGATCTCCTTCATCGTGGTGTATAACACCACGATGAACGATCTCCCAGCAGCAGAGCCTATGCTGGGAGATGGTAACTATGGTACACGTCAGGTAACTAAGCGACGCGCGGCGCCTAGTTACCCGATGTGTACCATAGTTACCAGCGAGATCGCTGGCCCACATCGCTGGTGAGTCTGTCTGTGTGACATCTCACCAGCGATGTGAGCGATATTGTAAGCGATTGCGCGTGCACGTGATCGCTTACAATATCGCTATAGATATCTGTGCGTGTGACGGCCGCCTTACAGGCACTTGAGCACATGGATTGGTGTGAAAGATATTGCTGGATCACATCTGATGTGGCCCAGCTCTATTCTACCATCCCACATGACAAAGCAATTTAGGGATTAGGGAAATACTTAGGGAAACATGTGTTTTCGATAATTCAGAGAAGGAGTTTCTATTGATGAGTTTGCAATATCTTCTCAAAAGCAACTATTTTGTGTTCAATAATGAGTACTACATACAACGCTTCCCCATCGTTAGCCAATCTATACATGCGGAAGTGGGAAGAGAGACATATATATCTAGAAGTGGGACCATTTCAGGGTTATATATGTTGGTACGGGAGATACATTGCCCATACTAACCCCACAAATGTTGTTAGACAACTTCCATGATAATGACTTCAATCTGAAGTTCACCATGGAGGTTCATGGAAACTCCACTCCTTACCTAGATCTTGTTCTAATGGGATGTGAAACAACTGGCAGGATACACTCCAAACTTTCCTGCATGGAGATTAGTGGTAATTCTGTTCTCCGCGCTGACAGTTGCCACCCCAATCATATCATCAAAATTTGCCCTAAAGGGAGTTGATTCGGGTTAAAAGAAACTGCTCGAGAATCCAAGACTTTAGTGAAGAGACAAAAATAATAAAAAACAGACTAAAAGATAGAGGATATCCAGATCGGATGTTGGATAGAGCAAGAAATATAACCGAAAAAAGAAGTAGAAAATCACTCCTGAAAGAAAAGAATGAAATAAAACAGGATACATGTGTAAAACCTGTGTTTTCCACCCCTTTTAGCTGACAGTTTGCAGACATAAAGAAAATATTGGATAGAAACATTCCCCTCCTTTACCAGGATGACAAATTGTCTTCTATCCTGGGACACGGATGGAGGATGATTCCGAGAAAAGCAAGAGATTTAGGTAGTGTATTGTCGCCCAGCATCTTCTCAGAACAGAAAAGCAAGATCCCACCCTGGTTAATGACAAGGGTATGTACAAGTGTGGAGAAAAATGATGCGGGATGTGCAAATATGTAAATTCTGAATCAGATTTCCAGAACTTACAAAACGGAACAGAACAGAAAAAATTATCAAAAAAATGCACATTTGAACTGAAACAGCAAACATGTGGTCTACATGGCCACATGTGAAAGCTGCAAAAAATATTATATTGGTTGCACGCTAAAAATTAGGATCTCAGAACATCTGTCAGCAGCAAAATCCGATCCTAAAACCATTAGATCAGGTACTTCAGGTCTCTCAAAACACTTTAAGGAAATACATGCAGGCAATTTAATTTAATTGAGAATCAGAGCCATTGAGAAAGTATTCCGTCCATATCGTGAGGGAGACTGGGAAAAAATGCTGCATGACTAGGAAAAACTGTGGATCCTAAAGTTGGACTCGCGTTTTCGACAAGGTCTTAATTATAGAAGCGATTTACTATATTTTTACTAATGGGAAAAAGTTTCTTTTCCTTTTGATAATTTTGCCACCTGTAACCATTTTAAACCCATATTAAAGGTCTCTTGGACTATACATATAATACATGAATGGACATTTGGTGCATGATTATACAAAAATGTATATATAAGGATAATATGAGAGCAGCATGGATTTGCATATATCTTGGCACCACAATTTTTTGCATATGTAAATTTAACTTTAAATATACTCTATGGGCTTATGCAATGATGTATATATGAAAAAAGGTAATGATATTTATCTAGCTTTATGTTTTCTCTGGACCGGAGTGATAGGAGTAAACGCTCCTAAACAATTACCAATTAAATGTGCACACTTGTAGAGGTTTTTAAATGTATATATATATATTTGTTATGTGTTGTACATAGATGTGCTAATGATTAAAGGGACGTGTTGCCTGAAATGCGTCTAGCGTCCCCCCTTTTTGGGGATGTTTCTTGTGCGCTTTTAATTTACTGAATAAAGTAATAAACCGCATCGTTGGCGCTGGTTCAACTTATTATACTATATAGCAACATAGTAACATTTTTTAAGGTTGAAGGAAGACTTTAAGTCCATCTAGTTCAACCCATAGCCTAACATGTTGATCCAGAGGAAGGCAAAAAAAAAACCATGTGGCAACACTAAGCTCCACATTGGGGAAAAAAATTCCTTCCTGACTCCAGATATGGCAATCAGACTAGTTCCCTGGATCAATGCCCTATCAAAGAATCTAGTATATATAACCGGTAGTATTATAGTTTTCAAGAAAGGCATCCAGGACCTTCTTAAATGTTAGTAGTGACTCATTACAACATCATGTGGCAGAGAGTTCCATAGTCTCACTGCTCTTACAGCAAAGAATCCCCGTCTGTGATTATGATTAAACCTTCTTTTCTCCAGACGTAGAGGATGCCCCCTTGTCTCAGGCCTAAGAGTAGAAAGATCATTAAAAAGGTCTCTGTACTGCCCCCTCATATATTTATACATTATTATAAGATCACCCCTAAGCCTTCGTTTTTCCAAGCTAAATAACCCCAAGTTTAATAACCTGTCTTGGTATTGCAGACCCCTCAGTCCTCTAATGACTTTTGTCGCTCTTCTCTGGACCCGCTCTAGTTCACGCTCTAGGTCATATGAATGGACAAGCTACCATAACCAGCAGCCCGGGAGCCGAGTGAGTATTAGGTGGTTGAGTGAATTCCCCTCCCCTATTCCTACATCACTCGCATTGACTGTGCCACATTATTGCCACACATGGATAACGGGATATCAGGCGCATGACGCAATCCAGAGGTATAATAGGGGCTGGAAAAAGGATGTCTGTCCCTAATGGTAGGGAGGGGGCGATGGATCACCACCTGACACTAACCTGTGTCTTCACTTTGAGCTCCATAATGTCCTAAAGCAATAAATTTCCCCTGCTGCCGTCACGTGCCTAGTCCCTGAGCTGTCCCTCCACTTACCCTAGCTAGTATGAATGCCGATAAGTGTACTAGACTACACCTCTACATGAGGCCAACATAGAGGAAGGTAGACAGACAGGGGAATGTAAAAAAAAAGATATTAAACTGCTTCAAGGTTGCAGCCAGACACCATGACTGCAATCAACAGAACTCCAGCAGCTTCACCAAGCTTCCTTTGTCCAAGGTGGACAATTCAGAAAGAATCTCTCTATAATAATCAGGTGACAGAACATGTGACTATTTAAGGTGCAGGGGTGTGGTCAGAAACCTGCAGCACCTGGGAAAGGAGAATCAATGAACAGCCAGCAAGGAAAAATAACCTTACCCATGCTGCACCAAAATAAAGCAACTACATTTATAACACGGAGTCACTCAAGACCATGTAAGACTCATATCCCAAAATGTCACCAGTGTCCCAAGAACAGGAGACCATTGTGACACTTATCCAAATAACAGTAATGATATCTAGGGATATCTTGATTGTGAGGTTGTGGTAACCACAGCACAGAAGAAGTTTAATATTATCACAACTGCTGCAGAATCCACAGACCAAAGGGCCAAGCATTAACAAAACAGAAGGAAAAAGTGTTTCTTCTCCATGCTGCTGTTAATGTCATAAGAAGACATGTTTGCTGAAAAAGGAAATTGGAGCATTTTGAAATGAATAGAATAAACCTCAATAAATCCTGTCCATGCAACCTGGTCCACAGTGCCCTGGTCTCTTCTTATGGCATCAACAGCAGCGTGGAGAAGCTACATATTTTGCTTCTATCTTAACAAAACATATAAGACAGATACAATGCAGCGCAACTGCAGGCTCAAACTACATAAAATGTGTTTGTATCTGTGGCTAGCATCAGTTTACCATTTGAACACATTTAGTCATGGCCGATGGTTTTGGCGCCCTTGAAATTGTTCCAGAGAATTTAGTATTCCTTCAGAAAATTTTTGCAATTACACATATTTACTGCATTTATGGACTATAAGATGCACCAGACCACAAGACACACTTAGGGTTTAGAGGAGGAAAATAGGGGAAAAAAATTAAAGCATATGTCGCCCCAGCACAATCGCCGTGAAATTGCCTCACGGTTGCGGTGTGTGATTTGGGAATTTCACGGCGATAAAATCATCCCTCGAACTGTGCTCAGTAATCAACCGCAATCCTTAAGGCGATATTTCTGTGTTGTGGCGTGTGACAGGGCGATAATGATAGAAAGAGCGTTGCCTATGATTTCCCGTAGGCGTGCCTCAGCGTGCTGTAGTCCGCACCCGTCTGAGATGATTGGTGTTGGCTATTGTGTTCCCGTTGGCTGTCAGTTGACACCGCGGCATATTGGAAGAGCTGTCCGTTCAGCACCACACACATCTTCAGCTACACAACCGTCTGCAAACTCCAATAGACAATGGCGTCATGTATTAGCCAGCCTTCCAGTGCAGGCTGACCAATCGTAACTCTATTGCGTTGTCCAATGAGCGTGTATGGGGCGCGGTATACACCACTGTGGCACACCTATCTCCTCGCCGCGTGAACATGTACGCCCACATTGCCTTTGGAATTGCGGAGTGTGAAGCAGCGATGGAATTAGGCAAGATTGGTTCCGCTGTAGGTGAGGCGATTTCCGGAGCGACACTTCGTCTTAGCTTCAGGGCGAAATTGCGGCGTTTGATGCCACCATCGGCGATCTGAGGCGACCACGAAAAACGTGAGCGTGCACGTTAGATCGCCACATATCACCAGCAGAGATTGTGGCATGTGATGGTACCTTTAAGGTTACAAGTCCACCTTCAGAGATCTTGATGTTCCTTTGTCCATGTTGTGCAACATTATCAAGAAGTTTACAACTCATGACACTGTAACTAATCTCACTGGATGTGGACGGCAGAGCAAAATTCATGAAAGTTTGCGATACAGGATAGTCCAAATGGTGGAAAAGTAGTCACAATCAAGTTCTAAAGAAATTCAAGCTGTCCTTAAATGAGGCCTACAAAGAAAAAACACAGTCAAATAAAGAAAAGAACACCGTACTTACAGTCAAATATAGTGGAGGTTAAAATATGTTTTGGGTTTCTTTTGCTGCTTCAGGCACTGGGTGCTTTGACTGTGTGCAAGGCATAATGAAATCTGAAGATTGCCAAAGGATGTAGTGCCCAGTGTCAGAAAGCTGTGTTTGAGTCCTAGGTCATGGGTTATCCAGCAGGGTAATGAGCTGAGACATACTTCAAGAAGCACCCAGAAATTTATGGAAACAAAGCGTTGGAGAGGTCTGAAGTGGCCAGCATTGAGTTCAGATCAAAATCCCATTGAACACCTGTAGAGAGATCCTAAAATTGCTGTCGGGAGAAAATGGCCTTCAAATATAAGAGAAGTAAATCTGGAGCTGACAGTTATGTAGTAGAAACGCCTGCACCACAATCAGTTGCTTTATTTCTCAGTGATCTACAAGCACCGCTGACAGACCACACGCTGCAGCTCACTGCTTACCTCTCTGGTACACACCTCTGGAAGTAGTCCACATTAATCCAGCATATTAGAAGTAAGTAGCACTTACCAGCCAGATGTATAGCAGCTTTATATTATTTCAAAAACAGTCACCAGGCCATTGCAAGCAGGGGGCACAAGAGGCAGGATGGGAGGTCTTTTGAACCGGTGCTACTTACTTCTAATATGCTGGGTAAATCTGGAGCTGTATACACAAAACAGTAAGCAATGATATATTCAAGACATATTGAAAGGGGGTTCTTTTTTTATATTATAGATATACTGTAGTTAGTTAATAATATTTGGTTTTCGAAGTGTAAGTATGTTTTTAAAAATTTAAACCCATTTAGGGGCTTTATTTTTCCTAAAACATGCATTTTTAATTAGTTTAATGAAACACTTTTAACCATTTAGCTATAGCATCTTCAGAGTATCACTGTACATATTTGTCTGTGGAAGGACTTCAAAGCTGATTTATGACCACATAACATGTGAACTTTTATGTGGTCATAAGGGTCACAAACCCCAGTCATTCTTTCCCAAAACTCACTGTTGGCTTTGACTTATTTGACTCTGCACAGTGATAGACAGAGGCTGGAGGCGGAAGTTAAACAGTTCAACATTTTTTAAGTTTGTAAACTACTTTATTAGAGGACTTAAATTATCTTCATTAGTAATTTACATGTTGATAGCTTCCAAATCCCTCCATTATACCTGTCTAATTGCCTGCCTTTAGCTACACTCTTATTTGAACGTATTCATTTGAAGTACTGATGATGCCAGTGAAAGGCTATGCTCACACTGTGCATATTTTTTGCAGTTGCACTTTTTTGCGTGTGTATGGTGCACAAAAGCGCAACTGCATTCACACAGTTTACTTTTTACTGCATGCTTTTCCCGAGCCGATTTTATCATGTGGGCTATGGGAAAAGCGCGCAGAAAAAAGCGCAAAGAATTGACATGTTGATTCTTTTTGCAGTGAAGGCGCGTGCATAAAAAAATGCACAAAAGCGCAACATTTGAATGCATTTCTGCAAAACCCATAGGTTTGACTGGACTGCGTATCCAGAATTGCGTTTCACTGCAGTTACACACGTGTATAAAAAGCGCAGCAAAAATGCAGGAAAATGCAGTAAATATGCACCGTGTGAACGTAGCCAAAGGGTCATATCCACACCTGTGCCTCACTATCTCTGGAGGTAAACTTGCTGCAAGAAATTGTACTGATAAGGGCACAGTTAGACAGCCATAGGGCCCCTTTACACACTGAGATTCTCCAGCGATCCCACTAGTGATCCGACCTGGGCGGCATCGCTGGAAAGTCTCTATGCAGTCACTGGTGAGCTGTCAAACAGGCAGACTCACCACCGACTAGTCAGCAGCGACATCGCTGGTAACCAAGGTAAACACTGGATAACTAAGCAGTGCGCTCTGCTTAGTAAATCGAGGTTTACCGTGGTTACCTGCGTCCTCCTACTTACAGTCTGGGCTAAGCGGGAGGGCGTTGGTAACCAGGGTAAACACCGGGTAACTAAGCAGAGCGTGCTGCTTAGTTACCCTGTGTTTACCCTGGTTACCAGTGCCCAGCATCTAATGTGCGGTGCTGGGCATTGGCTGGGAGGTCGCTGATCATTGGTCTTTCGCTGTCACACACAGCGATGCTTGCTGACCGGCGGGAGACCAAGAACCAAAAATGGTCCTGAACGATTTGCAGCGATCAGTGACCTCACAGTAGGGGCCTGATTGCTGCTGCGTGTCACACACTGCAACTTCGCTGGATAGATCGTTGACTTGAACAAAGATCCTATCATAATGCTCAGACAGGCAGGCGGGTGGCTCTCCTGACCCGAGCATGACTTTGCATAGAAATACATACTGTCAGTTTTTTTTTACCTTTCAGGTCAGGAGAGCTGCCAAGCCAGTCCAAGCACTGCAGTGCCATAGTTGTCCAAATTATCAGACTGTGCCCCAAGCATAAAACTCATAGGGGGAGATAGGTACTGCCAGCATTAGTACTCTGAGTATATTCTGATATAAATACAGCTAAAGGCTGACAAGAAGACTAAGAAAAGACAGGGCTTTGTAAGGCACTTGCAAGCAATTATTATCTGCAGGAATGAAGAAAAATCCTCTAATAAAGTAACATAGTATTTAAGGTTGAAGGAAGACCTTAACTCCATCTAGTTCAACCTACAGCCTAACATGTTGATCCAGAGGAAGGCGAAAAAAAACCATGTGGCAACACTAAGCTCCACATTGGGGGAAAAAAAATCCTTCCTGACTCCAGATATGGCAATCAGACAAGTTCCCTGGATCAATGCCCTATCAAAGAATCTAGTATATATAACCGGTAATATTATACTTTTCAAGAAAGACATCTAGGCCCTTCTTAAATGTTAGTAGTGACTCACTCATTACAACATCATGTGGCAGAGAGTTCCATAGTCTCACTGCTCTTACAGTAACGAATCCGCATCTGTGATTATAATTAAACCTTTTTTCCTCCAGACGTAGAGGATGCCCCCTTGTCCCAGTCTCAGGCCTAAGAGTAAAGAGATCATTAGAAAGCTCTCTGTACTGTCCCCTCATATATTTATACATTATTATAAGATCACCCCTAAGGCTTCGTTTTTCCAAGCTAAATAACCCCAAGCTTAATAACCTGTCTTGGTATTGCAGACCCCTTAGTCCTCTAATAACCTTGGTCACTTTTCTCTGCTAGTTCAGCTATGTCTTTCTTATACACCGGAGACCAGAATTGTACACAGTATTTTAAGTGTGGTCGCTCTAGTGACTTGTGAAGTGTCATAATTTTGCATGTTGGACAGAAATCTTATAGAGAAAAACTCTATTCATAAAAGCAGGTATTTATAATTCCAATTCTAAAAAGGTTGTGACGAAGTGTAAGATGTGAAGAAAACAATGATTTGGAAATCTCTTGTAGGCGGCCGTCACACGCTACGATATCTGGTAAGATATCGCTTAAACGCGCCAGATTAAACATCGCCCGAACGATGTCTGTGCGTGTGACGGCAAGATACGATCAACGAGAAATGATCAGATTGTAAGATCGAGATGTGAGATCCGGACCTCATATCTGACGATGTCGGCTTAGTGGATACGCAGAATTGATGCGTGTAAATGAACGATATCGTACAAAAGCTGTGAATTGAGCGATGGCGAAATCTAACACGTAGGTGTGCCGGGAATTTACCTGTGTCACGCCTCCTCAGTTGTGATTCATGAACCCTCATGCGTTACGATTGGCTGGCGCCACATTAGCTATTATTGGTTGAAGCTCCTGCGTGACGATTGGTTCTTACTTCCCAGGCCACCATTTTTGAAGAGCTGTCACTTCAGCACTACTACACATAGGCGCCGTTTGGCTGATCCTGCCTTGTTGGCTTACATTTACGGCCAGACACCAGGGCAGCCAGCTCAAAAACTCCAGTCTTGGCCTGGGCCCAATATAGTCTGCACGGTGTCATACCCCCCAACGAGTGTGCGTTACGCTTTATACAACGCTGCGTTACGCCACACCCCCGGGTTCTTGTCCCGTAGGTGTCGTACAAGTGTTCCTCGCCGTGTCACAGCGCGTCCGGCGCGTTGCAATGTGTATGGCCCACGCGAGCGGTCGTACTGACGTCATGAATTTGCTTTCAGTTTCATTCCGCCTGCAAGGTGCTAGCTCCTCCCATGCACATTGCAGCACAGTCATGGCCGCAACAGGGCGAGTCCTTTACGGGTCGCCCAAACGGCAACCATTGACCAACGCATAAGTGTTCGGATTGGGCACAGCGCACAAGGGGATAGCGGTTTCTACATTTCACTATTTACATTAATAGGCTTTTTGGGATAGCAGTACGTGTTTACACATGGACATGGCGATGCACATCACAGGATAGTCGGATAATTAGGGCCCATGTTTCCAACAACATCTGACCAATGAGCATTCAGTACTGGCCACCAATGATGGAGCGAGGGGCGCGCCTTGTAATACATGAGGCACGCCTATGTGCTCAAATGTACCTTCAAATACGCCCACATTTACCCCCACATCGTTTACGAGGTTCCTGTGTGACTGTTTGGTAACGATGTGCACAGATGATAAGTAGATCGCTCAGACGACCGCTGGATCGCTGCATCGGGGAGTCGTATGAGCGATGTCTGTTCGTGTAGCGGTACGGTGAACGATCACACACATCGTGCGGACGATGTGCAAATCCGACATCGTATCCCACATCGTTTTCTATATCGTAGCGTGTGACGGCCGCCGTAGCCATATTTTATTTGCAAGAAAATATAGCACACATCAAGTTGAAAGATAGAAAATGTTTCATTTTATTTGAAAAAAAAGACTAATTTAGAAACTGGTGGCAACATCACTTCTCAGAAAAGTTAGGGCAAGACCATGTTCACGATCGGGTAGCTTCCCCAATTTTATTCTACAAAAAATAACATCAGAGAAATCATGAGACCAACTGCTTGAGTTTTGGGAGAAGAATGTTGTCGCTTTATTGTCTGATGTAAAATTCTAGCTGCTCAGCAATCCTGTGTCTTCTTTGACAGTGGGGTTTATGGATTATGTTGATATATGACTTCTTCTTTGCATTATAGGATTTTCAAATGTGGATTGCACAGTAATCTGTACTCACAGATGACAATTTCTGGAAGTATTTCTGAGCCCATACAGTGATTTGCACAAAATCTTAATACAGTGCTACTTTTTCCAATATTTTCAGCTTGTCTGTAGTGCACATGGATTTCCCCAGAATCTGTGAATCTTTTCATGATATTATGTACAGTAGATGATGGAATATTCAAAGTCTTTGGTATTTTACATTAAGGAACATTGTCCTAAAATTGTTCCACACAGATTTGTGAACCTCTGACCATCTTTGCTTTGCTTCTGAGAGACTCTGCCTTTATATCATGCTCTTTTTATATACAGTACAGCCATGTTACTTAGCTAAATATTGACCCTCCAGCTGTTTTCATTAGTACCACACCAGCCTTTTATTCAACTCGTTTGAGATGTGTGCAAATTAAGTGGAAACATGTCTACATTTCTATGTTTGATATGTTCTATATTCTCCTGGGAATAAAATATGGCTATAAGATATTTCTAAATCAATGCATTCTTGTTTTTCTCAACATATTTGGACTTGGGATAGTAAGTAAACAAAGGGCCCTGAATTGTGTCCATATTCTTTAATTCCAACCGAAATGTAAATCCACTTAGACTTAACTCTCTCCCCTTTGCTTTCCAGTGTCATGTAGGAACAGATGCTATGAAACAGAAAATGTCACAAAAGATGATTGTAGCTGCGATGGACAGTGTGTCACACCTGGAAAATGTTGTTTCGATTTTCAAGATCTCTGTGTAAAGCCAAGTAAGTATGAAGTGCAGCCTATATTAGCACCACTTATATTAATAGTTTCAAGGGTACTTTTATTTTAAATATCTACTGATAATCTGATTTTGCAATGATGGTTCCTTCCCAATGTTTACCATTCTGTCATTCTTAAAGAGGGCCTGTCACCAACCATGCATGGTTGTTCTAATTACAGCACTGAATGCAGCATGTCTGCTGCATTCAGGCAAGGGGTCCCCCAGCCCTTAAGCCCCCCTGTACCCCGAGATAATTGCCTTTGAAAACTTACATACTGGAGCCGGATAGGAGGGGTCTAGTGGCTGGAGCCACTTCTCTCAAAGGGCAGTTTCACGCCCCCTGGATCTTTAATCCGCCCACTGCTGCCCACCTCCTGTCATTCATTCTCTCCCTCGCCTGCTGCATAGTACACAGAGCAAGGGATTGCTTACTGCAGTGCTGGCGCCGTACCCCACCTCCTGCTGTGACATCACCGCTTATACCGCCCTGCTCCATGGTTAACGGCCAGCACTGCAATAAGCGATCCCTCGCTCTGTGTACTATGCAGCAGGCGAGGGAAAGAATGAATGACAGGAGGGAGACGGCGGTGGGCAGATTAAAGATCCAGGGGGCGTGAAACTGCCCTTTGAGATAAGTGGCTCCAGCCACTAGACCCCTCCTATCCGGCTGCAGTATGTAAGTTTTCAAAGACAATTATCTCGGGGTACAGGGGGGCTCAAGGGTTGGGAGACCCCTTGCCTGAATGCAGCAAACATGCTGCATTCAGTGCTGTAATTAGATCACCATGGATGGTTGGTGACAGGTCCTCTTTAAATCTTATTTGCTTTTGCCTATGCTGCCTGACATTGAGTACTGCTGCTTAGTTTACTTATAATCAGAATACTGTATTCCGGTTGCAAGTAAACTAAGCAGCAGTATTTCAGGCACCAGCGGCAAAAGCAGAAAATATTTTACGGTCTGTAAAAAGAGCAATAAATCCTGAGATCTCTTGCAGCCTTTCCAACCAATATCACAATGTACCATAACTATTTAAAAGTTGAGTAATCAAGTACACTATTACTCACTTATAGTGAAAAATTAACAATAATAATATAATAATGGCCTGTCTTTAGGATAGTTCATCTATGTATAATTAGAAGGTCTTCAACCCCCTAGTACATGCATTATTCAACACAGCACTACTCATAGCGACTTAGTTGTGTCTGGTACTAAACACTAAAAGGATTTTTGTCTCGCTTGCACACTCTCTCTTCTCTTTCTCTCTTTCTCTCTTCTTCCTCTCTCTCTGTCCCTCCCTCCTCCCTCTCTCTGTCCCTACCTATCGCTCCTTTCTCTCCCTGATCTACCTCTCTTCTCTCCCTTTACGCTTTCTCTTTCTTTCTCTTTCTCACTTTCCCTCTCTTACCCTCTTCTCCCTTTCTCCTACTCTCTCCTCCCTCTCTTTCTCTCTCCCTCTCTCTTCTCTCTGTCTCTCTCCTATCTCTCTCCATCTCCCATTTTATCTCTCTCTCTCTTTCTCTATTTCCCCCCATCCGGTTCCTGTTCAGAGGGTAGACCAAACAGAAACTGGATGTACAGAGAGAAGTCGTATTCAGGGTTCACCACCGGACACTAAGTCTTTTTTATGAATCCAGAACTTTACAATTCGTGTTCGCTCATCTCTAATGCAGTCACTTGATGAATGCTCAAGCTGACCAGCAGAGCCAAATCCTAACATCCTGTATATTACATACTGTTAATATTCGGCAAGCTGCACTGCTTGGCAAAAGTTTACCCTTGTGCAGAAAGCAACTTTAATCCAAGCTTGACCTCAGACATACAAACATCGACAACAGTTTGTTAGTTATTGCAGTGAAAAGACATTACAGCAAGCCCTTTTGGATCTGTTAAGCAGAGAGTCCTGGCAGATCACCATGTATCAAACGCTTCTGCTTCTTATTCTAATTGAAGCCCTTCAATGTTAGAGCTAAGAAAATAATTAACAGCTCATAGTAAACCAAATGTTGTAGAGTACTGTGATTTCATCATTTTTTCCATTTATGTTAGAGAACAAATTTTCCTCTAACACCAGTTTGAACATGACTTTTTTTTGGCATACATAAAAAATTATTTTTATTAGTGTTTGACTTCGATTTTCATTGGTATTTGGTCAGAGTGTCAATTTTTACCTTCAGTGTCTCATCAGTCATTTTTAGTATGAAATGAAAATAACCCTTTTGGAGGTTTCCTAACTTACTATAAACGGACAGCACTCATTGTAGATACAATGAGGGAAGGCATCAGGGTGCTGAGTTTTTCATTCAACCATCAACTTGCATTGTTGATGTTGATCTGTGTCTTGCATCAAAATCAGACATGTCTTCATTTCTTTTTTTATTTGCAAACACGCAGACAACAGAAAAGCATGTAAGAAGCTTTATAAAATCATAAATCAAGAAATTTATTTCTAGTCCCAAGAAAGATTTGATTACAAAAACTCAGAGATGGTTTTAAAGGGAGCCTAACCTAAAGTCATTGCTAAATGTTTTGACACTAACACAACTTTTGGTTTTGCCACAAGCTTGCCCTTGTGTTATATATCAGTTATTAGTCAGATGTTTCAATGCTTACGGAAGAAAAAAAGTTGTGGTACCGAGTTAGCCAGTTGAAAAAAGATTGACTGCTCTCAGTGGGAGAAATAAAATAATAATCTTTTAGTTGTGATACCTTTTAATGACTAACAAAAATAAAGTAATTGATGTTACAAGGCAAACTTTCGAGACTTCTCACATCTCTTCATCAGGCATGGTATGACAAAATATTTAAAGAAACACAAATATATACACGCACAACTAGAGCAGATACAAGGTATAGCAAATTTACATTTAAATAAACAAACAGAACCTAGAGAGGATCCTTAATTAGCCAGGCTTAGTGGTGTGAAAGGTCAAATTTATATATGTAAACCTGTGTCCTTTTTTCAGATCTTGTAAAGTCATAAAATATTCTGAAAGATTAAAACCTAATAGGACAGAGTCAAAGGTTGTAATGAGTTTAGATTCAAAGACTCGGCTATGTTTCTGTGATTTCAAATGGCCTTTTAATATGGCAACTTTCATATTTTCAATGTTATGTCCTTGACCACAGAAATGTTTTTCTACTGGTAAAGGAATTTTTTGTCAGTAATTTTGTCTTAATGAGACCTCATCCTTGCTTTTAGTCTCTGTCCTATTTCTCCCAATATAAAAAGCCCATACAAGTCATATAGTCCACAGAATTAAATACACAACATTGGAAGAGGAGCATGTGAATGTCCCGGGAATTTATAATCCTGCTGTGTGTTGAGGATATGTATTCTGTCTTTGGTCTCTATCTGAGGGCAAGTTTAGATTCCTCTTGGTGTATCTGAAGGCATCGAACTTCGGACCATAAACAGTGGAAAGTGATCAAAACTAAAACCATCTAAAAAAGACCTTTTTGAAGCCTAGGCTACCACCCCACCTCCATTGAGGATCTGATCATTAGAGCCACAAGGATCCCTAGAAGTCAAGCATTTCAATACAGTGAGAAAGAAGATAACCATCGTGTACCTCTGGTGGTGACTTACAACCCACAGCTTGAGGTACTGAGAAAAACTGCCAAGAAACTTCACCAAGACCATCCCTTGCCAATTTAAGAAACATCACGGTCCGAAGTTCAATGCCCTCAGATACAAACCTATCCATGCAATGTGAAGAGCTGCAAAGCCTGCGCTCATACAGAGACCAAAGACAGGATACAGATCCTCAACACACAGCAGGATTAACAGATTCCCAGAACATTAACATGCTCCTCTTCCAATGTTGTGTATTTAATTCTGTGCATTCACTGGGAAAGGGAAAGGGAAAAGGCCGCTCCACCGCCCATATCCTCCTGGATTCCTGCACCTGGTGTGGCAGCTTTGGCAACTGCCCAGGAAACAATGTAAAGTGGAAACCACCGGTGCTTGTCTTCATAAAATTTTGTCCTTTATTGTTATATGAAATTTATAAAATCATTCAGCGTGCTAGCTGTTAGCACCCAGCTAGCACGCTGAATGATTTTATAAATTTCATATAACAATAAAGGACAAAATTTTATGAAGACAAGCACCGGTGGTTTCCACTTTACATTATTTAATTCTGTGCACTTTATGTCTTTTAGGGGCTTTTTATGTTGGGGTAACAAAAAAGAGACTAAAAGTAAGGATGAGGTCTCATCGTGACACAATTACAGACAAAAAAATCCATTTACCAGTAGCCAAACATTTCTGTGGTCCAGGACATAACATTGAAAATGTGAAAGTTGCCATATTAAGAGGCCATTTGAAATCGCAGAAACATAGCCGAATCCTTCAATCTGAACTCATTACAACCTTTGACTCTGTCCAATCAGCTTTAAGTCTGCCAGAAAGATTTATGACTCATTACAAGATCTGAAAAATGTTTTCCAGAGACAGTGAGGGCACTAGGTTTACATATAAATTAGGACCATAAAACTTTCATACCCCTAAGCCTGACTAATTAAGCATCCTCTCTATGATCTGTTTGTTTATTTATAATGTCAATTTGTTATATCTTACATCTGCTCTGGTTGTGTGTATATATTTCTATTTCTTTAAATATTTTGTCATACTATGCCTGGAGAAGAGATGTGAGAAGTCTTGAAAGCTTGCCTTGTAACATCAATTACCTTTTAATGGGCAACAAAAATAAAGTATCACAACTACAAGATTATTACCGTATTTTGTTTCTCCCACTGAGAGCAATGAATTGTTATTGAAGTACACTTATAAGTATTTCATAAGGTTTTACATTTTCATTGACAAATACATCAAGTTTCTGCAAAGATTCAATGTTTAAAGTGTTGAACATTATTTTTCAAGACTTTTGTAAAGACCAAATTCTGGCTGCTAACCACCCATTGTTTCCTAATATGTGTTTGGAGTTTATCACAATAGCTGTGTTGTTTGTCCACCTGCTTTTCGAAGATTGACCACAGGTTATCAGTGGGATTGAAATCTGGGTATTTTCAAGGCCATGGATCTAAAATTTCAATGTTTTTTACTGAGCCACTTAGTTATTACTTTTGCACTGCAACATGGTTATCCATCATATTGGAAAAAGCATTTTTCATCACCAAATTGCTTCATGATTGTTGGGCTAAATTTCTCTAACATATTGGAGCATCACATTACAGGGCAAAAGATAACTAAGTGGCTCAATGACAAAAACATTGAAATTTTGGGTCTATGGCTGGGAGAATCCCCAGATCTCATACTCACTGAGAACCTGTGGTCAATCCCCAAAAAATTAGATAGACAAATAAAAATATGGAAATTGTGATAAACTCCAAGCAGCGATTAGGCAAGAATGCAGTAACAAGATTTGGACCAGAATTTGATATCTAGTATGCCAGGATGAGGTGCAGAAGTTTTGAAAGTGTCAACAGTGCCAACAATGCCAAGGCTGAAGGCACACTGTCGTGCATCAAACACAGAGCGTATTTGATGCACGACAGTGATAAGAGTGTGATGCATGTTTTTAGTGTGTGTGGTGCGAGTGTGGTACGTGTGGGTGAGTGTGCCTGGCTGTATGCATGTGAGTGTGCTGCGTGAGTGCGTGTGTGCTGTGTGTGAGTGTCATGCTGCCCATGGTCCTGAAGCAAACTTCAGGACCGTGGAAAGCATTTACCGGCATATTCATACTCCGTGGCTGTCAAAGCCGCAGAGTATGAATGTGCCGGTTTCCCGGTACAGTAATCAATCATCTTGCAATGCTGTGACAGCGGTGCAAGATGATTATTAAACACCCAGTTGCTGGGCACCTCTTTCTAATTTTCCGGGTTAAACTGCATATGCAGCATCTGTGCCGCATATCAGCACAGATGCTGCATATGCGGCTATTAACCCCGTGAATGAAGGGTTAATGTGTTTTTTATATGTTGGCAACATGTCTCCAGAGAGTGTCCACACTCCCTAAAGACATGCTGCCTTACTTCATTGGCTGTTGAGGGGGTAATCCCTATATTCCTTGCCAGCCGCTATTTGTCGGCATTTCAAAATCATTCATAATAGCCGGCGGCTCCTGTCAGTGAGCAGCGCGCGATATAGTATGCAATTAGTGTACATACATCGCTGGGCAGCATCCTGAATAAGGAGCTGTCCCAGGTACTTACGCTAATTGCGTACTGTACCCGCCGCTCTCCATGGTGTTGAAGACTCAATCATCTGCGCCATGGCCAGCGCACATTGAAACTCCGCAGTGCTAGCCATGGTGCAGATGATTGATAACTGTACCGGGAAAGCGGTAATTTTAAACTCACCAGCTTTGACAGCCGGCGAGTTTAAAGCGATTTTCCCAGCACACTTGTGCAAATATCGCACAGTGTGCTGTATGGTGGCGAGATTTTCTCGCCCCCATAGACTTTCATTGCCCTCAAGCATGTCATAATTGCGTGCAGTCGCAGCATGCTGCGACTGCACTCGCTTCTGACTCGCAATTTGAGTTGAGTACTGGGGACTTGCACCAGTGTGCCCTGCCTGATAGGGCAATACTAGTCCGAGTGCTTTGCACACGCGAGTCCCTCGCACAGTGCGCCATCGGCCTTAGCTTGATATATTTGTCAAAGCAAAAGTTCACACTTTGTAAAAGTGTAAAAACTTATGAAATGGTTATAGTTGTACAGGATGAGCCATTTATATGGATGCACCTAAATAAAATGGGAATGGTTGGTGATATCAACTTCCTGTTTGTGGCACATTAGTATGTGGGAGGGGGAAAACTTTTCCAGATGGGTTCTGACCATAGTGGCCATTTTGAAGTCAGCCATTTTGGAACCAACTTTATTTTTTTCAATGGGAAGTAGGTCATGTGAAACATCAAACGTATTGAGATTTTCAAAAGAAAAACAATGGTGTGCTTGGTTTTAATGTAACTTTATTCTTTCATGAGTTATTTACAAGTTTATGACCACTTATAAAATGTGTTCAAAGTGCTGCCCATTGTGTTGGATTGTCAATGCAACTCTCTTCTCGCATTCTTGACACATTGATAGTAACACTGCAGAAGAAATGCTAGCACAGGCTTCCAGTATCCGTTGTTTCAGATGCTGCACATATTGTATTTTCACAGCATAGACAATTGCCTTCAGATGAGTGATGAGGAAAACGTTTTTGTGAATGGTGAAGTTAATAAACAAAACCACCGCTATTGGTCTGACACTAACCCACAGTAGATAAGGTCCCTCCAAGACTGTTGGAACACAAACATTAATGGTATGGTGTGGTATATGGGGTACAAAGGCAGTGGGGCCATTCTTCAGCAATGAAAACCTCAATGCCACTGGATATCTGAAATTGCTACATGATTCAGATATTCAGTGGCATTGAGGTTTCCATTGATGAAGAATGACCCCACTATCTTTGTACCCCATATACCACACCATACCATCAATTTTTGTGATCCAACTGTCTTGGAAGTCTTGAATCCACTGTGCGTTAGTGTCAGACCAATATCGGTGGTTTTGTTTGTCAATTTCTCTTCTCTGTTCATGTCTACAAACAGGAAGTTGATATCACCAACCATTCCCATTATATTTAGGTGCATCCATATAAATGGCCCACCCTGTACTTCAGTAACCATTGTAACATATGACTAAAAGATCTAAAAACCCTGAAGCTGCATGCGTTGAGAAAATCAAAATGTGTGTTAGTATCAAAGCTTTTGGTCATGGCTTTAGATGAAATGTATCATAGAAAAAAATTATACATGAACTTTATAAACTGTGCAAGAATACGTCACACTGGTATCTCTTATCAGAGCTTTAAAATGTTAACTACATTGTCATTTAGCCAAAACTTTCTTTCAATCATTTGCAAGAAACTTCTCAGGAATATCTATGGAGTTCAATAGTCACTGACACTCCTGCTTTACTACTGTATTTTATGACTTATCAGCTGTTTTAATAAATCACAGAGGAAGACTGGACCTGTAGCACGGTACGTTGTGGGGAGAAGCGAATTGCTGGCAGTCAGTGCTCATGCTCAGGTGATTGCTTGGAAAAAAAAGATTGTTGTACAAACTACCAAGCTGTTTGCCAAGGTAAGATTTAATCTCTATAATACATGCTCAAATAACCACTCAAATATTATATGTTGAAAGAATAAAAAATATTATAAAAGCACTAGGTATTACATTAATATGGTTGGTTGTTCTTATTACAACCTTATATCTCGAAATATTTCAGGATCCTGTAATGGGAACAAATTAAAGGGGTTGTCTGGTCTAAGTCCATCAGTCTGCAGTCACTCTATGATAACATTATACACACTGTGTGTTGTGAGGGATTCAGAGCTGGGAATGACAAACACGTGGCCACAAATATGCAATACGCATACTCCCGGACAGAATCTGACATACTTGTGGCTTCAGGACCGCCGTTCCTACCTCCCACACTGGAGAGTCCATAAAGCACACAGTGCGTGTGACGTGAGAATGCCCAAGTCTGATGTCACACAGAGTGACTGCAGACTCAAGATTTAGACCAGACAACCCCTTTAATACATATCCAGTTTTGGGGGCACTTGTACATTCAATAATTTTGCCATTGACTCTTGATAGTGTTGTTGTTTTTTTATTTATGTTTCAAAGTGGTATTGAACATAATGTGACATAAATTCCTTATTGCTGATGATTACAGCTTGGAGACCAACAATTACCATGAGCCTTCCTCTGTAATAAAGTAGGCACTTATTTGTAGGCACTCTGTAAAGATCTACACAGGTACTGCTGTTTCAAATCTTCTACAATTCTCTGAATGTAGGAAGATTTTATAGGTGGCACTCACCTCTTAATCATTTATGAAAGATTCTAAAAAATTCTAAAGTTCTCTGAATGAGCTATACATATCTTAGGCTGCTTTCACATCAGCGTTTTATGCTGATCGCGGCAGTTGCAGTGAAAAAAACGCAACTGCCGTGATTACCGCATAGTGCGCACTTGCGGTTCACTTGCGGCAAGCCCCATACAAAGTCTAGGGGCTTGCGGTAAGTGTGCGGAAGTTGCGGCAAGTGCGGTTTTCGGCAGTTGCGGCTGCGAAAAAAACGATGTATGCCGCGGTATTTTCGCGGCCGCACCTGCCACAAGTGCAGATACCGCACTTGCCGCCCCTGCCGCAAGCCCCCATAGACATTGTATGGGGCTTGCCGCAAGTGAACCACAAGTGTGGCCGTTATGCGGTAATCGCGGCAGTTGCGTTTTTTCACTGCAACTGCCGCGATCAGCGTAAAACGCTGATGTGAAAGCAGCCTAAGATATTCTAAATGTAGTTAGATAGACAACAGCAACTGAAGAGTAGCAGTAGCAACCAGTACTGTAATATAACCCAATTACTTAAAGAAGCACTGCCAAGAAAATTTGTATAATATAAGTGAAATATACTTAATATTTACTATCTTCCCTGGTTTTCACTGCCACTCAGGTACCTTACTCACACACTTCACTGAAACTTCAACTTACTGGATCACACTTGGGTTTATGTGTGAACCAGGAGTTGATTTTACAATGTAAGTCTGTAAAGCCTCGTTCTAAAGATTTACATGGCAAAAGCATCATCTGGTTCACATGTGAACCCGAGTGTGTCAGAATTTCAGTCACGTGTGAGCAGTGAACCGGAGTGACGGTGGAAGCTGGGGAAGATAGTGATCAGTAAGTATTATATTCTTGTTACATTTCACAACACGTATTTAAAGAAATCTGAAACTAAAATGTTTTTTTTTTTTTGTTGTTCTTCTATGGGCCACGTCACACACACAGATAATTGTGCAGATATTGGTCACAGATGTCTGGTTGCAGTAAAATCATGGACACATTGTACCATTTGTACACGGCCACAAAATGGAACATTGTGTCCATGTTTTCACTGCAACCAGAGATCTGCGAACAATATCTGCACAATTATCTGTGTGTGTGACGTGGCCCTATGAGGCACATCGGCAAGTTAATTGCAGGGACACAAAAATAATGCAGGTAATATCTGCACCAAAAATGCAGCACCCAAAAAAGCACATGTGGGTGCATCTTTTTGGAAATCACATAGACATTCATGTTAAAGTTGTAGGTGCTTCGCCTTTGAAGCAGAAATGCAGCAAAAAAAAAAAAAACCGCACCAAAAATGCACAGGGGGCACATAGCCTTATTTGTTAATTCTGAGCACAATCACATCCCCAATGACAATAGGATTTTAACCTAAGTAATGTAAAATATTGATAGCTATTGTAATGTACTGCTATAGAACCAGAGATATTGGTCAACAGCCTCCTCTGTAAACTCTATTCTCCACTAATTAGATTGGAATCACGTGTTTTCATGCAATTTTCAATGTGTTTTGAGCCACGCACATACAGTACATGTAGACTTATGAGGGAATTACTGTTTCCATTACACTTTCCTGCTCTAGAAGTGGTGAGAGTCATGAGGTTTGGGGAGGGATTCTAGAGTTGAGAAAAGTCAGGTTCACTTCTTTCCTCTTGAGTGATTCTGTAATACAGTTTGTGCTCTTGAATATCACCAATATTTTTGACTTATAGGAGGGACTTCTTGGGCAGAAGATAATTGTGCCAGCAGTGCTGCTCCTCAGTGTCCTGTAGGGTAAGTTATTGTTGAGAAACATAAGGTTGGTTTAATGCCTAAGGAAGTTAACACCCTTTAATTTTAATATTCTTTTCTGTCAGCAAGTTTGTTTGACATGATAGATCACATTCTCTGGTGACGGAATTTATGCAAGACTTCTATTGTTCTCAAACTTTAGATTCTCTCCTTATGATTGTATGAACATTTCAACACTATTCATCAGTAAATATTATTCAGTCTTTGCAAATAAGTAGACCCTGGTGGTTTAGCTTTACAAAAACAATAAATTATGTAATACCATCAATCTTTTGTTACCCTTGCTACCATTATATTCTTATTCAAAGGGAGTCTGTCATCGCAAGATTTCCTTTTTAATGTCAAAGCAGTATGGGGCATGTCATCTTGTACGCTTGTAGTAGCTTAGCAGACCATCTATCAAGTAACTGTGGGTGAAATTACAGTACAGATGGAGCTCCGGGGTAAATGCCCAGTGCGGCTCCCTGCCCAGATAACTACAACAGGGCAACAAGCAGTGTGGATGCAATCTTCTTCTTTTTCTTCCTTCTTAATTCTTCCTTCTTCTTCTTCCTTCTGTCTTCCTTCTTCTGTCTTCCTTCTTCTTTCTTCTGTCTTCCTTCTTCTTCTTCCTTCTTGTCTTCCTTCTTCTGTCTTCCTTCTTCTGTCTTCCTTCTTCTGTCTTCCTTCTTCTGTCTTCCTTCTTCTGTCTTCCTTCTTCTGTCTTCTTCTTCGTCTTCTTCTTCTTCTTCTTCTCTTATAGGGATTCTCCCAATTACGGTAGTGAAGATAAGCAACAATGCTGATCATTTTTGTTCTGTAGGCAGATAATATACTGGCAGATGATTCTGACACTGGCTTACTCCTGTTGAGATAAATGATAAATGAAAAGTCCAGCCTCAGATAGTAGCTTACCCTGTATTTGATAGTTAGTATTGCTTGATTCAGCTATTTGATGTTTTGGAGCAGACTTGTACAGCACAGCTTGATACATTAGGGCTTGAAAGTAGAATAGTATAGTTATATAGGAGAGCTTGACATAGCAATGCTGGAGCCATACACAAGCAGGGTGGTAGTGTGGAGCTTAATAATCCCATATACAATTTGCTCCAATAAATTGTGCAAAAAACTAAAATATGAAATGTTGTATTAATTTATTCATGATCAACACTGGACAAATTAAATATTTAACATGTATATGAAACCGAAAAGAGGAGGTTGATGCAGAAAGACCCATACAAGTAAATGTAGTATATTACTAATTATGGTAACGAGATGGCATAGACCATAGTGGTGTATTGGGTAGAAGATATATGAATAACATCTATAGACTAGTGTAATGTACTACACAAGCTAACATTAGGCACATTTTTATAAATATTGAAATAAAGATATATATACCACCAATATACAGTACTAACCACTGATGATGAACTGAAGTTCTCTGCATTAACCTTCACCTCTGACTCTGAGGCATCTTTTAGCCCAGCTTCATCCAGAAGTGAGGAGAAGGGTGATGCAGTGATCTTTTGTTCATTATGACTCAGTATGTTTTTATTAAAGACAAAGAACGTTAAATAAGGTGAGAACAGGAAATCATACCATCTACTGAAAAAGTAAAGTATTCTCCAAGTACAATACCTTTATAGTTTGTCAACAGTCCAAAAGACAAAGACTTAAAGGGAACCTGTTGTTAGGCCCCCTGGCACCGCTTCCTAGCTCACCTCTCCCGGGTTGGCATCTCCTGCTCCTCTGCCGACCGGGCGTCCGGCATCCAGGCGTGCTGTGTCTCGGAGCCGTCGCCATGTTCCCTTCCTGTCAGCTGACCGCCGGGTTCGCACATGAGCACATTACTATGGTCATTTTCATGAGCCTACTCAGCGGCGTGCTAGGGCACTCCTTCCCTGTGACTCTAGGGGCCGGCAAGGTCCAACCTGACACTCCCCTTGACCAATAACTGCTCTTCCTCTGGTATATCAGGCCACCTCCTCTGATGGGAGGTGCCTGATTATTAAGTCAGTTTGCTTCTGTCTTGCTGACTGTTGGTCAGTCCTTCCTTGTGCTCTGTGTCCTGGAACCCTTGCTGTGCTCTTCCCTGGTAGCACCATTCCTGGTCTCCTAGCCTTGTGCCCTGTTACCAGGAATACTTCTCTATTCCTTAGTATAGGCTAACCTTACAAGCCGCCCCCTGGTACTAGCTGCTGTGGTATTTAGACGCCCTGGGCTTGCCCCTGACAATCCCTGTATAGGGGTTGGGTAAACTAGGACCAGCTCACCCAGGGGAGTTCGGTACCACGGCCCAGTGGGTCCACTCTAGGACGCCCTTCCCCCGGAAGTGTGACACCTGTCATGGGAAAAAAATGCTATTAACTTGCAGATATGGGATTAATTTGCTGGTTAATACAATTCTAAACCTAAACAGCGCCTGCACTTAGAGCCCAATGTTGGGAGGAAATTAACTTTATTCCTCCCACAGCATTTGGCTTGCAGTCATTGGGGTGATGCTGGTGTGGTTTCAGTCACCACTCTTTGTATAGTGCTCTGCAGCTCTGGTTACAGCCAACACTCACTATACACTGAGCGGTGGTGACTGAAACCTTGACAACACCCTACACTGGAATCTGAACTTTGTTGGGAGGAGTAAACTTAATTGTTCTGCAGCGGGGCTTTAACCCAATGTCTACCAATGTCCTTTTTTTGGGACGCCTAATCTTTTGCTTCTAGCAACTAAGATTTTATAATTAGGTCCAATTTTTTGTGTTGTGTTTGGAAAATGAATGTTTTCAAAACAGGAAATCATGTCATTGTCATTTTAATTGAATATTCTTCAATCCAGAGAGCTTTCATAACACATATTTTCTAAAGGAAAATTGCTAATTTGGCAAATAATGGGTTAAGTGTGGGCAACAAGCAGATTCAGAACGCCATTAACCTGCAGATTGAGCCGATATCTGTAGGTTAAGGGCACGGACACACTGGCACTAAATAAATCGGTCCAGTTCTCATCCAGGAGAGTCGGACGAGTGACATCTGGTTTGTGATCCGTGTGGCATGCAACTGCTATGCGAGTGTGCGATTTTTTTTTTTTCTCAGATAACATCCAAGTGGTGTCCGTGTGACATCCGTGTGGCATCTGTGTGCTGTCCATGTGCAATGCGTATTTTTTCTCAGCAGCTATCACTGTATAATCATTCATAGGAATATTTTACAGTGTTCTCAGCTGCAGAATGATAATGTATCATTTAAAAAAACGGATGTCACTAGGATGGTACGTGTGCTGTCCATGATTTTGTTGGACCCATTGACTTGCATTGGCGAGTCTTGGCTGTGACTCCATACTGTTGCAGCAATTTGCAACTTTTTCTCATCCAGATTCTGGATGAGAAAAAAGCAGCCAACACACGTTAAGTGTTCTGGCTCATTAAATAACATTGGTCCGAGTGCAATGAGATTTTCTCGCATTGCAGTCATCTGATTTTCACACCAGTCTGTCCATGCCCTACTAGCATTTTTCCACATGATAGATTCTCTTTAAATAAGAAAAAGTAACCAAAAAAGAAAGTGAACATATTTCCCCTTGGCAACTAAAGAAATACTTTCATCTTCCTATATATTGAAAAGAGACGATGACTGCCAGCCGATCAATTGACCAAACCATTGTTCAGCCAGAGCCGTGTAATATTCATGGTACACTTTAGACTAGACATGTGGCTTAGTGCTCTGCCTCTGCTTGCTGCCTAACACATGACGGTACATATTATGCTCTGTCATGGCTTGTTCTGCAGCAGATCGCAGCCTGTATTTATAGGTTTTTATGACATTTCCAAGAGCATGGAGGGATCTCTGACTGCAATAAAGAAGATGTGAAGAGGATGGGGGGGGCAAGCAAAGCTCAGCTAGAATGACTGTAGCTTGCAGAGGCTGGTTATACCTCCTGAGCTTTCCTGTATGGAAAGAAATGTTATTGGGGGGAGGCTGTTCCCAGAATCTAGGGTCAAGCCATGCCCCCTGATCAGTGACGCAGCAACCCAGGAGGGAGTAAGAGAGGTGCATATCCACTGTTACATTGAAAAGCAGGTACTGTCAGGGTTCCAATCAACAATATTCATATTATCACTATAGTTTATGAAGGCATGTCCATTAAAATATTTTTTAACTCCCCATAGTTCCCTTTGAACTGAGCAAAGTAAACTACGTACACATAATTTACCAACTGTACCGACTGCTCAAATTTACAGCTACCTAATGATTGCAACCTTACATTTAATCTGATGTTCACATTATAGATTATTTATTCTGTATTTTCATAGCTTTGATCTCCCACCCGTTATCTTGTTTTCTCTGGATGGATTTCGAGCTGAATATTTACAGACCTGGGCGGATTTAATGCCAACCATTAACAGATTGAGTGAGTTTTTGTTATATTATGTTGTCCATAAATGGCAGAAAGATATACATTTGTCACTATTAATAAGCAGGAACCGGGCACTACTATAGACTTTTGGAATATTTATGTTCCTTTATGCCATTCAGTTAGGCAGCATACGAGTGCACTTTAGGGGGTGCTCATTTAAACCAACAGGCAGTAACCAACATTCAATATAAAACCAGGGCACTCACCCATCACAGTGCTAATAGTCTCTTTATTCCTGGTTACATGGTACAGGTGGCAGGAAGGGGGGGTGGAAGACACCGGGCAAAGGCCCGTTTTGTGCTGATCAAGCACTTCAACTATACCATGTAACCAGAAATACAGAGATGACTAATACTACCATAATGAGTGAGTGCCCTGCTTTTTCTGCACAATATACATTTGTTAGTAGAATAAGAAATAAGTTACCGGTATCTGATTTTTTTTTTTTAGTGTTTTAGTTTTAATAAAGAAGAATTGCACAAAGAACATAAACATATTTACATATTTTATATTCCAATTTTTCTTTTAATTTTGAAAATTCACATTAAAATAAAGTCTTCAGGTAATTGGGTCAGTTTATTTGGAACTGGGTTGGGGTTTTGTTTCTTAGGCTAGGGTCACATCTGCGTTTTGTTTTATAAATCCTGATCCGGTTTGGAGCTTTCAAAAAGCTCCAAACCGGACCAGGAAACGCTCCTCATAGGAGCCTATGCAAAACACCGGATGGCTTCACAAGCCATCCGGTGGCCGGATCCGGCACTGCTGCCTGCGTTTTAAATCATGCAGGCAGCAGTTTTCGCAGCGTTTCTGGGACCGCACTGCGGTAACCGGATGGCTCAGGATGTGTAATCCTGAGCCATCCGGTAACTGCATAGTTTGCGGATCCCGGCTATTGCCGGGATCAGCAAACTGTCCTCTGCCTATTCAAGAGTTAAATTTAGTAAGTAAAGTACTGTTTGAGGTCTGTAGGGGGGGCTAAGACCCCCCTACAGACCAGCCGCCCACTCCGGTGGGCTTCTACTACAATTTCCTATGGCACGGGGCTCGGATGAGCCCCGTGCATGTCTCCAAACCTCCCGCCCCCCCGTATCACTATACAGGGGTGCCTGCACCCCTCTTGTATAGCGATTCCTGCATGTGGCCCTAAAGTTAGAATACAGAACACATGTAAGCTCATACTTACATGTCATCGTCGGCAGTGTAGTGTGAAATCCCTGGGCGGGCTGTTTGCTGCAGCCTCCGCCCCCTCATTCCTTATGGCCGCCCCCTCTGTGCCTCATCCAGTGATGTGAGGGCGGCCACGTCATGAAAGGGGCGGGGCTAAATATGTGCCGCGGTTAGCCCCGCCCCTTTCATGACGTGGCCGCCCTCACATCACTGGATGAGGCACAGAGGGGGCGGCCATAAGGAATGAGGGGGCGGAGGCTGCAGCAAACAGCCCCGCCCAGGGATTTCACACTACACTGCCGACGATGACATGTAAGTATGAGCTTACATGTGTTCTGTATTCTAACTTTAGGGCCACATGCAGGAATCGCTATACAAGAGGGGTGCAGGCACCCCTGTATAGTGATACGGGGGGGCGGGAGGTTTGGAGACATGCACGGGGCTCATCCGAGCCCCGTGCCATAGGAAATTGTAGTAGAAGCCCACCGGAGTGGGCGGCTGGTCTGTAGGGGGGTCTTAGCCCCCCTACAGACCTCAAACAGTACTTTACTTACTAAATTTAACTCTTGAATAGGCAGAGGACAGTTTGCTGATCCCGGCAATAGCCGGGATCCGCAAACTATGCAGTTACCGGATGGCTCAGGATTACACATCCTGAGCCATCCGGTGACCGCAGTGCGGTATTCACCACACATTTTTGACAAAAAATGTGTGTGACCGGAATTGCATTCACCGCATCCGGATCCGGATGCGGTGAATGCAATTCATGTTTGCAATGTGACCCTACCCTTACTCTGTAATCTTGTATTTTTTTTTTAACTGCATAGGTTTCCATTCACAGGAGCCTTAGGGTACGGTTACACTTCGCGATATCGCAATGCAATATCGACAAAAAGTCACGTGATGTGGCTGTTGCAGTTGATATCATTGGTGCGTTGTGTGGTGTAACAGGGCAATGCGACGGGAAAAAAATTGCAGCTACGCTATTGCAGGAAGATTGTGCAAGCCCTTCAACCGTACAATGTTGCATATGCGATGTGGCATGATCGTGCTGTGTGACGGCGCAACTACGATCTTGTTTGCAACTTCTCCTATTCACTACAATGTTAATTCTTGGGCCCTGGGTTGCTCAGTCCCAGCGCACAAAAGTTGAGGACAACAGCCTAGTTGCGTTGCCTGCCGATATCTCCCTGTGTGACATCTCCTATGTGATCTTGGATGAGTGCCAAAAATGTGCGCGCTCCCGTGATATTGTATTCAATATCGGAACGATATTGCGACGTGTAATGGTACCCTTAGTTACAGAGAAAAACAGCCCTCTACTCTGAAACTAGTCATCGATCTGTCGAGATCGAGCAAATCTGCTTTGCAGACAGCAGTTAGCCTGTTCAATCCTGAGTGCTCATGATGCTCATTTAACTAAAGTTATCTCATAAGCACATGGTATATATTCACTTTTATGAGGATGTGATAACTAAAAATGTATTACAGAACTGTGCAAAATGTTGATCAACTCTGATCATTACTTAAAAGACATGTCCGGTTTATATCGACAAGTCTGCAGTCACTTTATGTCATATGACTGCACATATTCTATGCATACTACTGTCCAGAATCCAACTAGACTATTTCCAAACACTCTCAATGCAAGTGTATTGAGCGAGGCTGGACACGATCTAGTCAGATTCTGCCAGGAGCATCCATATGACATAAGTGTGGTGATGTGACCGTCGTTCTCAGCAATGACACTGCAGAATCCTCATAGCCCACAGTGTGCGATGTGAGAATTCATAAGTCTGCTTTCACATAGACTACCTGCCCAATTATCGTTTTAGACCGTGCAACCCTGTTAAGGTCAGCACTGAGTTTTTAGGGAGTAATAACACTTTTTTCATGTTGTAAAAGTGTAATTAATATCTTTTTAATACTCCAGAAACATGTGGAACACACTCAAAGTACATGAGATCTGCGTACCCAACCAAGACTTTTCCCAACCACTACACGATAGTCACAGTAAGTATAATATTAGGCTGTTGCACAGAGAATGCATATCTTATGTTTAAAGGGGTCTTATCACTTGATGCATGCTGCCTAACGCACTGCATGATTGTAGTCATGTACAGTCAGGGCCGCCGTCAGCACCCGACGTAACCGGGCAAGTGCCGGGGGCAGTCATGGCCAAAAGTGTTGGCATCCTTGAAATTGTTTCAGAAAATTAAGTATTTCATCCAGAAAATTATTGCAAATACATGTTTTGTTAAACACAACTTTATTTCCTTTGTGTGTGTTGGAACAACACAAAAAAATTAAGAGGAATAAAGGCAAGTTGGACATAATTTCATACAAAATCTCCAAAATGGGCCAGACAAAATTGTCGGCATCCTCAACTTAATACTAGGTTGCACAGCTTTTGGAGTAAAAAGTTGTAATCAATCACTTTCTATAGCCACCAACAAGCTTCTTACACCCCAACTAGAATTTTGGAAAACTCTTCATTTGCAAACTGCTCCAGGTCTCTTATATTTGATGGATGCCTTCTCCCAATAGCAATTTTAAGACCTGTCCACAGTTGTTCCAATGGAATTTAGACTCGGATTCATTGCTGGCTACTTCAGAACTGTCCTTGTGCTTTGTTTCCATGTACTGTATTTCTAGGTGATTCTTGAAGAATGTTTGGAAGATTCAAGACATAGGACGCAAATCCAGTTTTCTGACACTGGACACTACATTGCGAGTAAAAATGCTTTGAAAATCTTCAGATTTCAAGATGCCTTCCACACAGTCAAGGCAACCAGTGCCAAAGACATTCAAAACAACGCAAAGAATCTTAGAACCTCCACTATATTGTTTACCATTTTTGGTAAATATTAGAATGATGTGCTTTACCAAAAAGCTCTGTCTTGGTCTCATCTGCCCACAACACTTTCTCAGAAGGATTTTGCTTTACTCATGTACATTTTGACAAAGTGCAGTCTAGGTATTTTATGTATCTGTATCAGCAATGGGGTCCTCCTGGATCTTTTGCCCTAGCATTTCATTTTATTCAAATATCGACAGATAGTTTGCTCTGAGACTGATGCACTCTGAGCCTGGAAGAGAGCTTGAAATTCTTTATAATTTATCCACAATCTGGATTCTTTTGTGTTGCAATCTTTCATTAATTTTTCTCTATCATCCATGACCAGAGAGATTAGCTATAGTGCCAATGGATTGGAAGTGTATTGATTATATTGGGCACCGAAGAAAGAGGAATCTCAAGGTCTCTGGAGATGGACTTGTAACCTTCATGTTTTTCAACAATATTGGTTCTCAAGTCCTCAATTTTACCTGGTTTCAGGTGTGACTTTCATATTGTCTGCACCTGTTACTTGCCACAGGTTTAGTTTGAATGTGCATCACATGCTTGAAACAAAGTTGTTTATGAAGACATTTGGAAGGTTGCCAACAATTTTGTCTGGCCCATTTTTTGAGTTTTGTATGAAATGATGTCCAATTTGCTTTTTTTTTCAGTTTTTTCTGTTGCTCCAATACATGCAAAGCAAATAAACATGTGAATGACAAAAGATGGACAATTACAATAATATTATGGGATTAATGCTTCATTTTCTGGAACAATTTCAAGGGTGACTACACTTTTGGCCATGACTGTATGTCATACTAGGAAATGCTCTGGTGTTTCAGGGAAAACACAATTTGAATTGACAAATAAGAACCGTAAAGACACTTAACTAGTCCATTGCTGCCCCTGGCCTCCCTATACAGCTCTAGTTGATTGACATGTGTCACCCACATTTGTAAATAGTAAAAGATCTGTCATGAATTACTATAGTCTTCTGCTAGCTCTTCAGACTATGTTTTCTCTGACATTTTACAGCATTTTAAAGAAAAACATACTTGGCTGCAATCATGCAACCTGGTTCTCATGAGGGGACAGGTTCCCTTTAAAATGAATTTAAAGGGAACCTATCAGGTCCCCTGTGCACCCAGAACCATGAGCAGTTCTGTGCACATATCTCTAATCCCTGCCTAACAGTCCCAGCATGTAGGAGTGTACATAAAGAGATCTTTAGAAAAAGTATGTGTAAAGACTGTTAATGACATGCTAAATTAAGCTTTGACTGGGAGAATAGGTGTTAGTTCCACCAACGGGCTACTTAGCATGTTATCAGTCCCAATGGGCATGATAACATGCTTTAAATAGCATCAACATCTACACATGCACATGGCTTTGTGTCCCTCACCACCAGTGGCGTAACTTCAGGCCCAGGGGCTCCGATGCGAAATCTCCAATGGGGCCCCCAATTATTGGAAATCTTTAATAGTATTAGTCTTTTTCTATAGGCCAAAGGGACTTTTGGGGCCCCCCTAGGCTGCAGGGCCCAGGTGCAATCGCAAACCCTGCACCTGTGGTAGTTATGCCCCTGCTCACCACTGAGCTTCTCTGACGCCAGGAGTATGCACCCCAGGCTTCAAAGAGGCTCACTGATTGGACATCATAATACTTCTATACTTTGAAGCTGGGTGTAAGTGTTCTGGCTTCAGAGAGTCATAATGCACATGACCATAAGTGCAGATGCCTTTCGATCATATGTACTAAGCCTCTGTGAAGCCAGGGTGTATACCCCCGGTGTCAGATAAGCTCAATGGTGAGGGACAGAGGCGTAACTGCAATAGGTGCAGGGGTTGCAATCACACCCAGTTCTTGGAACCTAGTGGACCCAAAAGTCCCTTTGGCCCATATGAAAAAAACAATGCTATTAAATATTTGCAATAATTGGAGGCCCCGTTGGAGCTTTTGCATTGGGGCCCATGAACTTCAAGTTACGCCATTAGTGAGGGATACAAGGCTGCAGGCTCGCACAGCTTTATATGGGGATGCAAATGATGCTGCAGGGTGTCAAGCATGTTATCATGACCACAGGGGCATGATAACATTCTAAGGGGCAGACTAGTTGGGGGACTAATGCCCCTTCAACTAGTCAAAGGCCTAATTGGCATCTAAAAAACACACTTAAGAAATATTTTTTTTAAAGATCAGTTTATATATGCTACTACAGGAAGGGACGGTTAAACAGGGGATTTGTGATCTGCACACTGAACATCTCATGGTTCTGGGTGACAGGTTCCGTAGAAAGGCAAGGTACATTTTTTGTGTCCATGTATGAAATTTAGCACATAGTCCTCATTGTAAAATATCTTACTATTTTTGTGCTGAGTTCTTCTACAGAACTTTCTGTTGTCATTATTTATTTATAAGTATTTATTATATAGCACCATCATATTCCACTGCACTTTACAGCAGGGCTATGGAGGCAGTAAGCCAAACCACCGACTCTGACTTTTCAATTTCCCTGATTCCGACTCCACAACTCCGATTCCCTCATACATGGATCATGTTTAAGTGATAAATTTATTGTAGTATAATGTGAACATCAGGCTATTAAACAATATAATAATGCAGCAATCAAGGTATAGAACATAAAAATAATTTATAATCATAATATTCAACACATACTGCATTGGTCTACTGTACCCAATTTATTATATATTTTAGGAGTCGGAGTCAGTCCATTTTATACCAACTCCGACTATACCAAAATGGGCACCAACTCTCACTCCACAGCTCTGCTTTACAGACTTTATCATCACTGTCTGGATTAGGGCTCTCAATCTAAATTCCCATCAAAATGTCTTTAGAATACCCAGAAGAAATTTATGAAATGGTCTCTTGACAATTAGGGGATTTGTATGTAGGTGTTACTGGTTTGCACTTAAATCGGGCACTCATGTGTGTGCCTTGTACTCTAATACACTGCTGATGGAACCTTATGCAATATATTGGTATTGATACAGTTGTGATTAATAGTTTAGCTGTATTCTGGTTTTACTCCTGCATTCCCTGATTATAATGTACTAGATGGTGGCCCGATTCTAACGCATCGGGTATTCTAGAATATGTATGTAGTTGACATACTGTGACTGACAGAACTTGTTCAGTCAAAGTGAGTGAACTACATATATATATATATACATACCAGCACTATGGTATATGGTGGTACATTACAGCACATGTATAAGCAGCACTATAGTATATGGCGGTACATTACAGTACATGTATAGCAGCACTATAGTATATTGCGGTACATTACAGTACATGTAGAGCAGCACTGTGGTATATGGCGGTGCATTACAGTACATGTATAGCAGCACTATAGTATATGGCGGTACATTACAGTACATGTATGGCAGCACTATAGTATATGGCGATACATTACAGTACATGTATAGCAGCACTATGGTATATGGCGATACACCGCTCCCCGCGTCCCCACGCTCCTCCGCAATAAAAGTAAAAAAATCCTCAGTGAGGATACTCACCTGTCCGCCGGCTCGCTCCACCTCCGTCTTCTAGGTCCTACAGGCCTTTAGGACCTGTTGTTGTCTGGGAAACCGATCAGCTGATCGGTCACATGACCGCTAACTGACGGGGGGGGCAGGATGGTGATGGAGGGAAGGTGGGGCAGGATTGTGTCGGGGGGCAGGATGGAGGCGGAGGGGGGGCAGGATGGAGGCGGAGGGGAGCAGGATGGAAGCGGAGGGGGGGCAGGATGGAGGCGGGGGACAGGATGGAGGCGGGGGCAAGAACAGCGGGGGGCAGGATGGAGGGAGCAGGGCAGGATGGAGCCGGAGGAACAGGATGGTGGGAGCGGGGCAGGATAGAGTGAGCGGGGTAGGATGGAGCCAGAGGAGCAGGATGGAGCCGGAGGAGCAGGATGGTGGCGGGGGGGGGATCAGGATGGAGCCGTGGGGGGCAGGATGGAGGCAGGTGGGCAGGATGAAGCTGGGGGGGGCAGGATGGAGATTGGGGGGCAGGATGGCGGTAGGGGGGCAGGTTGGAGCCGGCGAGGCAGGACGGAGGCTTGGTGGTTAGCGCAGGATGGAGGCTCGGTGGTCAGCGCATGACCGAGGCTCGGTGGTCAAGGCAGTGTAGTGGCTCGGTGGTCAGCACAGTGCAGTGGCTGGGTGGTCAGCACTGCGCGGTGGCTCGGTGGTCAGCGCTGCGTGGTGGTTCGGTGGTCAGCGGTGTGCGGTGGCTCAGTGGTCAGCGGTGTGCGGTGGCTGGGTGGTCAGCGGTGTGCGGTGGCTGGGTGGTCAGCAGTGGCTGGGTGGTCAGTGGTGTGCGGTGGCTGGGTGGTCAGTGGTGTGCAGTGGCTCTGTGGTCAGCACAGTGCAGTGGCTGGGTGGTCAGCACTGCGCGGTGGCTCGGTGGTCAGTGCTGCGTGGTGGCTCGGTGGTCAGCGGTGTGCGGTGGCTGGGTGGTCAGCGGTGTGCGGTGGCTGGGTGGTCAGCGGTGTGCGGTGGCTGGGTGGTAAGCGGTGTGCGGTGGCTGGGTGGTCAGCGGTGGCTGGGTGGTCAGTGGTGTGCGGTGGCTGGGTGGTCAGTGGTGTGCAGTGGCTGGGTGATCATCGGTGTACAGTGGCTGGGTGGTCAGCGGTGTGCGGTGGCTGGGTGGTCAGCGGTGTGCGGTGGCTCGGTGGTCAGCAGTGTGCGGTGGCTCGGTGGTCAACGCTGTGGGTGGCTGGGTGGTCAGCGGTGTGCAGTGGCTGGGTGGTCAGCGCTGTGGGTGGCTGGGTCGTCAGCGGTGTGCGGTGGCTGGGTGGTCAGCACTGTGGGTGGCTGGTTGGTCAGCGGTGTGCAGTGGCTGGGTGGTCAGCGCTGCTGGTGGCTGGGTCGTCAGCGGTGTGTGGTGGCTGGGTGGTCAGCACTGTGGGTGGCTGGGTGGTCAGCGGTGTGCAGTGGCTCGGTGGTTAGCGGTGTGCGGTGGCTCGGTTGTCAGCGCTGTGGGTGGCTGGGTGGTCAGCGGTGTGCGGTGGCTAGGTGGTCAGCGGTGTGCGGTGGCTGGGTGGTCAGCAGTGACCCCCACACACATACACAGATGCGCACACACACACGCACACACAGCACTCACACACACAGCACTGTCCACTATACTTACCACCTACGTCTTCCCCGCTGCCTGGATCCTCAGTCCTCCTTGCCGGCGACAGGACTGGATTCAATATGGCGTCTGGGAAGTCTTGCGAGACTTCCCGTACGCCATCATGGACAAAGTATGTCGCCGCCCCCGGTGGACTGGATCCAATATGGCATCCGGGAAGTCTCGCGAGACTTCCCGGATGCCATATTGGATCCAGTCCTGTCGCCGTCGAGGAGGACTGAGGATCCAGGCAGCGGGGAAGACGCAGGTGGTAAGTATAGCGGACAGTGCGGTGTGTGTGTATATGTATGTGTATGTGTGTGGTGTGTGTGTGTCTGTGTGTGTATGCGGCGGCCATATTAGAATGCCCACAGTGGGTGTAGAGGCTACTTCAGTCAGGATGTGACGTACCATACCGTTACATCCTGACGGAAGTAGCCTTGGGGTTTTATTATAATAGATTGTCTAGCTTGTAGGACCACACTGCTCCAGTGTTTTCTCTTTGATTGGTTTTAATGTGGATGATTTTTAGAATCTATTGTAGTGGTGTCTCTAATTTTCTGAAAATAAAGATGATTTATAGTTACAGTTGCGGCCAAAAGTATTGACACCCCTGCAATTCTGTCAGATAATACTCAGTTTCTTCCTGAAAATGATTGCAATCACAAATTCTTTGGTATTGTTATCTTCATTTAATTTGTCTTCAATGAAAAAACACAAAAAGAATTGTCCTAAAGCCAAATTGGATATAATTCCACACCATACATAAAAAGGGGGTGGACAAAAGTATTGGCACTGTTAGAAAAATCATGTGATGCCTCTCTAATTTATGTAATTAACAGCACCTGTAACTTACCTGTGGCACCTAACAGGTGTTGGCAATAACTAAATCACACTTGCAGCCAGTTGACATGGATTAAAGTTGACTCAACCTCTGTCCCGTGTCCTTGTGTGTACCACATTGAGCATGGAGAAAAGAAAGAAGACCAAAGAACTGTCTGAGAACTTGAGAAACCAAATTGTGAGGAAGCATGAGCAATCTCAAGGCTACAAGTCCATCTCCAAAGACCTGAATGTTCCTGTGTCTACCGTTCGCAGTGTCATCAAGAAGTTTAAAGCCCATGGCACTGTGGCTAACCTCCCTAGATGTGGACGGAAAAGAAAAATTGACAAGAGATTTCAACGCAAGATTGTGCGGATGGTGGATAAAGAACCTCGACTAACATCCAAACAAGTTCAAGCTGCCCTGCAGTCCAAGGGTACAACAGTGTCAACCTGTATTATCCGTCGGCGTCTGAATGAAAAGGGACTGTATGGTAGGAGACCCAGGAAGACCCCACTTCTTACCCCGAGACATAAAAAAGCCAGGCTGGAGTTTTCCAAAACTTACCTGAGAAATCCTAAAACATTTTGGAAGAATGTTCTCTGGTCAGATGAGACAAAAGTAGAGCTTTTTGGGCAAAGGCATCAACATAGAGTTTACAGGAGAAAAAAAGAGGCATTCAAAGAAAAGAACACGGTCCCTACAGTCAAACATGGCGGAGGTTCCCTGATCTTTGGGGTTGCTTTGCTGCCTCTGGCACTTGACTGCTTGAACGTGTGCATGGCATTATGAAGTCTGAAGACTACTAACAAATTTTGCAGCATAATGTAGGGCCCAGTGTGAGAAAGATGGGTCTCCCTCAGAGGTCATGGGTCTTCCAGCAGGACAATGACCCAACGAAGCCGACGAAGCCGCGGTGCAGCGGTGAAACGCGTTGAGGGTACATCCAGGGGCCTGTGTGGTGCTTTGTTCCCCCCCCCCAGTTCCAGGTCAGCTATGGCACAAGGTATGTACACAGCTGGTGCCTGGTACAATGTATTGTGATATAGATACACCTATTTTACCTTGTGATTTATAGGATTATTCTATAGCTGACAGAGGATGCACTGAGGGTGGGTGTGTAACTTATAGAGTTAACCCTTTTGGGATAGAGATTGATAATGCTGTAGGTACTATATAGACCAGATGATTGTTAGTTTGGGCATGTAGACACTGCTAGGAGATCATATGTAAGGCAGGCATAGTACAAGTATGTGTATGCCATATGTTTAGTGGTTTATGTGTATACCTGACGGATCACTTCACCTATTTCTATATATATTTCTCCTTCCCTAAAAAGTTTTGATACAGTAGGGTGTAAAGACAGTGGATCTGTTACTCTATATATACTTTTTAGCACCTTAGCGCTGGCCTAATTGACCTACTACTGCTCCTCAGTTATGATTACCACGGCTGGTATCTGCATGTCACTTTAGGTGTTTACTGTGTATGTAACATTTTGAATTACTGCTTTTTGTATATGTAGTTTGTGCTTTTTTGAATAAATTTGCATACTGAAATATTCAACTGGGTTATGTTGACTCACAATATTGCATTACCTGTTATTTTATGGTGGTGATAGGTGTGGGAAAGTTTAGGTTAATAATTATGGTAATCCAGTAGGACTCGTAGTCTGATTTTTTAGGATATAAACTGTGTGTGGAAAGACCTGTGTGATGTCATAATCATTGGCCATAGTGGGTGGAGCAAAGCAATCAAAATCATTATCATTATGGTGTATGGAGAATTATGACATCAAACAGGTCTCACAGGATCTTCAGAAATGCAGCTAAAATGTTAACTATTAACCTGCCAGAGAGTGTATGTCCCCCAAGGTGTGTACACAGTGTTTCACTGGCAGCGTTAGCCGGGCATAGCAACTAACTATTCTTAGATATAACAAAATAAAATGATTATTTTGCAAAGTAATTAGGGGCTTGGCTATAAAGTGGTGTAACTATGAAGGCGCCATGTCAATGAAGGGGGCATGGCTATGAATTTGGTGGAGCTATGTAGGAGTGCAGTTATATGAGCACATACAGTCAGTAGACCTTTTTTGTGGGTGACTGTAATATGCAGTGTTAAAATTTCCCCCCAAAACATAGTGATAGATGTTCCCTTAGTCTAATGGGGTGTGTGTCCCAAATTTGGTGATTGTAGATGCAACAGTGGAGATTCCTTTCGTGGACATACACACACATACATTCATACACTCAGCTTTATATATTAGATATTTCATTGTGTGAATTAAATTTTGAGTAAAACCCTGTATGGGATAAGTACCCAGAAGAAACCCACGCAAACATGGGGAGAATATACAAACTCCTTGCAGATGTTGTCCTTGGTGAAATTTAAGCTCAGGACCCCAGTGCTGCAAAGCAACAGTTCTAACCACTGAGCCACCATGCCACCCATGATTACAGACTACAAAAAGAACAGAAGAACCCTTATAAAAATCCAATAATAAGAAAGTAGGCTCTACTCAAAATATTAATACCCTACAAAGACACAAGTATTTGAGCCAATAATAGAACAAACAATAGAATTAATTAAAAGTACTGTATATTTTTATTTGATTCAAAAACTTAAAATAAAATTAAAAGAGGGGTCACTCAAGTGAAATCCAGAGGTTGTCTAAACATCAATTTAATTTACAAATATACAAAAAGTTTTGTAATATATACATAGATACAATTAATAATTCTCAGGTTCCAAAAAAGAAGATACAAAGTGCAGTGCTGTAAACAATACACTAGATGGCAAGAAATGAGTGGAAATTTCTTTAGACGGAATCACAATGCTGAATGTTGAAAAATCAGCAGGAAAAAGAATATATGCACCAAATGTATCAAAATTACCTGTATGGGACATATAAAGATATAATATGGGTGCTAAGCAAATATATCTATGACCAATACAAGTAGGAGATAGAGAAAAGTACATGTGGGATATAGAAGGATCTAATGACCATAAAAAGATTGAAATTTATATAAACCGCATTAAAATTCTAGGAAAGTACATTTCCGAAAATTAGGTAAGTGAGAGGAGAGGCATCCACACAATAGCAATGATTACTTATCCAGAATAGGTCATGGAAAGTCCATGGGAGAACAACCTAGGGATCAGGAGTCACATGGATAAGAAGCCCAACCAGATGCTCCATTTGCAAACACATGTTTGTGTTTTGTGTGTTTGTCCCTTATCAGTACAAAGCTTTAGATCTGAGGTATCTGAGCTGGGTGAGGTATCTAAAGGGGATGTCACACGCGTCAATATCGCTGTCAATGTCGTTCGTACGTCACGGATTTTCAGTCGCTCGAGCGACATAAAAGTGACGCAGGAGCGACATTGAAGCGTGTGACCAAGCGATGCAACCAGCGACATGTCGCTGATCGCCAATCGCAGGTTTCACTGCCAGATGTAAAACCTGTCGCTCATCGCTCAGTAGACCTTGTGCATCGCTGCGTGTGACACTAAACTCAGCGATGTATTTTCTATTTTCACAACGTACAAGCGACTAAATAAAATCGCTCGCAAGATGGCGACATCACCGCATCGCTGGGTCATATTGACGCGTGTATTAAAGCGATAGTCACGGTCCGGTGGGCGCTCAGAGATAGATCAAGGATCCTGTTCAGTAATAAGTCCTTTATTCCAGAAAACCTCCTTCACCATTGCGCCCCCTATTGTCTTCTTTGTCTTCACATATTGACGCGTGTGACATCTTACCTGCGATTCCACATCGCTCAGGCGATTAATAATTTGTGACGCATGAGCGATATTGCGGGCGACATGGACACGTGTGACAGGCCCTTAACAGAGTGTATAAAGGGTGGTTTACACGTAGTGAGATTGCTAACATGATTGCTGCTACGTCACCGATTTTGTGACATAGCAGTGACCTCGCCGGTGATCTCGCTGCACGTGACAATTAGCAGCGATCAGCGCCCTGCTGGGAGATCACTGATCTTTACTAAATGGCTTGGAACATTTTTCGATCCGCGATCTTCCGCTGGCCAGGCTGCATCACTGTGTGTGACAGGCAAATTTACCAACGATCCCCATTCTGCGCCCGAGACCCCGAATGATCCCAACGACCGTCGGGTCTCGGCACTTCGCTGAGTGATCGCTGGTGAGATCTGCCTCTCTGACATCTCACCAGTGACCATGTAGCGATGCACCAACGATCCCGGTCAGGCAGGATCGTTGTAGGGATCGTTGGTGCGTCACTACGTGTAAACCCCCTTAAGAAGGCACTCTCCTTAAGGTTAATATTCTAAGCCTGGACACTTATAGGCCATGCATTTTAGTCATGTTTCTCAATCTATTTCTATCTAGGGACTGTATCCAGAATCAAATGGCATTATTGACAACAATATGTACGATCACATTCTGAACAAGAATTTCTCTCTGTCTGGAAATGAAAAGTTTAATGAAACCTGGTGGCAAGGTCAGCCGGTAAGTGTATAGAAGAACATAATCACTGTTACAATGAAATCACAGTCACTATCATTGTAGTAAAGACGTCTATCTAAATAATAATAATAATAATACCTTTATCATCATCCCTGGGCAGTGTGCACAGATTTTTAAGAGAGCTGCTGGTTTCTGTTCATGAATCTGGAGTAAGTTAAAATTGCTGCCTTAGAAGTATCTTCTTCGCCCCATTCCCCCCCCCCTCCTTAATTATCCCCCCCAACCCCACCTTTCCCCCCACCCGTCATTAGCTGCTGGTTTTGGAATTTCTGCACCGTGATGTTTCACGCGATGGTGTCTGTTTTTGATATTGTATTATTCTCTGTTACCCTGTGTTATATAAAATATACATCATTTATGGCAAATAAAAGAAGTACAGTATCTTTCTGAAATTTCAGAAAGTTATCGAGAATTTTTGAAGTCTCTTTTTCTCGAGTCTTCTTGTCTAGATTTGAGCGGACCCATGGAAGTGCAAGTTCTGGGGGTTCAGCCGGACTCTAAAGTTCTGTTTTAGACCCAAACTTGACCCAAAACTCATTGGAAGTTACTGATTGAGCAATTTGGTTCTCCGCCCACATACAGCCAGCCATACACAAAGCACTTCCGAGGGAAGGGGGTTGGGTTTGGTCTTTTTTTCTGTACACACTACATCTGATAAAGCTGATTTTACCCCCAGCGCAAACCATTCAAACACTGCAAGTGTACCCAAGCACAGTGATGCTCGCTTCATTCGTTTGCATATGTAAAGCACCCGTATTCGAGCACTGAATTTTTTGTAAAGTCCGTGTTCGGCACGAACACTGAACTTTAAATATTGGGTCCGCTCATCTCTATTCTTGTCTTTTATGTCATTTTATGTCAACATATTTTGTGACAAATTTATCATAAATGTCACATTTTATGCTGACATTGGCTCAAAATTACAGCAACACTAGAATTTGTAAGTAGAGTGAAAAAAAGCAGGCCTTTTATAAAAATAAGAGAAAACAGATTTATTAAAGGGAACCTGTCAGGTCTTTTAGCCCCTCTAACCTATAAATACCTGTCCCTGCAGCGTCCAAGCACTTAGATCCTCTGTCGTAGGTGGGCGCTCCTATATGCCTTGGCGACAAGTGGGCAGGTTTCCAGGTCCGCTCTCCCCCCACCTTGCAGCTCCATGGGCGACATCATTGTTTGAGGAGCAGACTGTGGATTTAAATTTCCCACCTCTTTCTTCTGGGTTTATGACGCGCGATGCCGGATACACGTGATTCCCAGACATGCACAGTGCAGGCCTCCTTCAGAGCATGCGCAGATGGCATGTTGAAGGTGGCCCACTCAGCATAAACTAACCAGGCACACTCCTCATGTCCAGGGATGATGTGCATCCGGCATCGCGCGTCATAAACCTGGAAGAAAGAGGTGGGAAATTTAAATCCCCAGCCTGCTCCTCAAACAATAATGCCACCCATCGGGCATAGTTTCAGCTGCAAGGTGGGGGGAGCGCGGACCTGGAGAGCCTGTCCACCCGAAGCCAAGGTACAAAGGAACGACCACCCGCCGCGGAGAATCTAAGTTTATAAACCGCAGTACTCAGGTATTATAAATCACTTATAGGTCAGACAGGGATAGATAGTAGTTGTACGCTGCAGGGACAGGTATTTATAGGTTAGGGGGCTAAAATACCTGACAGGTTTGCTTTAAGCTAAAGAGACACAGTGCCAATATCAAAAGATGTAAAAAAAACTATGCATATTTTAATTTCAACATATGTAGTGGTACAAATTTGCAAAGGATCAAGTTATTTTCCACAAATAGTAAATGCCTTGATGGAAAAAAAATAAATATAAAACAGAATTGCCATGTGTAAGTCACATTGCTTAAATTAACTAATATGTTTACCAAAAAAGTCCATTAAAAAAACTCATCATAGAAATAAGAAAAGCTCTCATACATCAATTGCAAATATACAAAAAAAATCCTTTCACAATATAGGGAAAAATAAATTATTTAAAAAAATTTTATATCAAATTTGAGATCATTTTGATATCAAAGTTTAGAATATAAAATAATGAGACATGAGACTAATATTAGCAGATAGCTAATTTTAAATATAGTTATCTATGCCACCCGCCAATCCACTAATGAAAGTTCACATGCACAACTTCGCACCAACACAAACCTAAACTGGTGGTTAAGGGCTAATTAAAAGGAAAGTGCTGCCAAAGAGTGTTGTACCTGCAAAAAGAGACAAAATGGTGCAAATTAATGTAAAAATAGTGTGGTAAAAATAATAACTGGACAGTAAATCCTATATATAAATAATGACTTTTTTTCTGTGACATGGGAGAACTATTTTTTAAAATGTGTTATTTAATATATAGGTATGGTTAACGGCCATGTACCAAGGATTAAAAGCTGGCACATTTTTTTGGCCTGGATCAGATGTTAATATTAATGGTAGTTACCCTAACTTCTACCAACTTTACAATGGGTGAGTATGCAAAATATAGACTTTCGTGATCACGGATATTAGACTTAATTATTTGTAGAGGGGCTTTCCTATATTCGGTTGTTTTGGAACATTATCGTAATTAGACAGAGGATTACAGTATTGTATATCTGACTTCTAAGATCCCCATCATGTAGGAGGGTTAACCCTCAGACACTGATCCATTCTAAATCTTCGTTTCCTTAACCTGTAATTACAGCAAATGCAATGAATTGGAGGTAGGCCAGATGCACATTACGTCTAACATTTTCATATTTCCAGACATATGGACCTGTATGCCTTTTTTGCTTCCATAAAAAGTACACTGCATAGCATATACATTTCTTTATTGTTCTTTTTGTTAATCAGTGCAATTTACTGACTATAAACATCTGTCACTATGACTGTGGGATGGCGGGGAACCAGGGCGCCTGATCTGTCCCTCAAGCTAGTGGGGGCCTATGCTATCCCTTTTCTCAGGTGGTACCCCTAATGGTGGGAAACCTTGAGTGTCTGACCTGGCCCTGCTCCTGACCACTCTTGATCTGATTCCAGCTCCCCCCTGGACAGGGGAATAATGAAACACACAGATAAAGTCAGACAAGGGAAAATCAAAACTCTGTCACTAAGCATGCACACACAAAGGTAAAGACAATAATGGCCACTTTACACACACCAACTTATCTGTCCAACTTCTGACCAACTTGCTGGTTGCAGTGAAATCATGGACACATTGTTTCATTTGTACACAGCCACAAAATGGAGCAATGTGTCCATGATTTCACTGCAACCAGCAAGTTGGTCAGAAGTTGGACAGATAAGTTGGTGTGTGTAAAGTGGCCATAAGAGTTGCAGGAGGAAAAACAAGAGCAGGCAACAAAACAACAGGGGGGAACTTCCACAAACGCACCAATCAAAAGCATAGCTTTCACCTTAGTCTGGGACACCACACCTCATAGATTAACATAGTAAAAACTATAGATGGCATATGTAGAAAGATTCCACCAGTATAAATAGGAGGGGAGCAGATGTGCTAGGCTTCCTGACAACATGTGATAAGAGGAGCACGCAGACAGCAGACATTAACTCGTGCTAAGCTGCCTATGAATCAGCCCACAGCAGATCGACGTTAAGCCTACCTATGTTAATCCCAGGCACCAGGGAAACCCTTGGGCGGGATGTCAGAATCTACAACTTGAACAGAGTTGAATGCTGCCATGGCAGTCGGCAAAATTTGTGCAAACTCCATGTGACAACATCTCACAATAACATTTTTGCCTAATTTTGGCCAATATATATATTTTTTATCATGCAAACCTTCTTCAAAATGCAGACACAGCAGCAGTCAGCTAATCACCTCAAGTCCCCTCCCACTTTTCAAAACAGCAGAATTCACCAAGTAAAGGTGATCTGGAGTTATTCTTGCAGCAGTTTAGTATTGTGGAAGCCGTTCTGGTTCATAGAGATGGATTTTGAGTGAAGTCTCCCCTCAATAAAGTCCATATTCCTTCATAAATCAAATGGACAAGGGTTGACTACATGAGAATACCCCATTAAAGTTTATGAGTACCTCATTTAATACATAAGGAGATTTCAGACTTGATGTGAACTTAGTGTCATGCTGGATGAGGAAGCGTCCAGTTATAGTGCGTGACAGTGGTGCATGGACTAAAGTTGTCTGGCTCACTATACCACAACAGACTGAGAAACACCAGGGGGGACAAATGCGAAGGGGGGTCCTGCTTGTAAGGAACGGGGAAAAAGACACTTCCTATGTTCACCTGTGACTGCGCCCTGATCTCCCTACCATCCTAACTAGGTTATTTTACCCCGTGGCTGAGCAGGATACCTATGCCCTTGCTGGCCTTGATGTTAACCGTTGATACGGAGATGGCTGGCAGGAGCACTATTCCCAACCACTGCAATAAATAGACAAGAGGGGAAGGAGAGAAAGACAGGGAAACAACACAGGACTTCAAGCCTGCTGCCACTCTCCTTAGCAACAATCAGCCTCTCCAGAGAACCTCTTCACCTCGCTAGGCCAGGAATAAGTTCAATCACCAGCAAGGAATGCTGGAACATGTGACTATATAAAGGGATGGGAGTGATCACAATGTAGCCACACCTAGTAAGAAAACTAAGGAGTCCACTAGCAGCAGAAACTGACATTAACTCCTGCACTGCCAAAGGAAAGAAATTTATAATGAAGTCTCAATAAAGGAATTAGCCACAGCTTCCCAAACCTGTCACACGTCTCCAAAGTAAGAGACCATCGTGACACTTAGCCTTCGCTGATGATTGGGTCAAACAGTGGAGTATTGGCTATTTATCAAATATAAGTATCTTTAACAAAAAGTCACACACCCAGAACTTTCTAATAAGTCTACAACTTACTAAAATCTGTGCAGTTACTAACATGGGTTGCTGCAATTCTGTATTTCCAAAAGCAATGGTAAGTGGTCCTCATACCTGACATGAAAATGTCAAGTGTAAACCGCCTCCATTAAATATCTATGTGGCACAAATTCTTTAGAGAAGCAGATAGCATACCTAAATATTCATTGTATAAGAATATTGCATATTGTATTGATAATTTTAAGCAAAAAAACTGTATGCAAGTAACATAAAGTATTGAGAAAATAAAATGTTTCATGGTATTATGCTTCTATTTTTCCTGTAAGGTCCATTGTATATGAAAAAAGAATAGAAACTATTCTACAGTGGCTCGATCTTCCAAAAGATAAGAGGTATCTCTATTTCTGCTCTGGTAGTAATAGTGCACAATATATTTTCAGGTATGTAACACATTTTGTATATGTTTTAAAGGCCAGATTTTTATACATTATACGTTGAGGAACCAGACTCTTCAGGGCATTCATTTGGTCCAGTTAGTGGTGGGGTAAGTCAGTGTCCTCTTTATCAAAATATAAGAGTATAGAAGATGTTATTCTCCTCTATATTGCACCAGCAATCAATAGCACTCTGGTTATATATTTTCATTATTTGTATTCATAGCTACCCAGATATGATGTGCAATCTAAGGTTTTTTTTAATCAAAAACATGGTAAAACTATTTTTGCATAAAGCAAATGAAAGGAGTTATCCAGCCCTGGTGAAAGTTTTAGGAAGCAGTGCAGCTTGCCAAATCCTAATGGTGTGAAATGTACACACCATTAGGTTTCAGCTCAGCTTGCAGTGCTGGTCTCTGACTACAAGCATGTGATTTACCTGTGGTCAGGGGGCCAAATAGAGTCTTAGGGTACCTTCACACGCTGCAATCTCGCCTGGCGATATGAGGCGATCTAACGTGCGCGTGCACGTTTTTCATGGTCGCCTCAGATCATCGATGGCGGCATCACTTGCCGCAATCTCGCCCTGAACCTAAGGCGATGTGTTGCTCCGGAAATCGCCTCCCCTACAGCAGAACCAATCTTGCCTCATTCCATTACCGCTTCACACTCCGCAATTCCAAAGGCAATGTGGGCGTACATGGTCAGCGCTGCGAGGAGATAGGCGTGCCACAGTGGTTTACACCGCGCCCCATACACGCTCATTGGACAACGCAACAGCATTACGATTGGTCAGCCTGCTCTGGAAGGCTGGCTAATACATGACGCCATTGAAGATGTGTGTGTTGCTGAACGGACAGCTCTTCAAATATGGCGCGGTGTCAACTGAGAGCCAATGAGAACACAGTAGCCAACACCAATTATCGCAGACGGGGCGTGGACTACAGAGCGCCTGAGGCACGCCTATGGGAAATTCTAGGCAACGCTGTTTCCATCACTATTTCCCGATCACACGCCACAACACGGATATATCGCCTTCATGGTTGCAGCTGATTTCTGAGCACTGTTCAGGAATTAGGCGACGGCCAAGAGGCGATTTATTCTCGCAAAATTCCCCAAACACACACTGCAACTGTGAGGCAATTTCACGGCGATTGCTCCGGGGTGACGTATCGCCTTTAGGATTGCCAGGCGAGATTACGGCGTGTGAAGGTACCTTAAGCTGAATTTTACAAAGTTCTATTGAGAGAAGTGAATGAGACTCTAGTCAGCACGTGATGCAAGTCCCTTAACCATTGGAACTGGCAAGAGGAGCCAAGTCATATGGGTGTGTCCTTTACATAGAAAAAGAAGAAGTGAAGTCAGCTCACCATTTTAGGTCCTGTCCTCCAGTTTTCTCATCTCAGCATTGGTCCCGGCTCGAAAGCTGCAGTAGCAAACTCACAAAGAGAGGGTTTTGATGCAGCGAATGAGTATCCGGCAGCACAATGAGATTTTACGTTAAAATGTCCATTTATCTGAAAAAGCATTAAAATGCATAAAAAATGCTCATTATATGACAGGCAGTCAGTACAGACATATGAATTATCGCAAACATGTAACATTGTGCTTTCGGATACTTATTTGCTGGGTCAAAACCCTCTCTTTGTGAGTGTCCTTTACATGGGGGCATACTCATGGGTGAGCAGGGCATTCTCCCCTGGTAAAGCCAGAAGGGGAGTGCTGCTGGGCCACCTAATGCAGCAATCCAAAGTGTTTCCACGGCGGCTGCATGTTGCCACCCCCTGAGTTGGGAATCGGCAGTTCTTGAAATGGCTGTTAAGCTGACTGCCAACTCAAAGAAGTGCCGCACACCGCCATTTTTCTCCCCGCCTTCAGATGTTTAAGTGTTTAATAGGGAATGAGAGATGTGGCTGGCTGCTTACTTCCTGTTAATTACTTATGTGTCCAAAGGTTGGGAGAGGGAAGCCAGTAGTGATTGAGTTGTTGTCCAGGAGAGGAGAGGGAGGGAGTACCGGAAATCTTAGATTCACCTCTGCCATTCCACATTGTCAGCAAGATGCAAGATTTGACAAAGCTTCTACCAGAGATGTGATCTTTTTGCAGTGTGCATAAGTTTCTTCGGGGTACTCAGTATTGCTCCCAAACACATAAATAATGGACTTTTCCATAGAAATATTTCTCTTTCTTGGGTTCCCAGTGAATATGTATCATATTCTATGGATCCAATCTGAATTATATCATTTTAGATCTTTGGGAGGATCAGATTATAAAAAATATTATTTTTGCCTTAGGGCTCGCTGACACATGTATAACACGGACATTCGGTATCTGATGAGTTATCGCTTAGCTCTCGGGCCACTGTTATACTATAGGTCAGTGTCAGCAGTGCTTTTTTTCTTATGTCAATTCGGCATGAAAAAAATTGCAGCATGCTGGCATTGGCAGCTTATATCATAAGGCATACTCCGCACATCCATTGAGCTTAAGTCACTTCATGCCAGGCAAGGGGTGGCGGGAGTAGTGTGGGTGGGAAGTAGAGAGAACCTGGGAAATGGGTGGAGGAACTAGACTCCAAGAGGACCTAGGAACACTAAGTTGGGTGAGTAAATCGAGAGATTCCCTGGAGGGTTGAGGAGCAGGGAAGCCTCCCCAAGCTGAGACACCCTTCAGCTGAGTACTGACTGAGACAGACTGAGAGAACAACGGGGCCCGCTGGCCTGCACCCTTAAAGGCTGTCCGGGAGCCCAGGCTGGAACCCGTGGAGAAGTAGAAGGAGCCAGGGGAGCCTGACTAATCCTGGTAACTGGTGGCTGGGCCAGAGAACCAGAGCACCGGCTCTGTGCAGGTGGCAGGGAACACTTTACGCCCCTAACCATGAGACACCCGGTGGGGTGCGGGAACTCCATTTCACCAAGACCCAACAAGCGGTACGGAGTAGGACAAAGCCATCATACTAGGGCTAGTGACCAAGAGTGTGGGATGACTCACTGTAGAGCCCGTGACAGCGGGACCGAACCCATACACAAGAGGACAGAAAGAAGCAGAGGGCCCGAGAGGTACACTGAGGAGAGTGACGCAGAGGAACCATCCCAGCTGCAGTGAAAGCCTGAGCCCGTGACTGTTGTGTGGACCCGGTCCACGGCAAGTGTAATAGGAACTGTTAAAATACTGTGACAAGTGACTGAAGTGTTATAAGGTAACGGAGTAAAGTACCTGGTCAACTCAAGATCTGTGTGTGACTGTTATTCCAAGAGTATTAGACCGGGCTAGCTTGCGGAGCCACACACTGACTGCGTGAGCTGCTGCATAGGAAGAAGTGGGTGCCTGCTGAGAGGTACCCTGACCCCTGCGTGTGCTGGCTGGAGGAGCTGCAGAGAGAATATACATGCAGCATCCCAGTCATGCAGCATGCCTACAACTGCCAAGCCCTACCCGTGGAGGGCTCACCATCCTGGCTGCCACCACTACCACTATCACCGGCGGATTCTGCGGCAGCGGTGGCCACATTGGCCATGACTCACGGATGGCATCACGAATAAAGCCCATAAACTTTATTAACCCCTTTTTCATTGCCGCACCTGGGATCATGGAGCCGGGCCACGCCGCCATGGCACCCCAGAGACAGATCGGTTCGGCTCCGAGTACCCCAGCCCTTGGGGGTGCGACAAATACTCGTCTGACCCCAGCCTTAAAGGGAACTGTCGGCAGGTTTTTGCTATATAATCTGAGAGCAGCATAATATGGTGCAAGAAAAACTGATTTCAGGAATGTATTTATTTTTGGATTGCTTGGTGTAGTTTTCATAGAATACATGTTTTGTCTGATGTAGTGGTAGCAGAGCTAAGACTTCTATACTGTGTAATTACCCCTCCCACATCCCTGAATGGAAGCTTACTGAGTGCACTGTGCATTGTCAGCAAGCTGCTAATCAGTGATGTGGGTGAGGCTACACAAAATAGCCTGATTGACTGCCATGTGAGATGTTGTCCTGTAGTGTTAAGGCCACGTTACACACACAATCTACACAGATATCTGTGCAGATATTGTTCGCAGATCTCTGGTTGCAGTGAAATCATGGACACATTGTTACATTTGTACACAGCCACTAAATGGAACAATGTGTCCATGATTTCACTGCAACCAGAGATCTGTGACCAATATCTGAACAGATATCTGCGTGAGTAACGTGGCCTTTAGTGACCTGCTGATAAAATACTGATTGTACAACTACAAACTACAGCACACAGTCTAATAAGTGACACATCCCTGGAATAAGGCACTTGTGCCCAATATTATGCTGCTCTCAGAATAAATAGCAAAAGCTTGATGACAGATTCCCTTTAATAAATCTGAACTTGGTCTTTTTGCCCTTGTGATATCATAGGATGATAAGATGGAATCTGTTACAATATGTCACATTTTAGTGCCATTTATTTTTTAGGTGATTAAGGCTTTGATACGTGCTGACAAAACTGTACAGATGCTAATGGATGGGTTGAAGCAAAGGGATCTTCACAACTGTGTTAACTTGATATTGGTTGCTGATCATGGTATGCAGTCTTTCTTTAAAACTTTAATGATTCCTATAATTTTACGCTTGGTTCTCGCAAGATTTGGGGCCAACATTAGACACAAATCCTGGAAAATTTTCAACATATGCAGTTAGCATGAGCATGGACTACCATTAGCCAAGGGTATAACAACAAATGTTCTGGCAAATGCTTGCTTGGTATAATTTTCTTTGTAGCAAATACAAAATACATTGATCAGCAAAAAATGTTTTTCTTCTCTTCATGGGAGGAAAGTAGGCAACTGTATAAGCAAACAGTTTTAAGGTACTGTCACACGGCACGATATCGCCCGCAACATCGCTGAAAAATCCTGGGTTCAGCGATGTTGCAGTGACATTGCAAGTGCATTATGCTGTGTGCCAGCACAGTGCAAGTGCGATAAATCACTGGTTGCGAGTTGCCAGGTTTACCAACATGTTGAAAAACCTGGCGATCTCGCACAAGCGATTTGGCTGGATCGTGCCATGTGACACCGCGATAGCAATGTTGCTGGCAACTTCGCCTATTGACAACATTGCTGCATATCACTCGCTGGGTTGTACTCAACCCAGCTAGCGATCGCTGCTGCAACGTCGCGGCAGCGTTGCTGGCAACATTGCTGCGTGTGACAACTAGGCAGCGATGTTGGAAGCGAGCGCGCACCCACAAAATCGCTTCCGACATCGCTGCAACATCACCCCATGTAACGGTACCTTTATACAGGGCATACATGCCATGGAGCATTTGCAATAATTATGCAGAATATAAGGGAAACCTTGCCTTATAAAGCATTATGCCATGTTGTAACACTGTCAAATGCTAGTTTTAAGTGTTCTAATAAATATGATTTTTTTTCTGCATGCAAATGAACACCATATATTTTTCGTTATGTATTTATATAGTTAAAATCTTCATTTTCTTTAAGGAATGGAGAAAACCTTTTGTGAACAGCTGGAGTTTATGACCGATTACTTTCCATCTATTAACTTTTTTTACCTGTATGATGGACCAGCAGCCCGTATTCGTGCCAGGAATATCCCTCAGGATTACTTAACTTGTAAGAACAATGTGTTGTTTACATAGTATCTACTTACATAATTGCATTAAAACTAGAAGTGTCCGGATGTGTCCGATATTCGCCACCTCATTTGCCAGCTGTGGTCACCTGACCAGCACACCCAAGTGAACTATGTGCCAATATGCCTATTGCATGCTGCTGCTGTCCTCCAGGTCCTCCTCCTCTGCCACCGCCTCCTCCATCACTTCTGTTGTCTCCGCCACTGCTGCTGCACCGCCCTGCACATGCTGTCGCCATGTTTGGACACCCTGTCATGCACATTAGTGAACTAGGTGTCCAAACATGGTGCCCGCATCTGTATTGAGTAAGCCCGCCTCCATCCTCACCTCACCATGACCTTCACTACTTCCTTTCTTTTGCGTTTCACTCTGGAATGCATATAGGAGGAACTGTTCCTCCTATATGCATTTCACAGTGGAATGCATGCCGCACGGTGGCAGAGACAGCGCACAGGGCAGGGGCAAGCACATGGGGCAGAGACAGCTCAAAGGAGAGAGCATACAGAGGAAAAGACAGCACAGAGGGAAGAGAGACTACACAGAGGGGAGAGTGCACAGGGGAAGAAAGACAGTGCACAGGGGGTAGGCAGGTCAAAGGAGAGAGCACAGAGGGAAAGAGACCACACCAGGGGAGAGAAAGCAGATGGGGGAGAGCACACAGGGGGAGAGCGCACAGGGGGAGAGACAGCCACCAGCTCCAGTGCCACAGGGCCCACCCCATCATGATGTCACCAGCTTCCCGATGCAATAGCATCAAGCATCCATCTACTATAGGATAAATGTGATGAATTTGAATATTTTGAAGCACTTGAATTATGGTCAACATTACCCTTTTAACCATTTTATTTGTAATTTTGCTCTAAAATATTCTGATTTTGTTATGTCTACTGTAGTTTTCCTTTCATCATCTATAATAAAAATAATAATGTAATGCATTACCAGCCGATTATACTTCAGCACCATGGATAGTTTTTACCGCTAAATTCAAACGCCGCTGGTGTTTGAATGTCTGCGCTATCCATGGTCATGAAGTTAACACATCATTTAACCCTTCAGTTGTCACCGCTGATTTCACAGCGGTGACAACTGAATAGTTAATGTGCCTTCAACCCAGAAATTTAAAGCTCAGGGCAGCGATGCTGAATTAACACTTCAGCTGTCACCCCTGCTTACACAGCAGTGACAGGAGAATGGTTAAATTTCCGTCAACCCGGCAATTACATGCTCAGGGCAGCGGCGCTGAATTAAAGAGGACCTGTCACCAAACCAGTCATGGTGATCTAATTACAGCACTGGATACAGCATGTCTGCAGCATCCAGGCAAGGGGTCCCCCAGCACTTGAGCAGCCCTGTACCCCGAGATAATACAATTAGAAAACTTACATGCTCCAGCCATTAAGGAGGTGGCTAGAGGCAGAAGCCAAGGGCAGATTCACACCCCCTGCATGTTTAATCTGCCCACCGCTGCCAATCATTCTCTCCCTCTTCAGCAGCATTTAAGCAGAGTTCTTTTTTTTTTTCAGAACTTGCCGTTTGGCTCTGCCCCTCAGGGGGCAGGGCTAAACGGACTTTCTGGGAGAGAGGAAAAAAAACTCTGTTTAAACGCTGCAGAAGAAGAAGAGAATGATTGGCAGCGGTGGGCAGATTAAACATGCATGGGGTGTGAATAGGGCAGTGCTCTGAAACAGGTGCCGCCACTGGCGGGTGCCTACAACCGTCTTCACACGCCGCTACCTCGGGTTGATTTGGCGGTGCAAGATACATTTCTCTCATGTACCCGGTTGTTGCCACCATCCAGTAGCGGCGTGTAAAGGTACCATTATTCTGTGTATTCCTGTCAAGGCTGCTGTCAGGGCATGATTGCTCTGACTCCTGTGAGGGGCCCTGAAATTCCTAGTGGTAACCCTGATGCCTGTGTCTGATTACACTGTTTTCTATGTCAATGTTGAAAACTTTTCAAATGTTTATGGTTTATTAAAAGAATAAACAATAACATGGTATTTTCTCTGATATTTTTCACAGTTGATTCGGAAGGCGTTGTAAAAAACCTTACAGTAAGTATGCTGACACTCAGTTTGGTCCAAAGAGAAGGCTTGGCAGCAGTGTTGCCAATCTGGGTACATGTTTTTCTGATTGATATAAAATATCACAGTTAATTTTTTTAAAACAACTTGGAATGACATGAGAAATTACAAAAATTCTAAGTGACCCATGTCTACCATCAAGAAACAAATATTAACTTAAAGGGAACCTGTCAGCTACTTTATGCCCCCAAACCTATCACTACCTGTCCCTACAGCTCCCTAGTATGCAGTACGCATTCCAAAAGGTGGCCAACACACCCATTACACCCCCACACCGCACAGGACCAGAAATGATGCGGCTGCGGATCATAACAGGAAGGAGCAGCCCACAGATTTCAAACTCCTGGAGCACACTGTAAATTAGGTTATCATGCCAACTAGGGCATGATAACCATGGAGTGAGAGGAGACACTCACCCTTAGAGAATGCCCAGAGTGTCTGCACTCCCAAGACACCATCCTAATTGCTATACTAACATGTAAGTTATAAAATGATTTTTCTCAATGATTACAGTACAGTATTAGCTCAGACAGGGTTGGTTAGTAATGTACTAGGAACCTGCAGGAACAGGTAGTGATAGGTTCGGGGGAATAAAATAGCTGACAGGTTCCCCTTAACATTTATTATGTACAGTAAGAAAAAAAACATAAAACGTATACAACTTTGTTTCATGGTAATTAAAAAAATCCAGAATATCTGATATTTTGGAAGCGTTGGCAACCCAGTGTTGTAGACAGCTCTTGCTGTAGTAACAGCAAGCACCACAAGATGTCACTATACTGTACTAAAAATATAGGGATGCACCAACTCTATCCAATGAATATCACACAAACTGAACAATTTAGGAAATTAGACCGATACTTGTCAAGATGCTGTTAGGTCTTTTAATTTCAAAGTTTTCAACTCCGAAAAATGTTTCATGAATAATTCTATTGAAAACCATTGCAGTATTAAGTGTGTCATTTTAGCATGTATACGAAATGTGTGATAAACCCACTTTACCATCTGCTTTTAAAATGCAATATAGAAAATGATCTTAGGGTATGTGCACACATCTTTTTTTAACCCCTCTACAATCCATGGCTTACTAAGTATGTCATGGGCCTCCTCCCTCCCTCAAACGCTGAGCTCATATCATTCCCTGCACATATCGGCTGATCTGATCAGCTGACATGTGTAGCTAGCAGATACGGGTGGATCTCTGCCACTGTTAATCCCGTAGATTGAGCTGTCAAACACTGACAGCGTGATCTAAAGCACAGTGGGGATTGTGCTATTCTCTACCGCCATCACCAACTCTGTGATTCGATTAAGGGGCGTCGATGTGTTGTCATGACATCCAGGGGACAGATGAGGATCCCTGACGCTGTCATGACTTACTTCCTGTGGATGCCCGCTGAGTTCCTGCATCTACAGAAAGCAATCCCTCTGAACAGCAGTAGTGATCGGACACTGCAGTGTTGAAGCGCCCTAAAGGGCCAAGTAAACTATAGAAAAAGTGAATAAAAAGTATTTAAAAGTATGAAAAAAATGTCAAAAAACCCCCCAGTTCTAATCACCCCCCTTTTGCCCCTTTGGAAATAAAACAATTAAAAGAAAAGAAAAACATATTTGGTTTTGTTAAGAAATATCTGATTTATCAAAATATAAAATCAAATAATCATATTGGTAAACTGTGAAACAGAAAAAAATGTAAAAAAGACAAAATTATGTGTTTTAAGTCACTGCAATATTGCAATAAAACGTGATAACAGGCAAACCATACAACACATCTACCCAAAAATGAAATAATTAGAAATGTCCGCCCAAGACACACAAAAAAAGCTGCCATACAGCCCCAGATCCTGAAAATGAGAACTTTATGGGTCACAGTAAATGTCACCAAAAGAGCAATTTTTCTTTTTTTTTACAAACTTCTGTATTTTTTCACCACTTAGATAACAGTAAAAGTATACATGTTTGGTATCTATGAACTCGTACCGACCTGAGGCATCATACTGACCTGTCAGTTTTACCATAGTGAATATGGTGAATAACAAAACACCAAAACCCATTGTGGTATTTCACTTGTTTTGCTATTTCACTGCACTTAGAATTTTTTCCCAGTTTCCACTACACTATATGATAAAATGAATTATTTTATTCAAAAGTTCAACTTGTCCCATAAAAAATAAGCACTCACATGTCTATATTGAAGGAAAAATAAAAAAGTTATGGCTTTTGGAAGAAAGGGAGTTAAAAACAAAAGAGGAAAAAGGCAAGGTCATAAAGGGGTTGATAAAAAGGCTAAAAAAAACTGCTGCAAAGAATGAACAGGTGCGATGCCCATTAGAGCCATGGGGTACTCGGTAATAGGGCCAGTGGTTGTTTGGGAATTCACGGTGGCAGTGACCCAACTCCGTGGCCCTGGGAGTGCAGAAAAAGGGGAGTTATTTACAGGGGATACGTTTGTGACGCAACATGTGGTTATTCTGGTTAGGGTGACAAGCGCTGCTGTGGGACTTCTGGGGCCGGTGGAATGACAGCCTAGATGGTATCGCTCCCCACAGGTAGAGCATGACCCCAGGGTTAGTGATGGTAAAAGTCAATGGTGATGGCTTCTGTGTAGTAAATGGAAATGGATGGTCTCCACAAGGATTCCACCCCAGGGCTAGGTCCTTCCCTGGAGAGATATCTGGCTAGTCCCGTGTTTGAGACTCTTAATTGAGGCTCCACTGACTCCATTTGCATATTCAAATTTCCAGGGTGCAATGCATCATGGATTTCACTGTGTTTGAGCGCTTTAGCCGGCTGCCCGCAGTGTTTTCCTTGACTGGTCTCCCTGAGATCAGTGAGTGCTTTCTGATGTTGGTTTCTGTGTAGTGGGGAAGAAGGGCACGAGGAATAACTGGAGGAGACCAAGGTTGCCGATCTTTACCATTTACTTGGCGATCATTAAAGTCAACCCAACCGGATGCTGTGCTCCTCCGTGACACTGCCTGGCCAGCTCTCCGATGATACTGGGCACGTCACCAAGACACCTTTCGTGAGCCTTTCCTGGCCATCTCCCACGCTGGCTACTCTCCTGTACTGTGTCTTCATGCGACAGGGTCCCAATTTAGTTGCCACGGGCCCTGTCGGGCGACTTCACGATGTCCCCTGACCCTATATGGCCACCATTTTGCAGAATGTCCACAGCTGTCGCTGCTGCCCTTGCAAGCCTGCAGCCTCCGGTTTTTCTAGCTAAGGCTTGCAGTCCTTTCACTAGATCGGGGCCAGTCCTCTCTGCGGCCTATCCCTCTGCCCAGCTCGGGTTGAGCCAGATTCAGGGCACACGGGTGGTTCCTCCCTCCCATGTCCCCTAGGATCCCTCTGTCCTGCAGGCCTCCTGCCTGCTCCATGTCTCTCCTCCTTCTCTCTTCTTTCTGCTCCTACTGATCTCTGACTTCCTGTCTTTAGTAACTTATGTACCTACCCCTTCTACCTACTTCCCCCTCCAGCCAGCAGATAGACCCCTCCCTCAATAGGGTCTGCCCAGATCCCCAGGCCTAGAGTTGGTTGGTGTTGTGTACAAGTGAATGTGTCTTGGCTTAGCAACCCCTCTAACCTGAAAGCGGTAACACCACACATGTGGAGTAGGTTTAATGTTACTGTGGCAACCAGTCCACAGGGGCACCACACATGTGCACAGCAATGTGAAAACAACTTACTGTACACATGCTCTATGTTTTGTCATTTCCTTTAGGCTGAGTTCACATGTCCAGTAATTATCTGTTAAAATGGATCCTGCAAAGATCTGATGGCAAAATATCTGTGCAGGATCCTTTTATTAACATTGGAGTCTATGAAGAACGGATTCATTGCTATTTATCTTCTATTTGTAACAGATCCCATAAGCAAAAACGGATATGTTACAAATAGAAGACAAATGAATGGCTAAGGCTAGCTTCACACCACGGTGTGATCCAGACTGGGGCTGTCTGGTGTAAACCAGACAGCCCCGGGCTGGTTTTTGGCCCCATAGTAGCCTATGGGGCAGGATGGCAGCTCTCTGCCATCCGGTTTCTATCACTCGGTGGAATCCGGGAGAATACGGATTATTCTCACTGGACACAAAAATGTTGCTTGCAACATTTTTGTGTCCGGGGAGAAAAATCTCCCCAATTTGCCGGTTCCTGAAATCGCTCGGATTCTCCTGGATCCTCCCGGATCCAGGGCAATCCGGCGCTCCTTAAAATGGGAGCCTATGGGGCCGGAGTATCCGGGAACCGGGCACTGGCGGCTGCACACCGCTGTTTTTTCAGGACCGCGGCTAGCTCCCTGCCAACCGCGGTCCTGAATCATTAGCAGCTGCAGCTGCGTCCGGCAGCACACAAGACCGGAGGGCACATTTGGCCCTCCGGTTCTGTGTGCTGATCCGGTCCGGGGCTGTCAGGTCAAGCCTGACAGCCTGGATCGGATCACACTGTGGTGTGAAGCCAGCCTAAATTGCAATCCATTCACATATCAATTCTCCATAGACTCCATTGTTAAAAAAAACTGATCCTGCAGATTTTCATTTTTTACCAACGGACAAAAAGGTTGTGTTTGCAAACCTATTTCCAATGAATCTCTGCAGGATCTATTCTAACGGATTACTGGACATGTGAACTCAGCTGTAACCAGTGGCCCCGATGCGGAATCTCCAACAGGGCACCCAATTATTGAAAATCTTTAATAGCATTAGTCTTTTTGTATAGGCCAAAGGGATTTCTGGGGCTCGTTAGGCTCCAGGGCCTGCGCGCAATTGCAACCCCTGCACCTATTGTAGTTACACCCCTGGCTGTAAATGCTTTAGGCTTCGAAAGCCAACTTAATGTGGCTTATGCTTGAAGACTTCCAAAAACATGTCAAAGATGTCCAAAAAGATGTCATAATAGACATTTCTGTACTTCTTACACTGCCGGTACAGCATCGCTGCAAATCTGGCATTTGTAGCCACCTGATTTCAGTAACAGTGCTCAAATATGTTATCCTGTTGCCAGGCTGCCCTCCTGCCGTTTCACACAGCCCTAAAGGGTTATGACGACGCAAGCTACAATCGTCCTAGCGGGTTGTATCATCCTGTTTAGCGGTGTAAAGGACATAACACCACAAAGGGTTAACTCCCCACACAACCCACAACACTACACTAGCGCCTCCAGGCAGAAAGGGGGAGCTAAAGCTGCTTACCTTAATAATTCAGGTGTGGAGAGGAAGTGGGGAAACAGAGTGATGGAGGAACTAATGTTGTTTACCTCAGAGTGCAGTGACAGTTAGGTCACGGGAGTTAGTTCAGTTCCTGGGATGGACTGAGGAAGAAAGACTGTGGTGTAAAGGGGCTGCCTTAGGCCTCTCCAAGCTGCACCCACATCCAGGCCTGGCCAGGTCTAGGAAGGAGTAAGAGAACAGGAGAACACATCTGAGAATGAGTTTCTCATAACCACCCTGGTGGAGCGCAAGACCAGATACCGGATCGAACGTGACTGACACATGCACACAGTAAACACGACTAGTGAATTATCTACACTGTACCTCAGCGAAGCTACCGGCGGAAGAAGCACATGAAGCTCAGATCTACAAGGGTACCTTGAGGAGAGACAGACAGCAGCTCAGCTAAATGCACAGGCACACACAAGTGCGATGAGTAGACCGGACAGGTGGAGCAACCGCCCATACAACTCGTGACAGTATCTGCTACAAAATTTGCAGTAAGCTTGAAAACTCAACGTGAGTCTGTGTATCCTTGTGCTCAAGCCCTACGCTTCCTCACAAATTGCCGCCACCTCTACTATCATCCCTACTTAGCATTAATCATAGACTATTACTACCACTGCCCTGGGGAACCAAGCTCTACCCGCGGGGAGCCGTTACATCTCCAGCTGCCTAACATCATCCCCGGAGGTTCTGCAGCAGCAGTGGTCCCCTCACTGACCACATCCCGTGGGTGTCGTCACGACAATCTCCCCTGTAAATATACCCCCCATTACTTGTGGGCTCGAGACACGGTCCGGACCAAGGACCGCCCTGATTCCCCCTGTGATATCCCGGTCCGGTACCGAGTAATCCATCCCAGTGGGCCCCACATACACTGTGTACAAAACAAAGCAGTAACATCCTAATAGAGATATTTGGAGGAGGAAATTCGGGCAGTTTTTTCAGGAGGAATGCTGCTTTTTTTCTGAGGCATTTTTTTTTCCTGGAGTATTATTTCAAGTTTTTTGAAGATGTTTATTTAAAGTTTTTCTCCACAAATCTTTTTAGTTTCATAGTATCAAATTTAGATTCCATGAGCATTCCGCCTCAAAGAAGTGACAGGTTACTACTTGTGTTTTTTTTCTGCAGCAAGGTTTTCAAAACCTCATTGAAAAAAGTTCAGAAGAAGTTAGTTTTGCTTAGTAATATAGCAATTCCTAGTTTTTCTGAATTTTACATTAAACTTTCTTGCAGTGCCGGAGGACGGTTCAGCATTTTAAACCTTACTTGAAGGAAGATCTACCAAAAAGATTTCACTATGCAAACCATCGGCGTATTGATAGAGTTCACCTCTATGTAGACCGACAGTGGCTTGTTGTAAGGTACAGTATTAAGAAAAATCATAGTGTGTTACATTGTAAGCTAGCATTGGTGAGTTAATGTCAGCTGCCACCACCACCATTTGCTCAAATGATGTTTTTCTTCTAACATCTTCGATTATAGACCATATCTAAAGTTAGGCTAGCTTCACACCACGGCAGAGTCCGGTCCGGGGCTGTCAGGGATGACTCTGACAGCCCCGGACCGGATCAGCACACAGAACCTGTGTGTGCTGCCGGACGCAGCTGCCACCGCTGATTAATCAGGACCGTGGCTCGCGGGGAGCTAAACAACAGCGACGTGCAGCTGCAGGTGTCCGGTTCCTGGATTCTCCCGGACCGGTGCAATTCGGCCCCATAGGCTCCCATGTAAGGGAGCGCCAGATTGCACCCGATCCGGGAAGATCCGGGGGAATCCGGGAGAATCTGGGATACAGCAAATTGGGGAGATTTTTCTCCCCAGACACAAAAACGTTGCAAGCAACGTTTTTGTGTACGGTGAGAACAATCTGATTTCTCACGGATTCTGCCGGAGAGATGGAAACCGGATGGCAGAGAGCTGCCATTCGGCTCCATCCGGCCCCATAGGATACTATGGGGCCAAAATCCGTTCCGGGGCTGTCTGGTTTACACCGGACAGACCCGGACCGGATTCTGCCGTGGTGTGAAGCCAGCCTTAGACATCAACCCTACATGCTGGTGAAATTAAAACTTAGTGTGAAATGTATCAGGAGTCTTAGGCTGTGTGCACATAATCTGGAGGCACTACGTGTTGGATGCAGTGCCTCCGGACCTGAAGGAACTGAAGGGTGAATGCAGGGAGACCGCAGCCGCTCTGTACTCACCATCTGCGGTGTATGCAGGGCAGCTTCTGCCTGCATGCACCTGATACTTTGCAGCATTAAAGTAACATGCTGCGGAGATGTGGAAGTAAAGAAACCAGCACCGCTGCTGAAAACATGCTGTGGTCAGGAGAAGTATAGTGAGCATGGGATTTCTTGATATTTCATCCACTATGCTGCTTCTATACAAAGCAACGTTTTGAACGTAGCAGCAATACTCTGTGTCAAAAGCGATGCAATTCCTGATCGTGTACACACCCTTATGGTACTTTCCACCATTTTGAAAATTTGGCACTTGCCATTTTTGCCGCCGGGTTTTTGACTTTTTACCCTTTCTCCACTTTTCAGAAGTAGAGGGAAGTGGTGTTTACAGGGAGGAACAAACATCCTTTGACGGTCCAACAGATTGAATATGATTTGTGCCACAAATTGGTGTAAATTTACAAATGCCCATAGCAGACTTAGATTTCAACTTTTAGAGCAGATAGATTACTAATTTATTTAACCTTTTAGGCTAAGTTCCCTCATTGAGAAAACACAACTAATTTTCCACTGCATTTTACAGTGCCAGCAAAGTGCCTGAGATTTTTAGAAATCTTACATATAAGCTGGAAAATATATGAACTGCATAAACTACCAGGAGCTGCAGGTTCCAGATCTGTAGTATGTCAGTTTATGCTGCAGATGTAGGCGTGAGTTTCACTCTTTACAATGCAACTGTAACATGTGAGGTTTCCCCACACCTTTTTTGTAATGATATCTGTAGCAGTGTATACCTCTGTGGCAGTGCCAGATTAAACCCTAAGGAGGCCCAAGAACTCGCGGCTACAGACGTCTCCTTCACTCCCACTCCCCTTTCTAACCAGTCACACAATTGCCACTCCCAAACATAGATGCCCTTCCTTTACTATGTATGATGTTTAGAATACACCTGACTACAGCCGAAACATCATTTCACTACCACTCGCTCTAAAGTTCTCATCAAAGCTCTGATGCCTCTGCTAGCCTTGCTGTCCAGGAATGCATGCTGAGTTTAAATTTATTTCAATATCAAATCGAAATGATTTTTTATCCATTGCCCATGGCTCCCAAAAGACAGTAGACACACAGGTCAGTGCCTTCTCTTCCTAATTGGTTAATCCAACACTGTATTGCTGATATTACTGTGGGACCTCGAGTCGTGTGGAGGTCCACAGCAAATATGTTCTGTGGAAACATAGCCTAAAGGCCCCGTTACATGCTACGATGTCCCAGCGATCCCACCAATGATGTGGATCGCTGGGACTTCGTTAGCTGATCGCTGGTGAGCTGTCACACAGGCAGACTCACCAGCGATCAGGACCAGCGAGAACCCTGGTATCCAGGGTAAACATCGGATAACTAAGCAGAGCACAGCGCTTAGTTACCCACTGTTTAGCCTGGTTACCAGCTCCCAGCGCTTGCTGTGCGGCGCTTGGAGATCATTTTTCGTTGGTCACCCGCCTGTCACAGGCACCGATGCTGGTCACCCAGCGGGAGACCAACGATAAATTTATGGTCCACGTCATTCACCAACGACCAACGATGAACAACCTCATTGTTGGTGGTTTGTAAATGTCACAAACAATGATGTTGTTTAGGCATTGCTGCAACATCACGAAACTGGTGACGATATCGAAGTGTGTAATGGGGTCTTTAAGGGGGTGTCACACGCGTCAATGTCGTCAGCGAGATGATCGCTGACGACATTGACGGCTGATTGCTGGTGAGCTGTCACACAGACAGACTCACCAGCGATCAATTGACCAGTGACATCATGGAAACGATTTAAATATCGTTTCCACGATGTCCTGCTCCCGCTGCCAGCCTGCTGGAAGCGGGAGCAGCCTGGTCTCCAAGGTACACTGCGGGTAACTAGGCAGCGCGCGCTGCCTAGATACCCGACGTGTACCTTAGTTACCAGCCTCCTCCGCTCACCCGGTGAGCGGAGGAGGCTGGTAACTAAGGTACACAGTCGGGTATCTAGGCAGCGCGCGCTGCCTAGATACCCGCAGTGTACCTTGGAGACCAGCTCCCAGCGCTTGTGACAGGCGCTGGGAGCTGGAATATCGCTAGTCCCGGTGTCACACACAGCGATGCTGCGTGTCCACCGGGCGACAATCGCCAGGTTTCAGAGCTGGTTCTGAAACCTGGCGATCATCAACCAGCGATTTATCGCTGGTTGATTCAGTATGTCACACGCGTCAATATCGCTGCAACGTCACGTGCAGCCGATATCGTGCAGGCGATATTGACGCGTGTGACACCCCCTTTAGTGTTGATTGGAAGTGGAGAGGTGTTAGGTAAATGAAAGTTAACAAGCCCTTATTAACATCTTATTTTGTTAATCGTCTCAATTTTCCAGCCCATGCAAATGCAACCTTACTAAAAATATGAATAACTGATGCTGTCAACCATTTTTTTACCGTTTGTAAATAAACAATTTTGATAATTTAAAACTATCTGTGGTTTTCCCTTATCCATAGATATGGGAAATGGTGACATCATGTTGTCAATTTATTAATACATTTCCAGTAAAACATGATGATATAGACTTTGTATGTTCTTCCTGTATCGACATGGGTTTCCTCCCACATTCCAAAGACATAATGATGGGGAATTTAGATTTAGACCCAATAGGGACAGTGATTATAATCTCTGTAAAATACTGTCGAATTAATAGCGCTGTATAAGCAAGTAAAATAATATCAACTAAATGTATCTTTCTACAGGGACAATAGATATACCTTTTGTGGAGGTGGCAATCATGGTTACGATAACGAGTTCAAAAGCATGGAGGTACCCTACAATACTTTTTTATTGATCAATGATAATATGAGTTTCTGTTATTTTGGAATAACGCTAAAGATTTTACAACTTTCTAATACACGTGGGAATCATCAAGGCTTTTGCACCAGTTTCCTGGAGTCAAAAAGTTGCAAAATTTGAAGCAAATTAAATTTTAGCTACTTTTTGTGATTTTAAAAGAGAAGATGTCATACCCCTGGTGCTTTCCAAAGTGAAAGTACCACTGCATGCAGCGTGTATGCTGCATTCAGGGAAGGTGTGTACCATGTCTCTATATCCCCTGTAACCTGAAAAAAATACTTTGGAAAGTTTAGAGTTAAGAGGTCCAAGGGGTTTATCTGATTATGCTGTGCTCCCAGCAAGCCGGGTCCTCCCCGCCTTCTGCCTGTGTGGGTGTCTGTGTATGGAGCCAAAGAGGAGGGCAGACTCTCACAAGGTGAGGCGGAAAACACAGGAAGGAAGCGGGGAGGACCGGGCAGACAGCGAGCACAGCACAGCATGTTTTTTTGGGGATTACAGGGGGGTAGAGACATGGTACACACCTTCCCTGAATGCAGCATGCATGATGCATTCAGTGGTGCTTTCACTTTGGAAAGCACCAGAGAGGTGACAGGTCCTCTTTAAGATGCTTTTGCCACTGTTATCATGTGGCTAGGAAAGTAGTCTCGGTTAGCAAGGCAAATAAGTCAGCCAGATTTGTAAATTGCGTCTTATCTAGTAAAAAAAGGTTGGAAGGAAAGAAAATTACAATTTTCACTTTAGTAGTTGGAGTGGTGTAAACACTGAATAAACATCTCCAAACAGAAGTGTAAGGCCAGGTTCACACAAGTGTATTTTATGGTCTGTATATGTACCACAGTGTCTGGACTGACCACTGGACTCCTGACCCAAACTTACAGCCTCATAGGCACAGATAAAGCTGTGGGTTTGTGTCGAGAGACCTGCGGTGGGTGGGTTTTTCCACCCACTAAACTTATTCATGCTGGCTTATATGTATAAAGCAACACATGTCAGTTTTTGGTGTAACCTAATCCTTAAAAAAATTGGTAAGTGTCCAATATTTTGAATCTTTGCACTATGCTCTTGAAAAATTAAAAAGTAGTTGTGGAGTATGAAGAGGTCTGACTAACAAGAGTTTGACAGATTTAGTAAGCGTTACATCAGAAATGTTGCAAATTTTGGTACAAATCTGAACTACCTAATAGGACATGTCCATTTTATATTCTGATACAGGATAGCCTAAAAAGATGTCAAATGTGATAAAGGAGAACCTTCATAAGGAATTAAAACTTCGAATGCACCACAAGCTGTGATTATTCAGAAGTCTGAAGTCACATACCGTGGCGATTTTTTTTTAAAGTGTGATTCCTTCTGTCTTGTTGATGTGACACATTTTTCCTGGTGTTGAATTGAAAGTGCATGAAGTTGTCATCATGCAAGACCTTAAATTTTAACCAAAATGTTTATGAACATAGGTATGTTCATTTAATTAAGGAAAACTGACTGCCAAAAGTGTATTGATCACAACATAGAGAGTAATTCATTGTTTACAGTGCCATGTATTTTGTAGTGTACAGGCCCAGTCTCACATAACGACGCATCAGCGATCCCGATAACGATGTGTAGAGATCGCTGGTGTGTCGATTACACATCGCTGGTAAGATGTCAAACAGGCATCTTACCAGCGATGTGAAAAATGAAGCACTAGCGATCCAGAATTATACCGAGGTCGTTGTGAATTTTCTCTCCATAGCATAGCATTGAGATCGTTGCTCATTATCTGTCAAACACAACGATGTAGCGTTCCCAGCGGGAGCACAACGACGCAGGAATGACCCAGAGCAGTGTGTAACAATCAACGATCTCACAGTAGGGGCCAAATTGTTGGTGCGTGTCACACAGAACGACATCGCTATTTGGGATCGCTGTTGCGTCACGAAATCCGTGACGCAACAGCGATCTCGTTAGCGATCTCTTTATGTGACAGGGCCTTAACCTTTTGCCTTAAATGACTCACCACATCGACGGTGCATTGAAGCCACTAGAGTATTTAAGACATCTTGAGGGATCTTGCTCCATTCCATTTGCAAATATGCATACAATTCATCTTTATTGCTATGGGTACAGGTCCCAACTCGTCACTCTAAGGGTGCCGTCACACCAGGTGACATCGCCGGAGATGTCGGCAGCGAGAGGTGGGAGCGCACGCGTTTTTGGCTCCCCGCCAGCGTCGCCGTTGCATGTTTACATGCGGTGACACCTCTGGCAATGCACCAGCGATCTTACAGGCGGCGTCGCCGCTGGGGTTTTTAGACACCCCAGCGGCAATGCCGTAACATGGGAGCCTATGGCTCCCATCGCCTGTGAGATCGCCGTCCCCTGTTTACATGGGTGATGTGTACACATCGCCCCAGAGCGCTCTCCTGGTTTCAGAGCGCTGCTGTGAAACCAGACGACCACTCAAATGCGTTGCCCTTGCCTATTCACATTAGGTGACGCATCGACGATGTCGGCGGCAATAGGCCACGTCCCAGAGTCGCCTATAAAATCACCGCCAAAATCCCCAGGTGTGACGGTACCCTTACTCATTCCAAAGATGCTGTATATGGTTTACATCAGGTGGTTGGCTTCGCTATTGCAGCAGGCAAACATTTTTCTTTGCTAACCAATTATTGGCTAAATTTGATGTGTGCTTAGGATCGCTGTCCTGCTGGAATTTCGAGTCCTGGCCTACTTTGGATTTACTATGTGGCAGCATTACATTCTCCAGTATATCATTGTACATGGTAGCATTGATACTTCCATCAATTCTATGCAAAGGGACAGTGGCAGATGCAGAAAAGCAGCCCCAAACCATGACATTACCACCACCATGTTTTACTGTAGGTGTTTGGTTCCTTACATCATTGTTTTCCAATTGGGCAGTATATACAGTGCTTGCCATCACTACCAAACAGATTGAACTTGGATTCATCCGACCACAACACCTTAGACAACTCTGTCTCTTTCCATTGGCTTAGTTCTTTAGCAAACTCAAGTTGTAACTTCCGGTTCTTTGCAGAGATGAAACACTTCTTGACTGGAACTCGTACATTCAACCCTACTGCTCTTAACCATCGCACCACATTTTGATGACTCACTTTGACTCCATATTCTTTGTTCATTTGACACTTGACTCTGAAAACAGTTGAATTTCATAGCTACCTCTTTCTGCCTTTTGCTTGACTTCACGCTCAGAATAATAACCTTCCTGACATCTGCTGATAAATTTAGCTTTCTCTTTGCCAAGTTTTAACCAAAAAATACACAAAAAAAAAAAAGAAACATTTTGGGCAAAATGACACTACCCATGACAACATATGCAAACCATTTGGCCCAGCAAATGTGGAAAACTAACAAAAAGGGATAAAATAATGTCAAACACAATTTTCATCCTTAGAGCTGACAATCATTTGCTTCCGGTTTACTAAAATCACCAGGAAAATGGCATCACAACAACCAGACAGAAGTAATCACACTTTTACTGTAGAGCGTCTGCAGTGTTCGTTCTCAAAACTGGATTATACTCTGCCAAATTAGTCCATATTTTGTTTTTTAAAGCAACCAGAAACTAAAGAGAAAATGATACATTTTAATTTATAATAGAAGATAATGGCAGATGCATCCACACAGATATAGAATTTGTATGTATGCACGGCAGATTTAAATTCTTCTGAAGAAAAAAGCATCCACCAAATAAATGCCAGCTGTGTGCATCCATACATCATGGATGGATCAATAACAAATAGTATGGACAATGTTTGATGTTACCATGTAAAGGTGGGGTTACACGTTTCAATATCGTTGCGATATCGCAATTCAATGGCGGCGGGAGCGCGCATTTAGTGCACGTTTCTCCTGCATCGCATCGGAGGTTTAGACGTTGCGATTTCTGGATGCAACGTCCGTGCGATGTCTACGCCCCCCAACTCAGGAACGACCATTTAACATGGGAGTGAATGGGTGACGTTGAACATCGCATCGTTTGTTGGGCTGTCACACAGCGCGATCCGGCTCCAATCTCCATTCAATATCGGAGCATTGAATAGCACGCTCATTCAATCCCCGATATCGCATTGACATCGTTCCTGCATCGTATTGGACGTTCACACCATACAACGCAAGAACGATATCGGCTCCAACAATCGAACCACGTGACTTTTCATTGAAATTGGACGCCGATATCGCAACGTGTAAACCCCCCTTGATGATCACTTCAATCAGTACATCCATGATTCTCATCCTGTAAAAATACGTATCCGGCATCATTTGCTGGTTGCAGTTGTATCATTCATCATGTAAATGATTATCTGCTCATGTAAATCCACCCTATTGTTTCAGGCTATCTTTATAGGACATGGCCCAGGATTTAAAAGGCAACAAGAAGTAGATTCCTTTGACAATATAGAGCTGTATAACCTAATGTGTGGTGAGTTTTCATTTTCTCTGTTATTAGGCTGCCTTCACACTTGCAGATGGATCTGCAGCGTTTTGCAGATGCATCTGCAAGTGTGAGCATGCTGACCGCGGCCCCTATGTTTATAATAGGGCGCACGCGGTGTGAAAGCTCTCATTCACTCCTGTATGTGTACTGTCAGCAGGCGGATGCCTGCTTACAGATCACACTCTCCCGCCCGCAGCATGGACGCTACATCTCGCGTCCACAGTGCGGACGGGAGTGTGTGATCTGTAAGCAGGCATACGCCTGCTGACAGTACACATACAGGAGTGAATGAGACCTTTCACACCGCGTGCGCCCTATTATAAACATAGGGGCCGCGGTCAGCATGCTCACACTTGCAGATGCATCTGCAAAACGCTGCAGATCCATCTGCAAGTGTGAAGCCAGCCTTAGCTTTCCTTTCCACTCTTAAATCAGTAGCTCTTTATAAATATACACAGTCATGGCCGAAAGTGTTTGCAACCTTGAAATTGTTCCAAAAAGCAAAGTATTTCTCCCAGAAAATTGAGAAAATTATTATTACTTACACATCCCTTGTCATACACATGTTTATTCTCTTTGTGTGTATTGGATCAACACAAAGAAAACTGAGGAAAACAAATTGGATATAATTTCACACAAAATTCAGAAAATCAGCCTAACAAAATTGTTGATCCTTTCCAAAAGTGTGGGGAAACAGCTTTGTTTCAAGTATGTGATGCTTGTTGAAAGTCATCTGGGGCAAGTAACAGGTATAGGTAATATGAAAATCACACTTGAAGGCAGATGAAAAAGGGAGATGTTGATTCATCAGCCACACTACGGTGAAAAAACCGCAACTGCCGCGATTACCGCATAACGGACGCACTTGCGGTTCACTTGCGGCAAGCCCCATACAATGTCTATGGGGCTTGCGGCAGGTGCGGCAAGTGCGGTATCAGCACTTGCAGCAGGTGCGGCCGCGAAAAAGCCGTGGCATGACGCGTTTTTTTCGTGCCCGCACCTGCCGCAAGTGCCGAAACCGCACTTGCCGCACCTGCCGCACAGTTACTGCAAGCCCCATACACATTGTATGGGGCTTGCCGCAAGTGTGCCGCGATCGCAGCCGTTATGCAGTAATCGAGGCAGTTGCGGTTTTTTGACCGCAACTGCCACGATCAGCGAAAAACGCTGATGTGAAAGGACCCTAACATGGAGAACATAAAGAGAAGAAGAGAACTGTCTGTGGACATAAGAACCGAACGTGCTGAAAAATATCAACAATCTCAAGGTAATAAATACAGAGAAATTAATGTTTCTTTGCCCACAGAGTTGAACATAATCAAGAAGTTTATAACACATGACACTGTAGCTAATCCCCCTGGACATGGATAATAGAGAAAAATTGATGAAAGGTTGCAACACAAGATAAACTGGATGATGTCTTAGCAGCCCCAATCAAGTTCCAAATAAATTCAAGATGTCCTGCAGACTCAGGGTGCATCAGTGTCAGCACAAACAATTCAATATACAGTTGAATTAAATTAAACAATATAGCAGGAGACCAAGGAGGACCCGACTGCTGACACAGAGACATAAAAAAACTAGACTGCCATTTAGCAAAACATATATAATGTTTAGCAAAATGTAAGCCAAAATCCTTCATGGAAAGCATCTTGAGGACAGATGAAATCAACATAGAGCTTTTGGTAAAGCACATCATTCTACTGTTTACCAAAAACGGAATGAGGCCTACAAAGAAAAGAACATAATACAATACCTACTGTCAAATATGATGGAGGTTCAAAGATGCTTTTGTAGTAACCCAGTCCAGCTTATATCTGTCCCTTTAAAGGGAACCTGTCACCTCCTTTGCACGTTCTAAACTGTGCCCACCATCTGTAAAATGCTATAATAGGGGTTCCTATAACCCCTCTATGTGCCCAGACATCCCCTTCATACCTGAGAAATGCACTTTTATTCTGTCCCACACTGTATGGTAATGACCACTGAAAAGGTCCGGGAGGGAATCCTCTATACGGTCCTCACCGCTCCCTGCGTGGAATAGCCGACCTGCTCTTTTGAGAATCCCACCCATCCTCTGTATGAGCATTGATTGACAGGCTTATACTCACGCCTACCTACAAATACTACCTACAAATAATACAGGTTCTTAAAGCTCCAGAACCTCAATTACATGTCAGAATCTAACTCTGAACTGTACCTGCTGTGGACTACTCACGAATTGTGAAGTATTTTCTCCATGTTATATTTCTCCAATCCTGCGAAAGTAAACACAACTGTTATTCTCGAGACCTCAGTCTGTGGTCATTCTCAGCTGCAGGTGCTGTGTGGGGTTGAATAGCAAGGAACGAAAATACCCCGCCCCCCCCAATTATAAGGGCCTTTACACTTTGGAGTTGTTTTGCTGTCTCTGGAACTTGGTGTCTTCACTATGTTCAAGGTATCATGAAATCTGAAGATTACCAATGAATTTTGGGGTGCAGTGCAGTACCCAGTGCCAGAAAGCTGAGTTTGAATTCTAGGTCATGGGTCTTTCAGCAGGACCATGACTTCAAACATACTTTAAGAAGCAACCAGAAATGTATGGAAACAAAGCGCTGGAGAGGTCTGCAGTGGCCAACAATGAGTCCGGATCCAAATCCCATTGAACACCTGTGAAGAAATCTTATGGGGATATCACATGCGTCAATATCGCGTGCAATATTGCTGCTGCACATGACGTTGCAGCGATATTTATGTGTGTGACAGGGCGCATCAACCAGCGATAAATCGCTGGTTGATGGTCGCCAGGTTTTAAAACCTGCTCTAAAACCTGGTGATGGTCGCCCGGTGGGCACGCAGCATCGCTGCGTGTGACTCTGGGAGACAAGTGAGAAGCCAGCTCCCAGCGCCTCTCAGCAAGCGCTGGAAGCTGATATCCATGGTAAACAGTGGGTAACTAAGCGCCGCCAGGCGCTTAGTTACCCGCTTGTTTACATGGTTAGCAGCGTTCTCGCTGGTACTGATCGCTGGTGAGTCTGTCTGTGTGACAGCTCACCAGTGATCAACTTTCAATGTCGCCAGCGATGGGATCGCTGGCGACATTGACGCGTGTGACGTCCCCATTAAAATTACTGATGGGAGAAGGCACTTTCATATATGAGAGACCTAGAGCAGTTTGCAAAAGAAGAGTGGACCAAAACATCAGTTGAGAAGTGTGAGAAGCTTGTTGAAGTTAGGGAAAGCGATTGATTACAGTTATTTACAGTTCTAAAGTATGTGCAACCAAATATTAAATTGAAGGTGCTAACAATTGTGTGTGGACCATTTGTGGTCTGTGTAAAATTATGTCCATTTTGCATTTTTCAGGTTTTTTTTTGCATGTTGTTTCAATACGCACAGATGGAAATAGACATGGGTATAACAAAACATATGTAATTGCAATCATTGTCTGCGGGAAATATTTCATTTTCTGGAACACTGTCAAGGGTGCAACACTGTCGCCCATGACTGTATACAGTATCTCTATCTATATTTATAAATATGTGTGTATGTATACAAATAAAATCTATTATATAAAACCCGAAGGCCACTTCCTGAAAAGGCGAAGGCCACTTCCGTGATGGCCTTCGCCCAGGGGCTGGTGACGTCAGCCAGTGCAGGGCCCCCCTGCTACAGGCAGCGGCACAGGAACGTTCCGACCTCGGAAGTTCCGTCTGCCCTACAGCCACTCCCCTCCACCCTCTGCCCTCCAGACATGCCGGGCGCCTGGAGAGGAGGGAGGGTGGGACTTCCTCTCCTGCAGCTCTGCCCGCCCCTCCTCTCCTCCTACAGTACAGCTGATTCCCGGCCCGTGGTGAGTCTGCCCTGCCGGCTCCAGCAGCCTCTGCCTCCAGCCTCCTCTGCCCTCCAGCCTCCTCTGCCCTGCCCTCTGCCCTCCAGCCTCCTCTGCCCTCCAGCCTCCTCTGCCCTGCCCTCTGCCCTCCAGCCTCCTCTGCCCTGGCCTCTGCCCTCCAGCCTCCTCTCCCAGTCCTCTGCCCTCCTGCCTCAGCTCTCCTCTCCCAGTCCTCTGCCCTCCTGCCTCCGCTCTCCTCTCCCAGTCCTCTGCCCTCCAGCCTCCATTCGCTTCTCCCTGTCCTCTGCCCTCCAGCCTCCGCTCTACTCTCCCTGTCCTCTGCCCTCCAGCCTCCGCCCTCCTCTGCCCTCCAGCCTCCGCTCTCCTCTCCCTGTCCTCTGCCCTCCAGCCTCCACTCTCCTCTCCCTGTCCTCTGCCCTCCAGCCTCCACCCTCCAGCCTCCACTCTGCTCTCCCTGTCCTCTGCCCTCCAGCCTCCGCTCCCCTCTCCCTCTCCTCTGCCTTCCAGCCTTCGCTCTCCTCTCCCTGTCCTCTGCCCTCCAGCCTCCGCTCTCCTCTCCCTGTCCTCTGCCCTCCAGCCTCCTCTCTCCTCTTCCTGTCCTCTGCCCTCCAGCTTCCGCTCTCCTCTCCCTGTCCTCTGCCCTCCAGCCTCCACTCGCTTCTCCCTGTCCTCTGCCCTCCAGCCTCCGCTCTCCTCTCCCTGTCCTCTGCCCTCCAGCCTCTGCTCTCCTCTCCCTGTCCTCTGCCCTCCAGCCTCCTCTCTCCTCTTCCTGTCCTCTGCCCTCCAGCCTCCGCTCTCCTCTCCCTGTCCTCTGCCCTCCAGCCTCCGCTCTCCTCTCCCTGTCCTTTGCCCTCCAGCCTCCGCCCTCCAGCATCCGCCCTCCTCTGCCCTCCAGCCTCTGCTCTCCTCTCCCTGTCCTCTGCCCGCCAGCCTCCGCTCTCCTCTCCCTGTCCTCCAGCCTCCTCTCTCCTCTTCCTGTCCTCTGCCCTCCACCCTCCGCTCTCCTCTCCCTGTCCTCTGCCCTCCAGCCTCCACTCGCTTCTCCCTGTCCTCTGCCCTCCAGCCTCCGCTCTCCTCTCCCTGTCCTCTGCCCTCCAGCCTCTGCTCTCCTCTCCCTGTCCTCTGCCCTCCAGCCTCCTCTCTCCTCTTCCTGTCCTCTGCCCTCCAGCCTCCGCTCTCCTCTCCCTGTCCTCTGCCCTCCAGCCTCCACCCTCCGCTCTTCTCTGCCCTCCAGCCTCCGCTCTCCTCTCCCTGTCCTCTGCCCTCCAGCCTCTGCTCTCCTCTCCCTGTCCTCTGCCCTCCAGCCTCCGCTCTCCTCTCCCTGTCCTCTGCCCTCCAGCCTCCGCTCTCCTCTCCCTGTCCTCTGCCCTCCAGCTTCTGCTCTCCTCTCCCTCTCCTCTACCCTCCACCTTCCGCTCTCCTCTCCCTCTCCTCCGCCCTCCAGCCTCCACTCGCTTCTCCCTGTCCTCTGCCCTCCAGCCTTCGCTCTACTCTCCCTGTCCTCTGCCCTCCAGCCTCCGCACTCCTCTGCCCTCCAGCCTCCGCTCTCCTCTCCCTGTCCTCTGCCCTCCAGCCTCAGCTCTCCTCACCCCTCCATATGCAATGTACAGTATGTGTGTATATGTGTGTATGTACGCACTTCCGTCACTTTGTCCACACTTCCCTCAACTTTGTACACACACACACATACACACACACACACTCCGCTATACTTACCACCGGCCCTGCGTCCGCTGCCTGGATCCTCAGTCGACATGTCGCTGCCCCCAAACTACTGGATCCAATATAGCGTCCAAGATGTCTCGCAACACTACCCGGACAACATATTGGATCCAGTAGTCCGGGGGCGGCGACATGTCGACTCAGGATCCAGGCGGCGGGGAAGACGCAGGGTCGGTGGTAAGTATAGCGGAGTGTATGTGTGTGCTTACCACTCTGCCCACGGCGCTGCGCTGACCACTCTGCCCACGGCGCTGCGCTGACCACTCTGCCCACGGCGCTGCACTGACCACTCTGCCCACAGCACTGCGCTGACCACTCTGCCCACGCCGCTGCGCTGACCACTCTGCCCACGCTGCTGCGCTGACCACTCTGCCCACGCCGCTGCGCTGACCAATCTCACCGCACTCACTGCTAACCACTGAGCCACCCCACTCACTGCTAACCACTGAGCCACTGCACTCACTGCTAACCACTGAGCCACTGCACTCACTGCTAACCACTGAGCCACTGCACTCACTGCTAACCACTGAGCCACTGCACTCACTGCTACCCACTGAGCTACCGCACTCACTGCTAACCACTGAGCCACCGCACTCACTGCTAACCACTGCGCCACTGCACTCACTGCTAACCACTGCGCCACCGCACTCACTGCTAACCACTGAGCCACCGCACTCACTGCTAACCACTGAGCCAGCGCACTCACTGCTAACCACTGAGCCACCGCACGCAGTACTAACCACTGAGCCACCGCGCAGTGCTAACCACTCAGCCACCGCGCAGTGCTACCCACTGAGCCACCGCGCAGTGCTAACCACTGAGCCACCTCTATACACACAATTAATTTCACCGCACTCCCCTAACTATTACTAAATAAACTATATATGGATTCTAGACTACCCGATTCTTTAGAATCGGGCTGCCATCTAGTATATATATATATATATATATATATATATATATATATATATATATATAATGCTACATCTATAAATATATAGTTGCATATCAAAAACACATTGTAATTTGCAATTCTTGCAACAAAAATGATCACATAACAACTAGGGATGAGCAAGTATGCTCGGCGCTACTCGTTGCTCACACGAGTATCCCAGTACTCGGGATGCTCGGTGAGCACCGAGTACCGCCGAGATGCTCGGACTCCTCGCTAATAATTAGCGATCTGACGCAAATACACTGCTCCCTTCAGTGCACACAGTGAGCAGAAAGCAGATTGATTGTTAGGGTCCCTCTGGGGGCCACAGCAAGCTGTTGTATGCTGCGATGATTTGAAAAAGCTCCCCCTCCCGCCCTTTTCCAGAAACACTCGTTTTATAGCCGGAAGTCTGTGGGCGGAGCCTGTCACTAATTGACTTACATTGGGCTAGGTGCTCTGGCCGAGTACACGAGTATCTTGGCATGCTCGGCCAGAGCACCGAGCACCCGAGCATTTTAGTGCTCGCTCATCTCTAATAACAACATCTCTGGGTACCTTGTGCCGATATAAAATCGCCGACCCTTCTATTCTGTGTTTATGCCATATAAGTGCTCTGAATAGGGGGGTAAATTGAATATGACGTAAGAATGCTGCGGTGAGTCACAGACAAGAAGGGAGGGGGAGGGGAGCGCACATAGAGTGGTCACCAGGGTACAACAGAGGGGAGTTTTCAGGTACCACTCACCTCTTTCTGTTGTGAACCCACAACTGGTAAAGATTGCCTGGTCACTGCAGATCCCGTAGGAGATAAGTTCAGGAGTTAGTTTGCAAATATGGGAATTATAGACGACGCTGACCAGAAGGACGATGACAAACTTTATTTTACACATGACACACAGCACCCAGGGTTTGCCGACGCGTTTCGTGGTTCTCCGACCACTTCTTCAGGGCATGTATTACAGATCTTAATAATTACATACATTTATATCAGTCATTTAGTGACCTCACATTAGGGAGGGCAGGAACGTCAGTTCTGGCAGAAACGCCCATATCTTGGATATATTATCACAAACGATGATACACAGTAAAAAATAAAGACATCAACTTTTGCATAACACTCAAAACATTTAAAACAGTAATTCAAATCGCTTCAAAAATTATAAAAGTTAAATAAGAATCTAAAATAATCATCTCCATAATTAAAAACTTGACTGATGACTAAATGACTGATATAAATGTATGTAATTATTAAGATCTGTAATACATGCCCTGAAGAAGTGGTCGGAGGACCACGAAACGCGTCGGCAAACCCTGTGTGCTGTGTGTCGAGTGTCAAATAAAGTTTGTCATCATCCTTCTGGTCAGCGCGGTCTATAATTCCCGGATTTGCAAACTAACGCGGTGAGTCACAGCCATTCATCCATTGGTGATCTTGTTGGAGCAACTTCCTCCTACAACTTCATAACTTCAAGGTATAAAACAGTAACATAAATCTTTGCCAGCCATATTGTACAGTCATCCCTTACATCTGTCCCTTAGTTGTCAAGTACCGTACTTGTTTGAAAACACACTCACTTAGGAAAGTTCAGAGAAACTCTAGAAAGTCAACTCAACAGCTCTTTTATTTTTTAACAGATTTGTTGAAAATTCATCCAGCTCCTAATAATGGAACACATGGCAGTCTGAACCATTTACTAAACAAACCATTTTTCACTCCTACCATTAATCCAGAAAAATCAGATCCATTAACCTGTGCATTTACACAACCATCTTTCACCTTGGGCTGTAACTGTACAAATCAGGTAAGTGAACCCTGGCAGAGGGGACAAATGTATAGAGTTTTCATTGTATCTTCTGGGATCTCATGACTAGGCAGATTTGTATCCATTAGAAGCAAGCCAAGGTCTTGATATCCATAAATTAATACAGAAGGTATACTGCAATATTTTAAAGCCCTTGATAATACAAAAGATAAGTTCTAAATAAATTCTTTCAGCAGGTTTATGCCTTATAATGTGAGAGCAGCATATTCTAGGGCAAGAAAGCCTGAGTCCAGTAATGTATCACTTACTGGGCTGCTTCTTGGAGTTTTGCTATAATCCTTGGTTTTTCTCAAGTATATATAGTAGGCTACTTCACACGCTACGATATCGTTAATGATATTGTTAAAGCGTCACACTTTTTAGATCGTTCGAACAATATCATTTGTGCATCGTTGCGTGTAAACATACGATCTTGAAACAAGAAATCGTTGGATCATTCATCAAAAATTTGAGATCCTGACCTCAAATCTATCGAACAAGCTACATCGTTCAGTGTGAAACAATTCTCCTATTCCTGCCACTTTGTAACATCATTCGCTAGTTCTTCTCAAGGTAGCTGGCATGTTGCCAAAATTTCAGATCATTAACGATATCCATGCGTGTGACAAGGCACTAACAATGTCGAAATGATCGCGGTCACGTGGCATAGCTAACGATATCGTTCAACGATATCGTAGCGTGTGAAGTAGCCTTAAGACTTTTGGATTGTGTATGACCCTGCCCATATCCATGATTGGCTGCTTACTCTTTGCATGGTTGGTTATACAGATTAGCTTGACTGCTGCACATGTGAGACCTAGTCCTCTAGTGATAATCTGCTGCTGATAAGGCATTGATTGTATTGAAACTACAGCCCACATCCTAATAAGTGACACATTACTGTAATCAAGCTCTTTTACTCTATATTAAATTGCACTCAGATTAAATAGCAAAAACCGGCTAATAGATTCCCTTTACATGCAATAGAAATGGTTTTTGGTTGATTGCATTACTATTTTGTTGAGGTAGATCATTTTTACAATATCTATACCTAAAGCAAATGAAAAGGATGAGTATTAAAGGCGTTACACCATTGGCATGGCCAAGTGCTCAGTGCACCGTTAAGCCTCCTTCATTTGCATTTTGAGCACTTTGTCCTATTGTGATTCACAGTGCTCAAGTAAGTGCTGCATAACCTCAGTCAATGGCTCTGCACCTCCACAATGACACTGCAGAAGCTTGGCCTTTCTCAGTGTCAGTGTTCACTCTCATCTGGCTAATGTTTGCTGCACAGTACTGAGCATCAGCTGCAGGCATGAGACAGTTAAGAGAATGCACACTATGGGCACGCATGAACGTATAACATGGCACATAACATTTGGTTTGAGAAAAAAATAACAGCATTCTATGAGTGCATCCAATAATCACACACCCATACAATTCTATGCATACACAGAAATCATCGGACAGCACTCGGATGTCATTCGAGTGCAGTCTGATATATACTCAAACAGACAATGGAGGAGATGGAGAAATTATGTTCTCCATTAGAGACGAGCGAACCTTTGGAAGTGTGAATTCAATTTGCTGAGTGGCAATGCACGTTAAACAATTTCCCCGAACAATTTGCCGAACATCCGAATCTCATTGAAATCAATGGGAGGCAAAATCAAGGGACTAGAAAACACCTTAAAACCTCAAAAGCTGCCAAGCCTTTTGCAGTGGAGCCCCACTGTTTTGGCACAAACATTAGCTTCCTACGCAATTACTTAGTAAGCTTCAGTGCCGCTGTCACTTTCACCATGCTTTCGGGCCCGCTCATGAATCTCAGACATCCTCATGACTTCCCTGAGGTTGTCTCAGGTTTCACAGCGGGTATCATACAGCAGGGAATCCTGCTGTGTGACCTGAGAACCTCAGTGGCATCAGTGCTTGTAACACTAGCTGTCTTGTGAGAGCTGCGATATTATGTGAGACATAATGGATACATCTCGCTGGAAAATCATGAGACAGAACATGTGAGGAACAGTGATGTCAGGGAGTGCAGCACAGTTCACACTTGAAAGATAGACCAATGTGACTTTGCGAGTTTGAAGTGCAGCAATGTTCATGATGGCACCGCTTGTCACATTCTCACCAGTGCCTGTGTGCCTGCCTGCTTTCATAGCATATGGAGAATGCTTTCTATGAACATGATCCCACCATATTGTTTTAAGGCCCTGTGCCCACGATACATTGTTTCATGCTTCTTTTGAAGCAGATTTTGAGAATCTGCATCAAAATCTGTATGTCTATCCTGAAGGCAGCAAAGTCTGAGAGTTCATAAGTGCTGTGCCAACATGTTTTTTTCTCTGTGCAGATTTGGTGCAGATTTTGGGGCAGAAAAAAGAAATCTGAACAATATGTGCAAGGAAAAAAAAAGCAATGTAGGCACAGCACCTGTTATAGACTTTGCCAGCCACAGGATAGACATGCAGATTTTGATGCAGATTCTCAAAATCTGCATCAACAAAAGTATCAAACACACCATGGCCACAGGGCCCAAGAGGTTTAAGGGAGAGCCGCAGTTGTGAAAGGGCTCGAGGATTCCTCTTGCCACCTGGCTGGTTCCACAGAGACTTTTAGGGAAGGGTTGGCCAACTACAGTCCTCAAGGTCTAAAAACAGTGCAAGTTTTCAGGATTTCCTTTGCATTGCACAGGTGCTAATTTCATCACCTGTAGAGGTAATGATGCCAGCATCCTCTGCAATGCTAAGAATATCCTGTAAAACATGCACTGTTTGCGGCCCTGAGAACTGCATTTGACCAGCCCTGTTCTACCAGAGTTTGTGTAGCGCCTTGCATTTCCATACCTCAGACCTTCAGGCCAGAGGCCTGCAACTTGTTCACCAGTTTCTGTAGGTAAGTATCAAAGAACCTGTTTGCAGAAACAGTCCAGCACACAAGGAGTGAACTAAAAAAAACTTTACTAACACAGACAATAAGTCTCAAACACAAACATAACAATATACACAGAATTTATATATAACAGAGATCCCACAGGGATCAGTAGCACACAGATTGTTAGAATGTTAAAGTGGTGGAAAGTCCATGATGGGCAGAGTCCATTAAGGTCTTTTATTTGAACCCCAAAGGCTGTAGGGGGAAGTGCAAACAGTGCAAAACATGGGAAGGGGAAATATAGTTTTAACGAAAACACAGGTCTTGGTAAAGTAAGAACTGAAAAATTAAAGAACTCAAAAAAGTCCTTCTCTGGCCAAAATGCCAACTAAGGGCTGAGTCATCGACCAAACAAGATGCCTTTTGTTAGGAAAGTCCAGTGTACTTGGCATACAATCTGTTTTGCAGCATTCTCAGCCTTGTTCGGGCTGAAGGTCGGTGATGGTGATGGTAGTCTGCTACTGGACAGTCTGAGTGGATCACCGGGGATACTCCTGCCAGGGAGTTCTCTACCACCACCTTCCCCCCAGCACACACTCCATCATGGCTACTGGTGAAGAAGATGATGGAGGAACTAAGGGAACAACGTCACCCTATAGGTCAGACAGGAGCAAGTTGTGGCACACCGACATCCCCTGTGTGTTTAGATGCAGCTGGTTGGCTAACCAAGAGAGGCCTGCCCTCCACCCAATGCCGCATTCTATCCTGGTCAGTGTCAGGTTTCCAGGTTTTCCATGGAGCTTGTTTGTGTGTTCTGCCCTCGTCCAAGATGGAGATTGGTACCTCATCTTACCCTTGAATCCTGTCAGCCCTGATTATAAATTCTGGTCCTGGATTAAATTCTTGCACTACAGCAATGCAAACACAAGTTAAATATGAATTATACAGTACATAAAATAACACAGTTATGCACTTGCCAAAAATCTATATAGTAAACATATGGAATGTTATAAAATAGGGATTGCACATATTCAAGAAGAGATATCCATAGTATGGGGTTTCTTTAGTGTGAACATGAACAGATCTATAAGAACATGTGTGTGAAGCATATAATGGCCAAATGCTATGTTTATATGAATTACTATCACATAAGTGTCGAAGGGATGATTTCACAAGCTGCTGACCCTCTGCAATTATAAAGATTTGCTTTCCCCCACCCCTAAAAAAATAAAAATAATAATAATAATGAAAAAAAAAAAAAAGATTCCCTGAAAATATTATGTTGTCTTAAACCGATGTTTTAATGTCTTTTTAAACTTCATAGACTTCACAGATCTGGCACTGATTCCAAAATTCTTACCTCGCAGGTTTCAAAACACCTGCAATCTCCAGGAAACTTACAAAAAGTAATTTAAAGCTCCAAAACATTCTACAGCTTGATACAAGCCGGTAGACCTGATAGCTGGAGACAGGTTAAGTGTTGTCCCTAGCCAGTGTGTCTTCTGGTGAGCTTTTTGGCCCCAAACAAGGAAAGTTTTAGGGCCATTTTAAATTTAAACTCATTTCAACTCATCCGAATATAGCCGCGTTCACTGAAAGTTGAGGAAAGTGTTCTGATTTCTGATCCTAAAACAGATCTGCAATGTTCAGGCTACATTTGAAATTGGTAAACAAAGGGAAGGTTCCATATTCTCCATCTTCTACCCCACCGTGCTCCTATTTTCACATGAAAGAGAATTGGATCACAGTAAACTGAAACTCTGTTCAGCATTTGAGCCGTGTGTTATTACCATAATCTGGCCGATTCTCTTACCCATGTGAGCGGATCCCAACACTGAACTCCTGCAGTGTGCCTGCAGAGGAGCAGAGCTGCTCATTGAGTGCGGGCAACACTTAAGGCCCTGTTACACGCTACTAGTTGGTACATCATGGGTTTTTGGGTGGAGCAATGATGTCGTAACGACGTCGTTGCGTGTGACACGTACATACGACCAACGATAAGTCGGCTGATCGCTGATCGCAGGTTTATGATCATAAATCAGTCGTTGATCGTTCGTTCAACCTGCAGCATCGGTGTGTGGGACACCTTGATAACAATGTCATTAACGACTTTGCCTATTCAGAACTGAAGAACGTAGGCAACCAAACGACCGCAAGTATCGTTCGCTTGTCGCGGAATCGTTGCTGCGTCGTTAACAATATCTATACGTGTGACACCTCACCAGCGATCATTGAATGTCATTCCATCGATCTAGGTCAAGTTGTTTTGTTGGTCGGATCACTGGGACATTGAAGCGTGAGACGGAACTTTTACTTGTGATGCAAATTGAGTGGACGTGATGATGCGCAAAGCACTTTGGCCACATAACTAAAACATTCCCATTTCCATACAATCTAAGTGATTTAGCTAGCATTTATTTTTTGGGGTGTCAGACTCCCTTTTAAAAGGTATTTCTATCCTTTGTTGAGGTAACTTATTGATGATCCTGGGATCCCCAGATATCTTTTCTGGGATTCCAAAGAGATCCATAGAATGCAGCTACGGAACCTGAACCAGGCTGTTCAGAGTCACCAATATTGTCAGAGAAAGGTGACTCTAGTGAGTGAGCACTTATGCTACACATTCAAGTTTTTGGTTTTTTTACATTATCCATTTTTAGACGTTTTTAAATGTTTTTAATGCTCGTCAGCGTCTGTTTTGATAGCATAAAAACAATAAAGTACTTATTTTTTTAGTTATTATCTTTGAGTATAACTTTGATTTCTACATATTCCCTGCTCCTTTTTGTTTGATCTTGTCTGCCCATAGTTCCTTATTTCTTCTTGTACCTGACTGCATAGTGTTTTCACTGTATCTTGTACAAAGCTGAGAACCTCTGGGATCTCATGATTTGGCAGATTTGTATCCACTGGAAGCAATCCAAGTTTTTGAAATCTATGCATAATTAATGAAGAAGTTGTATTGCAATTTACTTAAGCCATTGATTAATCAAAGCTTCAAATAGAAATAAAAATGTGTCTTTGGTGACTATTTAACTATTTTTTAGGAATAGCTAATGGAAATAAAAAGGAAGAGCGTTAAGAGTTTGGCTCATTTTCTCAACAGGAGCACTCTGCTCGCCAGTTTCCTCGGTGCTGTGGGGTGGGACCTACTACATGATAGTAAAAAAACCAAGTGTTGTAAGGGTAAAGCACGGCAGTAGTTAAGGTCAAGGGCAAGCCCTGACTGCTGTGCAGCCCTGCGTGGTCACTCCGCACCCGGCCACCTCCATAATGCAACAAGGGTTACTTAGTTTTTAGAATTTAGGGAAGACTCCAACACAGATGTTCCTTTAAACTTCAACAAGTCTTTACTGTTAACATTACTCAACCATGGCCGAACACACAAATTTTGGGTTCTCTTCTTTAAGATTGCAGGGGTCACATTATTCACAGTAATTTGCAATATACCCACAGACAGCTCCCTTGGCTATGGTGTGTTTCCACTGTCACTCTTACATTTCTCATTTTCCTATTTAAGCTTCATTAGTCCGCACAGCAAAGGCAAAATAGTCTTTCACAGTACTGTCCCATCCCACCCACAGGGATTTTAGCTCCAAGAGAATATTGGGACAGCTATGGGACAAGGTTCATTCACTAATGCGCAGTGGGCCCTTTCACCTGGGTCTCGGTTAAAGGGGTCCTTCAAGCAGATACGAGAGGATCGCAGTTGCTAACTTGGGGACTTTCTCCTTGGAGTTCTAAACTGGTAAAACTGGGAAGATTGTCTGCTCAGCCTGTTTCTCTTTTTCTGTATTCCATGAATCCAGGGCTCGGGTTGACATAGAGGGTCTGGCCAATTTAGGTTCTGGTTCACTCCACCCGCTACACCTCCCACCGATGCATCTTCTCTTCACGCTCTCCACTGACTTCCAAGATGGCTGCTGCCTTGCCTTCTCTGCTCAGGCTGCACCCACATTAAAGGTACTCTGTCACCAGCCTTTTGCCATTTCATCTGAGAGCAGTATAATATAGAGACAGAGATCCGGATTCCAACGATGTATCACTTAGGTTGGCTTCACATTACGGCTGTGATCCGATCCGTGGCTGTCCGCTTGAGCCAGCCAGCCCTGGACCGGATCAGCACACAGAACTGGAGGGCTAATTTGCCCTCCGGTCCGATGTGCAGCCGCACGCAGCTGCCGCTGCCTATAGGTCAGGACCGCGACTGGCTCCCTGCGAGCCACGGTCATGCCCTATCAGCGGCGGCAGCTGCGTGCGGCTGCACATCGGACCGGAGGGCAAATTAGCCCTCCAGTTCTGTGTGCTGATCCGGTCCAGGGCTGGCTGGCTCAAGCGGACAGCCACGGATCGGATCACAGCCGTAATGTGAAGCCAACCTAAGTGATACATCGTTGGAATCAGGATCTCTGTCTCTATATTATACTGCTCTCAGATGAAACGGATCGGATCACAGCCGTAATGTGAAGCCAGCCTTACTGAGCTGCTCAGTGTAATATTGATAAAATCACTGTTAAATCAGCTGCATATTATCGTTAGAGGACTATTCAAGTAGTCCAGTCATATTTAGGAGCTGCGAAATCTGCAGCAGAGAAAACAGTAATTTTATCAAAATGACAGCAAGGAGCTCAGTAAGTGACACATCGATGGAATCAGGGTCTCTATCTCTACAGAGTCTCTTTCACTGTTTGTCATCCCATAAAAATACCTGTAATACAATAATTGGCCATTGGATGGCAACATTACATATTTTACAATCAAATACAGTAAACTATTCACATAAAGTCGGTGCAAATATCAACATAATTCACATTGCTCTTTTTCTAGAAAATAAAGTATTTCAGGGCGGGGGCAGCAGATACTTGCACCCCCTTATGGTGGGTTTACACACACCACTCATTGTATCCAATCTCTGAACCAATCTCTGGTTGCAGTGAAATCATGGACACATAGTTCCATTTTGTGGCTGTGTACAACATGGAGCAATCTATCCATGATTTCACTGCAACCAGAGATTGGTTCAGAGATTGGATACAATGATTGGTGTGTGTAAACCCACCATTACAGTCTCATAACACTGCTAGAAAAGTTGTGCACTATTCGAGGCAGACTTGCCTCTGTATGTACATTCAGCAGCACTCTGGGACTTAATGTGGCAGGAATCAATAGCTAACAACATGATCCAGCGATCCCAGCTGGCCTACATAAAATGGTTACAAGCATTGTAAGCTATCAAAGGTGTTGCCCATCTAAATGCATAAGTCTTCGGTCACTTGGAATGACGGTCACGTGGCTGCAAGTATACACTATGCATACTGCCAGACAGAATCAAACTAGTGGTGCCCATCAAGCGTCATTATGATTTCTGTTTTCGTGACTGCAGACATGAGGTATATCTTAAAAGTGAGTACACTCTTAAGATTTTGTAAATATTTTATTATATCTTTTAATGGGACAACCATGAAGATATGACACTTTGATACAATGTAAAGCAGTCAATGTACAGTTTGCATAACAGTCTAAGTTTGGTGTGCCCTCTAAATAACTTGCACCACCATTAATGTCTAAACCATTGACCACAAAGGTGAACCCACCCTTCACATTTTTGTAAATATTTTATTATATCATTTAATGGGACAGCACTGCAGATATGACACTTTATTACAATGTAATGCAGTCAGTGTACATCTTATAAGACAGTGTAATTTTGGTGTACACTCTAAATTACTCAACACACAACCTTTAATGTCTAAACCACAGGCAACAAAAGTGAGTACATCTCAAAGTGAAAATGTCCATATTGTGCGCTATTAGCCATCTTCCATCCCCAGTGTCATATGACTCATTAGTATTTCACAGTCTGAGGTATGAATGGGGAGCAGGTGTGTTAATTGTGGTGTTATTTCTCAAACGCACTATTGTGGCGCCCCACTGGGTAGGCAGCCACCAGAGGTACTGCACTCCTGCAGTTGGGGAGTGTGGTGCCCCTGCTCTCCAGGTGCTGGGATGGTGCAGTTGAGCCCAAAAAGCACACACACAGCACATAGACCCTTAGGCTCCTGGGGATGGTTAGTGGATCCTGAGGGAGGACACAGGTAAAAAAAGGGGGACAGGGTAGAGTAGTAAGGGGAGGAAGGAGAAGGAGAAGGAAGAAGAGTGGAGTGGAAGTTGGGAGTGTAGCAGCTGTGTGGTGCCGGCTTCCATGGGCTGGAGCATGACCACGCTTGTCCAAGGGAGGGAGAAGCCAACCGGTGGGATAGACCAGGAGCCCTTGGGTGTGAAAGAGACGTCGATCCCTGTAAGCCTGAATCTGATGAACTGGAGGGCCTGGTGGACAGGGACCTGGCCCAGAACACGGTGCAGAAGCTGTATGCCCAAGCCGTTTAACCGGAGGCCCCAAGCTTCTAATGGGAGCTGTGGCCAAACACCCGACAAAACTTGAGGAAGGCGGCTGAACTAGAGGGCAGTGCCTCGGGAGTGGGGTCACAAATGAGCACTCGTGGCTGCCTGTACTTGAGCGCTGTGCTGCGGAGAACGCTGAGAGCCTGGGGGGCAGAGCGATGCCAAGCTCGCCAGAGAAGAGAACAACCCCTTATAGTGCTGAGAGAGAATAACCACCAGAGACAGGAACACCTAGAGAGGACAAAAAGGGCACTGACCGTGGCTTGATTGCACTGACCCGCTTCTGGAGACAACGCTGAATCAGAGCTTGGCAAGGGACGCACCCAGCGGCTATGGTAAAACCACCAAGTAAAAGTAATAGAACCGCAGCTGTGGTGTGTGAGACTTTCTTTAGCGGTGACCTCAGGCCGTAGAGACCACATGAGATATCGGGTACTGATGACCCAGTGAACATCTGTCAAGGTACGAACTGACTCCTCCATCCCGCTTCCCTGGAGACCGCGCTTCACCTGCAGGGAGCGGAACCCTCCAAGCTGCTGGTCACCATCCCCAGAGGTTCTGCAGCAGTGGCGGACACTCTGGCCGCATACTGCAGGTGGCGTCACGAATACCCCTTTATCCCCTCAGACTTTCCCTGTCATCTACCCCATTTATTTAAAATGACACCACCAGGGTCACAGGACCAGGTCTCGCCCCCCATCTGTCCCCGTGAAAAGATCCGAAGGGTTGAAGAAGAACAACGATTAACCGCCCGGTTCCTGAGTCTTCCCGGGCCCTGGCGTGGGCATGTCACTCTCATACTGGTCATTATAAAAATGGCTTAGGCTATAACAAGATTACCAACACCCTGAAACTGAGCTGGGGCACGGTGGCTAAGACCAGATAGTGGTTTAACAAGACAGGTTCCACTCAGAACAGGCCACGCCATAGTCAACCAGAGAAGTTGAGTGTACATAGTCAGCATCATATTCAGTGGTTGTCTTTACAAAATAGACAAGAGTGCCATCAGTATTTCTGCAAAGGTTAAAGGAGTGGGAGTGGGAGGGTCAGCATGTCAATACTCAGACCATACGCTGCACACAGAATCAAATTTGCATGTATTTTTTTCATCCTAGAAGAAAGCCTCTTCTAAATATGATGTTTGGTGAAGACTAGAGATGAGCGAACATTCATTGAACATGTTCGACAATTTCAAATTCGGCATTAACATTGCAGATTTTGTTAGGGATTGGAAACCCGACCAATTTAGCAAAAAAATTGCTTTATTCGGGGAAAAAAATGTAAATTTAAAATGACCCTAAAACTTTCCCTGATTGTTTAGGGCCAAAACGCTCAGGCCGGGAACAACACTTAACCTTATGGCCACTTTACACACACCAACTTCTGTGTCCAACTTCTGAACAACTTACTGGTTGCAGTGAAATCATGGACACATTGTTCCATTTTGTGGCAGTGTACAAATGGAACAATGTGTCCATGATTTCACTGCAACCAGTAAGTTGTTCAGAAGTTGGACACAGAAGTTGGTGTGTGTAAAGTGGCCATTAGAGTTTGAAGTGTTGCCTAGATCAAGACTACCAATGTTTATCAAGCTGTAAACCTTTTTGAAGCTTTAAATTAATTTTTTAATTTAAATCATTTATTTTACCATATAATGTACAGGGAAATTGCAAACAAATTCCAAGCACAGTGAAATTGCAAAAAAAGTGCAAATACACATTGGTTATTTGGGTTTTTTAGTCGCCATGTTCACTATATGGTAAAACCGACATGGCGGTGTGATGCCTTGGGTCGGTACGAGTTCGTAGATACCAAACATGTATACTTATACTGGTATCTAGGTGGTGAAAAAAAATTCGGAACATTGAGAAAAAACAAATCACACTTTTTGCGCTGTGTTCTGCGACCCGTAGCGTCCTCATTTTTTGGGATCTGGGGCTGTGTGATGGCTTATTTTTTGTGTCTTGAGTAGGGATGAGCGAGTATACTCGCTACTATTTGGTATTTGCCGAATAGTAGCGCTATTCAGGCTACTCGCTACTCTCCGAGTACTTATGTGTACTCGGGAGTAGCGAGTAGTCCTAATACTTTCGCAGTGTATCTATAGATACACTGCAAAAGTAGCCTAAAAGTGATTAAAAGTTGTTTATACTCACCTTCCGACGCCTGCATCGGGAGCGTCAGAGAAGACATCCGATCGCTGGACAAGGACCTGTCACTACCAGCCAATCAGATGGCCGGTAGTGATCTGGCCAATCAGATGGCGCCACGTCACAACCAAGTGATCGCTAGAAGCCACCTGATTGGCCAATTTGCAAGGTCCTAGATGTACTGTCAGGACCTTGCAAACTGGTCAATCAGGTAGCGATGACGTAGTTGTGACGTGGCGCCATCTGATTGACCAGATTGCTATCGGCCATCTGATTGGCTGGTAGTGACAGGTCCTTGTCCAGCGATCGGATGTCTTATCTGCCGTTCCCTGTGCAGACTTCGCACAGGTGAGTATGTAATATTATTATTTTTTAACAACTGTTATTCACTTTTAGGCTACTTTCGCAGTGTAACTATAGATACACTGCGAAAGTATTCATATTCGCTATACTCGCAATGAGTAGGGAGTACCGGTACCTACTCGTTGCGAGTATAGCTAGCACGAATATTAAGGTACTCGCTCATCCCTAGTCTTGAGCTGACATGTCTAATGATACTATTTTTGGGTGGATGCACTGTTTTCATCGCCCGTTGTTGCATTTTACAGCAATGTTGTGGTGAACAAAAAAATTTAATTTTGGCGTTTGGACCTTTTTTCTACCTTACGCAGTTTACGGCTCTCATTAATTGATTTTATATCTTGATAGATCAGGGGATTCTGAATGCGGTGATACCAAACGTGTACTATTTTATTTTTTTAATACTGTTACTGTGAATGGGGGAAAAGGGGGGTGATTTGAACTTTTATGTAGTTTTTTTTTTTACATTTTTGTAATAACTTAATTAATTCTTAGCTTTACACAGCCCCATAGAGAGGCACCCTGCTCCACAGTCCGATCGCTTCTGACAGCTACCAATGAGCTGCAGCACATCGGTATCTGACAGAATTGCGGACAGTGAGTGGTTGGCAGCGCTTGCCAATCACTCACCGGATGTGCTCCATGACAGCTTCCGGAGTCAAGCCAGGACCCTGGGCTGTCACGTGAGCGCTGAATATTATCGCGGGATCTCTGCTGCAGGCGGGGAACAGCGGGTGCCTGCTGCGGCACCTTTCGACCCCCCTGTCAGTGATTGACAGCAGGATCCAAAGGGTTAACAGCACCGATCAGATCCCGGATCCGATTGGTGCTGTTAGCCCGACATCTTAGCTGATGAGATCAGCTGAGATGTCAGGCAGATGATGTGAGCACCGCGCCGGAGCTCACATCAAACCCCGGCAACTGGCCCATGACGTTATACAATGGCATAGGTCAGGAAGGGGTTAAATCATATGTGTAAGAGAGCTTAATATATTATTTTTTTTAATTGTATTATTTATTCATTTTGTTAATATATTTTTTTTTTGCAAATCTCGTTTTTATTCTTTTCAAACATTAACAGGTCATCTTTATACGATATATACATTTCACAAATTGTCACATCAAGTATACATTTGTTCTACTAACAAATGCCTCCTAAATAGTGAAATATAGCAGCCCGCCTTATCTCGATAACATCAAAGCTACTGTTAGACAAAACCAAATCCGATAAATTAGCTATTATCTCAACCTATATGACTAGCCAGCCATTTTGCTCATATCACCTTAATTAACCTAAAGGGTTAGGGAAGGGAGGGTGGTAGTACACTAGGCAAAGAAGGGATCAGGGAAAGGGAGGGACGAGGGAAAGGGACAGGGTTGCCGAGTATCTTATTTTCATGTAAAGTCAAGATTATGACATAACCTAGCTAAGTACAGCATCTATTGCTGGGAGTACATGATCTCAATCTACAAAGGAAACCCAGGATTCGAGATATATAGAATCTCTATTTAAGAATCAAGAGGTCCATCACTCGCGATGTCTGTCTAAGCAATTGGGGTCTCGTGAAGCATATGATGCCAGTTCCTCCATCCTGCACACCTCATTAAGTTCCGCCACCAACTCCCACCTGGAGGGACGTCTAGTCTGTTTCCACCACCGAGGTATGAGACGCCTGGCCGAGGTCAGGAAGAACTTTAGCAGACCCCGTTTGAAGCCCTTAATCGACATAGGATGAAGATTTAGCAGTGCCACTTCTATAGTGAATGTTATCTTGCAGGCTGTTACCCGGGTATAGAGGTCATTCACATCTTTACAAAAGGAGGATATCAATGGGCATCCCCACCACATATGAGCATATGAGCCTACCTCTTCCAGGCATCACCAGCATCGGTCCGAGACGTCCGGAAAAACCCGGTTCACTCCGGCGGGACACCTATACCATCTCGCCATCACCTTATAGTTCCTCTCCTGAGACAGAGCAGAGAGGGATGCCCCATATGTGGAAATATATATTTTTTCCCAGTCCAGGATAGACAATGTTCTACCTAAGTCTCCCTCCCACCTCTGCTCAAATTTAGGTCTATTCTTCAGGTCTGTGTTCCTGTGCGTGTGAAATATATTATATAACACCGAGACGGCATGTGGTACATACGACCACTGAGAGCACAGATGTTCGAAGTCCGTCAGGGGTCTTCTGAGGGATAGGAACGGCAGGGATCTTACATAACTGCATATTCTAGCATATTGGAACCAGGTCCCTTGGGATGTAGGTGTCGCGTTAGAAAGGTCAGCTAGTGGCCTGACTCCAGCCTGGGAGATGCAATCTTTAATGGTACCTTTACACGCCGCGACGGCAGGCTGGATACATCGCGCTACAAGCTACAATTGTAGCTTGTAGCGTCCATATCGCCTGTAGTAGCGGCGTCTGAAGAGGCGACGCTACAGCCGGCGACAGATACATCTGTTTATGGTCTCTGCTCATAAACTTAAGGCAACATCGCCGATGGTAGCGAGCTGTATCGGCGTGTAAAGAGGCAACGGAAGGGAACTCTGGACACCCGGGGCTGTAGCTGCAATGTAGCTAAGGCGTGACCTCGGCTCCATGTTACCGCGCCCCATGTGCGATCATTGGTGGAAGCTGCTGCATGACGATTGGTAGTCGCTGCATAGGGAGGCATATTTAAAGGAGCTGACGAGTCACACTACACAATCGCTCGAGCGTGCTGTATTACTCAGCCTCCTGCGTTGCCTGCCCAATCAGGATGTTATTGCTTCGTCCTATCAGCATACGGAAGTCTTGTAATCCACAATTGGAGCACGCCTATGTGCTGTCCCTGCTGCACCAGGTCCGCCCATAGTAGCTGGTTGTAGCGGTGTGTAAATGAGCAACAGCTGGCTACTTGAGACACCCGGCGATGTAGCTAGCTATAGATGTAGCGTGGCGTAGCACACCTTGTGGCGGCGTGTAAAGAGGGTGCGTTGACCGTTTGTAGCCGTTTGAGCGTGCTCGTGCACGTGAAGTAGCGCGATGTATCCAGCCTGCCGTGGCGGCGTGTAAAGGTACCCTAAGAGTCGGACAGGATGCCCTAGTAAAACCCAGAAAAGAAATGCAGCCCGGTTCCATTGGGAACGATGGTTGTCAAATAAGGGGGTTAGGGGACCCGGGTTAGTCGTAAGATGTAGAGAGCGGACCTGTGTCCTGAAGGAATTATGTAGTTGCCCGGATAAGAAAGAGTGAGTTTCTCGTCCAGGCGGGTCCAAGGACCAAATCCACGCTAGAGGTTCAGGCTGAAGTCGCCCCCTCTCCACCTCCACCCAACCTCCCCTTTAAGCATTTCGGATTTTGTGGGATTGATCTTAAAGTTACTCAGAATACCAAATTCCGTCAGAGTATCTAGTATATTAGGCAGAGTGATTAATGGGTTCGTGATGTAGATAAGCAGATCATCCGCGAATAGGGCAATCTTGTGCTCTTTCTTTCCCACCACGAGGCCCTGCACTGATGAGTCAGCCCTCAGGGCACAAGCCAGGACCCCCATGCAGAAGATGTAAAGCAAAGGGGACAGTGGACATCCCTGACGTGTGCCGTTAAAAATCGGAAAAGGGTCCGACAGGGCGCCGTTAATTCGTAGACATGCAGTTGGGTGAGTATATAGGGCCTCAATACTGTGGAGCATAGTCTCACCCACCCCCAAATGACGTAAGGTGGTAAACATAAATCCCCAGTGCACCCTGTCAAACACCTTCTCGGCGACTACAGACAGGATGCACATGGGTACGGCCTGTCCACGAGCGGCATCAATCAGGGCCACAGACCTAATCGTATTGTCCCTGGCCTTCCGGCCAGGAACAAATCCCACCTGGTCACCGTGGATCACATCATGGAGCAGATGTTTAAGCCTGTTCGAAACCAGTTTGGAGTAGAGTTTTATATCCAAGTTGATTAAAGAAATGGGCCTGTAGCTTCCACAGCAGGCCGCATCCTTTCCAGGTTTGTGCAGAACCACTACATGGGCCATAAGTGCTTGAGCCGGAAAGGATCCACCCGAGGAGCCGTCGTTGCACACCGACAAAAATATCGGTGACCATACAGGGGTTAACTGCAGATCATGCTGAATGAGAATCGTCACGGGACCTCCCACTGGACTACTTCGGACCGTCCCACTGGACTACGCCGGACGTCACAGTAAAAAGATGGGGTCTAAATATGTATTTGTTTTTTTTTTTTCCAATAAAAATATTTTTCACTGTGTTATGACTTCTTTACAATTTACTAGAGATTCCTATTGGCCCAGTCTAATATTGGCCAGACATTATGAATCTCGGGCTTAGTGCCAGCTGCCAAAAAGCTGGCATTAACCCCTTATTACCCAGTCTGACACCGCTACACGGCAGCTGGATACAGCGCCAGAAAATGGCGCTTCTATGAATGCAACATTTTCTGGAGTAGCTGCGGACTGCAATTCACAGCAGGGGGGGGGGCAGAAAGCTTGGGCCTCCATACGCTGAGGATTCCAGCCCCCAGCTGCCTAGTTGTACCTGGCTGGCTCAAAAATATGGCGTAGACGGCACCGTTTTTTTTTTTAACTATTTCATGAAATTATTAAAAAAAAGGGCTATCCTATATTTTTGGTTTCCAGCCAGGTAAAACTAGGCAGAAGGGGTTGGTGGCAGCCCGTAGCTGCCTGCTGTACCTGGCTGGACCAAAAATATGGCAAAGCCCCACATGGTTTTTTTTAATTTAATTTAATAAAGTAATAATTAAAAAAATGCAGGAGAGTAGATGACCAGGACACGGTGTCTCCGGATCTTGTGCACATGCCTTTAAAGGGAGAAATTGTGTGAAAAAAAGAAAATGTTCAATATGACGTTATCAAACTCTGTGAAGTAGCTGTAGGTTCCAAATGCTCATTATACCCCTAGATATAATCCTTGAGGCGTCTAGTTACCAAAATGGGGTCACTTGTGGGGGAGCTCCAAAGTTTAGGCACACAGGGGCTCTCCATACACGACATGTTGTCCGCTAACAATTGGAGCTAATTTTCCATTCAAATTGTAAGCGGACACCATGTCGCATATGGAGAGCCTCTGTATGCCTAAACATTGGAGCTCCACCACAAGTGACCCCATTTTGGAAACTAGACCCCCCAAGGAACTTATGTAGATGCATAGTGAGCATTTTCAACCCCCAGGTGCTTCACAAATTAATCTGTAAAAAGGTAAAAAGAAGATTCTTGTGAAAAAAAGTACTTTTTCATTTTTACGGATGAAACATTGAGCCCTGTTTTTTGTTAATTCTATTTTCCCCCTTCCCAAATTTAGTGCCTTTTGCACTTCCCCCTGCTGGATTAACAGGCATGCATGCAGTCTTTTGGGCTACAACTCAAAGCTCTTAATGGACTCTGCCCTTCATGGACTTTCCACCATTTTGATAGTCTGCTGATCCCTGTGGGACGTTTGTTATATATACTGTGTATATTCATATATGTGTGTTTGAGAATTAATATAGTCTGTGCTACAATAAAGTTTTTATTACTTCACTTCTTGTGTGCTGGACTGTTTCTGAAAACAGGTGCTCTGATTCTGCCCTACAGAGACTGGTAAACAAGCCCCAGGCCTTTGACCTGACCATCTGAGGCATGGTAATACAAAACACTACATACACTCTTGTAGAACAGTGTCGGCCAAGTGCATTCCTCAAGGGCTGCAAACAGTGCATGTTTTCAGGATTTACCTTACATTGCACAAGGTGTATTGCTAAGGAAATATTGAAAAGTTGCACTGTTTTCAGACCTTGAGGACTGTAGTTGGCCACCCCTGTCATAGAGGTTTCTGTGGAGGTAGCCAGGGAGCAAAAGGAGACCTCAAGCCCTTTTTGCTACAACTTAAGCTCTCCTTGGACCCTCTTATGCCCTGTGTCTATGGTGCATTATTTGATGCTTTTTTATACAGATTTTGAGAATCTGCATCAAAATCTGCATGTCTATTCTGAGGCCAGCAGAGTCTATGACAGGTCAGAAGTGCTGTGCCCACATTGCTTTTTTTTCCCTTGGAAATGTGGTTCAGATTTATTTTTTCTACCCTAAAGTCTGCACCAAATCTGCAAGGAAAAAAAAAAAACATTGGCACAGCACATTTGAAAACTCAAAGATGTTGCTTGCTCCAAGATAAACATGCAGATTCTGATGCAGATTCTCAAAATCTGCTTCAAAAGAAGCATCAAACTATGTACCATGGGCACAGGGCCTTTCAACAATAAGGTGGGGTCATGTTCACAGAAAACATCCCTCATATGCTGTGAGAGAAGGCACACATGCACTGGTGAGTGTGTGACAAGTGATGCCATCACAAACATTACTGCAGTTCAGACTCGAGCGAGTCACACAGGGCCTATCCTGCAAGTTTGAACTTTGCTGCACCTGACATCACAGCTCCTCACAGGCACTTTCTCATGATACTGGCGAGACATAGTAAATACATCTTGTGTGATATCATGGCTCTCACAAGACAGCTAGTGTTATGAGCACTAATGCCACTGAGGTTATCTCAGGTCACACAGCGGGATTCCCTGCTATGTGATAACTTGAGACAACCTCAGTGAAGTCTGAAGTTCATGAGCGGGCCCATAAGCATGGTGACAGTGGTGCTGAAGCTTGCTAAGTAATAGTGTAAGAAGATGAAGTCTGTGCAATGGTTTAAGCAGTATTTGGCAGCTTTTGGGCCCCTTTGAAGGTGTTTTTTAGGCCCTTGACTTTTCCTTCCATTGATTTGAATGGGGTTCGGAAAATTGTCAAACTGTTTGCCAATCTATTTGGCAAACATATGCCCGTTCGGCAAACCAAACTAAATCCACACTTTAAAAGCTTCACTCATGTCTAGTGAAAGCAAGCAGATTAAAGGCATGGATTACTGGAATCATATCTTGTGGTCTGATGAGTCCAAGATAAATTTATGTGGTTAAGATGGTGTCAAACTTGTTTGGAGGCAACCAGCTGAGTACAAAAACCAGTGTGTCTTGCCTACAATCAAGCATGGTCCTGAGAGTGTCATGGCTTGAGTGTGCATGAGTGCTGCTGTGTGTGGGGAGCTACAGCTCATTGAGTGATCCTTGAATGCCAACATGTACTGAGACATACAGAAGCAGAGCATGATCTCTTCCCTTCGGCACCTGGGCCGCATGGCGGTATTCCAATATGTTAACAACCCCACACATATTTCCAAGATGTCCACTACCTTTTTAAAGAAACTAAGGGCAAAGGTGTTGGCCTGGCCAAGCATGTCTCCAGTCCTAAACGCTATTGAGCCTCTGTGGGGCATTATTAAACAGCAGGTGGAGGAGTACAAGATCAACCACCAGCTCTGATGTCATCATTGAGGAGTTGAAGTGGATTCCATGAGCAACCTGTGAAGTTCTAGTGAACTCCATACGCAAGAGAATTAAAGCATTGCTTTTAAATAACAGTGGTCACACAAAGTATTGACACTTTGAAAATAATTTGGCAATTTTCACTTAAGATGTACACTTTGTGTTTTTCAGCGGTATTGACAATAATGGCTGTGTATTGAGTCATTTATAGTCCACACCAAATATAGAGTGTTATGCAAGCTAGGCACTTACTACTTTACATTGTTTCAAAATATATTTCTAGTATCTTCAGTATTGTCCCAAAAAAAAGATATAATAAAAAATTTCCAAACGTGATGGATGTTGAAAACATCACATCATGAATTAGAAGATCCGGAGCCACTTGTCCATAAGAAAGAAATCTGCTATATTCAAAGATTAAAACCATATACAACGCCGGAGGCGTTTCAGACTACGTCCTTACTCATCAGCAACTGTATTGACAGTTATATACAGTTATATACAGTTGCCGATGAGTAAGGACGTAGTCCGAAACGCGTCCGGCGTTGTATATGCTTTTAATCTTTGAATATAGCAGATTTCTTTCTTATGGACAAGTGGCTCCGGATCTTCTAATTCATGATGTGATGGATGTACTCCCTTTTGTGATGTACTGTAGCGTACGATGCAGTTTCTAATGACAGTGTTAGTTTGGCCTTAGTCTGATTTCATGCAATATTAACAACAGAGAAATGACAGTATTTCATTTTTATCACTTCAGCCAGATGAAGCCACGCTCAATGAAAGACTAAACCTTACTCAAGAAAGCAGTGAGTAATATAAGAACTGTTTAACCATTTAGATATAATCTTTTTTTTGTACTGACTGTAATGACTCTTCTACTTTGCTTTACAGTAAGTCAGTCGGAGGCAAAGCATGTGCCATATGGAAGGCCCATTAATGAAATTGTTAATAGCTCGTATTGCCTCCTTCACCATGAAGGCTATGTGAGTGGATATAGCTACGATTTATTGATGCCTCTCTGGAGTGCCTATACCTTGGAGGCACAGGTGAGTGCTAAATAAAGCATACAGAGCAGAGTGGATCACAAGTATATATATTTGACCATCTGACTGGAGCCTTAGGGTGCCTTCACATTAGCGTTTGGGGCCGCAGCGTATGCTGCGTTCCCATACGCATTCAAACGCATGCGCACTGCGTTCCTATGTTTAACATAGGAACGCATGCGCACTGCGTTCCTATGTTTAACATAGGAACGCATGGTGCCTGCGTTTGCTGCGTTCGGGTGCGGATGCGGACGATATCTGCTCCTTCCGGTGTCCAGCATCCGCACCCGGGACGCAGCATGTTGCATTTTTTGTGCGTTTGGGGATCTTGGAAGATCAGCAAGCGTCCCCAAGCGTACAAACAATGCATTGCCGTCAATGGGTCCGCAGTGTTCAGCGCTTGACAGCGCTGGAGAACGCTGCGGACCCATTGAAAAATCTCCCGGTGGCCGCCGGTGATGTCACAGGAGCTCACCGACGGCCACCAGGAGATCAGCTCTGCCTCTGCTGATCTCTTCCTCCCCGCCGCCTGTAATTTGCTAGCGATGTCGGCGGGGAGAAACAGCTGATTTGTCAGCTGTTTGAATCTTCCCGCGCCGACATCTCCTCTCGGTGTCGGCGCGGGAAGATTCAAACAGCTGTCAGATCAGCTGTACTCCCCGCCGACAGTCCCGGAGCTTACCGGCGGCCGGGGGGCGGAGATCTCCGGCGCTGATCTCCGCCCCCGGCCCGCCCCCGGACAGCGCCGATTGGCTGCCGGGCTCCCTAGTGATGTGTCCGCAGGCGGACATTATCCGCTGCGGACACATCAAAGTGTCCCTGCTTTTGACAGCGTTTGTGTCTGCATGCCATCAGCATGCAGACACAAACGCTAATGTGAAGGCAGCCTTAGTTATTTAGATTAGTCTTTTAAAGCATGAGTTTAATATTGATGTTCTTTCTGGGGACCACAGCAATTGATGTAATAATACACATTACAAAAATATGTTAGGTTATACACTGGAGAAAACGACCTATTTAAATGTAAATGTGCTGCTTGAAAGCCTGCGGAGGATCTTCCGTGCAATAATCCCCCTGAATGTAGTAATTAATAAAGGAAGTGTGTAGGCCCAGCTCAACTTTTTTTTATATCAATGGCTTATGTATACTATTTCTTATGGTAAAAAAACAGCTACAATAGCCGTGTATGTTTTTAACCACATATTGGGTATTTATTTAAAATTCAATCTTTCAATAAAATCTTTATAAAAAAAATGTTTAAAAATGTTTTAAAATTCCTCAAATTCTGATTTTTGTAGTATATATGTACAATTATTGATATACCGTTTATATACAGTTTATGTATTCCTTGTTATTCTTCTGGGTCGGGTTCAGTTTCACAAATTGAGGTGATACTTCATGGGATCCGCATGAGGTGTCCTAAAAATTTAATGTAGATTTGTGTAAATATCTTTCTGCTCTGTGCTTTTCTATTTAGGTGATTTACCTTACCTCTATATATTGCTTAGTATATTATCTTCTCATTTGATTTGTATTGTTTGGTGTGCAATTTCTTTTTCTCTGGGATATTTTCATCATCCGTTAGGCTGGGTTCACATTAGCGTTTGCGAGTGCAGTGCACCGAACGCAGCCAAACGCTTGCTTGTTTAACATGGGAACGCATGTGCCTGCATTTGGCTGCGTTCGGTTGCATTTGTGTTCGGATGCGCATAATTTGTGCGCCCTCCAAGCGCACTCTGAACGCAGCATGTTGCATTTTTTGTGCGTTCGCGGGCGCTTTTTTTATCTGCAAGCACCCGCAAGCGCATAAACCATGCATTGAAGTCAATGGATCCGCAGCGTCCTCCGCATGACAGCGCAGGAGAATGCTGCGGATCTCATTGAAATCTCTCCCGGTGGCCGGCGCTGATTAGCGCCGGCCACCAGGTGATCAGGTAGAGCCGCCGCTGCTCTACCGCCAGTGTCGGCAGGAGAAACAGCTGATCTGACAGCTGTTTAAATCTCCCGCGCCGACACCGAATAGGTGATGTCGGCGCGGGAGATTTGAAACAGCGATCAGCTGAATCATATCTCCTGCACCGATATCACCTAATTGGTGTCGGCGCGGAGATTTAAACAGCTGTGAGATCAGCTGTTTCTCCAGCTGACACCGGCGGAGATCAGCTGTGGCCGGGAGGATGAGATCTCCACTGCTGATCTCCTCCTCCCAGCCACCCCTGAGACAGCTGATTGGCGATTCTCCGCTGCGTTCACATCAGTATGGGCTGCGTTTGCAATGCGTTTGCGTCTGCATGCCCTGCGCGAACAACTGTTTATCATAGTTACCAGCTTCCTCCCTGCTTACAGGCAGCGCTAAGCAGGGAGGAAGCTAGTAACTATGATAAACACCGGGTATCAAGGCAGCGCGCGCTGCCTGGATACCGGGTGTTTATCATAGTTACCATCTTCTCCCTGCTTAGCGCTGCCTGTAAGCAGGGAGGACGCTGGTAACTATGATAAACAGCGGGTATCTAGGCAGTGTGCACTGCCTAGATACCCGGTGTTTACCATGGTTACCAGCCCTGTGAGGTCAATGATCGCTGGTCTGCCGCTGTCACACGCAGCGATGCGTGCTGACCAGTTGGAGACCAACGACCAAAAAATGGTCCTGAGCCCTTTGCAGTGATCAGCGACCTCACAGCAGGGGCCTGATCGCTGCTAGGTGTCACACATAGCGACATCGCTGGGAGATCATTGTAACATCACAGTTACAACGATCTCGCTAATGATCTCGTTATGTGTGACTGGGGCTTAATTGTACACATTGCACAGAGCACAGCATGCAGGCAATGCTAGCCCAGCCCCCTAAACAAGTATCACTAATGATGCTTCATTAGAGATTCACAGTGCCACAGTCTTTGTCCCCTTCCTGAAAAGAAGAGTCATCAGTGAGGAAGTAGGGAAAAATTAGAATAGCAATTATATAATGTAGATGGGGAACAGTAATTCATTTTTAGACAAGTATAATAGAAAATAGATTACCGTAGATTACAGCAGTAAAATAGATTGGGATTTAGATTGGAATCACTTTGGCCTTTGAACCTTCCCTTTAAATCTGTATTGCTCATTTTTAAAAGCTTGGCATAAACATCTTTAAAACTGTAAAAAGCTTGAAATTGCGTCCTACCTTGTTACATCATTCTGCAGCCTGAGTGTGGCACTTGTTTGTCGGATGTGACGTTCACTGGTAGGACTGAGTGACTAAGTTCATAGTATAGAACGCTCTTTCATTGACTTTCCACTGATTCATTACTTTTAGTAAGAAACTAAATTTACTTTCATCCTGTCATGATTACTAAGAATGGAAAAATTCAGAAATATGACAAGGAGACCATGATTGCTTGATGAATTAGGTATATGGAGTAAATGACACAAGGTTTTCTGATTGTCTTGTACCAGGGAGAAGGCTCATCTCTGCCTCCTACATTATCAGACTGTCTGCGGCCTGACGGTAGAGTCCCAGAGGCAAACAGCCAAAAATGCTCAGACTACATGCCAGATATGAGCATAACCCACAGCTTCCTCCATCCTCCCAGTAAGTACATTTCTTTAAATAGGGATTTGCAAAAGCTTTAATCATCTGGATGTGGCTGAGCTTAAGCCTAAACGTATTACAAAACAACAGTGTTGCCAGTTGTGGGCGCTGATGTGGACTGGCAAGAGGTTCACTCGGCGTGGTTCTTGTTAAAATGACACCATCTTGCTATATATAAACAACATCAACATCACAGTTGGCTTAACATGAAGGGGCATGTACAAATGAGTCCAGATTTCATTGATTTACCGTAGTTTACGGCTTTGAAGGTACTTTCCATTTTTTAAGTTTTCTAATACAGAAATCCCTTTTAACTTTCTTGTTATGCAATGATTTTAACATCTTAAACATTTTAACAAAATGTGATGTGATCTGACAGCAGATCAAAGTATATAATAAAAGTATCATTTTGATAAAAAGGAAAGATCCTAGACAATATGACAGCGAAATAGGGATGATCATTATTATCATTATTATCATCATTTTGATTATGTAGGTCTTCCTGTAATTGTTCAATAGTCAGTCGTCAGTTTAATTATGATTAAGTGGTATTTATATCTGTATTATGAGATGAGCTCACATTTCTGCTTGTGTTCACATGGCTGTAATACGGTTATAATCATAAAGTCCACAAATTTCATGGTAGAAAAGTATGGCTAATTCTTTAAGAGCACATCATGTGCACAGCAATCAGATTCAAAGAACAGGAGAAAACAAGTTTTTGTGCAGAAGTGGAAAAAACTTTATTAACTCACATCAAGGTGAAAAATATAAATGATAAATATTACATTAAAAAATGGTGACTACACCCACAAGGACAAAACAGAACCAAAGGTCAATAAACTGACTAACTACCAGTAAGAAAGGCCGGCTTCACACCACGTTTAGATCTGATCCGGGGCTGTCCACTATGGACCAGACAGCCCCGGACCGGATCGGCAAACAGAACCAGAGGGCTAATATGCCCTCCGGTCCGGTGTGCAGTTCGATGCAGCTGCAGCTGCTGATGAATCAGGACTGCAGCTTGCAGGGAGCTCTCCGCGGTCCTGAAACAACAGCGGCGTGCAGCCTCAGGTGTCCGGTTCCTGAATCATCTCGGACCGGGGCAATCTGGCCCCATAGGCTCCCATGTTAGGGAGCACCGGATTGCCCCAGATCTGGGCGGATCTGGGAGAATCCGGGAGGATCCGGTTTGGGGAGATTTTTCTCCCTGGACACAAAAATCGTGCATGCAGCATTTTTGTGTCCGGGTGAAAAATCTGAGTCCTCCCGGATTCACCCGGACACATGGAAACCAGATGGCAGATAGCTGCCATCTGGCTCCATCTGACCCCATAGGCAAACTATTGGGTTGAAATGTGATCCGGGCCTATCTGGTTCTCATCGGATCGGCCCGGATCACAACAAACGTGGTGTGAAACCAGCCAAAGAGAGATAATGCCTATGAGGGTATATCAGAAAAAAGGGGGAAGGAAAAGAAAGGTAGTCTAAAATACCTTAGGAGGATAAATAAAAAAACCTTTACGTAATCCTCCCTAAGTCCCCCTGATGCAGCAGTGTGATATGAGGGAAAAATTTACTGGGAATCACTACATGTCACTGAGATCAGTGCAACCCAAATTGTCTCCACATAGCTGTAATTGTAATATATACCCCACAGGTTATACACAAATCATTAGCAGCAGTAAAGGACTATGCCCAAAGTACAAAGTGTAGTGGTAAACCAGAGGAGAATGATAGAATAAACAATTTACAGGCTAAGACTCCACATATAATCAGGACAGACACATACCACCATCGTACGTTTCACACATCGTGAATGTTAGCAAGCGTCATCAGGGAGGAGCTTAAACCCACTCATACCGGACATCTTTTTTGGACCCTCTGCTCAATCAGGTGATCCCCGCAGTGGTCAGTAATACCCCCATATTTGCGGCACATAGAAGCTCGTCACATTCCCGGAAGTGTTCCAGCAGTCCCAGTGATGTAACTTTTCATGCGAGGTAGCCCAGCGTCTGTTGCCATGGTGCCCGTGCATGCGTATCACTGTTAGAACGTTGAACCACATATCCAGGATGCGGGCAGTCGGAGCGCAATGTGCACTACAAGGAGCTCCTGGAGGCTGATACCACACATATTTATATAGAGATCTGTAAAGGCAAGGCCCACAGGAACAAAATGCAAGTTGAATAAACATTATCATATTAGAAAGTGTGAGGTAAAATCCATTCATGTTATGTCCGTTTGACAATAAGCTAAGGGTTGTGTTGTCACCACCAAGTCTGTACTGGTCAAGTGTTGTGGCCATGGGAATGCTAAAATTAGGGCAAGCTTTTGAGTCTTCTCGAAAAGGTGCTTATATTCTGAGGGGCAGATTCATCATTTGGAGGGGAGAGGGGGGAATTTTCTTTTGTCTTGTGGTCTTTGTTGGTGTTGTTTTTTTTTTTTTTTTGGAACGGTCTTCAGACTAGCTTATATGTGGACTTATGTATTTTGCATAAAATTAAAAATGCTTTTTTTTTTGTCATACACCATTTTTGCATCCTTTTTACAGCATAACACAATTGTTAAGTTGCACTTAAAGGGTTATTCTCATCTCCCAGATCATATCCCAATATGTAATAGGTGTAGTAATAATAATAATAATATTAGGAAATACCGTCAATTAGAAATGTAGTATAGTTCTCCTGGTATAGCCATGCCTCCTACCTCTTGTTCAGGCCTTCACAGCTCAGATATCCATGGTTATGACCACTCATATAGTGAATACTAGTTAGGCTGGGGTTACACATAGAAGTCCGTTTTTGGAAGTGATTTTCATCACCAATCTGTTTTTTTTTGGGTGCTTTTTGAGCCTCCTGCACCCCTGAACGTTTTTGGACTTAGTAATTTTTTTTCATTAGAAACGCATATGCGTTAACGCATGTGTTAACGCAGGTGCCTATATGTGCTATGCGTTAACGCATGCGTTTCCCATAGGGCCCCATGTTAAAAAAACGCATGCGTTTTTTAACTGATGCCAAAAACATTGCTAGCAATGTTTTTGGCTCAAAAACGGACAGAGCAATGTTTTGAGGTCCAGAAAAAAATGGATAGGGTGTTTATTACATCCAATCCGTTTTTCTGTCAGTTTTTGGACTTAGAAAAAAAAAAAAGACAAAAATAAAGCCAAAAACGGACTGAGGGCTTATGTGTGACCCCAGCCTTAGTTAGATAGTTGCTTGTGGTCATAACCATGGATACCTAAGCTGCAAAGGCCTGCACAAAAGGTAACAGACATGGCTATACTGCATTACTAATTGGAGGTATTTTCTAATATTATTATTACACCCAGGGCCGCACCGTCCATTGGACAGTGTGAGCCCTGAGTCCAGAGTGGCGGCAGCCAGGGGGAGCGGCATGAGAGAAGGGGGCGGCGCCACCAACATCAGCGGCGGGCTCAGGAGAGACGGACGCTGTCCCCGGTAACAGCAGTAAGAGGGCGCGCGCGCTGTGGCACTGTAGGCTGCAGGGGCGGCGCGGCCGAGGTCCGCTACCACATCATCCCCCCCGGACGCTGCAGGGGCGGCGGGGCTGAGATCCGCCAGCACCCCCCCCCCGGACGCTGCAGGGGCGGCGGGGCTGAGATCCGCCAGCACCCTTCCACCCGGCCTCCGATCGGCTCAGGCGGCAGGGTGGCTAGATGCACCCCTGATTACACCTACTAGGCTACTACATATTGGGATGTGATCTTGGAGATAGGAATATCCTTTGTAAGTCGCCAAGTGCACAAACATAAAATTTAGACAGATTTTGTCCACCAGTGAAATGGCTGGAGTGTAGTAAATATTTAAACAGTCACAAATGATAATTCAGTCTAAACACTGAATCAGGAAAACCATAGCTATAATTCTGAACAATAAAAAAACAAAAACAGAGAAAACAAAAGGATAGTAACTTAAAAAGGGTGCAAGTTTAATAATGAATAAGGCACAATTATAAATGTCACTATTAAAGCCTGTTTCTGACATCTTTACTCGAGAAAAAGGCATAAAATCAATGATGAACCATGGACCTTTGGCACTTATTCATCAAGACTGTTGTGGTTCATGCTGGTCTTGATGAGGAGGCATGTTGGAATCAAATGCTCCTGACTTATTAAGAGATATGCCTCTTAGAGAATCAGGAGCATCTGACATGGTGTGCACCTCAATATACACCACTATATTAAGATTCTCAGTACCGCGGATCATGATGATGTCACTACTGCTCGCTGCTGTACTAAGATGTGCATAGCGCGGGAGGCAACTGGGCAGAGCAGACCAGAGCAGCGGTGATTTAGACAAATGCATCATTTTTTTTATATCTTACTCCAGTTTCTCCCTAGAGCAGGAGTCTCAAACTCGGCTGAGTTGATGGGCTGCACATATAAAAAAAATTTATATCGGGGGGCCACATTCCTTGTAGGACTAAGTGATATTTTAGCAGTGGTAGAATTTTTTGCTCAATGTAGTAAAGTACAAATCCTGATCATCTTCTTGTAGGAATGTCCCCACCCTTTATGTAGGAATATCCCCATCTTGTAGGAATGTCCCCATTCTGGTCCTCTTCTTGTAGGAATGTCCCCATCCTGGTCCTCTTCTTGTAGTAATGTCCCCATCCTGCTTTCCTTCTTGTAGTAATGTTCCCATCCTGATACTCTTCTTGTAGTAATGTTCCCATACTGGTCCCCATCGTATATTAATGACCCCAATCCTGGATCTCATCTTGTAGTAATGTCCCCATCCTGGTCCTATTCTTGTAGTAATGTCCCCATCCTGGTCCTCTTCTTGTAATAATGTCCCCATACTAGTCCCCTTCTTGAAGTAATGTTCCTCCCTGGTCCCTACATGTAGTAATGCACCATCCTGGTCCCCATCCTATATTAATGTCTCACATCCTGGTCCTCATCATGTAGTAATGTTCCTACATGGTCCTCATCATGTAGTAATGCCCCCTTCCTGCTCCCTTTCTTGTAGTTTTGTCCCCATACTGGTCCCATCATATATTAACGTCCCCCTTCCTGGTCATCATCTTGTAGTAATGTCCCCATCTATTTGTAATGTTCCCTCCCTTGTCGTTTTGTAGTAATGTTCCCCATCCTGACGCCATTTTGTAGTGATGTCCCCATATCCTGATCCGCTTTTGTGGTGATGTTCCCACAAACTGGTGTCTGTTCTTTTTGTTATCTTTCACTCACAAAAACACTCACACAAACACACACACACACACATACAGTATATACACACTCATATATATACACACACAGTCACATACACACTCAGACATTCACATACACACACTCGCTCATATACACACACTTGCATAAATACATACACACATACACACTCATATAAACACATACTCACACACACACATACACAAACTCACACACATACATATACACACTCACAAATACACATATACACACACATATTCAGACATTCACACACATACATTCACACACCCACACACTCAGATATATTCACACACATACACACTCACACATACGCTTACACATATACACACATTTACACACACTCAGACATTCACACACTTACACATACTCACACACACTCACTTATACACTTACATGTATACATACACTCACACATACACACTCAGACATAGTCACACACACATACTCACACTCACATATATACACACTCACACATACACACATATACACACACTCAGACATATTCCCACACACACACATACTCACACATACACTCTCACTCACGTACATATACATATACACACTCACAAATACACTCACACATATTCACACATACACACACACACACAAATACACTCACACATACACACAGACTCAGACATATTCACACACACACATACACACATATACACACACACTCGGGACATATTCACACACTCTCTCTCTAACTCTCAATTACACACACCTTATCGATGCCGCTGTCCATTGTACAGGGGGCCACGGCGGTACCCGCTTTATTGTGACTTCCGGGTACCACTCACACATCCTCCTTCACTCTTGCACAGCAATGTATGCCGGCGGACCAACCAGAAGTCTGCAGCTGACGTCAGCGTGTGACATTAACAGGAGGCTTCTGATTGGTCTGCCGGTCCCTGGCTTGCATTGCTGTAAAAGAGTGAAGGAGATGGTGTGAGCGGTAGCCGGAGGTCACAATAAAGCAGGTACCATGGCAGCCCCCTGTACAATGGACCACGGCATGCTTATGTTTTTATTGTGCCACGGGCCACAGTGTGAAGCCTCGCGGGCCACATGCAGCCCGGGGTCCATGTGTTTGAGACCCCTGCCCTAGAGAGAGGTTGATAGAGGAGTTTTCAATTTGGCGTATTTTTGTGACTTTTTAAAGCATTTGCGTCTTTTGGTGCAGAGAAGTGACAAAAAAACTATTAAAGGTAAAAATAAGGCACATGAATGCTATAAAAAAGATGTGACTGCAATAAATTGCAAATGATTATCTGGCACATTTTAAGATTATCTCGTCTACATTTATATTATCCAATAACAAGTATGCCCCATTGTGTAGACAGTATACTCAGTTTAAAAATATTCCAGATGTATACACAATTAATCTTTTTCTTTAATTTCTACAATTAAAAATAAAAAATACTTTTTGGTGGGCATGTTTAGTATTCTTATCTATTTTTTTCATCACTTTTGTGCACTCTGAAGACTAAAGGCCGGTTTACACATAACGATGTCCCAACGACCTGACCAACGATTGGGGTTGCTGGGACATCGTTATCTGATCGCTGGTGAGCTGTCACACAGGCAGACTCACCAGCGATCAGCCACCCATGTAACGATCTCGACATCGTGGAAAAGAATATAAAGTATTCTTTTCCACGATGTCGAGGTCCCGCTACACTGTGGTAACTGGGAGAATGCTGGCAACCATGGTAAACATCGGGTTACTAAGCGCAGCGCTCTGCTTAGTAACTTGCTGTGTACCCTGGTTACCAAGCACAGCGTGCTGGTAACCAGGGTACACAGCGGGTTACTAAGCAGAGCGATGTGCTTAGTTACCTGATGTTTACCCTGGTTACCAGTGCTGGGAGCTCGTTGATCCTTGGTCTCCCACTGTCACACACGCCGATGGTGGCCGTCCAGCGAGAGACCAACGATTGAAAAATGGCCCTGGCCATTATACCAACAATCAGCAATCAGCGAGCTTATCGCTGATCGTTGCAGGATGTAACACGTAGCGACATCGCTACAAGGTCGCTACAATGTCACAAGTTGCAGCGACATCGTTAACGATGTCGGTACGTGTGAACCGGCCTTTACAGTATGCTGATGGGTGTATTTTACTGATAGAATGGATTCCCTGTGAAGTTATTTGTTCTTTCAGATTCAAGTTGGCATTGTAACAAAGTAATCTTTTATTTTCTTGCAGATTTTAATAGCAGCTTTGTAGAACAGTATGATTCTCTAATTACAAGTAATCTTGTGCCGATGTACAAGGAGTTTTTAAGTGAGTATAATTCTTATATTGCATGTTGTGGTGAACTAACAATATATGAGCACTCTATGGAAATTGAGGAAAATTCTAAACATACTTAGCATCAGTTACTTTTTCAATAGCACGTCTTTCTATAGATATATACATAAGATGTTGTAAGCAAAACCTATAGTTGTCAGCAGTACATGTTATCAGCCTAATGTGTATGGGTGCATACTAATAAAAACATCATTTTGGAAAATCTATGTGACTAAAAATATTTTAAAGAGAACCTGTCACCTCCAAAAATGCTATTTACCTGCATATACAGTGCTGTTCAAATTAATTGGGACAAAGCATTTTTTAAGTAAAATCGTAAGTTTGGGTTACCAGTCAATGATTCCAACAAATTTTAACTGCTTTGAACATGTGTGAGTGTACAACCTTGAGTAACAAAATGTGGTTTGACTGGTTTTAGTCAGAAAATAACAGCTAGCTGCCCCTCAGCTTCAGTTGAGAGCTTGTTTCTGTGAGGAGTGGTTTAGTGTACTTTTTCTCTCAGTGTGATTCGTGCCTGTAAAAATGGATGTTACTCCACGGAAGAGGTCTATAATTATTACTCTTAATGAACATACAAGTCTGACTGTAAGAGAAATCGCTTCCACCGCTAGTATTGGAAAATCTACTGTTTCAAGAATAATTCACACACACAATGAAACTGGATCGTTTTACCCAAAACGAAAAGCGAAATGTGGAAGAAAAAGGAAAACTACACCAAGAACTGATAAAAAAACTTATCAGAAATAGTAAAACTAATGCAAGAAAAAAAAGTAAAGACTTGCTTTGTCCCAATTAATTTGCACAGCACTGTATATTTGTACTCTGCAGTTAAAAAGCATTTCAATTCTGCCCAGCCAGCTTACTGAAAGTGCAGCTACCAAATGAAAATGAAGCATTGGCTATAAGGCGAAAATGAAATTATAATCTCCCTGCAACTGGCGCATGTCTGCTGATTAACATAGCAGATGTCCTCATTCCCCCAGCACCATTGGTGGTTCAGCGCATGCGACAGGATGCAATCAGCCCCCTCAATGTCCCAGACAGCACTGTGATGACAGTGTCCCGCCAGCCCACTCACTTCCGGTCACGTCATTGGCAGCTATGCGTTCCACATACCGGATGTGACTGGGTTTGCGGTCCAGACCGCCTTGCGTTCCATACACCGGATGGACATGAGGAGCTGCTCTGAACAAGTGTGGTACGTTTTAATAATACAGACATAGGGTTACCCTAATAGAAGTGATTTGACCAACATATGCATCCACTCTGTGAGATTGTGGGGGCGTATTTTTTGACTAATTTCTTGCTTGTGAGAGGGTAGAGACTGAGGGGCATGGGAAAACCGTGGGGTTAAAATACCCCTTACTTGGAGTCTATCTCAGTATGCCGATCCATATTTTTTAGGACTAAAGCCAGCTGCATGCACAAGTAGCCAGGACTATATTAGGATGTTTCACGAGGAATGGCGGTAAGGGAATTAGCGGTAAGGGAATTAGTGGGAAAATAGCAGTAAATAGCGAACATAGCTGTAAGGGAATTAGGACGCAGGGTGGTAATATGGGCTAAAGGTGACAAGGAGAGCTTGTCTGCCCCTTAGACTGTGGTTTCTAGATTACCTTGCTCTCAGAGATACCTCTGGTGTGGAGGTCTGGGTCGCCACCCTTACCTTTTGGTCCTAATCAGCCCTACACTTAAAGCACTCATCTTTACCCATGGACTGGGAATCACCGCAACTTCTACAGAGTGAGGAAACAGCAGGAAGTACGAACATGAACAGCATGCACCTCTTCACTACTCAAGGTTCTTGTACAGAATAAACTCTATCAGCGTCACCTAGTGGAAGGAAGTGGAACTACTTAAAGGCTGAGGGAATATAGAACTGAATGATCTGACATCCCCCACCTGCAGGGATACCCAAACATAGATAACAGCAGCTTCTGGCATTCACTCCAGATGTTCCAAAGAGAATTTACTCTCAATTAAATTACAACATTACACATAGACTGTAAAGCAGTCAATAAGCATCAGGGTGCTGCTTTTCCCCTGATGAGCCCTATGGGTGAAACGTTGGGAGGCACCTGGATTCCATTAAGGGTCAGCCATAGCTAGGGCAAGCTTTGAACTGCCCTTGTCAGGGTGGGAGTCTAATAGCTCAAGGGTTAGAAAGTTCTTCCCATGCCTGGGTAAGCATGCCCCCTTTGAAGACTTCTATGCCTGCTTGTACCGGTTCTTTTTTGTGGATGTGTGGAAGGATGTTTTCGGTCTGCGGACTCCCAGGAATTGGGTAAGAGCGTTCCTGCTATATACATATCCATAATTAAGTCAATGTCCTCATATAGAGAACTATTCACTTGTATCTAGGAATTGAATATACCGTAATCCTTTTATAGTCAACTAGCAGGTCTATTTGACATTTGTGAGATTGTTTCCCATCATATTAGTTTTCTATACTTTGGGGATTATATCCTTTTAGACCATTTGAGGTATATTGTTTAATCTTTGTGTCCACCTCTTCCGTTGAACTATAGCTCTCTAATTGTACACTACTGCTTTGTGTGTATGTTTACCAAGCGGTTTTATGTTTTTTATGGGACAATTTCCCCTTTTAAGGGGTTATGTTTTAATATTTACTATACAAATATGCTATTTAGGTTTGTGTTTACGAACCGAGGTTCTAAGGTCTCAAAGACATCTCGTGTTGATGTCCTTTGCTAATTTGAACATATAGAACTACCGTTAATTTTTACACTGGCCACAATGATTACGCCTTCTAAACTCCAAGGTGTGTGCGTGAAGTATACTTTTAAAGGTCTCATTTTAGGTTAAGCACTAAGCCACATCACTCCTAATCAACCTTCAAGAAAGGATGTCTGTGGTACAAATCAAATAGTTAAACAAGATCTCTCACCAAGTCAAAATTGTTCAACGTTTGCTCCTATTTTATTCTCAATGTTTCTTTCAGTACTATGTCAGCAATTTTTTTGCTATATACTCTCACAGCACCATTAGGTAGATATAGAGACACTGATTCCAAAAATGTGTCATTTAATTTACTGGGCGCAGTAGTTGTGACTCACTCAAAGTTTTTTCTGCTGCAAAGTGAGCAGATCTTGGAATGTTGAGCCCTGTATAGCCCTGCTCACACCACTGAGTGTACAATGTATATTGACAGAGAACTGCTAATCAGTGGGGGATGTGTTTGGGCCAGCAAGCATGCTCCAGCTAGTCAGATAGTGATAATCTCCTGCTGATTAAATACTGAAATTATTGAAACAAAAACACACAGCCTATTGAGTGAAATATTGGTGGAATCAGGTCTCAAGTCCCTACACCTTACCCTACATAGCCTTTGTCTCCAACTCTGGTAACATTTGTAAGGGTGATAAAATAATATGAACCTGTGATAATGTGTCTTCACTTTTGTAATTTTTGTTCATTGATTGCTGATTCTTTTATCATTTTCATTCTGTTTAGAAATCTGGAATTACTTAAACAACATACTCCTACCAAAGTACGCTTTAGAAAGAAATGGAATAAATGTGGTTACTGGACCTGTGTTTGACTACAATTTTGATGGACATTTTGATGCATTAGATCAAATCAAAAGGTATATTAAATGTATAGTATATATGACATACATAACGTGACAAAGTTGGGGAAAGTTAGGTCATGACACCACCATCTTCAGGGTTAGTTGTTTGACCCAAGAAGAACTTTCAACCCAATGACTTAGGCTCAAAACTATTTGCAACCAACTTTATTATCTTCATGCATTGAGAAAGACATGTACATTACAACAAAAAAACATAATCCTCCATCTGACCACTAACAAAATACATTATAATATTCTAGTTATTCAGATTCTGAGCCTAAACCATAGTCCATTCCTTATGGTGGCAACGATAATGACTCCCACACAGACTGTCAGTCCCTGGTCTTCAGGCTGGGAGCCATTTTTTATGCAAAGCCCTCCTGGAGACTGTGTCACCAGTGTTTTTCTGCTTCATCTGACAACAGCATGATGTATGGGCCGAGAACCTAACTCCAGTGAGGTGTTCCTTACTGATTAGGTTTTTATAGCGTTGATAAATCAGTGTTTTAGCAGTAGTAGTTTTCACTAAAGGACTAATAAAGCAGCTACAGTGTGGTCATCCATATTCATGATCTCTATATAACTTTGCCCAACCACTTATTGTCATCTTTCTGCCTATTCACAGTGTACACAGAAAGCTGTCAATCAATGTTAGGGTGGGGTTACACAGAGCTTGACATTGAGAATACTGCTATCTCTGCTGCAAATATAACAGTGATTTTTATCAAAATTGTAACAACAAGACCATTAAGTGAAACATCACTGCAATTAGGGTATCTGCCCCAATGTTATACTGCTCTCAGATAAGGCATCTAAACCTGAATATAGACCCCCTTTAAAGGGGTTGCCTTCCCAGCTGTCTCCTACTTAAGGTGCTGTCACACAGCACGATCTGGCCAGCGATGTCGGAAGCGATGCGCGGGTGCCCGCTCGCTTCCGACATCGCTGGCCAGCTATCACACAGCATCGCTGCGGCCGGCGACACCGCAGCGATGCGGGCGGTGACATCGCTCGCTGGGCTGGGCTCAGCCCTGCGAGCGATCCGCAGCAACGCTGCGGTATAGGCTGGATCGCCGCCGACATCGCTCTGGCGATGTCACACGGCGCGGTCCAGCCTTATCGCAGGTCGCCGGTTGACAGGTTTACGTTTCTTCCCGTAAACCTGTCAACCTGCGACCAGCGATAAAACGCGGTCGCGCCGCTCATTTACACAGCGCGTCGTCGCTAGCGACATCGCTGATACGTCACTTTTTCGGCGATGTCGCTAGCGACGTCGCCAGGTGTGACACCACCTTTAGGCTAAATTTGCAACCCCATTTCTTAAAAAGTAGTAAATATCAGTAAACTTTGGCTGTCCATTGTATTTAAGTAAACAATTGGCTGCCACAGATTGGTGATAGGTTATTCAGCGGGTCTGAGGCACAGTAGATAAGTAGATATGCAGTCTGGATAAACACAAGGACTAGATGCAATGACACTCTAGATAACAGCTCATAATGCTTACTGCTGATGATAGACTATCAAGTCTGAGGTACAGTAGATATGCAGTCTACATAAAAAAAAGGACCAAATATGATCACACAGTGGACTGGATTTGCCATATAGCATATGGGGTAGTAAGAACCTGGACAATGGGATATGCTTGACAGCAAACAAACAAGAGGAAGGTCACACTGGAGGCTACTGAGTCAGGAGTGTAGATAAACATAAGAGAGCAGATGAAGGAAAAATGGTGGTCTGAACCAGATTATAAATACAGGTTATATAAGTCACATCAGTTTGCAGAGACGATTGCAGCATAATGTGAGCAATCTCCAGAAAATAGTTTGTAACGCCTAGAGAAGCCAATAAGTTAAACAACAGCTCCAAGGACCAGAAAACGTATTTATAGAAAGCTTACAAATCTCAAAAGATGATTAAAACATAATGTGAACAGTCTTTAGATAACTGCAGATGATAGGTTAATCAGCAGTTCTGAGGCACAGTAGATTCAGGCTGTACACAACAAGAATTTGCAGAGGTGATTTCAGCTAAAGCAAGTGGATGGTGGCAAACTCCAAAACAAATGGCAACTAAACACAACACTTAAGGTCCCGTCACACCTGTCAATCTGGCCTGCGATGTCGGAAACAATGCGCGGGTGCGCGCTCGCTTCCGACACCGCAGGCCAGCTGTCACACGGCAGGATGTTTCTGGTGACGTGGCGACGATGTGGGCGGAGCCATGGCTCACTGGGCTGGAATCAACCCAGCGAGCGATTTGCAGCAAGCTGCGGTATAGGCTGGATCGTCGCCAACATCGCTATTTGGGTGTCAGATGGTGCGATCCAGCCTAATCGCTGGTTGCAGATTGACAGGTTTACATTCACCCTCATAAACCTGTCAACCTGCGACCAGCGATATATCGCAGTTTCATCGCACTGTCACACAGCACGACGCACTTACGATATCGCTAGCGACGTCACATTTCGGCAATGGCGCTAGCGATATTGACACGTGTGACGCCGGCTTTACTGAATACTCAAAAACACGTATTTATAAGGTGGTCTTACAAGGACTTGGGTGATGATATCACTACAGAATACTGGTAAGGTAAAAAATGTTAGCCAGTAGATAAAAAAATAATAGAATCTGAGAATCCTCAGTGGTTGATACCTTTTAATGGCTAACTGAAAAGATGGTAAGCAAAGCAAGCTTTCGGGACACTATGGCCCCTTCATCAGGTTGAATTGGCTTCCGGTACAGAGATGTCTCTATTTCATTGTTCCGTAGCTTAATCTTTTCATGGTCAAGCTTGAAGGTGACTTTTTATCCTCTTGTCCTATCAGGCATCTGGCCTATTACCATTATATTGATGACATTTTGATCATCTGGACAGAGTCTGACCAACAGCTGAAGACGTTCCATGAACACTTTAATCAGTTTCATCCCAAAATCAACTTAACACTCAACTACTCCTGCACTGAAATCAGCTTTCTGGACACCATCATTAAGCTACAGAACAATGAAATAGAGACATCTCTGTACTGGAAGCCAATTGACCGTTCAACATATCTCCGATGGGACAGTTTTCATCCAAAACACATAAAAAACTCTATTGTGTACAGCCATGCCATCAGATACAATCAGATATGTTCCAACCATAGAGATGGAGACAATCACCTTGAGGACCTCAGAAAGACCTTTTTGAACCAGGGCTACTACCCAAGAGCAATTGAAAACCAAATTACAAGAGCCACGAGAATATCAAGGAATCATCTCCTACATTACAAAACTAGTGAAGAAAACAACTGGCTTCCTCTTGTAGCCACCTACAATCCAAATCTGGAGGTGCTAAGAGGAGCTGTGCAGAAACTGCAACCACTCCTACAAAAAGGTGCCCAACTAAAATCTATATTTCCGGATCCCCCACTCTTGTGTTTTAGACAACCTCCGAATCTAAAAAACATCATTGTTAGAAGCACCCTGTCCTCTCCAACAGCTACAGAAACCTTTCCCTGCAACCAGAACAGATGTAAAACCTGTCCATTTGACAACTGACACGATAAAGATTCCTGGGACAGATCAAGAGTACAAGATCCCAGGTAACTTCAGTTGCACCAGAAGTAATGTGGTGTATTAATTATATGTACCAAATGTCCAACAGGTGGCATGTACATTGGGGAAACCAGACAAAAATTCAGAACAAGAATGAAATCTCATCACCACTCAATAAAAGAAAAGCATATGGATCTACTTGTAACAAAGCATTTTTGCAGCTCTGACCACAGTGAAACTGATATGAGTCTGCTCATTTTAAAAAGCAACTTCAAATCACAGAGAGAGAAGAATTTGGGAATACAAATTGATAACGACCTTTGACACATTCAAAACAGGATTGAATGTCTCAGATGGATTCATGCGTTTTTATATCAATTGAAAAGACATTTAGGAACATCACATCTTCCAACAAACTCCAGTTAGAGGACAATGAACTTTTGACACTTCTTACGTGAACTGTCTCGCATGGATCTATAGCTTACTACTCTCACTGAGGAATTTTCAGGTCTCTACAGGTCACTAGTCATAGAGCAATAATACAATTGGCTCCTTTTATTTGCAGAAAGTAGTGGCACACGGATTGGATCCAAAATTTCCGGCGTTTATTTGTGCATCAAGTTACAGGTGGTGCAGGGAGGGGGGGTGCTGAAGGTGCAACGGACCGTTTCGAGGTACTCCTCTTCCACGGGCCAATACAATTGGCTCCTCTTATTTTGGAATTTTGATTTGACCTCCCAGCTTCTCTCCCCCTCCAAGCCTTAGGGGTACTTCACACACTACAATATCGCTAGCGATGTCACTGAACCGTCATAGGTTTTGTGACGTAACAGCGACCTCTACAGCAATGTCGCAGTGTGTGACACGCACCAGCGACCAGGCCCCTGCTGTGAGGTCGCTGATCATTGCAAATCGTTCAGGACCATTTTTCGGTCCTTGGTCTCCCACTAGTCAGCACGCATCAGCTTGTGTGACAGTGAGAGACCAACGATCAGCGACCTCCCTAGGCTGGTAACCATGGTAAACAGCAGGTATCTAGGCAGCGTGCGCTGCCTAGATACCCGATGTGTACCCTGGTTACCAGCCTTCTCCACTTCCGGGCTGGTATCCAAGGTACACAGCGGGTAACTAGGGACAGCGATGTGCTTAGATACCCGCTGTGTACCTTGGATACCAGCCTGGAAGTGGAGAAGGCTGGTAACCAGGGTATACATGGGGTAATTAGGCAGCACCCGCTGCCTAGATACCTGCTGTTTACCATGGTTACCAGCCTGCTCCCGCTTACCGCAGCCTGTCAGAAGACAGGAGTGGGAGCTCGACATCATGGAAAGAATAGTATATATTCTTTCCACGATGTCGCTGGTCCACTGTTCGCTGGTGAGTCTGCCTGTTTGACAGCTCACCTGTGACAGCATAGAGACTTTCCAGGGATTCCGGCCAGGTCGTATTGCTGGTGGGATCGCTGGAAAGTCTCAGCGTGTAAAGGGGCCTTTACTCTGCTTTAAGTCACCTGTCGTATTTAAGGCATTATCTCACCCTGCATATGTATATATATGTGTGTGTCTTCAGAATTTGTGTCATTATCAGCCTGATGAAGGGGCCATAGTGTATTGAAAGCTTGCTATGTTTACCATCTTTTCAGTTAGCCATTAAAAGGTATCAACCACTGAGGACTCTCAGATTCTAATCTATTTCTAAGGAATATTGGGTCACCTGTGAAACACAAAGTGCAGCACAGTAGATGGTGGTGGCTATAGAGTAAGGGAGTAGATCCTGGTTTTAGGGTAAAGAAAAGTGCATAATACAGGTTGTGGGATCCCAATATGCAAAGTGGGACTGGGCAACCCTTCCCAGTCCTTATCACAGTGAAAGTGTGATATTGTGAAATCCCACGCTGAATTAAAAAAGCTCTGCTACATTCTTTACTGAGTGATTATCAAATCGTAAATGCTCTAATGAGGTTACCATACAGTAACCAGTCAGTGGAGGATGTATCAGATCTTGTTTAGTTCAGAGCGTGAGATTGTGTGCTTTCACTGCAAAAAGACCAATGGAGGGTTGAGGGATCCTGCTCTACATGACAGAATCTAAAATTCCAAATGTTTGGACCCAACTTTTGCTAGAAAATAGGTTCCTTAAGGGGACTTTTAGGGACTGTTGTCCACAATTTCGTAATAGATGTTATATTTAACAACGGTCAGTCTGACTGCCCATTGTTTATTAAAGAAATAGGTCAGCAACAGTTTAGTAATAGGTACTGTTTAGGGCTGGAACTACATGACTACTTTCTTTAGCCATGTCACAGATTAGGCAGTCAAAGTTTTATTTTTATTATTTAAAGTTTGATGTTTTCAGCTGTTACATCACAACTAGTGATGGGCGAATCCTAAATTACTCGGAATCGCTTGACTCTAGCGAGTCCGAGCACAGGACTCGCTACTCGTTGCGAGTCTAGCGAGTCCAATGTTAATGAATGGGGAAGCGAGTAATAGCGAGTAGTGTGAGATTTACAAATCGCAGATGTGTCTCGGAAGCTTCAGCCTGAAGCAATCCTAGTTTTGTCATTTATTTGCATTGGACTCGTTTACTTTGCAACTGTAATCGCTGGGAAACTCGCACAGATAAGAGTCCGCTGTCTGCTCTGTGTGCTGGCTGCCACAGCTCCAGGGTCCTAGAGCCCGCCTACTGCCTGATGTAGCAGAGCTGAGATTGTTCTCAGTCTGCTCATTCCCTGTGCATAGACATCTATGTCTATGCACAGGGATGAGCAGAGAGGACATCGCGTTTTGGACTGCGTCGGACGGAAGAGGATTTTTTTTAATTAAAGATGGAGTCCCTAATGGCTTTTTTTTTTATTTCTAATAAAAAATTTTCTCTGTGTTGTTTTTTTTTTTAAAAATTTAATAGAAATTCATGGCGGTCATGTCTAATATTGGCGTGACCGCCATAAATTTCGGGCTTAGGGCCAGCTGATAATACAAAGCTGGCCCTAACCTCTTTATTACCCAGCGTGCCACCGCCACCAGGGCCGCTGGAAGAGCGGGGTTCAGTGCCAGAGGATGGCGCTTCAATGAACGCGCCATCTTCTGGGGCTGCTGCTGGCTGCAATTTGCAGCGGGGGGTGCCCAGAAAGCTTGGGCATCCCTGCGCTGTGGATTCCAGCCCCCAGCTGCTTAGCTGTACCTGGCTAGAAATAGAAATTGCGCGGAGCCCCACGCATTTTTTTTTTAATTATTTCATGAAATTCTGAGACTCTGACTCTGAGACTCTGACTCTGAGACTCTGACTCTGAGACTCTGACTCTGACACTCTGACTCTGAGACTCTGACTCTGAGGCTCTGAGGGTGAGACTCTGAATCTGAGACTCTGAATCTGAGACTCTGACTCTGAGACTCTGACTCTGAGACTCTGACTCTGAAATTCATGAAATAATAAAAAAAAAATGCGTGGGGCTCCGCGCAATTTCTATGTCTAGCCAGGTACAGCTAAGCAGCTGGGGGCTGGAATCCGCAGCGCATGGATGCCCAAGCTTTCTGGGCACCCCCCGCTGCAAATTGCAGCCCGCAGCCGCCCCAGAAGATGGCGCGTTCATTGAAGCGCCATCCTCTGGCACTGAACCCCGCTCTTCCAGCGGCCCTGGTGGCGGTGGCACGCTGGGTAATAAAGGGGTTAATACCAGCTTTGTTATACAAGCTGGTATTAAGCTCGAGATTCTTAATGTCAGGCCACGTTTGACCCAGCCACTAAGAATCTCCAATAAAGGGTTAAAAAAACACAGAGAAAAATTTTTATTTGAAATAAAAAAAAAAGCCATTAGGGACTCCATCTTTAATTAAAAAAATCCTCTTCCGTCCGACGTAGTCCAAAACGTGATGTCCTCTCTGCTACATCCCCTGTGCATAGATATAGATGTCTATGCACAGGGAATGAGCAGACTGAGAACAATCTGAGCACTGCTACATCATCTCTGTGAGCAGGCGGGCTCTAGGACCCTGGAGCTGCACAGAGAAGACAGCTGGACTCGGCTCGCAATGTAACATCCCTTGCTATCACTGGCACAGTAGCCGAGTCTAATGCAAACAATGGCAATCCTAGTTTTGTCAGCGTTTGCAATTGATTTGCATTGGACTCGTGCGAGTAAACGCTGGGAAACTCGCAGAGTACCGAGTCCTGCGAGTCCCTTACTACTCGCCGAGTAACGAGTCCTAGCGAGTAGATTCGCCCATCCCTAATCACAACATAATGTAAGAGAAAGAAGTCATATTGCACAAGGTAGTGTGATAAGTTGCAAACGTCAAACTGCTTTTGGCTTTTTCTGCCCTATCACAGTCGCTGTACCCAGCAGGTTGCAATGTGGTTCAATTTTAATTGCATTATGATGCAATGTAATAGTAATATACAATACTCTTTGCCTACATGCCATGTGTCTCAATTAAGGTCACTGTGTTGCCCCAGCATAAAACTGTAATGAATGGAGTATTTTGCTCTGCTTCCTTTACCTAATTATATCTTTTTTTTTTTTTTTTACTTTTTTAAATAAATATTATGCTAACAGTACATCCTAATGTTATTTCCCTTTTAACACTATGAACTTCCTTGCCCGCAGAACTGACACAAACATTCCTATCCCGACACACTACTTTATGGTGTTGTCCAGCTGTAGAAATATTGCTCAGACACCAGTTATCTGCACTGATGCCCTTGATGTCTTATCTTTCATTATTCCTCACAGACCAGATAACTCGGAAAGCTGCGCGGTACGTATTTTGTTAGATCATAGGTAGATATGTAAATAAGAAGTATTTCCAATATGGTTGATTGATAGTAGACATTTGGTCCTGTTCATCAAAACCAGCATTGTTCACACCCATCTTGGTGGGAAGGAGTGCTGGTGTCAGATCCTCATGATCCATGAAGAGGCGTCCATTTCTGGCTGGAGTAAGGCTTGTGGTGCAGCGAATGCTGGCACTCACCATGAATTTGTTGAGCAGCTCCTGTCCCCCCAGCCTCAGCCACTTTGTCACAACTGGAAAAAATGGGATGCTAATGCCAAACATCACAACAGTTTAACACAGTCTTTAGTTGTGCCAGTTTTCAAAGCCTTTTATAGCAGAAAACGTACAGAATTTGTCCGAAGCCACTGAGCAAAAGGTAAACCGAATATCCTGGTAGTGTTCAAATACACATTTATTAAACCTATGAAGACAGACTATTCGCACCATAATTAATTCAAAACATAGATTTATTTATTAACTAGGGATGAGCGAGTACCTTAATATTTGGACTCACAACGAGTAGGTACCGGTACTCGGTACTCGTTGCTAGTATAGCAAGTCCGATTACTTTCGCAGTGTATCTATAGATTGGCCAGATTGCAAGGTCCTAGGTGTACTTCCAGGACCTTGCAATCTGGCCAATCAGGTGGCCGCTAGCGATCACGTCGTTGTGACGTGTCGCCGTCTGATTGGCCAGATCGCTACCGGCCATCTGATTTGGCTGGAAGTCACAGGTCCTTGTCCGGTGAGCGCAGGTCTTCTGGGATGACCCCGGTGCAGGCGTCAGACAGGTGAGTATGTAATTTTATTATTTTTAACAACTTTTATTCCCTTTTAGGGAACTTTCGCAATGTATCTATAGATACACTGTGAAAGTAATCGGACTACTCGCTACTCCCGAGTACTCATAAGATACTCGGAGAGTAGCAAGTCCCCGAATACTGCTACTATTCGTCGAGTTCCGAATAGTAGTGAGTATACTCACCCATCCCTATTATTAACACATAAAAGCCTTTAAAACCTGCATGTGAAGACAGTCTTTTAAATATCTACTAAGAAATGAATGCTTATGTTTACATTAATCCGATATATCTAAAAAATGGTTCAGAAATACAGCACTGGATATAGGGTTACAGGACAAATTAAGTGTATATATGATGGAAGAATGGGGGAGGATGTTGATCACCTCTCTGAATGTGGTAAACGTTCTTAATTTATAAATTCAATTCACAATATCACAATGTCACCACTAACAGAGATAGATATGTAGGTGAAAATGTGGCTAGTTTATAAAATTGTAATTCATAAAAAAAAAAAAAAAGATTGGTTATGAAAAATATAACACTATCCCAAATATGCAATAAAGTGCAGTAATAAGTATGCACAAAATGACTGCAAAGTGCAAATAGAGCGTTACATACAATATGCTGTATACTAGCTTACATGACTATATCTCTCTAAAAAAATGTAATAGATGATTCATTCCTGATGCAGCCACATACGAGGCCAAACAAGGAGAAAAAATAAGACAGTAAACATAATAAGACTGGATGAAATGTATCACCTCAGATGTTTGCGGCTGATGCATGTTTCACCATAGCTTCATCAGGGGGCAAATACAGAATAGTCAGAATACCAGTGTAAAAGCTTTGATTAATTTGATCCATTATGTTTACCATGCCGCTCAAAGCTTTGCAGTTCTATAGATAATGGGAACTCTTACAGGATCCAAAGCATGTAACAACTCAATATATGTAAATGTGTGTCCCGCTTTCACTTACGTTCACCATGCATCACACTCATTGTCGTAGCCCCAATTAATATCATAATTTGCTGTAATTCAATTAAAGTATGGTATTTCAAACCTGCTCATAATTTTAGATATAGTAAATATGTACCATTAAAACCACTGACAGCTGAAGTAAAGTTGATATATGAAACAGCAAGTTATTGGTTGACTTTATCTCCTTCACAATATCTGCTAAACATGTACAGTGCAGCGGGAAGTGCATTCCCACAAACCACCACACATGTACACTGTGACGATTGCACCAGCTCACTAGCTGTTCTGGCAAAATCATCAGCCAGTGTCAGCTTTATATAAGAGCTGACACCCTGCAGTAATGACTACGATTGGTACTAGCACTGATTGTGGATGTTTAACCTCTTTGATGCCACTGTCAACAGCAACAATGGCATCAATCTGCTTACTAAGGGAAAGGACTCCCTCTTTCCAATGATCGGCACAACATGCAACGCAAAGATGCCAATGGTGTCCATGGTGACTTCAAGCCAAAAAAGGGCTGCAGAGTCACCCAGGTATGGTGTTATGTAAGGTTCTGGCATGAGCATGACCTAACAAGCCTCCTGTTGTATATGGTTGATTGAGCTAATATACTGCAATGTAAAAGCATAGCAGAGTATTCAAACAGCAATCAGAGCTAGGAAGATTGATGTCCCATTCCAAGATTACCGTAAGTAAAAACGTTTTTTAGTTTTTTTTTTAAAAACTAAAGTTTGTAAAAATGTGAAGACATAAAAAGGAAAGTACAAAAAAAAGGCAAAATGTTTTAAAAGCGAAAACACTGTTTTTCTGTAAAGACAAATGTAAAAGAAAAAAATACACATATTTGGAGTTGCGACATCCGGAATAAACTAGTCAATAAAACAGTCATATAATTTACCTCTTCAGTGGACACCATAACGATCAATAAATAAAGAACACGTAAAAAATGTAGGTTTTACATCAAACTGTCAAACTAAACATAGAATAAGAACTGCAAAAATGATATAAATAAAATCTTCATCTTGTCAATCAAAAACTAGCCCTTATATAGCTAAAAAAATAGAAAAAAAATAATAGCTAACAGAGTATGAAAATGGAAATACAAATTGTTGTTTGTAAGAAATTGTTTTTAGCGTGCAAAATTAAAAAAACATAAAAGTCTACATACAGTAAATCTGGTATCACTGTGGTCGTATTGACCTGAAGGATTAAGTTGTCACATAATTTGACTGCAAAAAACAGTCTCAATGTCACTGAGATATGCTGAAGTGTTCCAGAGTTATGAACACATAAAGTGACACGGGTCAGAAATGAAAAATTTGGCCTGGCCTGGCCAGAAAGGTGAAAACAGGCTGGGAGGAAGGGGTTAAACAATTTGGCAAGGGCCAGATCATGATAGCTGTTTGATTGGGTCGGAGTATCTGCAAAACAACAGGTCTTGTAGGATGATCCCAGCATGCAAGTTTGAATTAGCGACAGTCATCTGTGTCCAAGGAACACTAATGACATAAAGAGTAAAGACTAGACATTCTGACCTTATCCCAGAAAAGATCTAATGTAGCATGAAAATGCACAAAAAGTTAATGTTGGCTATGATACAAAGGTTTCAGAACACTGTCTATTTCAGTTTTCTAAGTATGGGCCTATCTGGTCACAGATGACAGAGTTCCTTTTCTGATCTTGTCCACTAATTAAACAACCTGTAATAAGAACGTGAGCACCTGATGGTGGGGTTACACGTCCCGATATCGCGGTGATATCGGAGGCAACGACGCGGGAGCGCGCATTTAGTGCACGTTTCTCACTGCATCGCATCGCCAGTTTACACGCCGCGATATCGGGATGCAACGTCCCTACGATGTGCACGCCCACCAACCCAGGAACAACCATTTAACATGGGAGTGAATGGGTGACGTCAGCGTGCACATCGTAGTTGGGCTGTCACACGCTGCGATGCTGGTACAACGGCCTTGCGATATCGGAGAGTTGAATAGCTTTGCTATTCAACTCCGATATCGTTTTGGCATCGGTCCAGCATCGCGTTGTATGCTAAAACACTACAACGCGCACCCGATATCAGCTCCAACTCGCGACCCACGTGACTTTTTGTCGGAGTTGGGTCGGAGTTGGACGCCGATATCGCGGCGTGTAAACCCACCATAACTTGATCAATGAATACCAGAAGATTGTGTCTTAGTTGAACGGATAGCATTTACTTCTTATATCATGTGGAATACAATGTTTGTAGATGTCTCTTACCTGCGGAAAACATAACACAGTGAGAAGCAGGTAAGCTCCAGGAGGCAGTGCAATGCTGTGGGCAATGGCACTGCCTTTTCCAACATTGCCTGCTTCCCACTTCTGGGAAACCATGGATCCTGCCATCCATTTCTCAATGAATTGAGAAACATTACCAATGGAAGCCATGCATGAGTACATAATGGATTTTAAAGATCTGTTGTTCATGTCTTATTGCCACAAAAGACTTCTACATACAATAGGTACGGAAAGTATTCAGACCTCTTTAAATTTTTCACTTTTTGTTTCATTGCAGCCATTTGGTAAATTCAAAAAAGTTCATTTTTTTTCATTAATGTACACTCTGCACCCCATCTTGACTGAAAAAAAACAAAAATGTAGAACTTTTTGCAAATTTATTAAAAATGAAAAACTGAAGTGTGACGACATGGACTCTTTTAATGTATAACATAGGATGGTTTCTTATGTAGCCAGACAATATTTGTATTTTGTTTGCTACCTCGTGATAAGCCACTTTTTGTTCCTACAAAACTTGTAGATGTCTGGTAGTGTTTAACGTTTGCAATGTAATTATCTCACCCTATTGTCAGAGGCTCAGAGAACTTAATTATGCTAACTTCCCATTGTATTACTATGTGTACCTTTAGATTCTATGTAAATTATGTCTTTGGGTCTCCCCTGCCAGCAATGCAATACTACGGGTGGCTTCACACTTGCAGACCCCTCCGCAGAGTCCTGCGGACAGGATCCGCAAGCTGACCGCAGCCAGCGCATGCCCCTATGTTTATAATGGGAGCGCACAGTGCTGCGCTTGACTGCGCATGACCCTGCGCTCCCATTCATAGCAATATGTGATTTGTATGCAGGCGGATGCCTGCGCACAAATCACAGACTCTTGTCTGCACCAGGAATGCAATATGTCGTGTCCCTGGTGCGGACGAGAGTGTGTGATTTGTGCGCAGGCATCCGCCTGCGTACAAATCGGATATTGCAGTGAATGTGAGCGCACGGTCATGCACAGTCAAGCACAGCACCGTGCGCTCCCATTATAAACATAAGGGCTTGCGCTGGCTGCGGTCAGCTTGCGGATCCCGCAAGTGTGAAGCCAGCCTACTAGAGATATTTCTGTTTTTTTCAGTCAATGGGGTGCCGATAGGGATGAGCGAGTCCTAAATTACTCGGAATCGCTAGACCCGCACGAGTCCGAGCCCAGGACTCGCTACTCGTTGCGAGTCTAGCGAGTCCAATGTTAATGAATAGGGAACCGAGTAATAACGAATAATGCTATTTCCAAATCGCTGATGTGTCTCTGAAAGTGTGCGAGTCCAAACTCGCAGGTTTTTCTCTTATTTGGAGCCGATGTGGGAGGGGGAAGCGATTCTCGGACACACACCATGCTGTAAAAGCAAACATTTTATAATTTCTGGTGGCTTTCTGGGGCTTGTAAAACAAGTAGCAGGTACTATTTCGTGAAAGGTACACACTAGAGGCTTAGGGCCCTTTCACATCTGCGTTTTTCGTAATTCGCGACAGATGCGGTGAAAAAACCGCATCTGCCGCGTTTACCGCATAACCGTTCCACTTGCGGCGCGGTTGCGGTTTTTTCTATGCAAAGTATAGGCATACTTGCGGCAGGTGCGGCAAGTGCGGTTTTGCACTTGCGGCAGGTGCGGCCGCGAAAAAAACCGCAGTAAGCCGCACCTGCCGCAAGTATGCCTATACTTTGCATAGAAAAAAACGCAACCGCGCCGCAAGTGGAACGGTTATGCGGTAAACGCGGCAGATGCGGTTTTTTCACCGCATCTGCCGCGAATTACGAAAAACGCAGATGTGAAAGCACCCTGCGATATTTTAAGACAGATGGATGGTACCGTGCGAGCTGCAGGCAGGACACCGTACAGCAACGCACTGGTACAGGAAAAAATTGTTTAGTACGCAGAACCAGGCACTGTTAGGCTGCGGTGCTGGCTGCGTGCAAGTTTACAAGTACCGTGCGAGCTGCAGGCAGGACACCGTACAGCAACGCACTGATACAGGAAAAAATTGTTTAGTACGCAGAACCAGGCACTGTTAGGCTGCGGTGCTGGCTGCGTGCAAGTTTACAAGTACCGTGCGAGCTGCAGGCAGGACACCGTACAGCAACGCACTGGCACAGGAAAAAATTGTTTAGTACGCAGAACCAGGCACTGTTAGGCTGCGGTGCTGGCTGCGTGCAAGTTTACAAGTACCGTGCGAGCTGCAGGCAGGACACCGTACAGCAACAGGAAATTTTTTGTGGAAAAATGGCACCAAAATTATTTGGTAGACTAGTGCCAAAAATAAGAAAAAGCTTAGGATTACAGCTCTGCGGAAAGCTGGGTGAACTAAGCTCTGAGGATGGTGCTGGATTCACTGTAAGGCTGCTCCTATCTCCCCTTCCTTACAGTCCTGTACAGCAATCCTCCGTCCTGGTAGTTCTGAAAAGAACTTTTGGGTTATGTGTGAGGAATCTTGACTCCTACACTCCGTCCTGTTAGTTCTGAAAAGAACTTTTGGGTTATATGTGACTCCTACACTGCCTAACTGTCCCTAGATCTGCTCCAAGTCTCCCTGCACTAGGTCAGCTCTTCTCAGGAATGTGCCCAAAATGGCGGGGACAAGCCTTATATACTGCCTTGCCTGTCATAGATGACATAGGCATCACGATGGACAGCAGCCAATCATAGTCCTGACACAACCAAAGCTGCTATGGCATTACTGACTATGATTGGCTGTCTTCACAAGTTTTCTGACCTAACACGCAATGCTGACTAGTAACATAAAAGATTCTGGATTCGCGAGTCCCGAATAGAGAATACAGGACTCGGAATCGCAGACTCGCTAGGATTCGGACTCGTAGACTCGCTGCTGTTTGGGGAGATTCAAGCTATATAGTGATGTGATAGAGCGAGTCTAGCGGGTCTAGCGAGTGAGATAAAGTAAACTCTGACAAAACTAAGATTGCCATTGACTTGCATTGGACTCGTTACTGAGCGAGTATTCGCTAAAAGACTCGCCGATTACCGAGTCCAGCGAGTCCCTTAAGAATCGCCGAGTAACGAGTCCTAGCGAGTAGACTCGCTCATCCCTAGGTGCCGAGTGAACATTAATGAGAAAAAAAATGAACTTTTTTGAATTTACCAAATGACTGCAAAGAAACAAAGAGTGAAAAATTAAAAGGGGTCTGAATACTTTCTGTAAGTACTGCAGCGTCCAAACCTCAATGTGCTAGAGCATTATAGTAAAAGAGGGAACAAAACAAAATTAGACAGGTGGTTTTACTATTATAAAGTATCAGTTTCTTTTTCAATAGATTCACTTTTAATTTTTTTGTAAAAAATCATCCTGACCATTGCATGCTAATTATTGCCAGATATGATTGGTTGTGATCAAAAGTTAACCATCAGGTGCAAAATATGGCTTAGAGCAGTGTCCATCATTAACAGACTGTTTTTAATCAATGAGCCATTGCTGTATTCATTTTTAGCATTTTGTAAATGGCATTTTATTTTTTTAGCAATAATCAAAGTCTACTTAGTAATACCCTGTGACTCAGTATGGTTATGTCATCTGCATTTCACAGGACGGCATCCTGCCTGGAACATCTGAAATAAGGAAAAACAAGCAGTTTTGAAGAACCTTTTTAGTTTTTACTAAAAGGGCTAACTGTGAATTGTAAGGCTGGCTTCACATTTGCGTATGTGAACGCAGCTTATGCTGCGTTCCCATACGCAGTCAAACGCATGCGCACTGCGTTCCTATGTTTAACATAGGAACGCATAGTGCTTGCGTTTGCTGCGTTCGCGTGCGGATGCGGACGATATCTGCTCCTTCCGGTGTCCAGCATCCGCACCCGGGACGCAGCATGTTGCATTTTTTTGTGCGCTCGGGGAGCTTGGAAAATCAGCAAGCGTCCCCAAGTGCACAAAACCTGCATGGTCTTCAATGGGTCCGCAGTGTTCAGCGCTTGACAGTGCAGGAGAACGCTGCAGACCCATTGAAAAATCTCCCGGTGGCCGCCGGTGATGTCACAGGAGCTCACCGACGGCCACCGGGAGATCAGCTGAGTCACTGCTGTCCTCTTCCTCCCCGCCGCTGGTAATCTGCTAGCGATGTCGGCGGGGAGAACAGCTGATCTGACAGCTGTTTGAATCTTCCCACGCCGACATCTCCTCTCGGTGTCGGCGCGGGAAGATTCAAACAGCTGTCAGATCAGCAGTTCTCCCCGCCGACATGTCCCGGAGCTTACCGGTGGCCGGGAGGCGGAGATCTCCGGCGCTGATCTCCGCCCCCGGACACCGCTGATTGGCTGCTGGGCTCCACAGTGATGTGTCCGCAGGCGGACATTCTCCGCTGCGGACACATCTTTCGGCCCTGCTTTGCACTGCGTTTGTGTCTGCATGCGATCAGCATGCAGACAAACGCAGATGTGAAGCCAGCCTAAGGGGAATATCAACTTTGTGCAAAACGTTATTTCTTAAAAGGGTGAATGGGCAAAAGTAGAAACTAGAGCTGATTGACTCGATCTACGGAGAAATGACTTTGAGTCAAATTTCCTGAAACTTGCAAAGTCAAGCAGTGTGCATTATAATTAATCAATTAATTTGCCTGAATTTGGCTAACAAAAATTCCAAGTGCCATTTCACATGCTGCTGAAGAGTCACTTTTACGCGAGACCATTGCAGGTAGTATAAAAGATGAGGGCCAATCAACAGTTTACCTTCTCATTTCTGCTGCTGCCAGTGACCTATCCCAGACTATCCAATTAACACTGAGCCTCCACATTTTTTAGCATGCTCTAAAAAGGCATTTCTTCAGGCAAGCTTATCACCTCACTTCACTAATCTAACTTATAATAATAATAATCATCTTTATTTATATAGCGCCAACATATTCTGCAGCGCTTCACAATTCAGAGGTTCATATTCAAACAATCATAAGAAACAGTTATCAGAGATTACAATAATTAAAGCAATATAATGACAGCCCTGCTCATAAGAGCTTACAATCTAACAGTGAGGTGGGGGTGACACAGTATAGGTGCTTATTTACAATGATGGTATAGTCAACTTGAGGAGATGGGGAACAGACAGGAGCAGCATAAGTGGCCACCAGCCATTATTTGTGATGCATTTGAGACTGGTGGAGCCAATAGGCTATGTCTAAATGACTTTGACTAGGGATCATGATAAAAAAGATGTGTTTTTAGGAATCGCCTGAAACTATGTAAGTTGTGGATAATATACCTAATTTCTTGGGGTAGAGCATTCCAGAGAATTGGTGCAGCTTGGGAGAAGTCTTGTAGCCAGGGAGTGGGAGGTTCAGATTAATGCAACATATTCCGCAGCGCTTCACAATTCAGAGGTTCATATTCAAACAATCATAAGAAACAATTATCAGAGAATACAATACAATACAAATACAAAAAACAATACAGTACAAAATATAATACAATATACAATATATAATACAAAGCAAAATACAATAATTAAAGACAAATAATGACAGCCCTGCTCATAAGAGCTTACAATCTAACAATGAGGTGGGGGTGACAGATAGTAGCAGCATGAGTGGCCACCAACAATTATTTGATATGTATTTGAGACTGGTGCGGCGGATAGGCTATGTCTAAGTAACGTTGACTAGGGATCATGATAGACTGCCCTAAAAAGATGTGTTTCCCATGTTTCCCTTTTCTAATTTTTTTTGTAAGTATCTGATCCTTCCTATTCATCTGTCTCCATGTTCCTCATTCATCCAATAGCACTTAGCTGATGACCAGATCATGCAGCTTTGTTTTAGTGATAGCTAAGTCGGTAAGCGCTGCTCTACTCAATGCGTTCACCACTCTGCTATTGTCAGTGTCAGATTATCTTGTGAGCTGCCCCTTGCAACACATCCAGCTCTACTACATCCTTCTGTTGCTGGAGAGTCTTCATCTTCCTTTAATGTGGATTGGCCAGACTCTACAGGAGTTTACTCACCGTTCTCCTGTGAGTGTAGCTTCTCTGGCTTATCCCCCGCCAGTAGTGGATTTATTAGGCAGCTCCTCCCACTGCACCTTGTCTGAGTTTAGGTTCAAATCAGACAGTGTCTTGTGTTCTGTCTGGTTGCTTTCATGTTTTGGGTCTCCTGTTATAAACCCGGCTTGTCTACACCTTTATCCTGATCTGTCTGTCCCAACATCAGACTTCCAGGCCATGTCTCTATCTTATCCCTTTGTGTCTCACATTCCTGAGAAGTCAGTTGTTTGCTTCAGGTCCAGGGATTGCCCTGAAGTGGCAGCTAGTACAGCCTTAGTCAAGGCCCTCCAGAGTAAACCCTGTCAGTGGGCTTATAGATTGTAAACTTGTGAGCAGGGCCATCACTCCTCTTGTAACTGTTGAATTGAGTTACCCTGTAGTGTCTGTATATGCCCCTGCTTAATTATAAAGTACTGCGGCGCTATATGAATAACATTATTATTATAAATTAATATAATGCTAAATTTTAGACATTCAGATAACTAATTTTCATGCTTTTTTACTAGAGCTTTGCTTGGCAATAAGCTCCCATGTGCCAGTTGCCAGTCTCCACAGAGTTCAATTAACCTTTCTGATTACCGGTAATAATATTCTCAAGCTAACCACAGTTTTTCAGATAGCCCTCATCCAAAGGTCATGGTGTATAGTTCAGGATATTCATCTTCATCCTGTTAAATTTCACTGATTCCAAATAGGAAGCAGGGTGTAGGCCAATGTGTCACTTACCTTCTTCTAATTTGCAACTAAAAGTAGTAAAGAATTCCAAACCTATGTTTTTTTTCAGTTCCATAACTTAGGACATGTTGTGCTGATTACAGAGGAAAAGCCACTGAACAAAATCCCCGTCCAGTTTAACAATTCCACAGTCTCTGGGGTATACTTTAAATAGAGAGCAGTTAAGATTTGCCAGTATACACAAAGTTTTAGATTGTATTCTCACTAGATTATATTTTAAGTATGAGCTTTAAGAGTTTGCTAGATTTAAAGGATTATTTTAGTGGTGTAGCATGAGGCAAGTCAAATATTTTACGCACCCTAACCCATGAACCGTTAGCACTCTGAGTTACTTCCACATGTTCTGTATTGTTCCATTTAAACCTCAAGTCAAGGTATTGTAAATTGAGGAAAGTAATGATTACACTTAGTTTTTTTCTGCTTTTTAGTAAAATCAGACATAAGATTGTAAAATGTAAAAGTTAAAGTAATGCTCATAGAGGGGAGGGTCCAGGAGTGGACTCACTGGGCCTCAGCTGACTTAGAGCCTCTGATGATGAGGGTGTTACGCTGCAGGTAGAAACTGAGTGCCACTCGGGAAGGTTGGAGCTAGAAAAGAACAGCTGAAAGGCTGAAGCAGGCAGGGCCAGATGTAATGGCAGCACAGCAGGTACAGGTGGGTGCAGAGTGGTACAAGGAATGTCAGATGCAAGCAAGAGCTAGGACGAGACCTAGGTTAGAGAAATGGGAACACAAGTACAGGGACATAGGCTAAGAAGTACTTCCAGATGAGGCGCATTGTCCCTTTAAGAAAAGAGGTCATGTCGCGCACATGTCATAAGCGCACACCTGGAAGGCCTGTAATGTTTTTTCAGGATGCAGAAGTTGGGATCCAGGTACACACTGAAAGACCTCTGAAAGGGTTAGTACATTGCGGCCGTCGGCCTCCCTGCTGTGGAGATGCTGGCACCACCGTGAGTGCTACAGGATACCCTACACCCTTGCTTTAACAGGAATATCTTCAAGGGAAATTGTCATAAAAAATATTTTTTCAACAATTGAAAAAAATGTAAAGTATCAATATTTTATTTATTCCCCAATATTATAATTTATTTTTAATGGAGTAAAATCGGAAAAACAATTTTAAAAATATGATGTTTTCCACTTTTACACAGTAGGGGGAGCAGCTGCTGAAATCTGCCACAAAAGCCTAGTGTACAACTAACCTGCATTACAACTGCTGTAAATGTGGGCTGGATCTGCTCCGTGTGTGAGGTTTCATTTACGTACAGGAATATTGCATTTTCTGTTGTTGGGTCTACTGTGGCTTTGGAAGCATGAATTAGTTTTGGATTGGATAACTGGAGATATGTGCAGGTGAGGGCATGCTTGCTATGATAGCAATCTCACCTCTGTGCAACTTATTTGCTCAACTAAGAGATCTTAAATGTTCCAGATCTGCAATCACCATACATCTGTGAAAAAGAGGAAGCTGAGATCCTGCCACCACATAGACTGTACTACTGCCCTATCGACTTTCTTCCTATTTCTACCCCTCAAGGTCATATCTACCCTCTGTCTCAAACTGAGACCCAAGCCATATATTAATTCAAATCTGGTGAGGGGTATCATCCAAAAGTCCTCCTCTCCTGCCAGAGTTGGATTCTTCTTTGTTAAGAAAAATGACAGGTGTCTTAGGCTATGTATTAATTACAGGGGTCAAGTCTCAACCAAATTAAAGTCAAGAATAAATACCTATTGCCTCTTATTCCAGATTTTTTTCAACCATCTCAGATGTTTCAGGATCTTTGCCAAGGTCGAGCTCCATGGAGCTCACAATCTTCTATGGATACGGTCAGGCAATGAATGGAAGATGGCCTTCAATTCCCATAACAGCCACTATGAGTATCGGGTTATGCCATTTGAGTTCAGCAATGCTCCTGCAGTCTTCCAGGAATTTGTCGATGACATATTCGAAGATCTTCTCTACTCATGTGTAGTGGTGTATATGGATGACATTCGGTGTTTTTTCCAACCTGCCGACACACAGGAAGAATGTTTTTTAAGTGCTGTAGACACTAAGGGAGAATAATGCCAAATTTGAGAAGTGCTTCTTTGAGTGGGCCTCCCTGCCTTTCTTAAGTTACATAGTCTCATCGGCTTGAGGATGGATCTGGACAAGGTATCAGCGGTGCTGAGGTGGCCCAGGCTGGATGGGTTAAAGGTTATCCAGCGGTTTCTCAGTTTCAAATACAATTATCAGCAGTTCATTCCACACCTTTTGTCCCAGATTTTTCCCATTTCGGCCTTGACCCACAAGGGAGCAATCCCTAAGGTATGGACACCTGAAGCAGATGATACATTTAAGAACTTAAGAAGAAAACAGCGGCACTCCGAGATCCTTAATTCCATGAACAGCTTTATTCCAAAATAGTTTACAGCAGTGGGTACAGGGAAGGGAGGACGGAGGGACGACGGTGACCTTTTTGCGTGCTCTGCACGCTTCAGCGGGTCTTGTGTACAAGGGAGCAGTATCAGGTCACACCTATACATAGGTGGAGGCTCCGGTGTACCGCCCCTTGTTCTAATTATGGGGACAAGTATTTTTTATATTATTAAAAAAATTACAAAAAACATACATTTAAAACAACATTACTTATGACTAAAATCATAATATACTCACTAGCAGAGATGTATTTCTGCGAATAGATGAAGTAAAAAGAAGGGACTGCTCTAGATTTTGTTTCATGATGTTACTATGGAGATCAGACTATACTAATTCACTGCCTAGATGACCGATCTCCTCAGAACGTCTTAAGGTACCGTCACACGTCGCGATATCGCAAACGACCCATTTTTTGAGGCGTGGCTATGATGTCTAAACAATATCGTACCGTGTGACTCCTACAAACGACAACGATAATGCGTCGTATCGTTTATCGCAGATTTCTGAACATGTTCAGAAATTTGCCGATTTCCGACCGTACGATCTGCTGCATCGTGCAGTGTGACACCTGTGTAACGATCTTATTGACGATTTCACCTATTCCTGACAATGGCTGCTCTTGATCGCAGAGTACTGCCAACAATCACTGGCGCATTTCCAAATTGAAGATCGCAAACGACATCTTTGCTTGTGACACCGCACAAGCGATATTGCAGAACTGTTCATGCGATCTCTATCATGTGACTCTCCAGACGATATCGTGATCGAGATTGAAGCATGTGACGGTACCTTTAGACCTAGTAAAGCGGTTGACAAAGTATTGATTCTACCATTATACATGCCCTACTCATATTAGCTGTTAAAGTACGTTATAATATGATCAATATTATACTTATTTCGTTTTGTTTTACACTTGTGGAATATTTTATCAAAACGTACAAGCCTAATGATCAAAGTTGCTTAGGTTAATTACAGGGGAAATGTCTATTGTTATTAAGGGACATATGAAATTATGGCCACCGTCGTCCCTCCGTCCTCCCTTCCCTGCACCCACCGATGTAAAATTTTTTGGAATAAAGCTGTTCATGGAATAAAGGATCTCGGAGTGCCGCTGTTTTCTTCTTAAGTTCTTAATTGATCCCTGCATCTACAGCTGAGCAACCCAGATCCATGAATGCCTCTGCACACAGGACTTCAATGCAACAAGGTCAGTGCCCTGTTTCTCTTCTCAACTAATGGTACCTTTACACGCCGCCACAACAGGATGGATACCAACGGCAACTTCACGTGCACGAGCACAGCCGAACGGTTACCAACGGGAACCGCACCCTCTTTACACGCCGCCACAAGGTGCGCTACGCCACGCTACATCTACAGCCAGCTACATCGCCGGGTGTCGCAAGTAGCCATCTGTAGCTCAATTACACACCGCTATAACCAGCTACTATGGGCGGACCTGGTGCAGCAGGGACAGCACATAGGCGTGCCACAATTGAGAGTACGAGCCGTCCGTACGCTGATAGGACAAAGCAATAACATCCTGATTGGCCAGGCATCGCAGGAGGCTGAGTAATACAGCACGCTCGAGCGATTGTGTAGTGTGACTCGTCAGCTCCTTAAATATGCCTCCCTATGCAGCGACTACCAATCGTCATGCAGCAGCTTCCACCAATGATCGCACATGGGGCGCGGTAAGACGGAGCCAGGGTCACGCCTTAGCTACATTGCAGGCTGTCCCGAGTTCCCTTCCGTAACGTCTTTACACGCCGATACAGCTCGCTACAATCGGCGATGTAGCCATATGTTTATGGGCAGTGCACGGATACAGAGGTATCTGTAGCCGGCTGTGTCGTCCCGTCTTCACACGCCGCTACTACGGGCGATATTGGCGCGACAAGCTACATTTGTAGCCTGTAGCGGGTTGTATCCATCCTGTTGTGGCGGCGTGTAAAGGTACCATAAGTGTCAGATGATATATTTGTCACTCTCAAGCAGGCCTTCCCTTCAGCTCTGGCGCTGCATAGACTGGAGATTGGAAGACAGTTCCTCCTGGAAGTATATGCTTCGTCCTCTGGGGCCGATGAGGTTGTTATGTAGAATCTGGCTGCTGGTAATACTGTAACCTGCGTTTTTCTTCCAGGACACCCAATAATGTACCTCAGTAGGAAACTGTCTTACTGCGAGAAGAATTACACCATAATGGAGGAGGAGTGTTTAGCCAACAAATGGGCACTAGCCACTTTAAGATACTATCTATTAGGCATTAAGTTTAGGTTAGTGTCATGCCCCACTGAGATGGTTTAGGAAAAAGAAAAGGAATAATGCCCGAGTGACGACGTCGTTCCTGGCACTTTCTCAGACCTGTGATCTACATGGGAGCTAAACTACATTATAATGCGCAGGCTCTGTCTAGGGTCCAATGTTTAATGTTGGAAGGTGCCAATCCCCCTGGATTTGGTCAGAGAGTGGGTATATAAGATTAACGCTAAACACATCATAAAGTGATTGAAGCCCAGAAGTAAAATCAAATATACAGTATATAGTACTGAGAGTGTTGATAGGATGCGGCAAGTACTGGGTTTACGAGCAGTCAGAGGGATGGATCGAACTAGCTGCTCATATATCCCCACTCCAGGGAGTAGTATGGTGGTCATAAGGAAGTTCAGGTGACATTATTAGCTGTCCGTATGTAGAAGTTAGGAGTTCCCCTGTGTGAAGTCTCCATGCTTAGTTATGTATGCTGGTTTGATGCTGCAGTGCCATTGTTAGGACTTTGTATCCTTCTTTCCTGCCAAGAAAGGCTGTTTATTTTCCTTGTTTGAGGTTTGATTTAAGGAGTTTAATAAAGCAGTCTGGACGTTTTGTTTAAATTGCCTACCGTGCCTACCTCAAATGCTGCCAAGTAAATTGACATTTCTACTTTATATAATCATCACATGGACAATTATTTATCCATTAGAAGTACGCAAATTGAGTTCATCCTTTAGGGAATCTGTCGGCAGGTTTATGCTACTGAATTTAATGATTTGTCACTTTTCAGGCCGTTGTTAATTAATTATAATGAAGGTTTTCTCACCAGCATCCTATTATTGCTTGGACTATGGCAGCTATAGTAGCTTGTCAGACACCTCCTCTTATAAGTTGCTCACCATGTATGGACAATGTACGAGAGCATGGGTATGAATAGCTTTCTGAGCTTTGCTACATGCTATATGTAATAGGGCTATCTTCACACTATGTGCATTTTTTGTGCTTTGTTGCGCGGCGCTTTTTGCGCAAAAAAGTGCCATAAAAAACGTGGTGCATTCACACAGCGCACTTCTACCCCAAAAGCGCAGGGGAGAAGTGATGTCACACAGGGGAGGAACAATCCTCCCCTGTGTGACATATGTGACTGCCCCATTAGGGTTTCGTAGTGTATTAATATACACTACGAAACCCAAAATAAACGAATCCAAATGTGTAAAAAATAATAAAAATTGAATACTTACCCTCTGCCGGGTGTAGCGGGAGCGGGGAGCCGACACAACCGCAGGTATCGTCCTTCCAGGGCCTATCAAGATCGCTGATTGGCCGCTTGCAGTCATGTGATATGTGATGTGCTATAACATGCATATCACATGACCGCGAGTGGCCAATTAGCGATTTTGATAGGTCCTGGAAGGTCGATACCTGCGGTTGTGTCGGCTCCCCGCTCCCGGAACACCCGGCAGAGGGTAAGTATTCAATTTTTATTATTTTTTACACATTTGGATTAGTTTATTTTGGGTTTCGCAGTGTATATTAATACACTACAAAACCCAAAGGAGGCTGGCACAGATGTCACACAGGGGAGGAATGGTGATGCTTAATTCCAGCAGGAATAACGGGTTCCTTATGGGAGAAAGCACAGGTGCATGTGCGTAAAAAATTGACATGGTCATTCTTTTTACGCATGAGCTTTCTCCCATAAAAGCGCTGCGTATGTTTACGCATTGTCTGAACGGAAAAGTGAATTTCACATTCACTTTGCTGGCAGATGCACACGCACTTGCGCTTTTTTGAAAAGCGCACGAAAAAAAGCACAGTGTGTGAACGTAGCCTAGAACATTGTTTTCTTACAACTGCTGCAACAAGTAAACTAAGGCTGGGGTCACATTTGGAAAGATAATTGCGGTTACCGCATCCAGATCCGGATGCGGTAACCGCAATTGCCTTCAGACACATTTTTTGTCCAAAATGTGTTCTGCAAACCTGAATGCGGTAACCGGATTGCTCCGGATGTGTAATCCTGAGCAATCCGGTTACCGTATGCTTTGTTCATCCTGCTGCCGCAGGGATGAACATAGCATACGGCTGCTGCAGGCATTCATATGTGCCTTACGGCAGCCGCATGGGCTCCCATAGGAGCCCATTATAGCAATCCCCCTGCTGTTTCCTAACCACTGCAAAAACTGCAGCCTGCATGATTTTTACCGCAGGCTGCAGATCCGCAAGCGGTAACCGGATTGCATGTAGTGCAATCCGGTTACTATAATGGGTTCCCATGGGAGCGGTTCCTGATCCGATTTTGAGCTTTTTAACAGCTCAAAACTGGATCAGGATCTCAAAAGTTTAACGCAAATGTGACCCTAGCCTAAGTGATACATTGATTTAGTCAGGATCTCTTTTCCTAAATTGTGCTGCTTTCAAATAAGTTAGCAAAAACCTGATGAATGACAGCAGTCAAAGGCAAAAAAAGTGTCATAAAAGCTTTCAAAAACCACAACATTTCTGCGTAACTCAGAGTTGCATCAAGATTTTATAACTTTTGGCATTTTCACATCAGTTTCTTTTAGCTCTCCTGAAATGGGGCTTGTCAGGGGTGCGAAACTACACCCTGTCTAATTTATGATGAGATGTGGCATTCCCTACACCAGGAATCACACTCCAATTCCTGACTGGGAAAAGATTTCTGGTGTGGTGCATGAAGGCGCACACCACTCTTCAGATGCTCCAGATTCATGAAGAAGCGTGCACCTGCTCATGAATCATCAGTGTATGACTCCACTGCGCCCCTCATCAAGACCAGACAGAGAGTCTGACTGCAGTCATTTAACATGAACTCACTTGTTTTGGGCCCAAAACCACAAAGAAGTGACACAAAAAATATTGGGAAGTTGAATAACTTCTCATCATCCAAAAAACTTTATTGTTTCATACTGAAATTACAGTAGAGAACATTGGTAAAATCAGAGACTAAATGAACTGTGTCTTGTGTTAGACTTCTTTATGAGACAAGACTTGAACCATTTCAGTAGTTAAACCTATTCTGAGGGCAGACAAATGGATTTATGCATAAATGCATAACATTTGATATTTTTCACTGAAAATGTACGTATTATAAACTATGTGTTTGTATAAATTCTGTGATTTGTTTGACTGTCTGAGAGGTCACAAGAAAACCATAGATATGACCGTTTTTGGATCAAGTCATGGCTCAACTCACGCATTCAAGTCTATGGTTCAATGAAAAACTCTGACATCACACAGATGGCATTATAGTTGCATCCTAGAGCTGTCCTTCTTTCATTGACTGGTAGGAGAAGCTTAAAAGGGAATTGGTCACCAGATTTTTTCCAACTAATGTGAGAGCAACATAATGTAGAGACAGACCCTGAATCCAGTGATGCAGTTTTGATAAAATGACTGTTTTATCAGTAGTTTTATCAATAGAGCATTAGTAAATCTGCTAGCAGATACTCAAACTTACTAATGAGTATGATATAACCCCACCCTTGGAAACTGCCAATCAGTGGTATGGGTGGAGTTGTACACAGCTCAACATTTAAAGAACAACAGTTAAATCTGATTTTATCAAAATGATACCAAGCAGCTCAGTAAGTGACACATCACTGACATCTGTGTCTCTGCCTCTACATCATGCTCATGTCAGTCGGGGCAGCAAGAACAAGGTGACAGATTTCTTTTAAGAATCCTCCATCAATTCATATTACTTATGAGAAAAACTAATGAACCCCTGCTCTCACATTAGTTGGCCAAAATCTGATGACCAATTCCCTTTTGAGCTTCTCCTAAAATGGACATTAAAAAGGACATTGACCAAACACTGATGACAAAGGACATTGACCAAACACTGATGACAAAGGACATTGACCAAACACTGATGACAAAGGACACTGACCAAACACTGATGAAAAAGGACATTGACCAAACACTGATGACAAAGGACTTTGACCAAACACTGATGACAAAGGACATTGACCAAACACTGATGACAAAGGACACTGACCAAACACTGATGACAAAAGACACTGACCAAACACTGATGACAAAAGACACTGACCAAACACTGATGACAAAAGACACTGACCAAACACTGATGACAAAGGACACTGACCAAACACTGATGACAAAGGACACTGACCAAACACTGATGACAAAAGACACTGACCAAACACTGATGACAAAGGACACTGACCAAACACTGATGAAAAAGGACATTGACCAAACACTGATGACAAAGGACACTACCAAACACTGATGACAAAAGACACTGACCAAGGACTTTGACCAAACACTGATGAAAAAGGACACTGACCAAGCACTGATGAAAAAGGACACTGACCAAGCACTGATGAAAAAGGACACTGACCAAACACTGATGACAAAGGAAATTGACCAAACACTGATGACAAAGGACATTGACCAAACACTGATGACAAAGGACACTGACCAAACACTGATGACAAAAGACATTGACCAAACACTGATGACAAAGTACATTGACCAAACACTGATGACAAAGGACACTGACCAAACACTGATGACAAAGGACACTGACCAAACACTGATGAAAAAGGACATTGACCAAACACTGATGACAAAGGACACTACCAAACACTGATGACAAAAGACACTGACCAAGGACATTGACCAAACACTGATGAAAAAGGACACTGACCAAGCACTGATGAAAAAGGACACTGACCAAGCACTGATGAAAAAGGACACTGACCAAACACTGATGACAAAGGAAATTGACCAAACACTGATGACAAAGGACATTGACCAAACACTGATGACAAAGGACACTGACCAGACACTGATGACAAAAGACATTGACCAAACACTGATGACAAAGTACATTGACCAAACACTGATGACAAAGGACACTGACCAAACACTGATGACAAAGGACACTGACCAAACACTGATGACAAAGGACACTGACCAAACACTGATGACAAAAGACACTGACCAAACACTGATGACAAAAGACACTGACCAAACACTGATGACAAAGGACACTGACCAAACACTGATGACAAAGGACACTGACCAAATACTGATGACAAAAGACACTGACCAAACACTGATGACAAAGGACACTGACCAAACACTGATGAAAAAGGACATTGACCAAACACTGATGACAAAGGACACTACCAAACACTGATGACAAAAGACACTGACCAAGGACTTTGACCAAACACTGATGGCAAAGGACACTACCAAACACTGATGACAAAGGACACTACCAAACACTGATGACAAAGGACACTGACGAAACACTGATGAAAATCTGATAAATGACACTACTGGAAATGTTTCTATTTTTCACATACACAAAACAACACAAATGTCTAAACAATTCCTAATACTTTCTTCCCTTTGATCTTTCAACATTTGAGGAGCAATATGGCTAGATTTCCTTAGTAGGGTCTTGTACCAACCAGTATAAAAATGGACGGGTTGGGAATTTTTCCTAGCTAGGAAGCTCAGTTTTGCTTCATTGTCAGTAATTAAAGACATATCTACATCTTCATTTGTTAATCCATTCCATTAGGCACATAAATTATATCTAGTGAATCTATTACAAATGCATACAATTTTTCTTCATTTCAATGAAAGATGACATGGATGATGGATATCATAGAAAGTACTTGAGAAGACCTCAAAGTAGTATGTATTTCACTTCTCTGTTTTTGACTTTACAGGATAAAAAACCAGAGGACGAATGGGTTGAAGAGAGACTTAAGGCTCATGCTGCTCGTGTCAGAGATGTAGAATTGCTCACAGGTCTGGATTTTTTCAGGAGCGCACAGGAGACAAACCCCATCGAAGTTTTACAACTGAAGACATTCCTGCCAACATTTGAGACTATTGTAAACTGAATGTGACTGTGCCTTTATATAAATGGTCTACTTTATATATGTATACACATATTTCTACTATATATTGTGTACGTCCAAAAATTAAAAACAAATCATCCAGTGTGTATATATATATATATATATATAATATCATAAAATGCTTCTGAACAGCAGACCAATCAGCAGAGGTTCGAATTCATGGCAAATGTTTGGAGATTTATTTGAATTAAATCACTGAGGTACAATTTGTGATTTGCAAAAAAAATTAATTTTCATCTGGCAGCTTACTATACCTTATGCAGTGGTGGTCAGCACCTTGGCCATCACAAATCAGCAGTTCTCACTGGAGCAAAGTTTGTACAGTAGAGTCATTTTCCATTTCTAGATTAAATGGGTAAGACATGTCATCTGTTGAGTGTAAGCTCTTAGGCCACATGCACATGTTGAGTATTTGGTCAATATTTTACTGCTCTATTTATAATAAGAGGAAAAGTATAATAGATGCACCACTTTAGCATTTTTTGCCCACACCTAGTTTTGGCTTTGAAGTACTGAGATAAAAATCTCACCAAATACTAAACATGTCTAAGTGACATTATGGCCAGCATGGTTCTCGCTTTCTTTCTCCTATAGAGTGTAAGCTGTTATGATTTGTGGGGTCCTCTCTTTTTCTCACCTGTAAACTGTAAGGCTGGCTTCACACTGCGGGTCAGATCCGATCCGAGGCTGTCAGGATGAACCTGACAGCCCCGGATCGGATCAGCACACAGAACCGGAGGGCTAATATGCCCTCCGGTCCGGAGTGCACCCGCACGCAGCTGCCGCCACTGATGAATCAGGACCACGGTTGGCAGGGAGCTAGCCGCGGTCCTGAGACAACTGTGCCGTGCAGCCGCAGGGGTCCGGTTCCCGGATCCTCCCGGACCGGTGCAATCCGGCCCCATAGGCTCCCATGTTAGGGAGCGCCGGATTGCTCCGGATCCGGGGCAATCTGGGGCAATCCGGGAATTGCAATTAGAGGAGATATTCTGTACTCGGACACAAATACGCTGCAAGCAGCGTTCTTGTGTCCGTGGGAGAATACTGAATTCTCCCGGACTGTCCCGGACAGATAGAAACTGGATGGCAGAAAGCTGCCATCTGGCTTCTATCCGGCCCCATAGACTGCTATGGGGCCAAAATCTGGTCCGGGGCTGTCCGGTTTCCACGGACAGCCTTGGAACGGATGGGACCCACAGTCTGAAGCCAGCCTAAGCTCTTATGGTCAGTGGGTCTTTACTCTCTCTCCCCTCCCCTTATGCATTTTTGTAGCAATAAGAAGCTTTTTAGTATTGAGATTCAAGATAATGTTTTTGCCCCAAAACTAATTTTGGGGGAATATTCTGCAAATTGGCAATTGGAATTTCAAAGGATCCACATCTCTTCACCAAATACAACTGCCATACAGAAAAAAGGGCAGAAAATTATTAAGCATTTAGGTATCCACGTATTTCAATTTTTTTCTGTCCATGCTATAATCAGTGATTGTCTAACTTCATTCACATAACAACAAAGGGTTTATAATAAAAAAATTGCTGTTAATTAAAATGCTTTTTACTTTTTTCTTTCATTGTTGCGTATGTATTATACTTCATAAACTGATCTAGTATTACAGTAAATTAGAAACTACAGGAACCAGAGCTAATACTTAGCCCAGGGCAAAGATTGAAATGTAGCACTGCCCTTCCTTCTGTGCCTTCTGGCTCCTTATTTCCAATCAGATCAACTCTGTTATGAGCCTTACAGTAAATCTCACTCCTGAACATTGGTCTGGGTAGTCTACCCCAGGTATTTAAATGGATAATCTTGCATGTCCTAATAGCGGCTAGGATCTGCCTTTCAGGGGAAATCCCACCAGATCCCAACCATAGTGGAGGTTGATAAGAAAGGAAGGGTCAACTCACCTATGGATGGAGCCAGTCTGTCCAGGATTAGGAAATTGTGAAGTCTATAAATCCAAGGTTAAAAACAAATCCAGCATACTTGGCTCCATAAAAAATTCTCAAATTTTATTTCATCATTAAAAAATTGTTAGGGCCACTTTACACACACCAACTTCTGTGTCCAACTTCTGAACATATCTCTAGTTGCAGTGAAATCATGGACACATTGTTCCATTTTGTGGCTGTGTACAAATAGAACAATGTGTCCATGATTTCACTGCAACCAGAGGTCTGATCAGAAGCTGGTCACATAAGTTGGTGTGTGTAAAGCGGCCCTTAGACACAAATAGAAAAGTAGATTAAAACATCATCAATTCAAGATCTCAAAAGCGAACATGTTTTGGACTTATGGTTCCTTACTTATTGCAATGAGTAAGCAGTACTGCTGTTGAAAGCCAAAGTGTTGGGCTGAAACGTTTGGTGCAATGAATAATAAATAATTCATGCTTGACTTTCTGGTGAGTGATGAGAAATTTCTATTTATATAGGACAAACTAATGTCCTATGGCTGGGGGTCACATGAGCATATGACTCTTGTGAGTGCAATGCGAGAGAATCTCACATTGTTCTCAGCCCAATGTTAGGCAATAATGCAGCTTAGAACTGAATTTTATTTCCTCAGCCCTTTTGGACTGAACAAAAAATTATAGCATACTGCAGTTGTCAGCGAGTCTCACATCATGAGAACCCATACAATTATTTGGGTGCAAGTGAAACATCGGACTGAACTCGGATGTAATCCGAGTGCAGTGCAATATATGCAAAGACTGGCAATGGAAAGGATGGGGAGATTCAATTCTCCCTATTCTCGGCACCTGTGATCCAATCACAGGATCAGATCACAGATAAATGACACTCAGCTTATGCTCACAGCAGAGCCTGAGTTGCATATTAGGGGGCCGTCACACGCTGAGATATCCTTAGCGATATTGTAAGCGATCACGTGCACGCGCAATCGCTTACAATATCGCTCACATCGCTGGTGAGATGTCACACAGACAGACTCACCAGCGATGTGGAGCAGCGATCTCGCTCGTTACTATGGTACACATCGGGTAACTAGGCGCCGCGCGTCGCTTAGTTACCCGACGTGTACCATAGTTACCATCTCCCAGCATAGGCGCGGTCGCTGGGAGATGGATCATCGTGGTGTCATACACCACGATGATGCAGATCGTTGCATCGTTCATCGCTAGATCTGAGAACCGAACCTCAGATCAGCGATGTCACGATCAAGCGATTTACCATCGTAAATCGCTTGATTACATGCAACGATATCTTGCCCGATATCGCTTAAGCGATCAAAAAGGAGATCGCTTAAACGATATCGGGCAAGATATCGTTCCATGTGACGGCCCCCTTACTAGCATATTGCATCAGATGCTCTTGCATTGAATACCATACGCTAATGTGACCGTCACACGCGGCAATATTGCTAGGCAATTTCACAGGCAATTTGCTGGTTGCAGTGAAATCATGGACACATTGTTACATTTGTACACAGCAACAAAATAGAACAATGTGTCCATGATTTCACTGCAACCAGCAAATTGCCAGTGAAATTGGCTAGCAATATTGCCGTGTGTGACGCTACCTTAAGGCTAATTATTCCTGGGCTTCACAGGAATTTCAACATGGCCTCAATTGCAATCCATTGGCATCCCACAATTGAGTCGCACAGGGAGATGCCCTGCCAGAGCGGACACACTGGTAGGAACACATGGCTTACAAGAGCATATGGTTTCATCATAATAATAGTACCCCAATATATAACCTTACATTGATCCACATTAAACCTCGTTTGCCAAGTGTATGCCAAAACACTTCATTTGTACAAATCAGCTTATAACTTTTAAACGTCTTCCATCGACTATATAGATGTAGCCAAACGTTTTGAAGCTGACACAAATTTTTGCTTCCAGACTTGCAGATTCAGTATTTTTCAGGGTACCTTTACACACCGCAATTTTTTATAGCGATAGGAGGCGATCTAACGTGCGCGTGCACGTTTTTCATGGTCGCCTCAGATCGCCGATGTCGCTATTACACGCCACAATTTTGCCCTCAACCCAAAGCGATGTGTCGCCCCGGAAATCACCACACCAACAGCGGAACCAATCCGGTGGAGTTCCCTCGCCGCTTCACACGCCGCAATCCCCAAATGAATGTAGGCGTACATGTTCAGCGAGGCGAGAACATAGGCGTGACAGACTGGTGTATTCCGCGCCCCAAACACGCTGATTAGACAACGCAATAGCTTTATGATTGGTCAGCCTGTGCTGGAAGGTTGGCTAATACATGACGCCATTGTCATTGTGTGGTGGTGAATGGACAGCTCTTCAAATATGGCGCGGTGTCAAGTGACAGCCAATGGGAACACACTAGCCACCACCAATCATCACTGATGGGGCGCAGACTCCAGCAAGCTGTGGCACGCCTACGGGAAATCAATAGGCGACGCAGATTCCATCACTATCGCCCATTCACACGCCAAAAGCCGGGAATCTCGCCTTCATGATTGCCTCTGATTTTGGAGCAGTGCTGTGAAATCGGAACCAGGCGACAGGTTTTTTATTGCCGCCAAATTCAAAAAATTACACACCACAACTGGGAGGCAATTTGATGGCGATGGTGCTGGGGCGACATATCGCCGGACAGATACCTCGCCACAGTTGCAGCGTGTAAAGGTACCCTCAGACAGCCATTTCCATGGTTACTGAAGTGCAATTATAATAATTTAATGCGTTTTTAAATATTTATTGACAATTATATCAAGTTTATGCAAAGATTCAATATTTACAGTGTTAACCCTTATTTTTCAAGAATTCTGCAGTGTATTCTATTATATTTGCTTCTGGGGCAAAGCCTGAATGATGGAAATCCATTCTTACTTAATCAACCTAATCAGTTCTTGTAGTTACTTTTTTTATTCACCCACTTTTGAAGGGTTAACCCAAGGTTCCCAATGAGATTAGGATCTGAGGAGTTTCCTGGCCATGGACCAAAATTTCAATGTTTTATTCTCAGAGCCACTTACCGTATTTTTTGGATTATAAGACACACTTTTGTTCCCCCAAATTTTAGGGGAAAGTGGGGGTGAGTCTTATAGTCACAAATCTATGGTCCTATACTGCAGGGGAGGGTGGGGGCAGCTCTGGAGTTTGTCCGGGGGCTGGAGGAGGCTGGCTGCTGGCTCTCACATGCTCCCGCTCCTTAGCCTTGTATAATATGCACTGCTGAAACCATGCCGAGGTATGGACAGGGGGAGGGGCGCATTTTATATGTACCTGCACCCCCCCATTCTGGATATGGCCTCCCCATCACTCTGTATGGCCCCACATGCTGCTGCCCATACTAAAATAACAAACCACTTTTTACTTACCTCTCCGGCGCTGTTCTCCGTGGTTCCCTGCCTATCGCACTTCCTGAGTCTCGGGGAAGCCAGTCATGTGATCAGGCGTGCAGGGATGACGTCACTCTGCTGTGCCGATCACATGACCGACTTTCCCGAGACTCAGGAAGTTCGGTAAGCAGGGAGCGATGGAGGACAGCGCCGGATAGGTAAGTAAAAAGCCGTTATTTTAGTGTGGGCAGCAGCATGGGGGCCATACAAAGTGATGGGGAGGCCAAATCCCGCACAGGGGGGGATATGTGCTGTCACAGGGGGCCATGGATACAGTACAAGGGGACCATGTCCCATCATAGGGGGTCATGATCCAGCACAGGGGAACATGTGCTATCACTGGGGGATATGTGCCTTCTCTGGAGGATGTGTTTAATCACAGGAGGATGTGTGCCATCACAGGGGGTCATGTGCCATCACTGGGGGACCTGTGCCATCACTGGAGGAAGTGTGCCATCACTGGGGGAAGTGTGCCATCACTGGGAAACATATGCCATCATAGGGGGCCATGACCCAACACAGGGGGATGTGTGCCATCACTGGGGGACTTGTGCCATCACTGGGGGATGTGTGCCATCACTGGAGTACGTGTTTCATCACTGCGGAAAATGTGCCATCACAGGGGGCCATAATCTAGCACAGAGGGATGTGTGCCATCACTGGGGGAAGTGTGCCATCACTGGGGCAAGTGTGCCATCACTGGGGGAAATGTGCCATCACTGGGGGCCATGATCCAGCACAGGGGGATGTGTGCCCTCACTGGGGAACATGTGCCATCACAGGGGGCCATAATCCAGCACAGAGGGACGTGTGCCATCAATGGTGGATGTGTGCCATCACAGGGGCAATGATCCAGCACAAGGGGGCCATGTGCCATCACAGGTGGTCATGATCCAGCACAGGGGAGAATGTGCCATCACAGGGGGCCATGATCCAGCACAGGGGGCCATGATTCCATCACTGAGGACGTGTGCCGTCACTGGGAGACAAGTGCCATAACTGTGAGATGTGTGCCATCACTGGGGGACATGTGCAGGGGCTGGCTGGCCCAGGGGGCAGAGGGGCAAATGCCCCTTAGGCCAGTGGTAAAGCAGCAGTTTTGGGGCTGCCCGGCCATGTCATGTTGGTCTGGGAGGCCACTCTGCCCCTGAAGCTCACTGCTCATGGGACACTGCTGTGTACTTGCCCCCCAGACCAAAATTTGCCATTCAGCCCTTGGACATGTGCCAACACAAGGGTGCTATATCCAATATAAGGGGGCAATATCCAGATTAAGGGGGCCATATCAAGGATTGGGGGCTATATCCCAGGATGAAGGACCATGTACCAGGTTGAAGGAGCTATGAGGGACATATATATGATTTGTAAGATGGACTCTGGCATTATTAGACGGACCCCATTTAACATTAACATTTTATTTTTCCTTCACCAAATTTTGTTGTGTGTCTTATAATCTGGTGTGTCTTATAAAGTGAAAAATACAGTAGTTATCACTTTTGCCATGGACATTGTGCTCCATCATGGTGGAAAAAACATTGTTGATAAACAGGCTGCTCCTGGATCATTGGGAGGAGTTATTCTTAAGGTACTGTTACACGGTGCAACATCGCCGGCAACATCGTCGGCAACTCAGGGGCATGGTGAAGTTGAAGTAACATCGCTAGTGCGTTGCTACGTGTAACAGGGTGATTTCAATGGCGATAAGTTGCTTGAGGGAGTTGCCAGGTTTACCAACATGTTGGTAAACCAGGCGATGTTGCTCAGGCGATCTGCTATCATCGCTCTGTGTGACATCGCAACAGCGATGTTGAAAGCAACTTCCCCTATTCACTGCAATGTAATGATCGCTCGCTGGGTTGAGTTTAACCCTGGCAGCGAAAGATGCTTTCAACATCGCAGCTGCGTTGCCGGTGATGTCTCTGCATGTAACATCTCCATAGCAATCTTGGCTAAATGCCCAAAATGTGCGTGCTCCCTTGAGTTGCCGGCGATGTTGCCCCATGTAACGGTACATTGACAGAATGTTTAGATTCATGGCAGCCAACATTCTTACAGGTGGTAAAATTGTGAGTGGGCCACTCTTTTTAGTGAACCCCTTCGGAACTCAATGCATAATTGGTCTCAGGATGATTCACTGTTGGCATGACACATAATACGGCTCATCTTTCCTTCTGCAGACAATCATTCTTCCAGGTGTCCCAAATAGTCTGAAAGAGCTTCATCAAAGAAAATAACTTTGCAGAAAGTACAGGCATTGGACTGCAATGGATTGGGGTAGAACTATGTTTTCTGATGAAGCCTCTTTCAGAATGTTTAAGACATCTGGAATAATGATCAGTGAAGAAACGGTGAGTGTTATAATTCCTGTGTGTTGCCAGCAGTAAAGCATCCAGAGACCACTCATTTATGGGCTGACTAACAGAACACTGCTTTGAATAAACAACGATATCTAAACCTCCTCCAAGAGCAACCTTCTCCCAACAATTCAGGAGGAAATTGGTAAATGGCAATACTTTTCTACCATGACAGAGCAGCATGTCACAAAGCAAAAGTGAAACCTGACTTGATTAGCAAAACATTAGAAATTTGTAACAATAATAATAAATCTTTATTTCTATAGCGCCAACATATTCCGCAGCGATTTACAATACAGTGGTTAATAAACGAAAAATACAATCAATGTAAAAAATACAATACAATAGATAAAGCAAAAATAAAGGTGACCCTGGTCAAAAGAGCTTACAATCTACAATGGGATTGGGGTTACACAAAGTGCAGGGGCTTATTACACTGAGGGTCCAGGCATCTGGAGGAAATGGGGGATAGAAATAAAGTTACATGAATGGTCACCAGACAATCTGTGTAGACCTTTTGGGTTTGGTGGAGTTTCAAAAAGAGTTATGTCGAGAGAGATAGTGAATGGGCTATGATCAGTACAACGGAACTTTCTTAGGAAGCATGATAGGCCGCCTTGAAAATATATGTTTTTAGAGAGCGTCTGAAGCCATGCAAGTTGAGAATAGTTCTAATTTCTTGGGGTAGAGCATTCCAGAGAATTGGTGCAGCTCGGGAGAAGTCTTGGAGTCTGGAGTGGGAGGATGAGATTAGTGCAGATGTTAGTCGAAGGTCATTTGTAGAATGTAGAGAACGGGTGGGGTGATAGACAGAGATGAGGGAGGAAATGTAGGGGGTGCTGCATTGTGAAGAGCTTTGTGGGTGATAACAAGCAATTTGAACTTGATCCTGTAGTGTATAGGCAGCCAGTGCAATGACTGGCACAGAGCGGAGGCATCTGAGTAACGACTGGCCAGGTAGGTGATCCTGGACTGGAAGGGGGAAAGTTTAGAGAGGGGAGGACAATTAATAGAGAATTGCAATAATCAAGGCGGGAGTGGATTAGGGCCACGGTAATGGTTTTAGTAGTTTCCATGGTGAGAAAGGGGCGGACTCTAGAGATGTTCTTCAAGTGTAAGTGACAAGAGTGGACGAGAGATTGTATATAGGAGGTGGAGGAGAGATCGGAGTCAAAAATGACACCCAGACAGCGAGCCTGCTGCCTAGGTGTTATCGTGGTGCCACACACAGAGAGAGATGTCAGATTTAGGGAGGTTAGTGGAGGGCAGGAGCAAAAGAAGTTCAGTCTTGGAAAGGTTGAGTTTTAAATAGAGAGCAGACATGATATTGGAAACTGCAGCTAGACAGTCATTGGTATTCTTTAAACTGCAGGGGTAAGGTCAGGGGCTAAAGGGTATAATTGTTGTGTGTCGTCAGCATAGAGATGGTACTGGAAGCCAAACCTACTGATGGTGTGTCCAATCGGGGCCATGTAGAGATAGAAAAGAAGAGGTCCAAGGACTGAACCCTGAGGGACCCCAATAGTGAGAGGAAGAGGGGAGGAAGTGGAGACAGCAAATGATACACTGAAAGAGTGGTCAGAAAGATAGGAAGAGAGCCAGGAGAGAGCGATGTCCTTTATACCAATGGAGTGCAACATAGAGAGTAGGAGATGGTGGTCAACAGTGTCAAAAGCTGCAGAGAGATCAAGAAGAATAAGCAGAACGTGGTGACCATTACGTTTTGCTGTCAGTAGGTCATTGGTTACTTTGATGATGATTTGTGTCCATGATCACATCTCAATCCCATTGAGAACCTTTGGTCATTCCACAAAAAATATGTGAATAAACAAAGAAATAGAAATTGTGATAAACTCCGATTACTGATTAGGCAAAAATAGGCTGTCATCAGGATGTGTCCCAGAATCGGATATCCAGCATGCCAGTGCAAATTGTAGAAGTTTGAAAAATTAGGGTTAACACTGTAAATAATGAATATGTGGCCCCCCCACTATGTAGGTGCCACAGAGGGGTACTGCACCCGTAAAAGAGGTGTAGTTGTCCCAGCTGCAAGTAGATTTCAGGATGGTAGGCGGAACCCTAAACCCACATCCCACACAAGAGCAGGCAGTGGGAGGGAACCTGGAGGTTATTTAGTCACCCCCAGTGGGAGAAAGGAGGTCTTTGGCCGGAGCCTGCCTAGGCTTCAGGTCTCTGCCTCCGGGTTGGAAATCTAGTGGAGGACCAGGCAGGAAAGAGGGTCTCCTTGGCAGAGGGACCCAGGGAAAGGCAGAACAGATCCCAGACACAGAGAAGGAAGCAAGAAGCTCGGAGGGAGTTCTCTCAAAGAAAGAAACCGGGTACCGGAGCCCGCACCTGTAGGAACCTTTACGGCCTGCAGAAAATCCGCAGGACGGGGGTATCTCCAGATACGGCCCTGATTCCTAAGCGACCATCAGAGGGGACCAGACACGGCTGGCTAACTGCTGTGCAAAGAGTCGCAGTGCCCAAAGGGCCGCAGTGTTCAACAGAAGGTTTACCCAACGGGAGCAAGGGAAGTAAAGAGAGAGACAGCAGGAGGTCAGATCTACTCTTCACGAGGTCAGGCTTCACACAGCTACTCGGAAGCAGGGAAGAAAAGGAACAAGAAAGGCACACACTGGGGGTCCCGCCTGTCTACCAGAGATCTGCTTGTAGCCATCCGTAGCCACTTGTCATATAACATCTAACTGCACTGAGGACTGTAATAACTCTGCTAAGTTCCAGTAAAGTACCCGGTGAAGTGACTTTAGACTCTGCTACATCTTTCCTTGCATGAACTCATTCCTTCAACAGATTTCTCTGACACAACAGTGTCAGAGAACTCAGGGACAGTAGCCAGAGGAGTAGTACTGTTAAAGTGATCCTAAACCCACAAACTGACCCCCCACATCTTTAGACCTGTCCCTGCACCCCCTCTTATCATTTCTAGACATCCCTTTTGCAGAAAAAAATCGCTTTTGTAAAGTAGAGAAAAGGTTATATTACTTTGTCCATTGTGAGTTCTCTCTTTCTGAGGAAGCCGCAATGGGCGGGGCCTGTCTGCTGCTCCCTTGTAATTATGCACGCCCCTCTCAGGTTGCTGTCTTGTAATTATGCACGCCCCTCTCTGCTTCTAAGAGCCTGGCAGCGTCATGAAAGGGGGCGGGGCTCCGGCATGATGCGATTTAACCCCGCCCCTTTCATGACACAGCCAGGCTCTTAGAAGCAGAGAGAGGTGTGCATAATTACAAGGCAGCAGCACACAGGCCCCACCCATTGCGGCTTCCTCAGAAAGAGAGAACTCACACAGGACAAAGTAATATAACTTTTTCTCTACTTTACAAAAGCGATTTTTTTCTGCAAAAGGGATGGCTAGAAATGATAAGAGGGGGAGCAGGGACAGGTCTAAAGATACGGGGGGGGGGGTCAGTTTTTGGGTTTAGGATCACTTTAAAGAAGTTTTCATATGTACTATATATCTTCCGCCATTTTGTGACTCCAGAAGCCATTTTATAGTTATCATGCCTATTCTGACTAAAAACCTCTGTAACAGTCTGTTGCATGAGGAACAGATAAGGGTGGACGGTAGTTGGACAAAAGTTAGATTCCTGGAGAAAAGTACAAGCCAGTCATCTTCTCTATGTCCTTGCTGTTAAGATAATGGTCCCTGGTCCCAAGGCCAACAGGCCGTATGTGAGTGTCAACCGTTGTTATCTTCTGTAGTCTGTTAAAGTTCACCAATTATTTCAAACTGTCTATAATGTATATACATAAAAAGCCTCCACCATTGTATGATGTAATCTATTCTACATTCAAGCTTCTGTATCCTATATGTATCCTTCTTGTAATCTAATGGTACTATATAAATAATAATAATAATATATAAACACTTACTGCAATAAAGAACGAAGCTACTCTCTCATGAAAGACCAAGGTTCTATGTCTTTGATTTGAGCATAGGCACCACAAGGTATACCTGTGTAGATACTTTATTCAAATCAGTCTACTCTGGTTAGTTTTGAGTTCCCGGCTTTATCACTACCCAGGAAGGGCTTGAACTGCCTGCCATACGGGTGAGAGACTGTACACAGGAAGAGAGGGTCGCAGCTTAGCTACAGGCAGCCAGGACCTGCCAAAAGTAGCGCAGCAGGGAGGCCTCAGAACTCACCGAGTGATGAGATTCCCAACTTGCTTCCAGGCCACCCGGGTTCCTAACATCTCTAGTGGACAGTATCCTGGACTACACCTGCTACTACTACCAGTAAAGGTAATGGAGACTTCAACCTTTGTGTCTGTAGGTTATTCTGCACTATCAGTCCTGCACCCCCAATGGCATACTACAGCCATAGACTTTCCTAGTTATCCTGGGGACCCGCTCCACCCGTGGGGAGCGAAACCATCACCGCTGCACTCCCATAATCCTCAGAGGTCCCACATCGCAGCCGCGACCACTAATACCCACATACCACGGCTGACGTCACATCAACTATCCTTAAATCACTAACCCCAGCACTTTTAACTCAACCCCCAGGGCCATGGAGCCGGGTCCTTGACTGCCTGTGACTCTTCTCTAGCCGCACCGCTGGCCCAGTCTCCGAGTACCCCTCGTCCTTGGGTGCGTCATGTTCCTGACATCACGAACAGGATCTCGTGTCCGATATCAATCGTTACTGTGTGCCATTGACTTTATTGAACTGTGTACAGTTACCATTTTTACCCAACGAGGTGCGTGGGAAGACGAGGGGGCGTGCCATCAGGGGCGGATCCTTGGAAAGGGCGCAAAGAGAGACAAAGGCCCATGCTCTGACATGACCCAATGCGACGCAGGAAGTCTTGCGCCGGAAATCTCCTGCATGCTAAACTCCCTGCCTCAGGAGTGGTAGACTGTCCTGCCGATAAAGACTGAGGGCGGGCTGTGGTTCACTAAAGGTACCTTTACACGCCGCGACGGCAGGCTGGATACATCCCGCTACTTCACGTGCACGAGCACGCTCAAACGGTTACAAACGGTCAACGCATCACCTTTACACGCCGCGACAAGATGCGCTACGCCACGCTACATCTATAGCTAGCTACATCGCCGGGTGTCTCAAGTAGCCAGCTGTAGCTCATTTACACACCGCTACAACCAGCTACTATGGGCGTACCTGGTGCAGCAGGGACAGCACATAGGCGTGCTACAATTGTGGATTACGAGACGTCCGTACGCTGATAGGACAAAGCAATAATACCATGATTGGCCAGGCATCGCAGGAGGCTGATTAATACTTGACGCTCGAGCAATTGTGTAGTGTGACTCGTCAGCTCCTTAAATATGCCGCCCTGTGCGCCGACAACCAATCGGACCGCACCATCTTCCACCAATGATCGCAGATGGGGCGCGGTAACACGGAGCCTAGGTGACGCCTTAGCTACATTGCAGCTACATCGCAGGCTGTCCCGAGTTCCCTTCCGTTGCTTCTTTACACGCCGATACAGCTCGCTACCATCGGCGTTGTAGCCATCAGTTTTCGAGCAGAGCTAGGAAACAGATGTATCTGTTGCCGGCTGTATCGTCACGTCTTCAGACGCCGCTACGACGGGCTACATTGGCGCTACAAGCTACATTTGTAGCCTGTAGCGGGATGTATCCAGCCTGCCGTTGCGGCGTGTAAAGGTACCTTAAGGGGGAACGATGTCTGACCCCGAAGGAAAAGACCCCGTGGTGGCGCCTCAAGCCAAGGCCAATGCCCAAGCCTAATTCCCGGCTGCTAACACAAACCCGGTCAACCCCCTAGTAGCTGCCGCAGCTGTGATCCACGCTGCAATGCCAGTTAGACTGTTCACGATGCCGTTCTTCCCGAGAGCGACTTGGCTACCGCAGTATTCAGAGGAGGCCGATACCCTTAACTATTTCATGGAGAGACTAAAAAGTTTATTTGGGGTTTATTCCATGATGGTAGAACAGAGAGTGAGTATGCTGATAGGCCAATTGACTGGTGCGGCCCAATGGAGGTGAAGTCCTGGCTAGACATGGACAAATGAACAGTTAAACAAATATTTGCCAGGCTCAAGGAAGCCTTTGACACCTGTACAGCCACGGAGCTGAAAGTGAGATTTTTTTGGGTGTAAGTAGGGGTGCAGGACAATATTATGGGACTATGCATTGAACCTGCAAGAGGTGCAGAGGGCCATGAAACAAGTAGATCCTTACAGTGCCCAGGATGAGAATAAGTTGCTGACGGAACAATTTATTGAGGGGCTCGGGTTTCATGGCCACTGGACCCAGCTGCATATTTTGGCTCTGCAGAACCCGGACCTGGACTTCGTGCAATTTAAAGACCGGGCCATACGAGTGCTGAAACACTCCCAGAGGTTGGCTCTAACCTACCACCCAGAGGTGGCACCCCCTTCCCTAGTCACCGTGTGGGCCAATGAACAAACCCTAGAGACTATGACTCCTGAGGCCTTGCAGTTACAAGTCCAGCAGCTGAACAAAGGGATGGCCGACATGACTAAGACTGTCCAGTCGATTCAAGGATGCAAGCCGTCGGAGAGTTTACTATTGGCCTCAAGCCCTGATGACATCCCATAGTTACGCCAGAGGAGTTACCCCGCCGGCCAAGGATGATCCACCCACTGCTATGACGCTGCAGGACAACCCATTTGCCGCAGCTGCAACGAGGCGGGCCACCTTGCCAGATCCTGCACTTTAAACGAGAAACCCTGGGTCCACAGGCCACCCCCCAGGAATGAGCTCGTCCGGCCCGCAGAGCTGGCGCAACAGGTATGTGGGAGGATGGTCGGTCCTGTCTGTCGTGCTGGATGGCATTCTTATGAACGCTTTATTGGACACCGGCTCACAGGTGACAACGATGCCTTATATTCTTTACAAGCGGTACTGGGCTGATTCTGACATTACCTGCCGCCCAGATGACAGTTTTACCATATTTGCTAGTAATGGTCAACCCATACCACAAGTCGGGTTCAATGAAGTAACTATCAAGGTCGGGCGTGTAGACCTCAGCGCCCAGGGTATGGTCGTTGTTGATGTTGACTGGCGAGCAACTAACTAAATGTCTAATCTAGGCACTAATGTCATTGAAAATGATCTGGGAGAGATTATTGTTTTGTTACAACAGGTTGCCGAGACTGCCATCTTCGGGCAGCAGAGAATCCTGAAGAAAGAAATAAAGGCCCTGATGCAGAGGCAGCAGGTGGAGCTGTCTGGTGGAGAAGTCGGCAGTGTCAGAGTAAGTGACTCGGTCCCCATTGCGATACCCCCAAGGAGTGAAATGTTAATCTGGTGATAATCTGGTGTAGGGAAGCAATAGACCTTCAAGGTCAAGATTACCAAGCCTTGGTAGAGCCCATGTACTCAGACAGTAGGCCCACTGTCCAGACAGCAAGGGGGGTAGTTGATATCCGCAAGGGGAGGGTACCTGTACGTATCTTGAACTGTGAGGAGGAAGAGGTCAAACTGCCACGGTATGCTACCATTGCTAAGCTGTACACTGTCAGTAACAATGCCATCACAGCAGTGGAACCCTTGAACCCATCTGACCAGGCGGAGGACAACGTCTCAGAAGGGCAGCTGGAGGACTGGTGTCTGAAGCTACATGTAACGCAAAGTATTCACTGATCTCAGGGAGACCAGTCCAAGAAAACACTGCGGGCAGCCGGCTAAAACACTCAACACAGTGCATTCCTAGGCGCATTGCCCCCTGGGAACTTTTAATATGCAAATAGAGTCTGTGGAGCCTCGCTTAGGAGTCTCAAGACAGGACTAGCCAGATATCCCTCCAGGAAAAGAGCACACCTTCCACCTAGCCAGAATCCTACTCCACACTTATGAGGGGCAACACCCCAAAACAGCTGTCTGTAGATGGATACCTGGCCTTGGCATTCCCTTGTTATATCTTTAAGCTCGTAAAGAGCTGGATATTGACTCAAAGGGCTACTTAATTTGGTGGTTAAGGTGGTCTCCTCAAAGAGCCACCCCATGGCTAGGTCCTTCCCTGGAGGGATATCTGGCTAGTACTGTGTTGAGACTCCTGAACGAGGCTCCACAAACTCTATTTGCATATCCAGAAGTTACATGTAGGCACTTCACACCAAAAGCATGGAGTTTACTGGGTAGTTCAAGAATATGAATGGGTCTTTAGTAAACATCCTTTAGACTTAGGGCAGGTAAAAGGGGTGCAACACCACATCTCCACAGGTGACCATCTGCCCATCAAGGAGAGATACAGGCCTGTACCACCAGCTCACTATCAATGTGCCAAACAGATGTTATGGGAAATAAGGGAGGCTGGGGTGATCAGAGATAGTTGTAGCCCCTGGGCACCTCCACTAGTCCTGGTACAGAAGAAAGATGTTATAATGAGAATGTGTGTTGACTACAGGCAGAATAATCGCATTACACATAAGGATGGTTACCCATCACCCAGAATTGAAGAGTCATTAGCTGCACTGAGAACTGCTAACTATTTTTCCACCTTGGATCTCACCAGTGGGTATTGGCAGGTTCCTATAGCAAAGGTGGACATAGAGAAGACAGCGTTCATGACACCGATGGGCCTCTGTGAGTTTAACTGCATGCCATTTGGGCTCTGCAATGCATCGGGAACATTCCAAAGACTGATGGAGGGTTGCCTAGGGCACAGAAACTTTAAAACAGTGCTACTGTAGCTAGATAATGTCATAGTCTACTCCAACACGTATGAGGACCATTTGAAACACCTGGCTGAAGTATTCGAGGCATTGTCCAAGTTTAGTATGAAAGTGAAGCCGTCCAAGTGTCACTTACTGAAGCCCAAGGTACAGTACCTAGGACATGTAGTCAGCGTGGAGGGCATGGCCCTAGATCCTGACAAGGTCACAGTAATCAAGGATTGGCCAAGACCCACTACCATCAAAGAGGTGCGACAGTTCCTGGGGCAGGTAGGCTACTACCGGAGGTTCATCAAGGGCTTCACCAAGATAGCAGCGCCTTTACAAGACCTCCTGGTAGGCCAGTCCAAGAAGGCCAAGAGCCCGAGTTCCCCCCTAGAATGGAACGACAGAGTAGAAGACTCCTTCAACCAGTTGAAGTGGGCCCTGATGGGGATGAGGTCCTGGCCTACCCTGACTATGGCCAGCCGATTGTGCTCTACACAGACGCGAGCAACGTGGGATTTGGAGCAGTGTTGTCCCAGGTGCAGAGAGGTAAAGAGAGAGTTATTGCCTATGCCAGCAAGAAGCTCCCCCCTACAGAAAGGAACCCTGAAAACTATAGCTCGTTCAAGCTAGAGTTCCTCATAAGTTTACCCTGTTTTGAAAATGTAAATATGTTTGTTTTCATGTAACTAAGTAACCATGCAACCACCAAGCGTACCGTGCCTACAGGACTTACTGTATGAACTTTTGCACCTTCTTGAACTTTTAATTAAATATGGACCAATGAACTACAGAACTGGTTGTGGTAAAGATAATTTATTAAATAACTTTTCATCAGCCATCGGTGGAAGGACTAAGTGCCATAGTGACTGTTTTTCAAATTTTTCCTGGTTTTTGTACTTTTTTATTTTTTGAGGCTCTGTTCATTAACTACTGTTATTGCTGTGGTATGTCTGTATGTTTGGAAAAGAAATGTTTTCTCAGTCCGAGAGTACTGAATTTTACTAAGGGGGAATGTGGCACCCCAGAGTCTGGTTGCCACAATGGCATTGCCTCCTCTGGGTGGTCATGTCGCGCTAGGAAGCAAAGAGAGGTATCCACACCAGGTAAGCCCACCACACACAACACCGTTTCTGACTCCAGACCAGAAGGGGGAGCTCTAACCCAAGTTCAGGGGAGGTCCCCTATAAATTCTAGCCTGGAGGAGGGGTTAGGCAGTTCAGTTCCTAGGAAGGATGTGAAGAGGTCCCGTGGACTGGAGCACTGTAAGACTCGTCCCGGGACTTGCCAGCGTGAGAAACCCGTAGGACAGGGTCTGGGGAAGTGAAGAAGCATGTTTGGGGAGTGGAGCCGGTTGCCGGCCTCACCCCAGTGCAAAGCGCCAGAAGAAGACACCGGAGTCCGAGGTTGTGAAGGATTCTAGGCCCAGCAGCCAAAACTGGAAGGTGGGAGATTCCAAGTCTCCCAGCCACAACAAAGTCCAGGAGGCACAGCATCGTCAGAGAGCTCAGGGACAGTAGCCAAAGGAGTAGTACCCAGGAAGGGCTCGAGCTGCCTGCCATACAGGTGAGAGACTGTATGCAGGAAAGAGGGTCACAGCTTAGTTACATAGAATAGAGAGAAGGGGGAGAGCGCAAATGAGAGGAACCCGGTGGTCTAGTGGGGGCTTAAAACCGGTGTGATAAGGTGCCGCTCACCTGATCAGGTTGTGCAATCGCTGCACAACCTCGGTAATGCGTTTGGAATTAACGTAATGGCAGGCTTCTTCCTGGTCCTGGTCACGTGGGTATTGCGATCATGTGACTCCGCGTCACCGCTGGCATCACATCAAGTCTTTCTCACAGGGATGGTATCCACCAACTCCAGCAGCTCCAGCCACAAACCCAAGAGGGATTTATAACAGTGAGAGAAGATTGTGGTCAGTTTGCAGAGCGCTCAGAGTGGGAAGAAAAGATTATAGAGATTAATGGAGCACAAACCTCCTTTATTCATAACACCAATACGCGTTTCTACAGCGACCCGCTGTCTTCCTCAGTTGGATTTACAGGGGAGTGGTCTATATCACAGATTAAATAGTAGCCTTGACCAATCAATGTAAAAACATTTTTAACCCTTTCCTAAACACAGGTGTAATGCATATATAGAATGCAATGGCTATTCTAACTAACAAAATATATTAAAAAAATTATTACATCCTTGAAAACATATAATGTATACAAAAACATTAAAATATTAAAATATAATCCACCCTATTTATACATTTGAAACTCAGAGAAAGTAAATAGGAGATACACCTCAATGCCCATATGAACCATATAATTAATTATAAATTAAAAATTAAAACCATGTGAGACCACACAGTGTCATATAAATCAATGTGCTATACAAAGCAATATATGTATGATGTGAATATAAAGTGAAAATTGCAATAAGTGCTTTCTTCCCACTCTGGGCGCTCCTGCAAACTGACCATAATCTTCTCTCACAGCTTAGCTACAGGCAGCCAGGACCTGCCAAGAGTAGCACAGCAGGGAGGTCTCAGAACTCGCTGGGTGAGGAGATCCCCAACTTGGTTCCAAGCCACCCGGATTCCTAACATCTCTAGTGGACATATCCTGGACTAAACCTGCTACTGCTACCAGTAAAGGTAACGGAGACTTCAACCTTTGTGTCTGACGGTTATTCTGCACCCTCAGTCCTGCACCCTCAATAGCCTACCCCCGCTATAGACTTTCCTGGTTGCCCTGGTGATCAGCTCAATCCGTTGGGAGTGAAACCACCACAGATGCACTCCCATCATCCCCACAGGTCCCGCACCACAGCTGTGGCCACTAATAGCCGCACACTATGGGTGGCGTCAGGACAGCTTTTAATTTGACCCCTGGGGCCACTCGACCGCCCGTGACTCTTCCCCAGCCGCAACACCGTCCTGGTCTTCGAGTACTTCTCGGCCCTGAGGCGCGTCAAGTTCACAAAAAGTTTGTTTTTGAGTCTAAATCCTTTTGGCCAGGACTGCATGTCTTCTGAATGGAGATAGGGGAGCAAAACACTGCAACAGGCCTCTGACAATATTTTTTCCACACTGAGAACAAAAGGATCGAGCGCTAAAAATTCAACATGCTCGATCCTTCTTCCTTCTTTTCACAGACAGCACCTCTTTGGAGGCCGCCATGCTCATACAATAATGATCCAATGGCACTAAAATCAGTAGGTTGAGACAATTTTGCTGCAATGTATGGGTACCGTAAGTATCTGGAATAAATGTAAATTTTTTAAAAATTGTTTTAGAAACAAAAGATGCTGCTTTTAAAAATGTTGATATGACAACATGGGCAAAAAAGATGATGGATATGATGGCAACCACAGCTGCTTGAAACACAGAATTGTAGGTGGGAGATCATGAAGGAGCCTTGCGTTAGTAGCACAGCTGGAGTTCCAGTATTATGTCATCATGTCTCATTCTCACAATCTATTCCTAATGAGTGTAAGTAACTGACGTGCATAAGTCACTAATATTTTATCATACTTATGATTTCAGAGTGTTGGCTGGAGTACAGCATGAGTATCTAATTTTTAATAAAACAAGGGGATTACACCAGCCCTCGAGGTCATTAACAATAGACAGATGTTTATAAGAGGCTTTATAAAACTCTAATTTTTCCAATTAACTTTTTTGTTAGAAAATACCAGTGTTTGGCTGCACACACATTTTTCGTGAGCAGCTGTTTATCTGGTGAAAATATTTTCTCTTGGTTTGGAAATTCTTGCTACATGACATTGTTTATACAGGGAGAGGGATTTCCATGTGCAAAAATGCAGAATATTTTAAGTAAAGTCTTAAAAAATCTCATATGTAAAAAGCTTCTACTCACTTATATAATTTACCATTTTTTCATATTTCAAAACTGTTTAGAAATAAATTAAACAAGACTCAAGGGAATTGATAGAAATGTTCTTTTATGAAAATACCCACAGATTAGTCTGCTTTAACCACTTTGTAATAAATTGTTTTAAAAAGAAAGGTAGGCATATTCATGGGGTTCCCATGGTCCCCATTGAAATGAAGTCATGGTCATATATAAGCACTAGCATTATATTTATTGTCTATAGGATTGATGGAGATAGCCAAGAACAGTGCTCATTGAGTCTTTCTGTCTCTAGCTATTGCTTATGTGCAGCTAATAAATGGCTGCTGTCCATGGCATATTGGCATCACAGCTGTCACATCAGTAACGGTTTGGTAGCAGGAAGTCAAGCACATGTAGGGTACCACAATCTCTCAGTTGTCGCACCACCCAGCTGGTTCCATACAGGATAATTCTGCTACTGTGCAGTCCCTAAAGGCATATCCACAGATAGTAATATCCGTGACTACAGGATTTGGAGATGACTGCTCACGCTTTACTTCCTGATCGGTTGTTGAGAGTTTTACATTCCTCGTCATGTATCAGGAAAGAAGTTGCTAAGCACAACAACACAACAGGGCAAACACACAAAGAGAGATTATATGCCTGTGATTGCCAGGAAGCAGAGACAGTGTGCACCCGAACTGTCCCTAAGCTAGTCCCTGGCCCAAGACTACCCCTAAAGGTGGGGATGCCTGGGTCTCATGCCTTACTTGGCTCCTGGATGACACTTGACTCACCCAGGGCAGGGTACTCAGATCTCAGGCTCAGTCTGGAGGTCATGGGTGGCTGCCTGAGGCTGTGGGCCTGGTGGTCAATGATTAAGGGAAAAATAAAATAAGATAAAGTTTGTTCGTGACGCCACCTGCAGTACCTGGTGAGATGTCACCAGCGCCGCCACAGTCCTCCGGAGGTCGGTGGTATTGCGGCTTAGATGGTCTAGTCCTCCGCAGGCAGGACTGGACCTCCGGGGCAGGAAATCTGTTCAAGTAATGAGCTCATGCAAGGAAAGATGTAGTAGAGTCAAAAGCCACTTCACCGGGTACTTTACTGGAAGTTTTGCAGAGTCATTACAGTTCACAGTGCAGTTGGATGTTACAACGACAGTGGCTACGGGTGGCTGCAAGCAGATCTCTGGTAGATAGACGGAACCCCCTTTATGTGCCTTTCTTGTTCCTTTTCTTCCCTGCTTCCCAGTAGCTGTGTGAAGCCTGACCTCATGTAGAGTAAGTCTGACCTCCTGCTGTCTCTCTTTCCTTCCCTTGAACACAGCAGCGGTGTCAAGTTCCCTCTAATGGTCGCTTATGAATCAGGGCCGTATCTGGAGAAACCCTCGTGTCGCGGATTTTCTGTGGCCTTAAAGGATCCACAGGTGCGGGCTCCTGTACCCGGTTTCCTTCTTTGAGCGAACTCCCTCCGAGCTTCTTGCTCCTTTCTCTGTGTCTGGGATCTATTCCACTGTCCCTGGGCCCCTCAGCCGAGGAGATCCTCCTTCTTGCCGCAGGCTCCCTGCCTGGCTCTAACTAACTCTCTAGCTCTCCATTCTGCTGGAAGACTTCCCTTCTCCGCCTGGAGGTGACTATATACCCTCCTGAGTTCCCTCCCACTGCCTGATCTAATGTGGGATGTAGGTTTAGGGTTCCTCCTACCATCCATCAATCTATTTGCAGCTGAGGTGACTACACCTCTTTTATGGGTGCAGTACCCCTCTGTGGCACCTACGTAGGGGGCGCCACATACCCCTTTGATGGAATATACTTGTCCGCGAGTATCTACACTTTTCTACGGGAAGTGAAAAAAACATTTTTATATACAATAATCATCAACGGGTAACTATTTACAATTCAAGAAGGCTTAGGTTTCTTCCCATTTCTGGGAGGCTCATGACTTTTAACGTTGCACACATAAACATAGACATTGCAACAGTTAATATTTAGACTCCACAGTCCTCGGTCCAACTGTCGGCAAAGCTCTCCGGTTTATCTATAACTCTGCACACAGACACTTTATTCACTTGGCCCAACGGGATCGGTACTAAATATGCGGGCCCAGCGGTAATCTCTAGTCCAGCACAGTCCAGTGTGTGTTATCACCGCTGGGCCGCTGCTCACATAGCACACATCATTGAACGAAGGGGCAGTTCCAATATAAAAGTCATTAGGGTCAACGGGGATACACTCATTATTCAAAAAGGGAAAAATTATAAAAGCAAAGGGGCTGGTGATTGCAAAGGTGAGGGGCTATTTACATGGGCAATGTCTCGCTTCGGAAGTCTATTGCAGTATAGTGCCATTATTCAATACGTGTAATCCGGATGGCAAACCAGCCTAACGGGTCGGGGTAACGTTCATAGGTTACCTGCTCACCTCGGTAAAGATCGCGCCGGGGATGTCCTTTTCGCAGAAAAGATTCTACATCTTGCCGGGAGAAGAAGACATCATCGATTAGTCCTGGTTCACGGAGGAATCCCCAACCATCCTCCTGGTAAACAGAGATGACAGTCCCTGTTTTGCGCTGTTCAATGTGGAGTGGGGGCTGGGCTCGGGCTTCATCTCACAACCTCCTGGTGACTCCTCGCTGGTGCCACTGCCACATGGTCCACCAAGCTGCTTCTGGAGTGCTCCCGCCCGAGGCTCTGTCCGGTTCTTCGTCGTCATAAAGTTCTTCCTTGACTTCCACGTCTGGTGCTATGGGTGTTTGAGCTGCCTCCAGCCGGATGCAACTGCTGGCCCGGGACGGTGGTGAAGTCGGGGGTTCGGTTTGGGTCTGGGCGGGTGGTGGTAAGGAGGCGAGGTACTACTCTACCGCTCGTTCTGCCACCGCCACCTCCCATGCCTCGTGGGTCATCCTCCTGACGGACAGCTCGAAGGTCTGCTCAGCACTCCACCGCCGACACACCCAAGTCAGCATTTGCTCCATTTCTTGGCGGAGCCAGGTAAAAGCATCCCGCCAGTAATCAGCATCCCCTTCAGTGGTTAAAAGGGACACCGCTGCTGGGTTGCCTCACTCGGCGCAGGTCTGCTCCTCCAAATCTCGCACAATGTCTCTCCACCGGGGTGCTGCCATGCTGCCGGGTACAAAGGAGTTTTGTTGTTTCTGTCCTTCTTTTCCGGTTTGTCCAGCTATGGGCGGGCACTCCCTGGGAACTTCCTGTGGGCCGCCCCCCTGATTGATTGATGGCAATGAGGCACGGTACTCCACAACTGCCTGCACTGCTACCGCTGCCTCTCGCGCTTCACGCCCTTCCATCATCGTTCTCAGCTCACAGGCCCAAATGCGTCCAAATGCGTCCCTCCAGTTGTCAGCATCCCCCTCTAGTGTCAAGAGGGACGCCGCTGCCAGGTCTCCTTGCACGGCCCTGGCCTGCTCATCGAGCTTGCGCACGATATCTCTCTAACGGGGTGCTGCCATGCTGCCAGGTACAAAGGAGCCTTGGTCGTTCTGTCCTTCTCTTCCGGTTTGTCTCTTTATTGGCAGCCACTCCCGGAGAACTTTCTGTGGGCCGCCCCCCTGATTGATTGATGGCAATCGGGGCTGCCACACTTTTTGGTGCCTCTGTCTTGGCCCTCCTTCTTCCAGGGGCTGAGGTACACCCCCAGGCCTACACATGGTGTTTAGTACATGGGAACGACGCTATCTTGGGTCCTCCTGCAGTGATGGCGGGAACCGATTTTTGGCGCCAAGCAATGGCAGAAAAAGTTTTTTCCAATGCAACAGTCCAAGGCGCACAGTACCCGGTAATATCGGGCATGAGATCCTGTTCATGATGGCAGAACGATATGTCGAGTCCCAGGCCCTGGTGTACTCGGGTACCAGGCTCGGTGGTTGTTCCAGGGATGTCATGGGTGGCAGCAACTGATCTCGTGGCCTGGGTGACACTTCAATAAGGGGTGTATTTACAGGGGATAAGAGTTTTTGCCATGTGACGCCACCTGTAGTACCTGGTGATGCGTCACCAGCACTGCCACAGTCCGCCAGAGGTAGATGGGATAGCGACTGAGTTGGCAAAGCCCCCTACAGGTAGGGCTGGTCCTCTGTGGCAGCATTCCTGAAAGGGAACAAGTTGATGTAGGAAATCACACGCAGGCAAAGTCACTTTCTCCTGGGTACTTTACTGTCAACTTGTAGCTGCATCACACAAAGCTCACAGTTCAGCAAGATGTTATAATAACAGGTAGCTCTATGGGTGGCTGCAAGTGGATACCAGGTGGTATGGTGGAACCCGTGGTGTACCTTAGTTGATGAACCCGTGTCCTTTCTTCCCTGCCCAGGATGAGCGTATACCCAATGGCTCCATGTAGGTAGTATTGGGGTCCTCTCCCTTTTGGCGAGGAAGCAGGCAGACAGCTCCGTCTGGCAGGGTACTGTGGTGATATACGGACAACAGCAGCCGGTTGCCGACTGCAAAGATGAAGTCTGGCCAGATCCTTGGGCCCGGCGTTCCCGTGGTGGACTGGAGAATCCCCTGGAGTATGGTCGCTCCACACTGAGGATTTCCCTTTCTCTCTGGGCCCTGACTTCTCACATCGGGCGCCCTCTTTCAGGATTTCCTCAAGACCCCTTCTTTCCTCTGGATTAGGGCTGGGCGATTTTGGAAAAAATCAAAATCTCGATTTTATTTAAACCTATGGACGATTTTCGATTTAAATCTCGATTTTTTTTTATATATGTATACAGCATACACAGTATATATCATACACACAGTATATGTATACAGCACCCCCCATCCTCCTCTCCTCTGTCCTCCACCACCCCCGTCCTCCTCTCCTCTGTCCTCCTGCACCACCGTCCTGCTCTCCTCTATCCTCCTGCACCACCGTCCTGCTCTCCTCTATCCTCCTGCACCCCCGTCCTCGTCTCCTTTGTCCCTCCTGCTGCTCCTGTCCTCCTCTCCGCTCTCCCTCCTGCTGCTCCTCCTGCACCCCCGTCCTCCTCTCCTCTGTGCTCCTGCACCCCCGTCCTCCTCTCCTCTGTCCCTCCTGCTGCTCCTCTTGCACCCCCGTCCTCCTTTCCTTTGTCCCTCCTGCTGCTCCTCTGTCCTCCTGCACCACTGTCCTCCTCTCCTTTGTCCCTCCTGCTGCTCCTCTGTCCTCCTGCATCCCTGTCCTCCTCTCCGTTGTCCCTCCTGCTGCTCCTCTGTCCTTCTGCACCCCGCTACTCACACACAGAGACACATGACACACAAAGACACATGACACACAGAGACACATGACACACAGAGACACATGACACACAGAGACACATGACACACAGAGACACATGACACACAACTCGCACAGAAGACAGACACATGACACACAACTCGCACAGAAGACAGACACATGACACACAACTCGCACAGAAGACAGACACATGACACACAACTCGCACAGAAGACAGACACATGACACACAACTCGCACAGAAGACAGACACATGACACACAACTCGCACAGAAGACAGACACATGACACACAACTCGCACAGAAGACAGACACATGACACACAACTCGCACAGAAGACAGACACATGACACACAACTCGCACAGAAGACAGACACATGACACACAACTCGCACAGAAGACACAGACACATGACACACAACTCGCACAGAAGACACAGACACATGACACACAACTCGCACAGAAGACACAGACACATGACACACAACTCGCACAGAAGACACAGAGACATGACACACAACTCACACAGACAGAGACATGACACACAACTCACACAGACAGAGACATGACACACAACTCACACAGACAGAGACATGACACACAACTCACACAGACAGAGACATGACACACAACTCACACAGACAGAGACATGACACACAACTCACACAGAAGACACAGAGACATGACACACAACTCACACAGAAGACACAGAGACATGACACACAACTCACACAGAAGACACAGAGACATGACACACAACTCACACAGAAGACAGACACATGACACACAACTCACACAGACAGAGACACATGACACACAACTCACACAGAAGACACAGACACATGACACACAACTCACACAGAAGACACAGACACATGACACACAACTCACACAGAAGACACAGACACATGACACACAACTCACACAGAAGACACAGACACATGACACACAACTCACACAGAAGACACAGACACATGACACACAACTCACACAGAAGACACAGACACATGACACACAACTCACACAGAAGACACAGAGACATGACACACAACTCACACAGAAGACACAGAGACATGACACACAACTCACACAGAAGACAGACACATGACACACAACTCACACAGACAGAGACATGACACACAACTCACACAGAAGACACAGAGACATGACACACAACTCACACAGAAGACCCACAACTCACTCAAACACACATTTTACAGATACCTCACACATACACTTCTCTCTGCTGCAGGAAGGGGCTACATACCCAGCTTCTCCTGCTCCCAGCAGCTGTCCCCGGGCAGCCCCTCCCCCACTCACTCCTTCTCTCTGCCTGCACAGCAGTCACAGCAGGAGGTCTTTCACCTTTTTACCCGGAGGTTGGAGCTGCTTCTCCTTCCTCCACCACAATCCTCTTCATCGGCTCTCATTTCTTCTCTTCCCGCGCAGTGCAGGAGGGCAAGAGCACGGGCCAATGAGCGGGCCTGATGATGACGAGGGGGGGGGGGCGGGGACGGTGTATGAGGGGGCGGGACTTACGACCCGGCCAACACAGGCAACGTCTGCTGGGAGTTGAAGTTCTTTCCCTGTACATAGTGACGGCTGCTCCTCCTAAGAAACTACAACACCCACAATGCAAAGCGGCGCCATTTTAAATCGAATTACACGATTGTTAATAAAACCACAATCGTGGCCACAGCAGGGGGCGAATTAATCGAATTAATTCGATTAATCGCCCAGCCCTACTCTGGATCAGCTTGAAACGGTCCGGGTAACCCTTCCACCTCGTTCCACACTCTCTCTTAACTTCTCTCCTCCTCCTCCTACTACTGGCCCTTCTGCTGACAACAGCCCAAAGACTTTCTTGATCCCCCTAGAGGTGATTATATCCCCTCCCAGGGAACCTCCTACCGCTCAGCTAATGTGGAAGTGCTGGGAATGGGTCCCAACCACCAACCTAGTGTCCACCTGCAGCTGGGGAAATTACACCTCTTTTACCGATGCAATACCCCTCTGTGATGCCTAACCATGCGGGGCGCCACACATGGATGAAGCCATACCCCAATGAGTCTTTGAACATTACGATTCTGCTTTCACGGCGCCGGACCCGAGATACTGCTGGGTCGGCGATGGACACTGCTTTGGCTGCCACTGCCTTGTCAATTAACTCCTGTTTCCGCACTCTTCTTTTGGCCTCTTCTGTTTCCCATTGGTCCACGCACCACCTCAGGAATTTCTCTCTGGTGATAATGTCCACCTGGCCCCCTCTGCTAGCCTCTGCTGCACCGGGGAAGCCCATGCGATCTGCTCCCCTGATCTGCCACCAACAGCACAGCTCCTTCCCCTTGACTTCTTGGGTCGGCGGCGCTGGTATGAGGGGCTCTGTCAGGCCTGGGTACGTCTCCTCCAAGACCCCAAATGGATCTCTGACTTGCTTTGGCCCTGCACATTCCTCTGCAGACCTGAACTCTGGGCTACAACCACCCATCCGGGTGCCGCTTTTTTTCTCCCTCCGGGGAAATTGCTCCGCTTCTCGCCGTGGTTCCAAAACCGCTTCTCACCGCTGTGGGCCCATCAGAAGTATTCTCAATATTCCCCTTATTGTATCCATCTCAGGGTATCGCTCGACTTTTGTCTGGGAGTCTACATCCACTGTCTCCTGCTGACCATGTTTCTTCTTCACTCCCCTCCTTTGGGCGTCGCCAATTCGTCTGCTGTCGGTTGACCTACCCCCAGGCAGAGCTTCATTCCTCTGAGTGGCAGCGCGCTCCCCCGAAGCGCAGGATGGTCAGAGCCGGATCTCCTTTTCCTGCTCTGTGCTGGCTCGGCCCACGACGATGGGGTCTGGCACGCCCCATGGATAGCACATGGCGTCAGTCTCTTTGGGCCGCCATTATGGGGGTTCTTTGCACAAAGTCTAAAGCACAGTCTTTTCACACAATTCACGGCACACAGTACCCAATTTGGTGGGCATAATATCCTGTTCATGACGCCAGAAAACTGAGGCGCTTCCAGGCTGTGGGGTACTATGGGCCAGGCCAGTGCTGTCTCTCTGGGATCACGGTAGTCATGATCCGCTCCTGTGGCCTGGGGTCAGTCCAAATAGGAAGGGGTTATTTACAGGGGATTTGTTCTGATGCCACCCTGGGTATGTGGTCAGTGGGGACCACCGCTACCGTATTCCTGCTGGGGACAGTGACTTAGGGCAGCATGGATGGTAAGCCCTCCTCGGGTAGGGCTGAGTGTCCCCAGGGCATGTGTTGCATACTCTGGATGCATCACTTACTTCAGTGCTGCAGCTACTCCAGTCAGCATGCAGAGACAGCAGGGATGCGGCTCTGCAGGTAGAGATCTCTGCAGCGGCGCTGGAAAGAACAGTCTCAGGCAATGGTGAGCTTACCAGGTACTTTACTGAAGTTCTTTTAGCAACACGTTACAAGTTACAGTTCTCACAGTCACAGTTCTTAGAAGTTAGCACTGCTCCGGGCACCCGGGTTCTACTGCAGTTCAGACGGTTCCTCTGCGTTGCCTCCCTCAAGTTCCTTTCAAGCCCTGCTTGATTCTTTCTCTGTCTTCACTCACGGTTTTGGCGTGGCCATCACAGGTTTTTGTGTGATGCTTCCCTCTGTCTCAGGGTCACTAGCCCTAGTTTGATGGCTGTGTCCCTAGACCGTGGTGGTAGGTAGGCTGCAGGTCATAGAGTACCTGCCCCACACCGGTGTGTCTCGTGATTAGGGTCTTTGAGTCTCCGCGGTCACCTCTACAGAGCCAGCTGTCTGGCTGTCCTTGGCCTAGACCTCCAGTGACCTAGGTATGATGTGGACTCACCAGGCTCCTTCTATCTCACTGTGGGGTGTTGTTGCTTTTGGCTTCTTTCTCTCGCCTCCGGCTATGGAGCGAGCTTTCTCGCTTGGGTATTCTGCCTCCCAGATTCTGCATCCTCCAGGGAACCAGTCCTACTCGGAATGTCTGCCTCAACCTACTCTCTTCTTTCTCGACTTGGTGTTCTAACTGAGTTTTCCCGTGTTTTTATCTGCGGTCTCTCCACCCACTTGTTCAGTTACTCTTTCCTCCAACTCTGCTCTTAACTCCTGCAACCGCTTTTCCTAACCTAGAGTCCTAAGCACAGGATCAGCATGTGTCAGTGTGTGGGTGTTCCTATGGTCAACCGTCTTTCTCGCCTGGCTGCAGTTCACCCTGTGGCCGCCCTGGTCAAAGGGGCGCCACATAAGCTCAGGTTAGGAGCATTGCTGGAAGGTCAGCCCTGGATTGTCAGTGTTGGATCGTCGAGAGACATTCGTTCACATTTCAATTGTGATCACTATGACAATGTCACTCTTGATGGGTGAAATAATAATTAAGGAATCAGGAAAGGATGGTGAGAAGGGCAAAGGGATTCAGGGGAGCTAATCTGACCCTTAGATTTGGGGCCCTTCCTCGCCCTGTTCTCGGAAGTACCTCTGCAGGTGAGGATGGCTGAGTTGCCAACCTTCCCCTAAGCTCCTGAAAATTCCTAAGACTGAGAACCGCTACCTCCACCCAAGGATCAGAAAACCACAGCAACTTCCAAGACAAGGAATTGCCTGGAATGAACGTGGAAATACTGCAACACCACAGCACTTGCATCTTGACAGCTTAGAGACCTAGAAAATGGTGTCAGCTTCAGAAAAGGGCCAGGGGAGGAGATTTCAGAAGACTCACACTTAAGCTTCACATTGTCCAGCACATGGACAACTATGCCGATTGCAGCACCAGGTGCCCGCTTCACACGGATGTGCGTCCCCGAGGACACACATCCATGTGACAGTGCGGCAGATAGGGCCCGTGTGTCAGGGAGAGGAGGGGAGGGAAGCCTCCTGCTGCTGCTCCTGCCACTCCTCTCCTCTGACCTGCCGGCTTCCTGGCCTGCATTCCACTGTGCCGCCTCCACTCACTTCCTGCTTTATGTAGTGCACAGTGGAACGCAGGCCGGTGGCACCTCTTCCTCCTTCTCCTGAGCTTTGACTCCTCAGTTTCTGCAAGAGAAGAAGCCGGAGCAGTGAGGGAACCAGGGGAGGTAAGTATAGATTTTTTTAATAAGAAGTGAGTACACAATGGCCAGAGGATTATGTGGTGGGGGGTCATATACAGTGCCTACAAGTAGTATTCAACCCCCTGCAGATTTAGCTGGTTGACACATGCGGAATTAACTTGGCAATGTGACATTTGGACTGTAGATCAGCCTGGAAGTGGGAAATGCACTGCAGCCAAAAAGAATTTTTAAATTTTTTTTTTTTAACGCGTTAAAAGTTAATTCAGAGGGTCATTTATTATTCAACCCCTCAAACCACCAGCATTCTGTTTGGTCCCCCTAAAGTATTAAGAAGTAGTTCAGGCACAAAGAACAATGAGCTTCACATGTGTGGATTAATTATCTATTTTGCCAGCCTTTTCTGACTATTTAAGACCCTCCCCAAACTTGTGAACAGCACTCATACATGGTCAACATGGGAAAGACAAAGGAGCATTCCAAGGCCATCAGAGACAAGATCGTGGAGGGTCACAAGGCTGGCAAGGGTTACAAAACCCTTTCCAAGGAGTTGGGCCTACCTGTCTCTACTGTTGGGAGCATCATCCGGAAGTGGAAGGCTTATGGAACTACTGTTAGCCTTCCACGGCCTGGACAGCCTTTGAAAGTTTCCTCACGTGCCGAGACCAGGCTTGTCCGAAGAGTCAAGGCTAACCCAAGGACAACAAGGAAGGAGCTCCGGGAAGATCTCATTGCAGTGGGGACATTGGTTTCAGTCAATACCATAAGTAACGTGCTCCACCGCAATGGTCTCTGTTCCAGACGAGCCCGTAAGGTACCTTTACTTTCAAAGCGTCATGTCAAGACTCGTCTACAGTTTGCTCATGATCACTTGGAGGACTCTGAGACAGACTGGTTCAAGGTTCTATGGTCTGATGAGACCAAGATCGAGATCTTTGGTGCCAACCACACACGTGACATTTGGAGACTGGATGGCACAGCATACGACCCCAAGAATACCATCCCTACAGTCAAGCATGGTGGTGGCAGCATCATGCTGTGGGGCTGTTTCTGAGCCTAGGGGCCTGGCCATCTGGTCCGCATCCATGGGAAGATGGATAGCACGGCCTACCTGGAGATTTTGGCCAAGAACCTCCGCTCCTCCATCAAGGATCTTAAGATGGGTCGTAATTTCATCTTCCAACAAGACAACGACCCAAAGCACACAGCCAAGAAAACCAAGGCCTGGTTTAAGAGGGAAAAAATCAAGGTGATGGAGTGGCCTAGTCAGTCTCCTGACCTTAACCCAATTGAAAACTTGTGGAAGGAGCTCAAGATTAAAGTCCACATGAGACACCCAAAGAACCTAGATAACTTGGAGAAGATCTGCATGGAGGAGTGGGCCAAGATAACTCCAGAGACCTGTGCCGGCCTGATCAGGTCTTATAAAAGACGATTATTAGCTGTAATTGCAAACAAGGGTTATTCCACAAAATATTAAACCTAGGGGTTGAATAATAATTGACCCACACTTTTATGTTTAAAATTTATTAAAATTCAACTGAGCAACATAACTTTTTGGTTTGTAAGATTTATGCTTCTGTTAATAAATCCTACTCTCGTTTGCAGTTTGAAGGCTCTAACGTATTTGCATCTTATCAAACCACCTAAATCTGCAGGGGTTGAATACTACTTGTAGGCACTGTATAAGGCTGCACATAATACTGTACTATATGGAGATATAAGGCTGTGCATAATAATGCAACATATGGGACATATAAGGCTGCACATAACACTGCACCATATGGGACATATAAGGCTGCACATATTACTGCACCATATGGGACATATAAGGCTGCACATAGTACTGAACCATATGGGACATATAATACGACTGCACATAATCCTGCAGTATATGGGACATATGATAAGTATAAAAAATTAGAAGGATTCCGGGCACTGACCTGGAGAAGCACACAGCAATAGCATGGATGAGGTGGTGTCTGCATCCAGTGTTGCTCAGCTGCAAGATGAAGTAGTGGATGAATGAGCAAGGACAGAGCGGCACTCACAGGAGTGGAATTGCAGTTTTTCATGGCTTTAGTCAGCAATATGCATGGTTACAATGCAGGGAGGGAGATTGTCAGGACAACGGTCACCATTTTGCGCTATACAGCGCTTCCATGGGTCTTGAATACACCCAAAGGGGTTATCCGTCCAATGTTTTGAAAACAACTCTTGACAGAGCATATTGCTAAATAAAGCAAAAACTGCAATTGGATTCTTGTCAGTTCCGATCTGTCCTTGCTCATTCGGACATATAATAGGCTGCACATACTACTGCACTATATGGGACCTATAAGGCTGCACATATTACTGCCCTATATGAGACATATAAGGCTGTACATAATTCTGCACTACATGGGACATATAAGGCTGCACATAATACTGCACTATATGGGACATATAAGGCTGCACATAATACTGCACTATATGAGACATATAAGGCTGCATAGATAATACTGCACTATATGGGAGATATACAGTGCCTTGTAAAAGTATTTGGCTCCCTTGAACTTTTCAACTTTTGTCACATTTCAGGCTTCAAACATAAAGATATAAATTCAAAATTTTTTGTGAAGAATCAACAAGTGGGACACAATTGTGAAGTGGAACGAAATTTATTGCATATTTTAAGCGTTTTTAACAAATAAATTCAACTGATAAGTGGGGCATGCAATATTAATCAGCCCCATTGAGTTAATACTTTATAGCACCACCTTTTGTTGCAATTACAACTGGAAGTCGCTTGGGGTATGTCAGTTTAGCACATCGAGAGACTGAAATTCTTGCCCATTCTTCCTTGCAAAACAGCTCGAGCTCAGTGAGGTTGAATTGAGAGCATTTGTGAACAGCAGTTTTCAGCTCTTTCCACAGATTCTCGATTGGATTCAGGTCTGGACTATGACTTGCCCATTCTAACACCTGGATATGTTTATTTTTGAACCATTCCATTGTAGATTTTGCTTTATGTTTGGGATCATTGTCTTGTTGGAAGATAAATCTCCGTCCCAGTCTCAGGTCTTTTGCAGACTCCAACAGGTTTCCTTCCAGAATGGTCCTGTATTTGGCTCCATCCATCTTTCCATCAATTTTAACCATCTTCCCTGTCCCTGCTGAAGAGAACAGGCCCAAATCATGATGCTGCTACCACCATGTACGACAGTGGGGAAGGTGTTTTGAGGGTGATGAGCTGTGTTGCTTTTATGCCAAACATATAATTTTGCATTGTGGCCAAAAAGTTTGATTTTGGTTTCATCTGACCAGAGCACCTTATTCCACATGTTTGGTGTGTCTCCCAGGTGGCTTGTGGCAAACTTCAAATGACATTTTTTATGGATATCTTTGAGAAATGGCTTTCTTTTTGCCACTTTCCATAAAGACCAGATTTGTGCAGTGTACGACTGATTGTTGTCCTATGGACAGACTCTCCCACCTCAGGTGTAGATCTCTGCAGTTCATCCAGAGTGATCATGGGCCTTTTGGCTGCATCTCAGATCAGTTTTCTTCTTGTTCGAGATAAAAGTTTAGAGGGCGGCCCGGTCTTGGTAGATTTGCAGTGGTCTGATACTCTTTCCATTTCAATATGTTTGCTTGCACAGTGCTCTTTGAGATGTTTAAAACTTGGGAAATCTTTTTGTATCCAAATCTGGCTTTAAACTTCGCCACAACAGTATCTCCGACCTGCCTGGTGTGTTCCTTGGTCTTCATGATGCTCTTGTGGTGCCTCTGCGACCAGGTGGCCACAAAGGGAAGTGCAGCCAGGTAAGACAAGACAGTTGACAAAACACACAGATGCACATACCAAACCTACACCTAGGACTCTAGGTTGCGCAAGGGGTGGCAGGTGTTAAAAGTAGTGAGGGTGGAGCGTAGAGTAGCACTGACAAAGTGGGTGGAGTGACCAACACTAGAAAACCAGGGGACATACAGTTAGAGAAGAGAACAGAACAGTGAGAGAGAATAGAGGTGTTTCCCAGGAGGAGAGGTTCCCTGGAGGATGCAGAATCCTGAGTGGCACAGACCCAAGGAGAGAAAGCTCGCTCCATAGCCGGAGGCGAGGGAGACTACAGCCGCAGGCAGAGACACCCTACAGCTGAAGGAAGGTGGGAGGACAAGGGCCCGGCAGCTGCACACATCTTAGCTCAGTGTTTCCCAACTCCAGTCCTCAAGGCACACCAACAGGTCATGTTTTCAGGATTTCCTTATCATTAGACAGATGATGGAATTATCCCCTGTGCAAGTGATTAAATTATCACCTATGCAATCCTAAGTAAATCCTGAAAACATGACCTGTTGGTGTGCCATGAGGACTGGAGTTGGGAAACACTGTCTTAGCTGACCAGAGGAACCCTGAGTTGGAACAGTGACAGACAGAGGGAGCCTGGTGATCCCACAGCCATACCTGGGACACTGGAGGCTAGGCTGCTACAGCCAGAGATCCGGCCCTGTAGAAGTGACCGGGGGCACTTTAGGACCCTAATCACAGGACACACCGACGTGGGGCAGGTGCTTTATGACCTGCAGCCTAACTTTCCACCATGGTCTAAGAACACAGTCATCATACTAGGACTGGTGACCCTGACTGAGAGGGAAACAATCACACAAAAGCCCACGATGACCAGACTGAACCCATGGGTGAGGTACTAAAGGAGAGACTAACAGGGCCTGAACAGACTTAGAGGGAGCAACACGGAGGAGCCACTTGAGCTGCACAGTCTAGTAACCCGGAGCAGTGCTGAAGTGTTGAAATGACTAAAGAACTGTAAACTGTGTAAACTGCTTTTGAAAGACCAAGTAATGTACACAGTAAGCTCATCCCTGCCTAAGACTGTTCCTTTTTAGCGCTGCATACCAGGACAACCAGCATTGTGGAGAGCTGCAGCTCTGAAGTGCACTACACCCAGTACAATCCCTCATCAGCCCCATCCATTACTAGTACACCTGCCCTGGGGACCCTCAGCCCTACCCGAGGAGGGCTTACCATCTATGCTGCCCCAAGTCACCGTCCCCAGCAGGAATATGGCAGCGGTGGTTCTACTAACCACATACCCCGGGTGGCGTCGCCGACAAATCCCTTTTAAATAACCCAATTTTTGGACTGATCCCAGGCCACAGGACGGGTCACGACTATTGTGACTCCAAGAGAGACAGCTCCGGCCCTGTTCCCTAGTACCTCATAGCCTGGGGGGTGCAATACTCTCTGCACTTGAAACAGAACCCTGAGGGCCACGTCACACGCATCGATTTTCAGAACGATATCGCTTGAGCAATCTCCTTTCTTGATTGCTTAAGTGATATCGTCTGTGTGTCGCTGCGTGTAATCAAGCGATTTTACAATGTAAAATCGCTTGATTGTTTGATCACAGATTTGTGAGCAGGAACTCAAATCAAGCGATAGTCGCTTGATCAATCTGCATCATCGTGGTGTGTGACACCACGATGAACAATCTCCCAGCGGCAGAGCCTATGGTGGGAGATGGTATCTATGGTAAACTTCGGGTTACTAAGCGCCGCGCGGCGCCTAGTAACCCGATGTGTACCATGGTTACCAGCAATCTCGCTGGTCCACATCGCTGGTGAGTCTGCCTGTGTGACATCTCACCAGCGATGTGAGCGGTATTGTTAGCGATCGCGCGTGCACGTGATCGCTAACAATATCGTTCACTGAACTGAAGCGTGTGACGGCACCCTGAGACTATCACAGAGCAGGTACATTTATACGGAGACTTGAATACACATAGGTGAATTCTATTTATCATTGACAGTCATTTAGGACAACATTGGATCATTCAGAGATCCTCAGTGAACTTCTGTAGTGAGTCTGCTGCACTGAAAGTAAAGGGGCCGAATAATATTGCACGCCCTACTATTTAGTTTTTATTTGTTAAAAAAGTTTAAAACATGCAATAAATTTCGTTCCACTTCACGATTGTGTTCCACTTGTTGATTCTTCACAAAAAAATTAGAATTTATCTCTTTATGCTTGAAGCCTGAAATGTGGCAAAATGTTGAAAAGTTCAAGGGGGCCGAATACTTTCACAAGGCACTGTAAAGCTATATATATAATACTGCACTACACTGTGTGCAGAATTATTAGGCAAGTTGTATTTTAGAAGATTATTTTTATTATTGATCAACAACTATGTTCTCAATCAACCCAAAAGACTCATAAATATCAAAGCTTAACATTTTTGGAAGATGGAGTAACTATTACTGTGTAGAATTATTAGGCAACTTAATAAAAACCAAATATATTCCCATCTCACTTGTTTATTTTCACCAGGTAAACCAATATAACTGCACAAAATTTAGAAATAAACATTTCTGACATGCAAAAACAAAACACAAAAAAATAGTTACCAATATAACCACCTTTCTTTATGATCACACTCAACAGCCTTCCATCCATAGATTCTGTCAGTTGCTTGATCTGTTTATGATCAACATTGCGTGCAGCAGCCACCACAGTCTCCCAGACACTGTTCCGAGAGGTGTACTGTTTTCCCTCCCTGTAGATCTCACATTTTAGGAGGGACCACAGGTTTTCTATGGGGTTCAGATTAGGTGAACAAGGGGGCCATGTCATTATTTTCCTTCTTTAAGACCTTTACTGGCCAGCCACGCTGTGGAGTAGTTGGATGCATGTGATGGAGCATTGTCCTGCATGAAAATCATGTTTTTCTTGAATGATACCAACTTTTTCCTGTACCACTGCTTGAAGAAGTTGTCTTCCAGAAACTGGCAGTAGGTCCGGGAGTTGAGCTTCACTCCATCCTCAACCCGAAAAGGTCACCCAAGTTAATCTTTGATGATACCAGCCCATACCAGTACCCCACCTCCACCTTGCTGGCATCTGAGTCGGAGTGGAGCTCTCTGCCCTCTACTGATACAGCCTCTGGCCCATCCATCTGGCCCATCAAGAGTCACTCTCATTTCATCAGTCCATAAAACCTTTGAAAAATCAGTCTTAAGATAAAACGTCAAGACTGGGCCAAGAAATATCTTATGTCTCTTGTTCAAAGGTAGTCGTTTTTCAGCCTTCCTTACCTTGGCCATGTCCCTGAGTATAGCACACCTTGTGCTTTTTGATACTCCAGTAAAGTTGCAGCTCTGAAATATTGCAAAACTGGTGGAAAATGGCATCTTGGCATCTTCTTGCTTGATTTTCCTCAATTCATGGGCAGTTATTTTGCGACTTCTTTGCCCAACACGCTTCTTGCGACCCTGTTGGCAATTTGCCCTGAAACGTTTGATTGTTTGATGATCATGCTTCAAAAGTTTGGCAATTTCAAGACTGCTGCATCCCTCTCCAAGACATCTCACTATTTTGGAGTTTTCAGAGCCCGTCAAGTCTCTCTTCTGACCCATTTTGCCTAAGGAAAGGCATTTGCCTAATAATTAAGCACACCTTAGATAGGGTGTTGATGTCATTACACCACACCCCTCCTCATTACAGAGATGCACATCACCTGATTTACTTCATGGTAGTTGGCTCCCAAGCCTATACAGCTATAGGAGTAAGACAACATGTATAAACAGTATCATGTGATCAAAACACTCATTTGCCTAATAGTTCTGCACACAGTGTAAATGGAGAGATATGAGGCTGCATATGTAATATGCACTATATGGATATGAGGCAGAATATATATTACTGCACTATATGGAGAGATATGAGGTTGCATATATAAGGCTGCTGTCACGGTGTAGTGGAACTGCTGGTGAGGGAATGGCAGTTACGGGCAGGGTGACCAGGGAAGACTAGTCTGACTCTAGTCTAGGAACCCTGAATGGCCCTGATCCCGAAGGAATCTCTGATGGTGAGAAGGTTCGGGCCACCAGCCTCTCCCTAAAACTCCTCCACCAGCCCTGCACTATTTCCCCCTACCTCCCTCCACAGAACTGGGATACAGCAACTCCAAAGGAAAGGACATTAGCCACACAAACACACAGGTCAGCACAGCACAGCTTCCAGCAATAGAGTTAGACTCTATCAGCAGCACCACCTGATGGAATGAGAGGCTACTTGAAGGCTAGGGGGAGGGCAGTTCAGGTGAGTCAACTAGCAGTTGAACCTAATAGCGAATGCAGTTCTGGAGCACAACCAGGAAGCAAAGACCTTCAGAACTATCAACCATGCAGCTCTTAAAGACAAACACATACACAGCAGCATCCAGCAATTCCAGCGCCATCTAAGCATGTGACAGCTGCACTATATGGAGAGTTTTGAGGCTTTGCTATATGGAAAGTTTAGAGGCTGCACTATATGGAGAGTTTTGAGGCTGTATCATACTATGTGGAGAGTATTGAGGCTGCACTATATGGAAAAGTTTTGAGACTGCACTATATGGAGCGCTCTGGGGCTGTATTAGGCTATATGGAGAGGCTATGAGGCTGTATTATACTGTATGGAGAGGCTATGATGCTGCATTATACTATATGGAGAGGCTAGGAGGCTGTATTATACTATATGGAGGTATGTGAGTCTGTATTATGCTATATGGAGGGCTATAAGGCTGTATTATACTATATGGAGAGGCTATGAGGCTGCATTATACTATATGGAGAGGCTGTGAGGCTGCATTATACTATATGGAGATGATATGAGGCTACATCATACTATATGCAGGGTTTATATTAATAATGGGGTTTATTATAATAATTGAATAACTATGAGGGCTACCTTATGAATGGAGGACTATGAGATGCATTATAGTACATAGAGGACAATGGGGATACATTGTAATATATATAGTAATATGGAGATGCATTATAATAATTGGACGACTATGGTGACGGGAGGAGGCGGGCCATATAACCAGGATGAGGAACACATATACCATGATAAGGGCCATATTCCAGGAGGAGGACCATACATAGCAGGATGAGGGACATTAATACATAATGAAGGGGAAGAGGGGTCAATTGTGAGTTTTTAAAGGATTTAGAACGTTACATGAGGCCCATACATTTAATCAACATGCACGGGGAAAGCCCAGGTCTAAGTTTCGCACCGGGGCCCACCAGACTTTAGTTACGCCACTGGCCACAACATTACGGAACTCCATAGCGTCTATCAACAAACAGACAGTTAATACAGACTAAAAGACAATGTGGTTTATACAAGACAAAGGATCAATTTATTCATAACTAATGCGATGACATATATTTGTAAGTAATCCATAAAAAAGCTTGTAACAGATGGTCAGGCAACAACTAAACACCAGTCACTTATATACATCTACTATATAATTGTCTAAGGCGTCTGTCGGTCACAGAAATCGCGCGCCAGACAGAGGCCGCTCATTGGTGGCCGCCGCTCCTCCTGTCCTGCCCACGCTCCATACCCCGCTCCTCTGCCCTTCCCGCGCTCTCCTTCCCCCCTGCTCCTCCTGTCCTGCCCGCGCTCCATATCCCGCTCCCCTGCCCTGTCTGCGCTCCCGCTCCCCACGGCCCCCTGCATCCCCCTGCTTCTTTAGTGATTTGATTTCGCAGTGCATTATACACTGTGCAATCAAATGTAAAATAAAAACAAATGTATTAAAAATAATGATTGTTATACTTACCTCTCCACCGAGTGTTCAGTAACCAGGAGCAGTAGCAGGCAATGTTCTGCTAGGACCTTGCATGATGTCAGAATGACATCGGCGTTCGGCGCTGTGATTGGCCCGCTTGCGGTCATGTGATATGCGCATTCTGACATCATTCAAGGTCCTAGCAGGACACTACCTGCTACTGCTCCCGGTTACCGAGCACTACATCACGCACCCCCCCGGCTCCATCCTGCCCCCCGCCACCATCCTGCCATGCTTGCCCCATCCTGCTCCCACGCCGGCTCCATCCAGCCCCCCCATTGGCTCTATCCTGCCCTCATGGCTCCATCCTGCCCACCCCCCCCCCATCCCGCCGGCTCCATCCTGCCCCCCAGATCCATTCTGCCCCACTGGCTCTATCCTGCCCCCCCAGCTCCATCCTGCCCTGATCGCTCCATCCTGCCCCCCCGGCTCCATCCTGCCCCCCGCCGGCTCCATCCTGCCCCCCCCCACCGTCTCCATCCTGGTCCCCCGTCGGCTCCATCCTGCCCCCCCAGCTCCATCCTGCTACCCCCCGGCTCCATCCTGTCCCCCCTGGCTCCATCCTGCCCCCCGGCTCCATTCTACCCCGCCGGCTCCATTCTGCCCTGCCGGCTCCATCCTGCCCTCATCGCTCCAACCTTCCCCCCCTCCGGCTCCTTCCTGCCCCCCCATCGGCTCCATCCTGCCCCCCCATCGGCTCCATCCTGTCCCCCCATTGGCTCCATCCTGCCCCCCGGCTCTATCCTGCCCCCACGGCTCCATTCTAGCCCGCTGGCTCCATCCTGCCCCCCCTCCCCCGGCTCCATCCTGCCCCGCTCGCTCCATCCTGCCCCCCCGCTGACTCCATCCTGGCCCCCCCCCGGCTCCATGCTGCCCCCCAGGCTCCATTCTGCCCCGCCGGCTCCATTCTGCCCTGCTGGCTCCATCCTGCCCCCCCTCCCCTGGCTCCATCCTGCCCCACTCGCTCTATCCTGCCCCGCTCGCTCCTTCCTGCCCCCCCGCCGGCTCCATCCTGCCCCCCAGGCTCCATTCTGCCCCGCCAGCTCCATTCTGCCCTGCTGGCTCCATTCTGCCCCCCCTCCCCTGGCTCCATCCTGCCCGCTCGCTGTATATTGCCCCGCTCGCTCCTTCCTGCCCCCCCGCCGCCTCCATCCTGCCCCCCTTGGCTCCATCCTGCCCCCCTTTGGCTCCATCCTGCCCCCCCTCCCCGGCTCCATCCTGCCCTGATCACTCCATCCTGCCCCCCGGCTCCATCCTGCTTCCCAAGCTCCATTCTGCCCCCCCCGGCTCCATTCTGCCCTACCTGCTCCATCCTGCCCTGATCGCTCCAACCTTCCCCCCCAGCTCCATCCTGCTCCCCCACCGGCTCCCTCCTGCCCCTCCATTGGCTCCATCCTGCCCCCCGCCAACCCCATCCTGCCCCTCCACCAGCTCCATCCTGCCCCCGGCTCCATCCTGCCCCCCCGGCTCCATTCTGCCCCGCTGGCTCCATCCTGCCCCCCCTCCTCCATCTCCAACCTGCCCTGATCGCTCCATCCTGCCCCCCCAGCTCCATCCTGCTTCCACCCAGGTCCATCCTGCCCTCCCCAGCTCCATTCTGCCCCCGGCTCCATTCTGCCCTGTTGGCTCCATCCTGCCCTGATCAATCCAACCTTCCCCCCCAGCCTCCTTCCTGCCCCCCCATCGGCTCGATCCTGCCCCCCCACTGGCTCCATCCTGCCCCCTCCCCGGCTCTATCCTGCCCCCACGGCTCCATTCTGCCCCGCCGGCTCCATCCTGCCCTCCCTCCCCCGGCTTCATCCTGCTCTGCTCGCTCCATCCTGCCCCGCTCGCTCCATCCTTCCCCACTCACTCCATCCTTCCCCCCCCTGCCGGCTCCATCCTGGCCCCCCCTCCAGCTCCATCCTGCCCCCCTGGCTCCATTCTGCCCTGCCGGCTCCATTCTGCCCTGCTGGCTTCATCCTGCCCCCCCCTCCCTGGCTCCATCCTGCCCCGCTCGCTCTATCCTGCCCCGCTTGCTCCATCCTGCCCTCCCGCTGGCTCCTGCCCCCTGCCGGCTCCATCCTGCCCCTCCCTCGGCTCCATCCTGCCCCCCCAGCTCCATTCTGCCCCGCCGGCTCCATTCTGCCCTGCTTGCTCCATCCTGCCCCCCTTCCCTGGCTCCATCCTGCCCTGTTCACTCTATCCTGCCCCGCTCGCTCCATCCTGTCCCCCCGCCAACTCCTGCTTCCCTGCCGGTTCTATCCTGCCCCCCCGGCTCCATCCTGCTTCCCCCCAGGTCCATCCTGCCCTCCCCAGCTCCATTCTGCCCCCTGACTCCATTCTGCCCCGCCAGCTCCATCCTGCCCTGATAGCTCCAACCTTCCCCCCCAGCTCCATCCTGCCCCCACTGACTCCTTTTTGCCCCCCCATTGGCTCCATCCTGCCCCCCTGCCGACCCCATCCTGCCCCCCCGCCGGCTCCATCCTGCCCCCCGGTTCCATCCTGCCCCCCCGGCTCCATTCTGCCCCACCGGCTCCATTCTGCCCTGCCGGCTCCATCCTGCCCTGATCGCTCCAACCTTCCCCCCCCGGCTCCTTCCTGCCCCCCCACTGGCTCCACCCTGCCCCCCCCACTGGCTCCATCCTGCCCCCCCGGCTCTATCCTGCCCCCACGGCTCCATTCTGCCCCGCCGGCTCCATCCTGCCCCCTCTCCCCCAGCTCCATCCTGCCCTGCTCACTCCATCTTGCCCCGCTCGCTCCATCCTGCCCCACTCGCTCCATCCTGCCCTCCCCGACGGCTCCATCCTGGCCTCCCCTCGGCTCCATCCTGCCCCCCCCCCCCGGCTCCATTCTGCCCTGCCGGCTCCATTCTGCCCTGCTGGCATCATCCTACCCCCCCTCCCCTGTCTCCATCCTGCCCCGCTCGCTCTATCCTGCCCGCCCGCCGGCTCCTGCCCCCCTGCCGGCTCCATCCTGCCCCCCTCCCCGGCTCCATCCTGCCCTGATCGCTCCAACCTGCCCCCCCGGCTCCATCCTGCTTTCCCCCAGGTCCATCCTGCCCTACCCAGCTCCATTCTGCCCCCCCGGCTCCATTCTGCCCCACCAGATCCATCCTGCTCTGATCATTCCAACCTTCCCCCCCAACTCCCTCCTGCCCCCCAACGGTTCCTTCCTGCCCCCCATTGGCTCCATCCTGCCCCCCCCCCCGCCGACCCCATCCTTCCCCCCGCCAGCTCCATCCTGCCCCCCGGCTCCATCCTGCACCCCCGGCTCCATTCTGCCCCGCTGGCTCCATCCTGCCCCCCCTCCCCCAGCTTCATCTGCCCTGCTCGTTCCATCCTGCGCCGCTCGCTCCATCCTGCCCCCCCGCTGGCTCCATCCTGCCTTCCCTGCCCAGCTCCATCCTTCCCCGCTCGCTCCATCCTGCCCCGCTCGCTCCATCCTGCCCCAACCCTGCTGGCTCCTGCCCCCCCGCCGGCTCCAACCTGCCCCCCCAGGCTCCATCCTGCCCCCCAGCTCAATCCTGCCCCCCCCAGCTCCATCCTGCCCTAATCACTCCATCTTACCCCCCCGGCTCCATCCTGCTTCCCCCCCAGCTCCATCCTGCCCCCCAGCTCCATTCTGCCCCCGAGCTCGATTCTGCCCCGCTGCCTCCATCCTGCCCTAATCGCTCCAACATTCTCCCCAGCTCCATCCTTCCCCCCCCCCCCCGCCGGCTCCTTCCTGCCCCCCCCCCATCGGCTCCATCCAGCCCCCTGGCTGTAATGTACCGCCATATACTACAGCGCTGCTATACATGTACTGTACTGTACCGCCATATACTATAGTGCTGCTATACATGTAATGTAATGTAGCGCCATATACTATACCGCTGCTGTACATGTACTGTAATGTACCGCCATATACTATAGTGGTGCTATACATGTACTATAATGTACCGCCATATACTATAGTGCTGCTATACATGTGCTGTAATGTACCGCCATATACTATAGCGCTGCTATACATGTGCTGTAATGTACCACCATATACCATGGCACTGCTATACATGTACTGTAATGTACCACCATATACTATAGTGCTGCTATACATGTACTATAATGTACCGCCATATACTATAGTGCTGCTATACATGTACTGTAATGTACCGCCATATACTATAGTGCTGCTATACATGTACTGTAATGTACCGCCATATACTATAGTGCTGCTACACATGTACTATAATGTACCGCCATATACTATATTGCTGCTAAAAATGTACTGTAATGTACCACCATATACTATAGTACTGCTATACAAGTGATGTAATGTGCCACCATATGCCATTACGCTGCTATATATATATATATATATATATATATATATATGTAGTTCACTCATGTTAACTGAACAAGTTCTGTCAGTCACAGTATGTCAACTACATACATATTCTAGAATACCCGATGCGTTAGAATTGGGCCACCATCTAGTTAATGCATATTGGTCCAGTACCTGGACGCCTGCATCATGTCGTTCAGACTGATTGCCCCGAATGCGCATGCGCCATGCTAGTAACCATGATTGGGCAATTTTGGCCATGTGATCATCCCATATGATGGTTAAAGGTCCTGGCAGGATGAGTGAGGCTGCACTCTCAGCCTGGTCTGAAGAAGCATACATCCTAGATACACAAAATATGCTTTATCTGGCTTTGGGACTCTGCATTTTTTGAACCATGGCACTATAAACGTTATACCCTTTTACCTATCTATAGTGTGGTAAGATTATTAATGCTATTATATAGAGGACTAGCTGTACTGCCCGGCTACGCTCGGGTTAATAAATAACTGATGTTAGCTATAACAAAATATAATATGAATATGTCATATTAATGACCTGTAGGAAAATAGAAGCTGAGCTGTGATTGGTTGCTATAGGCAACCTGATAAATCTCCAGCCAACAGTAAACCCTCCCCCCGGCCGGGCAGTATATGTTACCTCACATATACACATAATAGACAGCTCATTTGACTGACATCTGCCTTAATTCTCTTTATGGCACATGTGTTGCACATTGGCTGTTTGTAATCAGATGTTTATTTTTGAAAATTAAAGATAGCACACGTATGAGGCGAGTTGTGTGAGGCGATTTGTGCACATCTGTGTCTGTCTGTGTGGTGTGTGTGTCCCTGGGGTGTGTGTGTGTGTGTTTGTGTGTCCCTGTGAGGTGAGTGCATGTGTACCTATAGGGTGTGTATGTGTGTGTGTCCCTGTGGGGGGGTCTGTGTGGTGTGTGTGTGTCTGTGTGTTGTGTGTGTCTCTTTGTGGTTGTGTGTGTGTGTGTCCCTGTGGGGTGAGTGCATGTGTCCCTATAGGGTGTGTATGTGTGTATCCCTGTGGGTGGGGGGTCTGTGTGGTGTGTGTGTGTCTCTGTGTTGTGTGTGTCTCTTTGTGGTGTGTGTGTCCCTGTGGGGTGAGTACATGTGTCCCTATAGGGTGTGTATGTGTGTGTCCCTGTGGGTGGGGGGGTCTGTTTGGTGTGTGTGTCTCTGTGTTGTGTGTGTCTCTTTGTGGTGTGTGTGTCCCTGTGGGGTGAGTACATGTGTCCCTATAGGGTGTGTATGTGTGTGTCCCTGTGGGTGGTGGGGTCTGTGTGGTGTATGTGTCTCTGTGTTGTGTGTGTCTCTTTGTGGTGTGTGTGTGTGTCCCTGTGGGGTGAGTACATGTGTCCCTATAGGGTGTGTATGTGTGTGTGTCCCTGTGGGGGAAGTCTGTGTGGTGTGTGTGTGTCTCTGTGTTGTGTGTGTCTCTTTGTGGTGTGTGTGTGTTCGGGTGTGTGGTGAGTATCCAGTACTGGGGCTGCACCTTAACGACTATACACTTGCTGTTACTCTTTGTGTGCGTGTGGTGTGTATACATGTCCCCGTGCATGGTGAATATCCCATCTTGGAGCCCCACCTTAGTGACTATATTATGGTATATGCTGTTAGTCTTTGGTGCGGTCTTTAAGCCCCTCTCATTCACAACTGTCAACTGGTAACTGTCACTTTTTGCCCATTATGTTGATAGGGGCAAAAGTTTTGGTGAATTGGAACGCGTGGGGTTAAAATTTCGCCTCACAACATAGCCTATGATGCTGTCGGGGTCCAGACGTGTGATTGTGCAAAATTTTGTGGCTGTAGCTGGCAGCTGTCGATTTTCCTCCAATACTTTTCCTTTCACTTTTTCGCCATTATGTAGATAGGGGCAAAATTGTTTGGTGAACTGGAACGCGCAGGGTTAAAATTTCGCCTCACAACATAGCCTATGACGCTCTCAGGGTCTAGACATGTGACTGTGCAAACATTTGTGGCTGTAGTTGCGACGGTGTAGATGCCAATCCCGGATATACATACATACATACACACATACATACATACAAACATTCAGCTTTATATATTAGATAATGTCTATGTGGGGTGATACCTTGTATTATTATTCACTGTAATATTTATATTCAACCCACACTGCTTTCTACCACGAATATACATTTATGTATATAAGTGACTGGTGTTTAGCTGTTGCCTGACCATCTTTTACAAGCTTTTTATTGATTGATCACAGATATACAGTTGAAACCAAAAGTTTACATACACTAAAATAAAAGACACATATGTATGTTTTTCTTACTATCTGACATGAAATCAAAATAAACCTTTTCCGTTTTAGGTCAATTAGGATTACCATAATTATTAATATTTGCCAAATGCCATAATTATCAGAGAGAGATAATGTTTTAAGGCATTTTTATTACTTTCTGCAAAGTCAAAAGTTTACATACACTAAGATTACTATGCCTTTAAACAATTTGGGACAGCCCATATGATGATGTTATGTGTTTGGAAGCTTCTGATTTGTTTATTGGCAACACATGAGTTAATTAGAGACACACCTGTGGATGTATTTTAATGTACACCTGAAACACATTGCTTCTATGTGTATCATCATGGGAAAGTCTAAACAAATCAGACAAGATACCAGAAAGAGAATTGTGGACTTGCACAAGTCTGGGTTATCCTTGGGTGCAATTTCCAGGTACCTGAACGTGCTTCATTCATCAGTATAAACAATCATATGCATGTACAAACAAGACAGGAATGTACAGCCATCATACCACTCAGGAAGGAGACAGGTTCTGTGTCCCAGAGATGAATGTACTTTAATCTGACATGTGCATATCAACTCAAGAACAAAAGCAAAAGATCTTGTGAAGATGATGGTGGACATTGGTAAGATTGTCTCATAATCCACAGTGAGAAGAGTACTATATCAACGTGTTGAAAGGCCAGTCTGTCAGGAAGAAGCCATTACTCCTAAATAAACATACAAAAGCCAGATTATTATTTTTTTCCACATGCACACAGGAACAAAGACCTGCATTTTGGGAGACACGTCCTGTGGTCTAACAAAACTAAAATTGAACTTTTTGGTTATAATGACCAAAGTTACATTTTGAGGAAAAAGGGAGAAGCTTGGAAGCCTAAGAACACCATCCCAACTGTGAAACATGGGGGTGGCAGCATCATATTGTGGGGTTGTTTTACTGCAGGACAGACATTTCACAAAATAGATGGTATAAGGAGGAAAGATTATTTGGCAATACTGAAGCAACATCGCAAGACATCAGCCAGGAATGTAGAGCTTGGGCTACACCGAGGACCTTTCCACCTGGCCAATCAGGTGGCCGCTAGCGATTACGTCATTGTGACGTGGCGGCATCTGATTGGCCAGATCTCTCCCAGCCATCTGATTGGCTGAGAGAGTGAAAGATCCTTTTACATGAATGGATGTGCATTGGCCGGTCCCAGTACAGCCGTCGGTTAAGGTGAGTATCCGATTTTTTTATTTTTTAACCACTTTTCCTTTATTTTACAGGACTTTTGCAGTGTATCTATTGATACACTGCAAAAGTATTCGGAATCGCTATACTCGCAACGAGTAGCGAGTACCGCTACCTACTCGTTGTGGGTATAGCGATTCTGAATATTATGGTACTCGCCCATCCCTATGCAGTACCCCTCCATGGTGCACCAACCAGTGGGGCACCACAGATATGCATGGTGAGTAGAGATGATTGAACTTTGCTTGAACATGTTCGCCAATTTTTAAATCCGGACTGAATTTTGCAATGTTCGTTTGGCCCTTCGAACTCGAACGTTTTGCTGAAAAGTCAGAAATTCAGGATTTGTTGGGTAAATGTTTATATGACAAAAACAATTGCATTTGCACTAATGCTTGTGTTCTATGTTTTCAGAGTGTCAGCATCTAGGATAGCGGGAAGGGAGGTAGGGTGAGAAGTCCCAGGTCAAATAAGCGCAGATCTCCATTTTTGTTCTTTCCGCACTTACTGTCGGTGGTCTGGTCTGGCAGCCAATCAGCAACCATAAAGAAAATTGCGCTTTTTGCATACAAGGGCTTGTGTCATGAGCTGAGTATGTCACTTATCCTTGCCAAATAAGAACTGGCCATTTTCCCTCATCGCCATTTTCTTTGTGTTGGAGCTCAGTGACAGTTTTGCTGCTGCAGAGCCTACACTGCTGATTATGTGTGCGCTATTTAGATAGCTAGCTAGCCATTCTATTTCTTTCTAGATGGAGAGTTAGATAGTAGATTTATTAACTCCTTCCTAAAACAGCCCTTTTTTAAAGCTTAGTAGCAGTGTTTTTGACAAATCCCCACTGGCACAGTGATGCTTGTGAAATCTTTTTTTAAACAACTATTTACTGCCACTTCTGGCAAGTGACACAACCAGGTAGCGACCACAGTTTTTGCTTAGTACCATTTTTTGGCAAATCCCCTGTGATATAGTGGTGCTTGTGATAACATCTGCACCGTATCTGTGCAAAAAAATATTAACTGCCACAACTGGGAAGTGTCACATCCAGGCAGCAGCCACAGTTATTGCCTAGTACTAGTTTTTGGCAAATCTCCTGTGGTACAGTGGTTCTTGTTATTTCTGTGCAAATAAACATTTAAAACCACATACAGGCAGCAACCACAGTTTTTGTCTAGCACTAGTTTTTGGAAAATCTGGTTTGTTGGATTCTCATCCCCAGATTTTTTGGGCCTACAGCAGCTGACTTGTAAATCTGTTACCATTAAATATGAGTGATAAAAGCCGTGGTTGTGGTGGAAATGGGAAAACGCTTGGTGTCGGTGGGGTAGGTAGTAAAGTAACCAAAATCTCTGCTCAACAAACAATGGCTCCTAGGCAAACTTCTTTTAGTGGACAGTCTGGTATTAATCCTTTCTTAGGCAGGATCACATCGCTACAACTTGTAGATGAGGCCCAGAAAGGGCAGGCGCTACAATGGATATCAAGCGCTCCATCAAGTGGCCTCTCCTTCAACTCAACTTCAACAGCATACACATTGCAATCGTCACAGGTGTCAGCCCAATCACATGTGTTTCCTCACATGTCACAAGTCTCCAGTCACCCTACCTATTGTGGGTCAACACAGATGGCCAACTCTGCAGAGCAGTTCATGCATACTATAGTCTAAGAATAAGAGGTCTGCTCCAAAGCTTCACTGAGTCAAGAAGAGGAAGTGATCTGCACTGATGCACAAAATCTTTGTGAGTTGGATCTCTGGCGCCCCAGACATCTGAGACACCTACCAAACACCCAACACACATGGTCCCAGGGATGGTGGGCGGACCCTCTAGAGGAATGGCTCAGTCAGGGGATGGAGGAAAGGAAAGTGTGGGGTAGAAAGTTAGTTAGTGAGTAGTTGAAGAGAGAGTGGAGAAGGAAGGAGTAAAGACTGACAGAAAGTGAGGACCAGGAGGACTTGAGCAGCGAGGAGCTCATCCTGGGTCATGGAACAACAGACAGCAAGCGGGGCAGAGGACAGAGGCAGAGAGAACCACCCGTGCGCCCAAATCCAGGTTTGACTGAAGTTAGATGGAAGGCTGGTTGAAAACCAGGGGACCAGCCCTGAAGTGGCAAAGAGACTTCATACTCTAACCACAGAACCTGAGGCCACGAGATCTAGAGGAGCTGTGGCAGACACCCGATACGTCCGCCAAGAAGGTAACCGTACTACGGTCATGGGACTTGTTAACATTTGTCCGACAGGACCCGTGGCTGCAGGATTGGAGCACTGTGTGCGGAGGCATGAGCAGGATAGAGGTGGACAATTAGCGCTGGGAGAGCAACCCGTGATAGAAAGGAACATAAAGAGGTGTCTTGGACGAGCTATCCCAGTTCTTTGAGGACTATCTGAACTGAGACTTGGCAAAGAACAGTACATGGCAGCATTGCTAAAGTGAACACTGAGTTATCCGGTCATAGAACTCGGACGCCTTGTGTGAGACTGTTTATTTTCCCGCCTGCGGAGCCGCCGACTGATACACCAAGCAGGCCACAGTGAGCCTGCTCCAGAGGGGCCCATCTGTCTCCCTCAGCATAAAGAGGCCTGCAGCCTACTGGCTGCCCTTGGGAACCGCTCCACCCGTGGGGAACAATAACACCTGGCTGCAACTCCATCATCCCCAGAGGTCCCACATCACAACGTCGGCCATCAATAGCCGAACATCACGGGTGGCGTCACGACAACCATCCCTAAACCCTTATTCCCTGAACTGTTATTTGATGCCCAGGGTTACGGAGCCAGGTCTCAACCCCTCTGACTCCCCAGAAGTATTAAAGCCTTGTTCTGAGTACCCCACAGCCCTTGGGCGCATGAGATCCAGGGCTGGACAAAGAAGGGTCAGAGCACAATGTAAACCCTCATTACTAAACTTTAACCCCTCTTGATGGAGACAATGAGGCTGATGATGATGAAACTAAGAGACCTGAGTTGGACGCCTACATAACTTTGAGTCATGGCAGGAAGAGGGTGGCTCTGAGGGCGAGGAGTGTGACAACACAGAGGGTGGTGATAAGGTTCTAGATCCCACTTACTCTGGATCAGCATCCGCTCACAACAGGTTACAGTCCAGAAGTGAACTGTATCAGCGACATCAGATGGATGTCAGCTGACCCATTTAGGGGTGGGGAGCAGCCAGCCCAGGCACACTCCTCAGCTCACCTAAGCATGAGTCATATCCATCACACACACCTGCAGCAACCTCACCTGTAGAGCCACGCACTGCAAAGCAGAGAAAAAAAAAGACATAGTTTAAACCACAGCAGCAGCACTTCTAGACTGCAAAGCAGTCAATACTTAACAACATCACAGTTCTACACTTACAACCGAGAGAGCATCGAGTCGTCATCACAGAAACATTACCAGCAGCAGTGTATCTGTTACAAACAATTTTTGAGTAGTTTGATTGTTTTTGTAGACTAGCCTGTGAAACACCAGAAGAAAGGACACATAGTGAACGCCTAGAGAGGATGGTGCAGGGGTATCTACAGCGCAATATCGATGCGATGACTGTGGTACTGGACCCTTGTGGATTTTGGGCTTCTAAACTGGAAAAGTGGGTTGAGCTTGCCACTCATGCCTTGGAGATTTTGTTGTGCCCCGCAGCTAGCGTTTTTCAGAACGTGTCTTTAGCCGTGCTGGTGGTGTCCTGATGGATAAGCGCATATGGCTGTCCACTGACAGAGTAGATTGCCTAACGTTTATTAAGATGATCAAGTCATGGATCTTCAAGGATATTTCAGTAATTTTCAGTGTGCTTCTGACTCACCATAGCCAGGTTCTGCACGTCGCAGGCGTTTTCCTCTCCTTGTCACGGAACCGCGCCTGCGGCTGTGGAGCCCGGTGGTCCAGATCAATAGGGAATGGTTGAATGGATAAGGGGTTGATAAGCTTGTTGTGACGCCACCTGCGGGAATTCCGGTGATTTCACCGGCGCTGCTAGGCCTCCGGGGGATGTAATGCAGCAAGATGGGACGCTCCCACAGGACGAGCGGGAGTCCCCGGAGCCAGGAGCTGCATGTGATGGTATATGGCAGCTTGTAGTACTGCTGTTAGGCTCAGGAATCAAACGCAGACACATCAAAGTCTTTTGGGTACCTTTACTGGTGGAAAGCAGGTACACTCGGACTGGGTGATGAGGTTGACACTCCTGGAGTTTCACAGCAAGCAGTGTATAGGCTTCCTTTCTCTGTAGTTCTAGTGAGGTCGGGTGGATGTGGAATCCTGCCGGACCAGGTTGTGCGTTCAATGGAACGTGTTTCACCTAGGTAGCTGCACTGAGGGCACTGTTAAAGGGTTAAGCCGGATCAATGCTCTTCCCTGGACTCTCGTCGGTAGGTGCTTCAGGTGGACTGGGGGCTAAACTCCCTGTTAGAAGTGCTGGTTCTCTGTGGTGGCAAAGTAGCTTTCACAGCTCGGTTCCAGTAACCGGTTGGTGAGGGAGAGTTAGGGTAACTGATGTCCCTGAGAGGTGCTTGCTCCTTTACTATGACCCCAATTGCAAGGGTCTCTCACTGGTTAGGTGTGCTGGTTTGGGCCTGGTATAGCTCCAGAACCGGTGGTTGCACACGTCCTGCAGCTCTTCTAGCGTCTGCACACTCCGCTGTTTCTCCCTCCAGGACCCTATTTATAGGAGGAACTGGCTCAAAGTGACCAGTGGAGCTCCCCCTAGAGACCTGGGGTGAAACAAGGTGTCTAAGGTGTTGTTAAGTGTTTTGTTGTTTGTGAGTGTTGCTTGCTGTTACTGCTCCATTTGTGTACCAAGGGTTCTGTGATGCCCAACAGGGTGACAGGGTGCCACACTTCATTAAGCTCCACATTACAATATTTCTACTCTGGGGCGATTGTTGCGACTTTAGTGGTGGCTGTGCCTGATTTTTGTAAAAGTGGGGACCCTTGTTATGGTCTCTTGGCTGTGTAGTGCATTCCTTGAGCAGGACTCTTTGATCACATTACACTTGTGCACCACTTCCTAAATACTCAACCTTGAAAAGCTGGGCCAATTTTCTGTGGTGTAACCCTAGTTTTTGGAAAAGTGGGGACTAGGGATGGGCAAATCCTACATTACTCGGAATCGCTAGACTCTGACGAGTCTGAGTCCAGGACTCGCTACTCGTTGCGAGTCTAGTGATTCCAATGTAAAGGAATGGGGAACGAGTATTGCAGCGATTCCGCTGCTGCTGGACCCTATAAGGGGTCTGGCAGCAGAGGAAAAACCTGCAATTCCCCATGTTATTCTTTTAAAGCCAGCGGCTTTTAAAGAATAGTAAAAAAAAAAAAAAAAAGGATTGAGTCCTCCTGACCAGGGGTGGGCTTGGGGGGGGGGGGGGTGAGTGCACCGGACCGGCCGGCTACTTACCGCTGCCTCCGCCGCCGCCGGCCGCAGACTCGCTCCCCGCCTCTCTGCTTCTGTCCCCGGAGATTCCCGAGCGATGACAGAGCAGTGAACAAATTAACTTCCGTCACCGCTCGGAAATCTCCAGAGGCAGAGCGAGTCGGGCTGACAGCAGGGTTCAGCTCAGGTCATAATGACCTGAGCTGAACCCTGACTGTTTAGTCAGTTCTCAGCTCTGCTACATCCCTGTGTGTCTAAGCACAGACAGGGATGTAGCAGAGCTGAGATTGCGTTTTGGACTACGTCGGACGGAAGAGGATTTTTTAAATAAAGATGGAGTCCCTAATTGTGTTCTGTTTTATTTCTAATAAAATTATTTTTCTCTGTGTTGTGTTTTTTTTTTCTATTGATTTCTGGAAATTCATGGCGGTCATGTCTAATATTGGCGTGACCGCCATAAATTTCGGGCTTAAGGCCAGCTGATAATACAAAGCTGGCCCTAACCCCTTTATTACCCAGTGAGCCACCCGGCACCAGGGCCACTGGAAGAGCGGGGTTCAGCGCCAGAGGACGGTGCTTCAATGAACGTGCCATCTTCTGGGGCGGCTGCAGGCTGCAATTTGCAGCGGGGGGTGCCCATAAAGCTTGAGCCTCCCTGCGCTGCGGATTCCAGCCCCCAGCTGCATTTTTTTTTTATTATTTCATGAAATTCATGAAATAATAAAAAAAGGGGGCTTACCTATATTCTTGTGTCCGGCCAGGTACAAATAGGCACCTGGGGGTTGGGGGCAGCCCGTCGCTGCCTGCTGGATCCGGCTGGTTACAGAAATACGGCGAGCCCAAGAAAGAAAAATGATGTGGGCGGAGAACTGACTAAACAGTCAGGGTTCAGCTCAGGTCATTATGGTCTCTCTGCCTTCGGAGATTCCCAAGCGGTGACGGAAGTTAATTTATTCACTGCTCTGTCATCGCTCAGGAATCTCCGGAGACAGAAGCAGAGAGGCGGGGAGCAAGTCTGCAGCCGGCGGCAGCGGAGGCTGCGGTAAGTAGCCGGCCAGTCCGGTGCACTCACCCCCCCCAAGCCCACCCCTGGTCAGGACTCAGAGGAGGAAGCGGCAGTGAGCAAATTTCACCGCCGGCTTCCCCGCCTGAGTCCTGAGTCCCTGCTCCTGCTCCCCCTGCCCGGTCCTAACTTAGGATCGGGTGGGGAGGCTGCGGGGTCACGGAGGGATGATGGACTCGTTACTGTGCGAGTAATAGCTTGGAAAGTACCGAGTCCTGCGATTCCACTATTACTCGCAGAGTAACGAGTCCCAGCAAGTAGATTCGCCCATCCCTAGTGGGGTCTCTTTGCTGTGTGGTGCATTCCTTGAGTAAGGTTCTCTGAGTGACATGCCTACTCCTGTAACCCTCCTCCTCTTTTTACTTAGGTTACGTTCACACACTGTGCATTTTTTGCACTTTTTTGCACTTTTTTGCACGGGCGCTTTTAGGAGCGTTTTGCACCCGTGCAAAAAAGCGCAAAAAAAGAAGCAGTGCATGAACCAGCATGCTTTTTTTACGGGCACAGGGGAAGAAGTGATGTCACAGAGGGGAGGAAGAATCCTGGTTCCTCCTCCCCTCTGTGACATCTGTGACCACCTCCTTTAGGTTTCGTAATGTATTAATATACATTGAGAAACCCAAATTAAAGTAAAGGAAATGTGTGAAAAATAATAAATATTGAATACTTACCCATCCGCCGGGTGTTTGGGAGCCGGGAGCAGGCACAGGTATAAAGCTGCAAGGACCTTGCGTGATGGCAGAGTAATGCCACGGGCGCTGATTGGCCGCTCACAGTCATGTGATATGTGACGTCACATATCACATGACTGTGAGCGGCCAATCAGTGCCCGTGACGTCACTCTGACATCATGCACAAACAAGCGACTGGAGGGTAAGTATTAATTCTTTCTTATTTTTAATACAAATGCCTTTATTTAAATCTTATTTAGCAGTGTATATTAATACACTGCGAAATCTAATGGGGGCGGTCACACATTTCACAGAGGGGAGGAGAAACCAGGATTCTTCCTCCCCCTCTGTGACATCAGATCCAGCAGCACCGGCTCCTCTAGGAAAAAGCGCCGGCGTTGCTGCGTAAAGAATTGACATGTCATATGTGAACGTAGCCTTAATGTAGAAAACTGCTGCCACTTTTTCCCTGTGACTCATCCATCTGTCAATTCAAACTGAGTTTCACCCACCTCAGAAATTTAAGTGAATGTTAACCACCTTCTATTTTGAACTGATTTTGAAGAGTGTGCAGGCTGGCACACACCGTGTCTCGTACACCCCATGCTATACTATGAGACTATTTCTACTGTAGTTAGATTGTCATCCCTTTTCCTGGTGTCTGGCACTTAAATGAGCGGTTTGTCAGCTTTTGGACACCTTTGAAGGTGCTTTCTGTGTTTCGTGGTACCTGCCATTGATTTCAATGGGGTTCAGAAGGTTCTGCGAACCATCTGGCGAACAACCCGCATTCGACAAAGCAAACCGAATTAGAACACTCAGGTGTTCGCTCATCCCTAATGGTGAGTGAGTTCAGAAGAAAATGATAGAAGATAATGCATAATTAATTTATTTTTAATCCCTTTGTGCCTGCCTCATTAAAAGTACTGATCTAATAGAGCAGTCTTTACCATTTTGCACAGTGATGCCTCACTCTTGTGAATAGTGCCATCAACTAGATTGGGCTATGACTTTTACTCTCAGCTGTGTACTGAGACAGTAAATATCACCTTGATTCTAAATCTCTGATCTCTGTAACAGTCAGGATTACCAATATATGCGTTCCTGGCAGTTAAACTGATTACATGCCTTGGACAATAGCAGATGTGGCCTGTAAGGGTACCATCACATGTAGCGACACTACAGCGATCCCGACAGCGATATCACGTGGCTGCGATCGCTGGAGCGTCGCTACGTGGTCACTGGTGAGATGTCAAACAGTCAATATCTCACCAGCGACGCAGCAACAATCTGGAATGATACAGAGGTCGTTGGGAATGTGTCACTCTCGGGCGTAGTATTTTGAGATCGCTGGTCATTGTCCCTGTCAAACACATCGATGCAACGTTCCCAGCGGGAGCGCAATGACCAAAAAATGATCCAGAACACTTTGTAACGATCAGCTACCTCACAGCAGGGGCCTGATCGCTGCTAAGTGTCAAACGTAGTGAGATAGCTGGTGAGGTCACTTTTACGTCACAAAACCTGTGACGTATCAGCGATCCCGCTAGCAATCTCGCTATGTGTGATGGTACTTAAGGCTGCTTTCACACTGCATATTTCTTGGATCCGTGACTGTCCGTTGTAAAACGGACAGCCACGGATCCGATTTGGCCCCCATGTATCCCTATGGGTACCTTTACACGCCGCTACTGGCGGGTGGATACAACCAGATACTTCACGTGCACGAGCACTCACAAACGGTTACAAACGGTAAACGCACCATCTTTACACGCCGCCACAAGGTGCGCTACGCTACGTTACATCTATCTCTGGATACACCGCCGGGTGCCTCAAGTCACCTTCTGTAGCTCATCTTACCTCATTTACACACCGCTACAACAAGCTAATATGGGCGGACCTGGTGCAGCAGGGACAGCACATAGGCGTGCCACAATTGTGGATTACGAGACGTCCGTACGCTGATAGGACAAAGCAAGAAACCCATGATTGGCCCGGCATCGCAGGAGGCTGTTTAATACATGACGCTCAAGCAATTGTGTAGTGTGACTGGTCAGCTCCTTAAATATGCCGCCCTATGCAGTGACTACCAATCGTAACGCAGGAGCTTCCACCAATGATCGCTGAAGGGGGGCGGTATCCCGGAGCCTGTGTCACGCCCCAGCTACATACCAGGTACATAGCCTGGTGTCGACACATCCCTTCTGTTGCTTCTTTACACGCCGATACAGGTCACTACAATCGCCTGTGTAGCCACCTGTTTCAGGGCAGTGCTCGGAAACAGATGTATCTGTTGCCGGGTGCCTCTTACCGTCTTCACACGCCGCTACTACAGGGTATTTTGCCGCTACAAGCTACATTTGTAGCCTGTAGCTGGTTGTATCCACCCGCCAGTAGCGGCGTGTAAAGGTACCCTATGGGCCAAGGATCGGATTGGATTTAGTCTAATTGCCATCTGACTTTGTCGGATCCGATTTGTGTCCGATTTTTTGCTGTACCCAAAATCAGAGACTGCTCCGATTTGATAATCACGGCCCTGGACACAGAAATAGGTCACCTCCTGTGGTGTTTGTTTCTGTCTGTGGGGTCCTGCAAAAAGTAAGATCCCACGGACAGAAAAAAATACGCTATGTGAAACCAGCCTAAGAAGTTTGATAGAGGAAGAATGCAATGGGATATAATCGGGAGGAAGTTTTCCCTAGCATGACATAATTGGTGCATTAATACAATATGATGCTACTTTGGACTTAATAGACCTGTACTAATTTTGGAGTTGTTCTTCAAAGCTAACACAGCAAAAAAAAAAAAGTTTCTGAATCTGTATGTGTATTTATTTGACATTTTGGATACTAACAGCAGAAGTCCTTTGTGCAAAACAGTATATGTGTTTCATAATTTCTATTTACTTATGTCATAGTGTGTACATACGGAATGTCCGCCCCTGAGATCCTTGCAGGCTACAACAAAAGAAAGATTGTTACCCTTTGTATTCTTGATCAACTGGGGTTTTCAACACATTCACCCCAACAATCACAATATTTGAAATAAAATATAGCATTAGTTGTTTGAAGTCAAAGCTTTATTTTAACTGTGTAAATATTTGCTCTGGAGCGCTTCGTCTTCCTCTTAAAGAACCAGAGGGCAGAGCAGAGTGCAATATACCTACAAAAGGGAAGGTATGCTGAGGTTGAAGTGATTCACCCAGGGGTCTATGGGAACTCGGAACCCAGGCATGGCGTTGGAGGGGAATGTCACTGGTGGTTTGCCTGGACCGGTTGCCCTAGTGGTCAACTGAGAATTGGGGATTAATTGAAAGCGAATAAAAAGAATAAAAGTTTGTCGTGATGCCACCTGCAGATTCTGGTGATGTTCACTAGTGCTTCTGTCAGACCGCCTGGGATGATGGTATTGCAGCTTGCAGCTTGGGTGTTATGGCTCCCTGCAGGAGGTGCCAGGTCCCCGGTGCAGGATAGCACCGGGTTTGTTGTCGTGGTGCTAGTCGTAGGCAGCGAACGTGGTGCTAGTTGTTGGAAAGGAGACTCGGAGGCCTTGTGACTCTGTACGGGTAGTTTACTTATAACTGGTTCAGATGGCACTTCAAGCTACAGTTTGCACAGTCTTTGAACGGGTAGCTGGCCGGGTAGTCACTGAGGAGGGTAAAGTCTCTTTGAGGCTCCCGTAGTATACCTTCTTTTGTCTATCCTGTGTCCTGCTGCCTTTACTTGCACTGCCCTGCACAGCCCGCTTGTCTATCAGGCCCGTTGGGTGCTATGAGGTACCCTTCTTCTCTCTAAAGGGCTCGACCCGGTTTGGGCGATCCTGGTGGGGCGCGACTGATTAGTGTTGATGGCTAAGGGGTGAACTCGCCTGTACCATTCCTCGGAGCCAGCACTCTGTTGGTGGACTAGGATTCCCCTAACTATGGAAGGTCTAGCACGGGGTTTCCTCTTTCTTTTCCTGGGCCGCCCTTTTCTCTCTCAGACACCCTCCCTGGGAGACCCCTCTCTCTTAGGTTCTATCCTTACTTCGCTCCTCAGTACGGACTACATCCAACTGTGTGACTTCCCACCTTTCTCACTACCCCTAACTCTCCTCCACCCGGGACCGGTTACCCTGGTAACAGATTGCCAATTGGTCCCCTAGTGTAGGTGTAAGGATGCCAGGGTTGGGAGCCTCAGGTTGACTTTACACTCCCCAATGACAGGAATACTGCACACTCATTCATGGGTGCAGTACCCCTACTGTGTCGCACTGACCAGTGGGGCAGCACAGAAGGTGATCCTAAATTGAATAAAACTAACAACAAAATATAAAATAAAAGAGGAGGTATATGCAGGTAAAGAATACGCCACCTACTTCTTAAAAACAAACAGATGTTATGTGCAGAGAAAAGAACAGGAAAAGCAGAGATAAATCCTAGCTGGTCTTCGTCTGACTGGCATGAACAAAGTATGGCTGGATATCCCAATGAGAATATAACAGCAGGAAATACCAGCAGGGAGAAAGTATTTAATGCTGCTCCCAAAACGTGATAGAGCAGACAAACAAGTAAATGTAACCTTAATAGAATTAAATCAAGGATAAGAGAAACTTAATACCCAGAGAAAAGCTGTATCTGCTGTGGTTCGGCAGATTGAGGAGATTCAAGGGTTTGAATCCAAACACATGACGGTATCCTTCCTTTTACAAGTTGCCACTGGAACCACAGAGATCCCCAATGCCACTAACAGAACTTTCTCGCTAGGTGATGTGTACATAAAACTCTCGTATCAACCCAGGACGTATCCTCCGAACCGAAATTTAGTGAGATACTATAGACGAAATGACATTTCACATGACTGGAATTGAAAACGCATTCCACTTCATACTCCTTGTCCTCCTAAAATAGAAGATGATTTGTCCTGAAGAAGAAGCAGATTGCTTCGAAACGCATTGACAATAATTTATTTCTACCACTTTGGACTATTCTGACCACTTCAGCAGCGCAGGAAGGAACCTTTTCTTTTATCTTGTTCTCCTCCAAGTCATCCACAATGATGTCCTAAGTAGAGATGAGAGAACCTTTTGAAGTTCGTGCATGATTCGGTTTGCCGAACTTTTGTACTCCATAGGATTCAATGGGAGGCAAAATCAAAGGCATAGAAAACACCATCAGGGGGCTGCAAAAACAGCTCAAATTAGGAGCAGACACCAGGAAATGTGGCATCTATTCCGCAGAGTTAAATTTTTTAACATGGTGCGCTATAGATGCCAGGGATAACTCCTGGCACAGCATTTCAAGCTTCAATATTGATCAGCAAAAGAGAGATGAGTTACAGGTGTAGGCATCAAGCTCTCAGAGCCCTGCTTAATTCAGGAAACACAACAAAAAGGCCCCAAGAAGAGTCTCCACATTTCAAAAAATTAGGGCCAGAAACCTTGAAAGTGGCACCAACTGATGTGTGCTGGGGATTTCCACAGGACTCACCGATACAAGGAGGGATATACTCTTTGGTACACACAGCACACAACACCTTCCACCCCAGACCTGTAGGGGGAGCTCCACTGGCTGTCTTAAGCCCTATAAAAGATCCAGGCCTGAAGGGAGGAGTTAGTTAGTTTCAGTTCAGTTCCAGTTAGTCTGCAGTGAGCAGAGGAGAGAGCAGAGTAAAGTAGCTGGTCGCTGGGATCAAGCCAGGCCCAGGACTAGGGAACACTTACCCAGCTGTGCTGCACCCTAGGGAGAGGGTCAGAGGCCAGTGGAGGAAGTGGGAGAAAAGAAGAAGGGAACAGACCAGGTTTCCCTTTAGCTCACCCGGATGCCGGAGTCCGACACTGCTAATCATCCATTGTAGCAGGAAAAGCCCAGAAGAGCCAGGAGGAACTAATCCCTCTGAGGTGACAAATTAAAGGCCCAGTCTCACATAACGACGCATCAGCGATCCCGATAACGATGTGCAGAGATCGCTGGTGCGTCGTTTACACATTGCTGGTAAGATGTCAAACAGGCATCTTACCAGCGATGTGAAAAACGACGCACTAGCGATCCAGAATTATACCGAGGTCATTGTGAATTTTCTCTCCATAGCGGTGCACTGAGATCTTTGCTCATTATCTGTCAAACACAATAGAAAAGTGTAGTAAGGGGGCACAGTCAAATGATCCGCCAGTCACATGCTTAAACAAGTACACGTATGAAAAACCAAAGAAGCATGTATACAACACCGGGATCAGGGAATTAAAGAAGGACTCCAATGAGTAATCAAAAAATATCATTTATTTCACACCAAAAGAGAAACAAGGACCAACAGACCTTTATCTCAGGTTGACAATACCATCCTCTTATTTCAGGAACCTATTTCAGGAACTCGACTTACATCAGAACTTGCACTTTACATAGCAACTATTTGCTGGGCAGCTTCTGTGTTACATCTATAGATTCACTAGTCACCTTACTGATTTTGTTCTTTGTGCATTATGTGACTTCAATTTGTCATAAGCTTTATTCAGGCATGTTTCTGTCTATATCGTTACTGACGGATTTTCTATTTTTGTCCCTTTAGAGTGTCATCTGTGAGATGGGGAGTATTATATTCTATACACAATTAGGTATACCATCATCCCTTTAATCACCATGGTTGATATAGCCACTTTATTCATGTGTGGTTTGTAGTGATTTCTATTACCTGACTACAGCCTTTTTTTGGTGGGTGTTCCACCTTTTTAATTGTTTTTAAATGTCTGTTGGTCCTTGTTTCTCTTTTGGTGTGAAATAAATGATATTTTTTGATTACTCATTGGAGTCCTTCTTTAATTCCCTGATCCCGGTTTGTATACATGCTTCTTTGGTTTTTCATACTTATCTGTCAAACACAACGTTGTAGCGTTCCCAGCGGGAGCACAATGACGCAGGAATGACCCAGAGCAGTGTGTAACGATCAACGATCTCACAGCAGGGGCCAGATCGTTGGTGCGTGTCACACAGAACGACATCGCTGCTGCATCCCAAATTTCGTGATGCAAAAGCGATCCCAATAGCGATCTCTTTAGCGATCTCTTTATGTGTGACAGGGCCTTTAGAGACACTCAAACCTCACCAAGCACAGGACTAGGGGGCCCGAAAGGATAATAGGAGTTCCCACAGGAGGTCCTCATAGTCGGTTACAGAGTAACACCCTGAGCGGGAGAAGGAGCGGCGAGTTCAGTTATAGGCAAGGCTTACCCCAAACTACCATACACTGTGACAGAGGAGGCCTCACAACTCTTCAAGGTGAAAGTCCCAAATTGCACCGAGGTCCTGGTTACCTTCCTGGACTGTACCTGTTACCGGACATCAGTAAAAGGTTCCGAAACAAAGACTATTGTGTGTGTGTGTGGCACCCCAAGGGTTAATATGCCACAGAAACAACACAAGTTTAATCCCCACACAACACTACACTAGAAAGTGGGAGGAGCTTAGCTGGCACCTGCACTAGTGGGAGGAGCTAAAGTTGTTTACCACAAAACAAGAGTGACAGTTAGTCAGTCTGGAGTTGAGTCTAGTCTGGAGCAGGAGCAGAGCAAAGTGTCAGTGGAGGTCCTGAGAGGTCTGAGGAAAGGAGACAGATTAACAGAGGAACATACCCGGAATAAAGAGTTACCCCAAAAGCTTGATCCCGGGGAGGCGCTTAAGATGGATACCGGATCCGAGGCTGTGCCTGAGACAGACAGGACAGTAAACACCGGCATAGTGAAGGTCCACCATCTTCACCACACCATAGCAAAGCAACACGAAGGAGTCAGTGACACAGAGGACTCAAGTTGCCCAGCATATTGGTGCCCGTGAGCAGAGACAGGGCCAGCAGTATAGCTACAAGCAGCAGCAGGGCCACACACAGTGTTTAAGTAGGAAGCCAAGGACCCGGTCAGGGTGAGAGCAACCTGGTACAGACTCCGTGGACAATACTGTGTAATACCATCTGCCAGTAAAGACTTGAAGAACAACAGAAACCGTGAGTGTGTGTGTCATCCTTATTCTGAAGCCCCACTTGCCCTCATAGACTGCCATTGCCTCTACTCTTATCATCTCTACTGCTACCCCTACTCTCCTGCAGCATCAATAACATCCTCACAGACTTTAACTACCTCTACCACTGCCCCGGGGAACCCAGTTCTGCCCACAGGAACTATTCCATCCCAGCTGCTAACCCATCATCCCCGGAGGTTCTGCAGCAGCGGCGGCCCCCATTACTGGCCGCATATAGTGGGTGGCGTCACGAGTGACAAATCCCCTGTAAATAACCCCCCATTTTATTGTGCGGGCCCGGGACACGGTCCGGACCAGGACCACCGTGACATCCCCCAGCAGCACCCCGGTCCGGCACCGAGTGCCCCGTCCCGAGGGGCTCCACATGTGCCTGTTTCACTGCCGCTGCCCACAGCGTTCACCGCAGAGACGCTACTACGACTCCCCTCATCCATCCCCACTGCACTGAGGTAAAGCTCTATCTGTGGAGAGCTGTAACACCCAAGCTGCATCACATCACCTCAGCGGCCGGCCTGCAGCGTTGGTATCTAACCTACCAGGTACCACAGGTGGCGTCACAAACACATTCCCTTCTCCTACCACCATCATTATCATTCCCACCATCCCAGCCACTGAGGGTCCAGGGCACAGAATCGGGAACCGACCAGCCGTGATCCCCCATCTAAGTAGTCATCAGTCCCGGTATCCGAGTACCCCCCTACCCTGTCGACCGCCTCGCTGGCACAAAAAAAAAAATTATATAATGGCACAGCCTGGATGTATGGGATAACATCTGGAACAGGGCCTTGCCTAGCTTCTGAAGGATAAACATTCATCAGGACCAGGGGGATGAGGGACAGGTGTAGGACTGTTGGGCTGGGAGCCCTCATAACTAATGCAACAGCTCCAATAGATTTTATGATCTGCAACACTCAGGTGGCACAAATATCCGCTTCATAACAAATGTTAAGGTGGATCAGTCACAGGTGTAGGCATGGAGCCCTGCTAAATTCACAAAACACACAAAAAAAACACCCCAAAAAGAGTCTCCACATTTCACAAAATTAGGGCCAGACACTGCAAAAGTGGCATCAATTGAGCCAGAATAAAAAATGGATAATGGTGAAGCCTGCATGCATGGCACAGGGTCTGAAACAGGGTCTAGCCTAGCATTTAAAGGTTAAACATTGATCAAGGACAGGGGGATGAGGGAGAGGTGTAGGACTGTTTGGCTGGGGGCCCTTATTCCTCATGCAACAGCTCCAATAAATTTTATTCCCCAACACACACAGGTGGCACAAATATTATATTCATAGGTGGTTCAGTGACAGGTGTAAGCCTAGTGGGCTGTGGGCCCTCATACCTCAAGTTTATATCGCCAGCAGATTATTGTTGTCTGATGCATGTGAGCCTTGGTTTGTTCACACCTCCTCCTTTGATAAGAAGCTCACTGTCAATAGACAATGTACATAGAAAGCTGTATTATGGGCGAGGTTAGCTTTTAGGGCCCCTTTACACGCGGCTACATTTCTAGGGTGGCTACAGGTAACTTACTGGTTGCAGTGAAACCATGGAGAGATTATTCCATTTGTACACAGCAACAAGATAGAACCTTGTCTCCATGATTTCACTGCAACCAGTAAGTTACCTGTAGCCACCCTAGAAATGTAGCCGCGTGTAAAGGGGCCCTTAGAGCTCTGCTACAAGCTACATCTAAAAACTCTGATTTTGTCACAACTGCTGCACCCGCTAAACTGAGGCTGGTTTCACACTGGCGTTTTGGTTCATTCCGTCGGCCTGCATCCTAGTGAGGCAGCCTACAGATCCACCCTGCGTTCCTATGTTTAACATGGGGATGTATGGTTCTCGTAGAGGCATGTGTTTGCATCCCGCTGCCTGGTTTTTATGTGAGCAAAAATCACAAAGTGCTGCAAATTTTGTCTATCTGAGGCTGCATAAATTGTATGCAGGTGACGGGGGGCGTGGCTTGTGCATGGCGGGATAGGACGCTGCTTCTCATCGCTCCGCTATACTGAGCCCCATTGCCACAAAAATAGCACCAAAGATATCACCCAACTTAGATGGGGAAGAACAGGAGGACTCAAAGCACCCCTGGAAACGAGGAGACTGGCTCTCAGGGCCCTATTGTCCGGTATCTCCGCTCTGGAGCGGGAACCCCTGCAGAGGCAAGCGCTTCCAAGATGGCGCAGGCTCCACAACAACAACGCAGCACAGGGAGAGCTGAGCGCGGGAGCAACAGCTTCCTGGAGCTGGGGGGGCTGCAGGACGATGGGGACTCACCATCGGCCATGCTGGAGGGAGCATCAAGAGATGAGATAAGTGCATACCTTAAAAATTTACCTACAAAACGTGACTTAGAGAGGTTTGAGATAATATTCTGTGATGTGCCAGTCTTTCTCCTGCCAGATCTTGCTCGCCGCACCCTGCTACAGAGACGTGGCCTCAAACCCCTTCTCTCACTTCTAAAAGAAAAGGACATAACATACAGATGGGGCTTCCCCTTTCAATTGGTGGCGACCAAAGGGGGCAAATCTGCCTCTTTTAGGAAAATAGGGGACTTGACAACCTTCTGCAGAACCCTGGACATCCCGGAGGTTGCTCTTCCTGACTGGCCGAGAATTCCACATCTGCCTCCACCACCCACCAGATGGCAGGGAGTTCGGTGCCATGCATCACCCAGGGATTCTCCCACCTGAGGGGACCATTGACATGTGAAGTGAAACCCCTCTGAAGTGCCTGGGACTATTTTGCTTCCCCGGTCCAAAAGCTAAACGTTAATAGTTAATTGTTGTTGGAGTTTCTCCTCAATTTGAAGAAACAGAGTTTCACTGAAGACTTTACATCCAAATAACCTCCTAACACCTGGTTAATGACCTTTTTCCCCCACGTGTTCTTCCCCATGAAATTTTCCCTGTGTTACATGTGTACCCGGTGAACCTACCTCCCCCCTTCTCCTCTCCCCCCCCCCATCCTTATTGGGTCTTTGTCTAAGGAGGAATTATTCTTTTTGTTGCCTTTTCCTAAAGATGTGGTCTATGGTTATAGGAGATCTCTAAATTAACGAGATGATATCTTATTTTGAGTTATATTGATTTAGAAATATTGGTATTTTATTTATTTAAGTGTTACAGACATTAAAATAACTGGTGATGGGGCGAGGGAGCGGAGGACCCTAGTTCTGGGCTTCCACGCAAACCCCCTCGTGCTGGACACCATGGTTTGCCCATTTCTGCACAAACTAGGGCACCACAAGTGCCTGGAAATTAACATAATGTGTCTTACCCTTTTTTGGGTTATGACTTTATCTTTACTTCTCTCTATCTTCCTTTTCTTTGCTTCTTTCATTCTTTCCTTTCTCCCTTTTCCCCCTCCTTTACTGAGCCTTACTATCATATTCTTGATGTTATGTATAAAAACGATGACTGCCTTTACCTGTTGTTCCTTTAATGCTAAAGGACTAAATAAGCCCGAAAAAAGACGTCAGATCCTCTACTCCTTTAACAAACAAAAAATTCAAACTGTAATGATACAAGAGACTCACTTCCGCATGGACAAAGTACCGAAATGCGAGACAAGAGATTATCCATTGTGGTTTCATAGCCCCAATCCGGATTCCAAATCCCGCGGGGTGTCTGTTGCTTTTCATAGAACATGTGTCCCGACGATTCTGGAAAAGGCATTGGACCCTATGACACGTTATTTATTCTTGAAAGTTTCTTGGCAAACAGACATATTCGTGACAGGAGACAGGGGTGCTTCGGGGCACAGACTCGCAGAAAACTCGAGGAGTTTGCTGGATCGACACCCATCATAATGGGGGGCGATTTCAACTTTCCGATTAACCCATCGGTGGACGTCTCGTCGGGTAAGACACATTTATCTGGGCCATCTTTCCACCGCCTTGCTAAGCATTGGGAGGACATGCGTTTAACGGATGTTTGGCGTGTCCTGAATCCGGACTCCAAAGACTACACCTTTTACTCCCCTGTGTACTCACAATACAGTAGAATTGACAGGTTTCATATCTCCCATTCTCTCTTGGATAGGGGGGTCTGGGCGCAGATTGGGCACATTATTTGGTCAGATCATGCCCCCATATTCTTTTCAATGCAGATTAGCCCCGAAACATCAAAAAAAGAATACACTTGGCGGCTAAATGAAAATTTGTTAAAAGACCCTACTTGCCATGCGGACGTGGTCTCTGCCATTCGTAGCTTTGTTTCTGACCACGAATCCGATGAGACTTCTCCCCCTTTAAAATGGGAAGCCCTGAAGTGTGTAATAAGGGGGATTCTTATATCACATGGCTCACGGCTAAAAAAACTTCGCAGTCAGGAAATTCAGGCTCTTTTGCTCCAAATAGGCTCCCTAGAATCAAAGCATAAACATAATCCAGAGCTGGTATTGTACTCAGATTTATCAACAGCACAACATAAACTACTATCTATTTTGGATCAGAAGGGGAGAGCCTTTCGAGATAGGATACGCTCCAGATACTACATGCTGGGAAATAAGAGTGGCAGTTTTTTAGCCAAAACGCTACACCCTAGGCACAAACAAACTTTTATCCCTCACATTAAAGATGTCAAGGGGAGACTGGTTCACAGGACCTCAGACATATTATCAAGATTTCACCAATTTTACACATCTCTCTACCAGCTGAATGGTCATTATGATGCATTAGCTCCTTATAACTTCAGCAGGAAGGTAGGAGACTATCTCAAAAATTGTGGTATGCCATCTTTCCTGAAGGAATCTGTTGAACAACTCTCAGCTGACTTTACCTTATCGGAGCTCGAGGAGGGGATTAAACAGATGAAGGCTGGCAAGAGTCCGAGCCCGGATGGTTTCACAGCCACATTTTACAAACAATTCTCAAATAGTCTAGGCCCAATTCTTCTTGGGGTATGTAACGCGGTCTCGAGAGGAGGGGCATTTCCCACACAGGCATTGACGGCCCACGTGGTGGTCCTACCCAAACCAGGCAAAGATACCTCGATGTGCGGAAACTATAGACCAATATCTTCAATTAATATAGATATTAAGCTTTACGTCAAATTGATTGCGGACACGTTGAAACTCCTCCTTCCTGGAGTGATTGATGCTGATCAAGTGGGCTTTGTTCCTGGCCGTGAGGCCAGGGACAACACTATCAGGTCGTTGGCGGTGGTGGATGCCGCTAGACGGAGGGGGATCCCCATGTGCATCCTGTCTCTAGACGCTGAGAAGGCATTTGACAGGGTGCACTGGGGGTTCATGTTTGCGGTACTCTGACATATGGGCCTGGATGGGGTGATGCTGCAGCGCATCGGGGCCTTATACACATGCCCCTCGGCCAGAGTCTGGATCAATGGCTCCCTATCGGAGGCATTCTCAATTAAAAATGGAACCCGTCAAGGATGTCCTCTTTCACCTTTACTGTACATATTATGTATGGAAGCACTTGCTTGTGCCCTTCGAGCTAATCCATCCATCCGGGGTCTGGCTATAGGGACTAAAGACCATAAATTGGCACTTTTCGCCGATGACTTGTTATTATACATTTCCAACCCACTGATCAGCATCCCCAATGTTCTATCCGAACTATCCACCTTTGGCCACCTCAGTAATTTCAAGATTAATGCATCAAAATCAGAATTCCTGAACATTTCACTTCCTGGATTATTAATGGAGTTGTTGAGACAGGATTTCCCATTCGAGTGGCGTAAAGACTACATAACTTATCTGGGGATTAAGCTACCAAAAAATCTCAACCAATTATACGAACTCAATTACACTACCCTACTATCGAATATCGAGTTGGATCTAAATAAATGGAATAGGCTTGCCCTGACATGGCTGGGGAGGATCCACTCTATCCGTATGGACCTCTTGCCTCGTCTACTATATATATACCAGACGGTGCCCATTCGTTTGCCAGCTGCCTTCTTCTCTAGATTGAAAACCTTCATGACACGTTACATATGGTCTCATGGGCGTCCTAGGCTCCCTCTTTCCCTGTTACATAAGAAAATCAGTCAGGGGGGTTTGGGCCTTCCTAACCCTACCCTTTATCACGAAGCTGCTGTGGATAGGTGTATAATAGACTTGTTTTGCTCCGGGGTAAGGAAACGCTGGGTGGAGGTGGAGGTGGGAGGATGGGAGGATATTCCCCTGGTGTTGGTTTGGTCACCCTGCTCTATACGCGCCAGGGGTCCTTCCTTTTTGGTTAACCAAATTCACGACTCATTTCGGACCCAGACCAAGACGCTGCATATGACAACACATCCGGGCCCCCTCACCCCATTGTACGGGAGCCCCTTCTTTCCGATTGAGCCCAGTGAACCCTCATTTTTAAACGTCACAAGACAATCACATCCTACGCTCAGGGACTTTGTATCCCATGGGGGATTAAGCCCCTCTCTGAGATCTATCCGTTGTGCCCTGTCCCTGGGGGAGCATGGCTCACACACGCCAGGCTTAAAAATTATATCAAGACATTATCTTTGGAAGAAATGACACGCCCATTTTTAGGGTTTGAACAACTATGTAGTGGACGAACCCATGTCCTACACGCCATCTCTACATTATATCGTATCCTGACCGATCACCTTAATAAATCTGCTCCCCGGCCCCCCAGATATTGGGGAACTTAGGAAAGAGACCTGGGATTAAATTTGAACAACTCAGATTGGGAAAAAATACATTTCCTCACATTCAAATCATCTTTAACAGCATTGTCCCAGGAAAGGAACAATAAAGTGGTGGCGAGGTGGTACAGATGCCCGGCAGATGTTCACGCGATATTCCCTACGGCATCTGACAGGTGCTGGCGTTGTGAACAAGATGTTGGCACCTTCATACATATATGGTGGGAATGTCCTCTGATCGCCCCCTTCTGGAGGGAGGTAAATGTACTCTATAACAGAGTTATGTCTTGTAACCTGAAATTGTCAGTGGCACTTGCTCTGTTAAACAGAACGTCTATGTCTATATCGAAATTCAAAAAAGATTTACTTAGATATTTTTTGACTTCTGCCAGACGCTTGTTACCTAGATGGTGGAAACGTACTCAACGCCCATCTAGAGCGGAACTGGTATCAGAACTCAATGATGTTTGTAGATTGGAGGAGCTGGCGTCTCAGACCCTTCCGGGTCCGGATGCAGGTGATAGGCATTGCACTTTATGGGCTCCCTGGATCATGTACAGGGAATCACAGGATTTGAGAGATTGGTTGAAGCAATGGGAGGACTGTTGACCAATTCACGGGCGGGCTCTAATAACATGATATGAGATGTCGTCGATATCATTTCTGGTTTGAGAGGACACTTCGCTCGGCTCCCCGCCCTATCCTTATTCTTCCCTATTTCTATCTCTTCTCTCTTTCTAACTTTCTCTATAATTGTTTATATAAGCACATTCGGACGAATGTGTAAATTAATACAATTTTGTATATTCCTGTTTCTGTTACATGATACGATATAGTGATAGTGCAAGTTATATTTCATGAAGAGGTGAAATTAGCGTCTACTTATGAAATCTTATGAGAGACCCTTCCTACATATAAAGAAACTATGACTCACACTATTTTAAGGAAGATACCAAAAATGTGTCTGTCATAGTAACATAGTAACATAGTTTTTAAGGTTGAAGGAAGACTTTAAGTCCATCTAGTTCAACCCATAGCCTAACATGTTGATCCAGAGGAAGGCAAAAAAAAACCCCATGTGGCAACTCTTAACTCCACATTGGGGGAAAAAATTCCTTCCTGACTCCAGATATGGCAATCAGACTAATTCCCTGGATCAACGCCCTATAAAAGAATCTAGTATATATAACTGGTAATATTATAGTTTTCAAGAAAGGCATCCAGGCCCTTCTTAAATGTTAGTAGTGAGTCACTCATTACAACATCATGTGGCAGAGAGTTCCATAGTCTCACTGCTCTTACAGTAAAGAATCCGCGTCTGTGATTATGATTAAACCTTCTTTCCTCCAGACGTAGAGGATGCCCCCTTGTCCCAGTCTCAGGCCTAAGAGTAAAGAGATCATTAGAAAGGTCTCTGTACTGTCCCCTCATATATTTATACATTATTATAAGATCACCCCTCAGCCTTCGTTTTTCCAAGCTAAATAACCCCAAGTTTAATAATCTGTCTTGGTATTGCAGACCCCTTAGTCCTCTAATGACTTTTGTCGCTCTTCTCTGGACCCGCTCTAGTTCAGCTATGTCTTTCTTATACACCGGAGACCAGAATTGTACACAGTATTCTAAGTGTGGTCGCACTAGTGACTTGTATAGAGGTAAAATTATGTTCTCCTCATGAGCATCTATGCCTCTTTTAATGCATCCCATTATTTTATTTGCCTTTGCAGCAGCTGCCTGACACTGGCCACTAAATGTGAGTTTGTCATCTACCCATACACCCAGGTCTTTTTCAGTGACAGTTTTGCCCAGTGTTTTACAATTAAACACATAATTATACCTTTTGTTTCCTCTGCCCAAGTGCATGACTTTACATTTATCCCCATTAAAGCACATTTGCCATTTAGCAGCCCAAGCTTCTAGTTTACATAAATCCTCCTGTAATATAAAATTGTCCTCCTCTGTATTGATTACCCTGCAGAGTTTAGTGTCATCTGCAAATACTGAGATTCTACTCTGTATGCCCCCTACAAGGTCATTAATAAATATATTAAACTAGCTGTGAGCCCGATGCAAATGCATCGGGTGTCTAGAATATTTTAAATTTTTTTTTAACATTTTCAAATAATCCCCATAGAAAGTATAGGGGGACTTGCGGCAGGTGCGGCAAGTGCGGTTTTGCACTTGCGGCAGGTGCAGCCGCGAAATAAACCGCGGCTGACTGCGTTTTTTTTCGCGGCCGCACCTGCCGCAAGTGCAAAACCGCACTTGCCGCACCTGCCGCAAGTCCCCCTATACTTTCTATGAGGATTAGCGCAACCGCGCCGCAAGTGCAGCGGTTATGCGGCAATCGCGGCAGATGCGGTTTTTTCACCGCATCTGCCGCGATTTTGGCGGACATATGGGATGCGGACATATGGGGGGGGTGTGGTGACAGCGGGGGGGGGTGTGTGTGTGGACATCGGGGAGTGTGGTTACAGGAGAGGCTGCGGAGCACTGTGTCAGCATGTGCTGACAGCAGCGGCTCCGGAGCGGGATCGGAGCGGGGGTGTGCGGACATATGGGGGGGATGTGGTGACAGGGGTTGGGGGTGTGTGCTGACTGCGGCGAGGGGTCGCAATGCCCGCTACGCGGGCAATGCTTCGCACGTGGTGACGTCACAGAGTGACAAAGGCACGGTCTTTTGCGGGGTCCGACACTGAAGTGCCTACGGAATTATATAGTAGATAGAATACATACAGCAGTACCGGTGTGCAGCGGTGCCAGTGTGCAGCGGTGCCAGAGTCCAGGAGGAGACAGCAGGCGGGTGCGGTCAGGGGGGCCGGGGGACAGTGGCCGGGTGCGTTCAGGAGCAAGCCGGGGAACAGCGGGCAGAAGGGGGCTGGTGGAATAACAGCCATGTGCGGGCAGGAGGAGGCTGAGGAAGAGCGGCCAGGTGCGTGCAGGAGGGGGCCGGGGGACAGTGGCCGGATGCGGGCAGGAGGGAGGCAGGGAGACAGCGATCGGGTGCGGCAGGAGGGGGTCAGGGGGACAGCGGCCATGTGCGGGCAGGAGGGGGCCGGGGAACAGCGGGCAGAAGGGGGCTGGGGAACAACGGCCATGTGTGGGCAGGAGGTGGCCGAGGAAGAGCGGCCGGGTGCGTGCAGGAGGGGGTCGGGGAACAGCGGCCGGGTGAGGGCAGTAGGGGCGGGGGGGCCTTCCTGGCCGCACCCGGCCGCTGTCCCCCGGCCCTCTCCTGCCCGCAGCACTGTGCTTAGCAGTTTACAGCAACTCAGTGGTTAGCAGACTTTATGCGGCTCAGTGGTTAGCAGAGTATACGGCGGCTGAGTGGTTAGCAGAGTATACAGGGTCTCAGTGGTTAGCACAGTATACGCTGGCTCAATAGTTAGCACTGTAAACAGCCTCAGTGGTTAGCACTCTATGGTGGCTCAGTGGTTGGCACTGTATATGGTGGCTCAATAATTGGAGCAGTAATGTGACTCAGTGATTAGCACTGTATAGGGTGGCTCAGTGGTTAGCACTGTATATGGTGGCTCAGTGGTTACACTGTATATGGTGGCTCAGTGGTTAGCACTGTATATGGTGGCTCAGTGGTTAGCACTGTATATGGTGGCTCAGTGGTTAGCACTGTATGGTGGCTCAGTGGTTAGCACTGTATGGTGGCTCAGTGGTTAGCACTGGGCGGTGGCTCAGTGGTTAGCACTGTATATAGTGGCTCAGTGGTTAGCACTGTGTATGGTGGCTCAGTGGTTAGCACTGTATATGGTGTCTCAGTGGTTAGCACAGTATACGCTGGCTCAATAGTTAGCACTGTAAACAGCCTCAGTGGTTAGCACTCTATGGTGGCTCAATGGTTGGCACTGTATATGGTGGCTCAATAATTGGAGCAGTAATGTGACTCAGTGATTAGCACTGTATAGGGTGGCTCAGTGGTTAGCACTGTATAGGGTGACTCAGTGGTTAGCACTGTATAGGGTGACTCAGTGGTTAGCACTCTATGGTGCCTCAGTGGTTGGCACTGTATATGGTGGCTCAGTGGTTAGCACTGTATATGGTGACTCGGTGATGAGCACTGTATGGTGCCTCAGTGGTTGGCACTGTATATGGTGGCTCAGTGGTTAGCACTGTATGCTGGCTCAGTGGTTAGCACTGTACAGTGGCTCAGTGGTTAGCACTGTAAGGTGGCTCAGTGGTTAGCACTGTATGCTGGCTCAGTGGTTAGCACTGTACAGTGGCTCAGTGGTTAGCACTGTAAGGTGGCTGAGTGGTCAGCACTGTACGGTGGCTCAGTGGTCAGCACTGTATATGGTGGCTCAGTGGTTAGCACTGTAAGGTGGCTCAGTGGTTAGCACTGTATGCTGGCTCAGTGGTTAGCACTGTACAGTGGCTCAGTGGTTAGCACTGTAAGGTGGCTCAGTGGTCAGCACTGTACGGTGGCTCAGTGGTCAGCACTGCACGGTGGCTCAGTGGTCAGCACTGTTCGGTGGCTCAGTGGTCAGTGGAGGACGGAGGGCAGAGTGGTCAGCGGAGGACGGAGGGCAGAGTGATGAGCAGAGGACGGAGGGCAGAGTTTATCAGCGGAGGACAGAAGGCAGAGTGACCCTAACGCACTTCCTAACGCAGGAAGGAGGCAGAGTGGTCAGCGCAGGAAGGAGGCAGAGTGGTCAGCGCAGGAAGGAGGCAGAGTGTATACACACACACACACATACAGTATACACATATATACAGCATACACACACACACATATACAGTATACACACACATATACAGTATACACATATACAGTATACACATACACATATACAGTATACACATATATACAGTATACACACACATATACAGTATACACACACACATATATACAGTATACACACACACACATACAGTATACACATATATACAGCATACACACACACATATATAGTATACACACATATACAGTATACAGACACACACATATACAGTATACACACACATACAGTATACACACACATATACAGCATACACACACACATATACAGTATACAGACACACACATATACAGCATACACACACATATATACAGTATACACACACACATATACAGCATACACACACATATATACAGTATACACACACACGTATACAGTATACACACACATATATACAGCATACACACACACATATACAGCATACACACACACATATACAGCATACACACACATATATACAGTATACACACACACATATAGAGCATACACACACATATATACAGTATACACACACACGTATACAGTATACACACACATATACAGCATACACACACACATATACAGCATACACACACACATATACAGCATACACACACACATATACAGCATACACACACACATATACAGTATACACACACACATATACAGCATACACACACATATATACAGTATACACACACACATATACAGCATACACACACATGTATACAGTATACACACACACGTATACAGTATACACACACATATACAGCATACACACACACATATACAGCATACACACACACACATATACAGCATACACACACACATATACAGCATACACACACACATATACAGTATACAGACACACACATATACAGCATACACACACATATATACAGTATACACACACACATATACAGCATACACACACACATATACAGCATACACACACATATATACAGTATACACACACACGTATACAGTATACACACACATATACAGCATACACACACACACATATACAGCATACACACACACACATATACAGCATACACACACACATATACAGCATACACACACACATATACAGCATACACACACACATATACAGTATACAGACACACACATATACAGCATACACACACATATACAGTATCCACACACACATATACAGCATACACACACACGTATACAGTATACACACACACACATATACAGCATACACACACACGTATACAGTATACACACACACACATATACAGCATACACACACACATATACAGTATACAGACACACACATATACAGCATACACACACATATATACAGTATACACACACACGTATACAGTATACACACACATATACAGCATACACACACATATATACAGTATACACACACACGTATACAGTATACACACACATATACAGCATACACACACACATATACAGTATACAGACACACACATATACAGCATACACACACATATATACAGTATACACACACACGTATACAGTATACACACACAATATACAGCATACACACACACGTATACAGTATACACACACATATACAGCATACACACACACGTATACAGTATACACACACACACATATACAGCATACACACACACGTATACAGTATACACACACATATACAGCATACACACACATATACAGCATACACACACATATATACAGTATACACACACACGTATACAGTATACACACACATTATACAGCATACACACACACGTATACAGTATACACACACACACATATACAGCATACACACACACGTATACAGTATACACACACACACATATACAGCATACACACACACATATACAGTATACAGACACACACATATATACAGTATACACACACACGTATACAGTATACACACACATATATACAGTATACACACACACGTATACAGTATACACACACATATACAGCATACACACACACATATACAGTATACAGACACACACATATACAGCATACACACACATATATATAGTATACACACACACGTATACAGTATACACACACATATATACAGTATACACACACACGTATACAGTATACACACACACGTATACAGTATACACACACACATATACAGTATACACACACACATATTACAGCATACACACACACATATACAGTATACACACACATATATATAGTATACACACACACGTATACAGTATACACACACATATATACAGCATACACACACATATATACAGTATACACACACACGTATACAGTATACACACACACATATACAGCATACACACACACATATACAGTATACACACACACATATACAGCATACACACACACATATACAGTATACACACACACATATACAGCATACACACACACATATACAGTATACACACACACATATACAGCATACACACACACATATAATCTCACTCTTCAGTGCAGACTTTGTATGAAGAAGGCGCAGATCTCCTCTATCTCTGTGATTAGAGCTGTCTCCTCAGCTTTGCAGCATTTTCGGTCCCCTGAGGACTACATCTCCCATCATGCACTGCGGCTCCTCCCCTGTGATGCTGTGATCCTGGAAGCGGTGAGGAATCTAAGGGGGAGGTGGCATCCAGCCTATCATTGTGTGATTGGGGTGGTCCCCTTGGGCTTGTTCGGGCCACCCCTGGGCTCAGCACATAATGGATGCGGCTGGGGCCGGGTGTGTGGTACGGACACGCCCCTTAGTTACCCGACCGCGGCCTTGGTTACCAAGCTCTCCGGGGAGAGTGGAGGGGAGACCGGGTAGCGTGGAGGGGAGACAGGGGAGCGTGGAGCGTGGAGGGGAGAGCGGGGAGCGTGGAGCGTGGAGGGGAGAGCGGGGAGCGTGGAGCGTGGAGGGGAGACAGGGGAGCGTGGAGCGAGGAGGGAAGAGCGTGGTGACGTCACAGTGTGACATATCCACGGCGTGCCGGGGTCCGACACAAAACGTGCTACGGCAATTATATAGTAGATAGAAGCGGGCCCAACACTGACCCCTGTGGTACCCCACTGTTAACTGTGACCCAATCTGAGTGTGTTCCATTAATAACCACCCTTTGTTTCCTATCACTAAGCCAGTTCTTAACCCACTTACACATATTTTCCCCTATCCCCATTGCCCTCATTTATCATGTATCAACCTTTTGTGTGGCACCGTATCAAAAGCTTTTGAAAAGTCCATATACACCACATCCACTGCATTTCCTTGGTCCAGTCCAGAACTTACTTCTTCATAGAAGCTTATTAGATTAGTTTGACAGGAACGGTCCCTCGTAAAACCATGTTGATAATGGGTCATGAGGTTATTTTTGTTCAGATATTCCAGTATAGCATCTCTTAGAAAACCCTCTAGGATTTTACACACAGTAGAGGTTAAGCTTACTGGCCTATAATTTCCAAGTTCAGTTTTTGTCCCCTTTTTGAATATTGGCACCACATTTGCTATACGCCAGTCCTGTGGTACAGACCCTGTTTTTATGGAATCATTAAATATTAAAAATAATGGTCTATCTATGACAGTACTTAATTCCTGCAGCACTCTGGGGTGTATCCCATCCGGGCCCGGTGATTTGTCAATTTTAGTGATTTTTAGACGATGCCGTACTTCCTCTTGGGTTAAGCAGGTGACATTTAATTGAGACTTTTTGTTATCACTGATCATATTGTCTTTCATGGGATTTTCTTGTGTAAATACTGTTGAAAAAAAGTCATTTAGCATATTGGCTTTTTCCTCATCCTCATCCACCATTTCACCCAGACTATTTTTAAAGGGGCCAACACCATCATTTTTTAGTTTCTTACTAGTTATGTAGTTAAAAAATATTTTGGGATTCTTTTTACTTTCTCTGGCAATGAGTCTCTCTGTCTCAATCTTTGCTGCCTTGATTTGCTTTTTACAAATGTTATTTAATTTTCTGTATTTATTTAATGCCTCATCACTACCTACTTGCTTTAATTCCCTAAATGCTTTCTTTTTGTCACATATTGCACTTCTTACCGCTTTATTTAGCCATAGTGGTTTCCTCCTATTTCTAGCATGCTTATTCCCATATGGTATATATTGTGCACAGGTCCTATTCAGGATGCTAATAAACATCTCCCATTTGTGTTGTGTACTTTTATGTCTCAGGACATCGTCCCAGTTTATTGCACTAAGATCATCTCTCAACCGTTGGAAATTTGCCTTCCTGAAGTTTAGTGTCCTTGTAGCCCCTCTACTACACGTCTTAGTAAAGGATACTTGAAAGCTTATTAAGTTATGATCACTATTACCCAAGTGACCTCCAACCCGTATATTTGATATGCGGTCTGGCCTGTTGGTTAATATTAGGTCCAGCAGTGCCCCCCTTCTTGTTGGGTCCTGAACCAGTTGTGAAAGGTAATTGTCTCTCATAGTTTTCAAAAACTTATTACCTTTGCTGGAACTGCAGGTTTCTGATCCCCAATGTATTTCAGGGTAGTTGAAGTCCCCCATAATAATGACTTCTCCCTGAGTCGCTGCTTCATCTATTTGCTTTATGAGGATATTCTCCTCCACTTCCATTATTGTTGGAGACTTATAACAAACCCCTATCAGTAATTTATTATTTTTTCCCCCTCCCCTTATCTCCACCCACAGGGACTCTACATTTCCATTAGATTCACCTATATTATCACGCAGAATGGGTTTTAAGGATGATTTTACGTATAAACATACACCTCCTCCTCGCTTATTTGTACGGTCATTTCTGAACAGACAATAGCCCTGTAAATTAGCAGCCCAGTCATGGCTCTCGTCCAGCCAAGTCTCCGAAATCCCCACCATGTCATAATTATTTTCCAACAAAATCAATTCTAATTCCTCCATTTTGTTGGTGAGGCTTCTGGCATTAGTGTACATGCACTTTATGCATCTCTCTTTACCTCTATTCCTTCCTACTAGATTGACTGTTCTAACCCCACCCCCCATGCCACCCCCAATTTTATTACTTGTGCCCAGGTTACTGTTTACACTATCTTCCCCTCCTATACAATGAATACCCTCCCCCCCAATCCCTAGTTAAATCCAATCTTAGTTCAGTAAAATTTATTTGCATTTTCTGTATTGTAAAATATTTTGCATTTCATTTCTGAGCATATACAATTGTGACATGTTTTGTATTTAGACTGCAATAAACACTGATTTAACAAAAAAAAATTGTATGCAGGCATCCTGAAGCGGACACAGAATGCATAGTGTTGAATAGCGCCGCATTACAATTCAGGTTGCAGCGGGAGGAGACGGACGGCCCAAGCACTCTCGCTCTCTCTTTCACTCTCTCTCCTCCCGACGATCAATTTATATGATTTTACAACCTTTCAACCAAAATTCACTGTGATACTGATCAGGATAAAAAACGCTGCACTAGTGTGCATTTGCATCTGTTTGCACATGTGTCTGCACATCTTTTCTTATCCTGCTCAATATCAAACACTAATGTGAAACCACCCTAAGTGACACATTGCAATCAAGCTCTCTTTTTCTACATTATGCTGATAATAGATGAGGTAGCAAAAACCTGGTGACAGACTCATTTTAAAGCACCACTCCAGCATTCATTTTCAGCGCTGGAATAGTGCTACTAACTCTTTCACAACTTTGGACTTATCCATACATCATAGGTTGCAAGTACTTAACGATCTAAGAATGTATAGATACGTCATGGCGACTTTGCGAACACAGTGGCTGTGCCCATGCTCCAAAACATCACTCATTCCCTTCTGTGCCCTGTCTTGCCTCCAAACAGTGGTTTTCCAACACTTATGGGGTATTAGCGTACTCAGGAGAAGTGTATCAACAAATCTTGGGCTCCATTTTCTATTGTTACCCTTGTGAAAATGAAATATTGGGGCTAAAAAAACATCTTTGTGGAAAAAAAATTAACTTTATAATTTTCACGGCTCAAAGCTATAAAATTCAAAGTGCTCAACACACATAAGGATAAATTCCTTGTGGGGTCTAGTTTCCAAAATGGCGGATTTCCACTGTTTAGGCACATAAGGGGCTCTCAAAACGCAACATGGAATCCTCTAACAATTTGAGCCTACTGTTTTGTTCAAAACGTCAAATGGCTCTCTTTCCCTTCCAAGCCCTGCCGTGCGCCCAAACAGCGTTTTTTTCAACAGATATGGGATATCAGCATACTCAGGAGAATTTGAACAACAAATGTTTGGGTGTATTTTCTCATGTTTCCCTTGTGAAAATAAAAAAAATTGGGGTTAAAAGAACATTTTTGTGGAAATTATATACTTTTTCATTTTCACGGCTCAATGTTATAAAAATTCTGTGAAGCACTTGTGGGCTTAAAGTGCTCACCACATATATGGATAAATTCCTTTTAGGGTCTAGTTTCAATATTGGGTGAACTGTGGGAGGTTTCCACTGTTTAGGCATATCAGGGGCGCTCCAGACGTGACATGGTGTCAGCTAACAATTCCAGATAATTGTCCGTTCAAAATGTCAAAAGGCGCTCCTTACTTCCAAGCCCTGCCATGCGCCCATGCATTGGTTTTACATCACACATGGGGTATCTGCGTACACAGTAGAAATTGCCCAACAAATTGTATGGTGCAATTTCTGCTGATACCCTTGTGAATTTAATATTAGATACTAAAGTTACATTTTTGTTGGAAAAAGGAAAAGTTTCATTTTTTCCTTCCACATCGATTTAGTTCCTGTGAAGCACATGAAGAGTTAATAAACTTCTTGAATGTGATTTTGAGTAGTTTGAGCAGTGTAGTTTTTAGAATGGTGTCACTTTGGGCTATTTTCTGTCATATAGGTCTCTCAAAGTCACTTCAAATGTGTCCCTAAAAAATGGTATTATAAGTTTTGTTGGAAGAATGAGAAATTGCTGATAAAATTTAAAGAGGACCTGTCACCAAACCAGGCATGGTGATCTAATTACAGCACTGGATGCAGCATGTCTGCAGCATACAGACAAGGGGTCAACCAGCACTTGAGCAGCCCTGTACCCCGAGATAATACAGTTAGAAAACTTACATGCTCCAGCCACTAAGACGGTGGCTAGGGGCTGCAGCCAAGGGCAGATTCACACCCCCTGCATGTTTAATCTGCCCACCGCTGCCAATCATTCTCTCCCTGTCTGCAGCATTTAAACAGAGGGTTTTTTTCTCTCCCGTTGGCGGGGCTAACAGACTTTCTGGGAGAGAGAAAAAAAAACTCTGTTTAAATGCTGCAGGCAGGGAGAGAATGATTGGCAGTTGGCAGAATACTCTCCACAAGAAGAATAGCTGTTCCCCCAGACCTTATCTTAGCCTCTGATACAGCCAGATCAGAATTTCCACACACTGCACTGATGAGGGCAATCACCCGAAACGCAGCATCTGTAGTTTCAGGTTCTGATCTGGCACAAATCCTATGTCATATTAAAAGGCTTGTTAAAAAGTCAATTACGATATTTAGGATTGCTATCTTTATTCGGTGGCATTAGAGTTTGTCCACTTCCTCACTGAAGTGAAAATTTGCATATGCACTTTCCCAGAGGAGCAATGTGGCTTTAAGTCTCCTCACTGCCAGCTGGCAGAATACTCTCCACAAGGGGAATAGTTGTTCCCCAGACCTCATCTTAGCCTCTCATACAGCCAGATCAGAACTCCCACACAGTGCACTGATGAGGGGCAATCACCCTGAAATGCATCGTCTGCAGTTTAGGGTTGTGATCTGGCACAAATCCTAAGTCATATTAAAAGGCTTGTTAAATAGTCAATTACGATATTTTGGATTGCAACGTTCAATAGGTGGCATTAGAGTTTGTCCACTTCCTCACTGAAGTGACAATTTGCATATGTGACATCCCATATGTGGCAGTTCAGTATGGAGCAGAACTGAGGAAGACATCCTGGCTAATGGAGCCGCGCTAGGCCCATGCCAGTGAGAGAGACTGACAGGTGTGAGGGGCCCAAGAGTGAGGGTCGGAGCAAGGCGAGTTAGCCAGGGGAATGGAACCATACCGGTTCACCCCAAAGGAGCAGCGTCGACAACCCGGACACCAGAGTCCGAGAATGTGAGGGATCTAACAGCCCAGAAGTAAAGACCGGAGGGCCAGGGAGGACCTTAGTCTCCCAGCCGCAGCAATACCTGGAGGCACAGCCGCATATAGAGCCGGGGACCGCAGCTGACACAGAGGTGTCCATCAGCAAGGTTCATGCCGCCTGCCATACAGGTGAAGACAGTAGGAGAGGGTCATGGCCTAGCTTTAGGCAGCCTAGGACTGTAGCAATGCCAGCACAACAGGGAGACCTCAGAACTCATTGGGTGTGGTGGTCCTGAACTGCTTCCAGACCACCCGGACAGTACTCTGGACTTAACTTTGCACATCAATATCAGTATAGATAAGGAAACAACGACCCTGTGTGTGACTATTTTTGGGGTTCCTGATCTTGCTCCCATCTGTCCTATAATATTCACAACTGCCCTGGGATCCCGCTCCACATATGGGGAGCATACCATCTTGCTGCACCACCATCACCTTGGAGGACTGTCCTGCAGCGCCGGTAACATTAGCGGAACCGTAGGTGGCATCACGAAACACTTTTATTTTATTTTTATTGACTGTTTTCCCCCTTTTTAAGTAACCAGCAGGGCCACGGGACCGGGCAACATGCCCCAGTGACATCTCCCGTGAACTAAACGCCCAGGACCGGTTACCCCACGGTCCTGGAGTGGGTCACATATGCAATTTCCCAGAGTAACATTGTGGCTTTAAGTCTCCTCACTGCCAGCTGGCAGACTACTCTCTGCAAGGAGAATAGCTGTTCCCCAGACAGTCATAAGTAATATTAAAAAGCTTGTTAAAGGGGAACTCCAGTGAGAGAAAACTTTTTAGTACAGTTTCTGACCTGCTACGTGATAAAGCAGAGCTGTACAATGCAGTTCTAGGATCTATAGATCTCTAATAAATTGCTAAAATCATACCTGCTCCTCTGCTCTGGCCCCCACCTCAGGGAACCCAGAATTTTCAGCATGAGAGCTTCATGTAAGAGCAAAAAGCGGGAGGTGTGTCAGGTGTGTGGATGCTGGGAGCTGCAGGATCAGCCTACATTCCAGTGAGGAGAGATAAGAAGATACCATGTTCCTATGGGGAAGGAGAGACCATGTAGAGCTGAATTGATCAATGTAATGATTTGCCTCTGCTTGTATCCTCACAATAACAGTCCACATTATGCATCATCATACAGCAGAGGATCACATCATGTATCTGTATTTGCTTGGTGATATGATTGCTATTTGAAGCCTGGACCCCCTGTCACATAGGATGGTATATCAGGGGCTGGATTATATGTGTGAGCATGGGGCCAGCCGTCATGCCCCCTCCCTATATTGAAATGTGAGAGGGCTGGAATGTAGGCTGATCCTGAAGCTCCCAGCATCCATACCCCAACACGCCTCCTATTTTCTGCTCCTAGATGAAGCTGACATGCAGAAATCTAGGGTTCCATGAGGGAGGTCGGAGATCAAAGGAGAAGGTATGATTTTATTGTATTATAAGTGATCTATAGATCCTAGAACTGTAGTGTACAGCTCTGCTTCATCATGTAGGAGGGCAGGAACTGTACTAAAAAGTTTTCTCTCACTGGAGTTCCCCTTTAAAGAGTCAATTATGACGATTGCTACCTTTATTTGGTGGCATTAGAGTTTGTCCACTTCCTCACTGATTGACAATTTGCATTTTCAAGATTTGTTCATTCAGACACAACCTTTTGCAGTGTTGCATTTTTGACTCAAAAATAATGAGCATGTCAATTTGTGAGGTTTTTTTTTCTGATCCACTTTTTCCATTGAAACCATTGTCTATGAGCTAAAATAAATGCAACAGTCTCAAACGCATCAAGAACCGATCATGTTTTTTGATGCTTTTTTTAAAAAAAAAAAGCTGCTCCAGTTTTGCAGCTGAAAAATGGATCCTCAAAACATGCATCAAAAACGCTGCATGTGGATGTAGTCTAAAGGTACTGTTACACGGGGAAACATTTCCGGCAACACCGCCGGCAACTCAGGGGCGTTGACATTTTGAAGCGATATCGCTGGAGAGTTGCCCCATGTAACAGGGTGATATCAACGATGATAGTTGCTTCAGCAACATTGCCTGTTTTCAGGACAATGTCCTGAAACCTGGCGATGTTGCTCAGGCGATCTGCCTAAATCGCCCTGTCTGACATCGCAACAGCGATGTTGCAAGCAACTTCCCCCATTGAGTCCAATGTTAAGGATCTCTGCGAGGGTTGAATTTAATAACCCTGGCAGCGATAGTTGCTTTCAACATCACCGCTGTGTTGTCTCCTCGTCTGACAGCTCACCGGTGATCTTGGCCAGCGGCCAAAAACGTGTGCGCTCCCGTCAGTTGCCAACGATGTTGCCGGAGATGTTTCCACGTATGACGGTACCTTTAAGGAACCTTTACATGCCGCAACCGCGGCTGGGAATCCTGACGGCGATATGTCACCCTGGAACAATCGCCATCAAATTGCCTAACATTTGCAGAGTGTAATGGGGGAATTTCGCGGCGATAAATCGCCTCTCGCCTGATTTCAGAGCAGTGCTTAGGAATCAGGCGACAGGCGAGAGGCGATTTATCGCCGCGAAATTCCCCAATTACACACCGCAACTGGGAGGCAATTTAACGGGGATTGTTCCAGGGCGATATATCGCCGTCAGGATTCCCACCCGCGTTGCTGCGTGTAAAGGTACCTTTAGGGGAAGCCGACATCAATTTATTTAAAAATAATTATTTATTTTGAAGATAAAAACAAAGCTAAGCTTTCGTGTGGCACTAAAGGGTGCAAACCTAGACTATATAGGGGGTGGGACATTATATGGGCATTTCAAATGTTTGCATGTATCTATATCTTTGCTTGCTTTCTTCTTGAAAAAAAAAATGTACAGAGAAATGTAGCATGTATCAGATAATGTTAAAACACATAGCCCACAGATGTCACACAGACACTAGGTGAGAGAATAATCACACTAGCATGGGTGACATGGTGGTTCAGTGGTTAGCACTGCAGCCTTGCAGCTCTGGGGTCCTGGGTTCAACTCCCACCAAGAATGACATCTGCAAGGAGTTTGTATGTTCTCCTCGTGTACTCCTCTGGGTTCTCTGGTTTCCTAGTAATAAGATGTTTAGCGTGGTGCCCTGCTCATGCAGGTAGCCACAGATCTTTCTAATGCACAGCTGGGTTTCCACAGAAGGTACCTACCTACTACATACATCATCTTCCACCCCGACACAGTAGGGGGAGAACCACTTGCTGACCTTAGGCAAGATCTCCTATAAATACTGCTGCTGGGGGAGGAGTTAGTCAGAGTGTGCAGATGCTAGGAGAGCTGCGAAGACGTCCTAGTGGTTGGTGCTGCATTTAGGCCCGAGCCAGTTACCCAGAGTGGCCCTAATGATGTCCCGCAAGCCTGAGTGGGGACAGAAGACGAGGAGTAACTAGCTGAAAGGGAGTGAGAAACTTGGAGAAGAGTTTCGCCCAGAGAAGTTCTGGATATTGGGGATACGCACCTGTGGGATACTCTAGGACTGCAGAAAACCCTGTCGCACCGTGGAGGCTTTGGCTACCCGGTTTTTCCCCTGTGAGTCAAGAGAGGGAGCCAGACACAGCAGTACAGCACTGCAGTGTTCAGCGAGGGTAACCCGGAGACCGCACAGGAGGAGAGACAGACACTACAGTCAGGAAGAGAGAGGAGGCAAGTCTGGCTGCAAGCAGGCTGTGCTTCAACCCTTACACAGAAAGAAAGGAGGCCTTACACCCACTTGCTGTGGGGACCCACTGTGCAACCTGGTCACCTGTTAGTGCCCTGGACATCTTTACCTGCGTACCATCAGTAAAAGGTAAAAGAGGCTTTGCAGTGTGCATGTATCCTTTCTCTCCGCTACCAGTGCCCTCATAGACTGCTCCCGCACTCCCTACACCATCCCAGCTCCACTACAAGCTGCCCCTTCTCACTACGCTGCCCCGGAGGTCCAGTCCTACCTGCGGAGGACTTTACTACACTTGCTGCAATACCATCTACCTCCGGCGGATTGTGGCGTCGCTGGTGGCATCTCACCAGATACTGCAGGTGGTGTCACGACAGGCTTTGTAATTCCTCCCCTGTAAATATAACCCCCTTTTTGGAAGATAGGCCCAGGACACGGGGTCAGGCGCGGCCGCCATTCTCCGTGACAACCGGAACATTAACCCTTACCGCCTGACACCTGAGTACCCCATAGCCTGGGCGCGACATTAGTTTGTGAGCCTCAACGGGGATAGTGTTGCAAATGTATGTAAAAATGAATAAATATAATATATATGTCTGGTTACTTTTGTGGACAATTGTAGCAGTAATATGTAGTACCAATGATATTGGGAATATTGATTTATAGTGGTTCAGCCAGTATAGAAATAAAATAACATGATAAGGCTGGGGTCACACACACAGATATCTGGACAGATATTGGTCACAGATCTCTGGTTGCAGTGAAATCATGGACAGATTGCTCCATTTGTACACAGCCACAAAATGGAACAATGTATCCATGATTTCACTGCAACCAGAGATCTGTGAACAATATCTGCACAATTATCTGTGTGTGTGACGTGGCCCTAAGATGGATAAATATTCAAGAACAGTTATTTTTTGCTTCTAAAAAAAGGAGCTACATATGTATATAAAGAGGAAGGATGGTGCTCAGAGGAAACAGGAGTGATTAGTTTGAAAAGTTGAGTTTTTTCCATGTGTGTATACCATGAGCCAGGAAACAGGCGGAGCAAGCAACCTTCACTGGCTCAGCTGCAGGCACAGTGTGTATAGCAGGCAGGGCATTGTAAGAGCTCACTGAGCCATGGATAGTGAGGCAAAGAATGGGGGCACAGGCAGAGAAATGCAAGCTGAACCCATGATGAATTCCCTGGATGTGGCTGAAGAACCAGGCAGAGCTGCCCAGGTCAGAAAGAAGAAGAAATCCAGCAAGTGGAAAGTTCTCTCCCTGGTAAGAATCCTCAGCTGTTACTTATCTTTACTACAAACTGGAAGAGAGGGTAAGTACATCATTGAAGAATAGGTCCTGTTAATCATTACAGTAGATAGATGTTGTGCCTGGCTATAGGAACTGATACATAGAAAGGCTCCATAGGGTTTGAATGTGAAGAAGCTTCTGTGAATGATATCTGAAATACCAGAATATAATAATAAAAAATTACCCTGCAAATTCAGATTTCATATTGATGGCTGGAACATAATGTTAGCCCAATAGGTTTTTGGATTTTGATGAAAATCAGACTTTACAAGTAACTTTGAGTAAACTCTGCAGAATGTAAAGTTTAGGGCAAAGCTTTATGCCAACATAGATGGACATATGTCATAAACATATGCTATAAAATAACGTACTCAGTTTTTTTTTTTACTTTTTTCCTTTGTGACACTTTCTTACATATTGCAAAAGATCATTATTTTGACAGATTTTTTTTTATAAAAGCCAGTGCAAAGGTACATTTTTTTTGCCAGGATAACCTATCTGTTAGATAAGTTTAGAAAGGTTCTAAACAAACAAGAATTTAACCACAGTAAATGATACAGTAAAAAATAAGGTGTTGGGTTTTATGTGTATACAACCATTGGGCTATGTGCACACCTAGCGGTTTTTGATGCATTTTTACTTGCAGTTCTCTGCAATGGAAAACACATCCCGGCAAAGTCTACGGGGTTTCTGAACTGCTGTGCACACCTTCAGGCTTTTCACACGCAGATTCTGTTGCAGAAGAAGAAGCAACATGCTCATTCTTTCGGCATTTTTCCCTGCATTTTTCCTATAGATTGATAGAAAAAATGGTGTGTCTGAATGTAGCCTATGGGTACCTTTACACGCCGCTACAACAGGATGGATACAACCCGCTACAGGCTACGATTGTAGCTTGCGTCGTCATTATAGCCCGTAGTAGCGGCGTGTGAAGACGGTAGGAGGCAGCCGGCAACAGATACATCTGTTTCCGAGCACTGCTCTGAAACAGGTGGCTACAAAGCCGATTGCAGCGAGTTGTATCAGCGTGTAAAGAAGCTACAGAAGGGATGTCTATACACCAGGCGATGTACCTGGTATGTAGCTGGGGCGTGACACAGGCTCCGGGATACCGCGCCCCTTCAGCGATCATTGGAGGAAGCTCCTGCATGACGATTGGTAGTCACTGCATAGGGAGGCATATTTAAGGAGCTGACCAGTCACACTACACAATTGCTCGAGCGTCTTGTATTAAACAGCCTCCTGCGATGCCTGCCCAATCATGATGTTCTTGCTTTGTCCTATCAGCGTACGGACGTCTCGTACTCCACAATTGTGGCACGCCTATGTGCTGTCCCTGCTGCACCAGGTCCGCCCATATTAGCTTGTTGTAGCGGTGTGTAAATGAGGTAAGGTAAACTACAGATGGTGACTTGAGACACCCGGCGATGTATCTAGCTGTAGATGTAACGTAGCGTAGCGCACCTTGTGGCGGCATGTAAAGGTGGTGCGTTTCACGTTTTTAACCGTTTGGCCGTGCTCGTGCACGTGAAGTAGCGGGTTGTATCCATCCTGTTGTAGCGGCGTGTAAAGGTACCCTTAGGGTACCTTTACACGCGGCTACAGGTAACTTACTGGTTGCAGTGAAATCATGGAGAGATTATTCCATTTGTACACAGCAACAAGATAGACCCTTGTCTCCATGATTTCACTGCAACCAGTAAGTTACCTGTAGCCACCCTAGAAATGTAGCCGCGTGTAAAGGTACCCTTTGGGCCGCTTTACACACACCAACTTCTGTGACCAACTTCTGAACAAATCTCTGGTTGCAGTGAAATCATGGACACATTGTTCCATTTGTACTCATCCACAAAATGTAACAATGTGTCCATGATTTCACTGCAACCAGAGATCTGTTCAGAAGTTGGTCACAGAAGTTGGTGTGTGTAAAGCGGCCCTTAGGTTATGTCCACATATGGCACAACTATACATCTTGTTGTATCTGCTGCATTTAGGAACAGAAATCAGCTGTCTGGGATCTATTTATTGCAATGGAAATTTGTCCCATGAAGACACCATGCTGTGACAGAGAGACTACTTTTAGATTCATATTATTAAGGCTGCGTACACATGATCAGCAATACCAGCGTTTTGGACACAGCATCTTATCGCTACGTCCAAAACACTGCATTCAACAAAATAAGCTCAGTGGGTGGAAAGCCCCTGTTCTTCTCCCCTCTGCAGCATTATCTCATCTGGGGTGTGGGTCACCGTTCTTCCATATCTCCGCAGCATAATTATTTATTGCAGTGGATTTGGAAGCAGTCACCATTGGGTGAATGCATGGAGAAGCCGCCCTGCACCGAACTTAGATCATGGGCGCAGGGCGGCGTTCACCCGCGGCTTCCCTTACGACCAGAGACACTGCATCCAGGACCCAGTGTCTCCAGATCGTCTGCACATACCCTAAGGCTGTGTTTCCACACTGATTTTTTTGGAATTTTTTTTACGCTGCTTTCCAGCAAAGTGGATGATGAGATTTATAGAAATCACAAGCCCATTGTGCTTTTTCTTTTTTACAACATATAAACTGACTTGCAGTTTGTGTTCCAAATCTGCAATATTTCAACTTCTCCAACGAATATGCTGAGTTCTATGTGCAGATTTTGGTGTGGAAAATACCAAAGTAAAAACGAATGTAAAGTACACACGACTATATCAGTTTAGTGAAAGCTATATACCAGAAAGTACCAAATACCAAACAGCTTAAAGGGTCACTCCGACGCCAGCAACATTTTTCACTTATCCCTAAGCTGTTTTCTAATATTCTTCCTTTATTAATTCCCTATGATTCCCTCTCTATACTATCTACCAGCTATTGTTTTTCTTTTTTTTCCTATTACCTTTTTGATGATGTGCCGTGTGAGTTCCCCAGCGCACCCTTTAATTCTCACACAGCTTCAGACAGGCCCAAAACATGTCCTCATCCCCTCACTGAAACACAACTTCACTGTGACCGCTGGTTCCAAGGGCGGGGCTATCCAAATGCTTACTAAGCTCTCCAGTTCCCCCACTCTCATTCCCATCCTCCTCTCCCTGCAGAATGACTTCTCAGCTCCACCCCCCTTCTCCTCTTCCTATAATCTAGTTTCTCAGCCCCCCCACCTTCTTCCCCACAACCCCCATTTTTACCCACTCCCTGCAGTGCGATGTGTCAACTTCCCTGACTGTTTTGTTTCTCCTCTGTGCAATGGCATCAGACCAGATGTGCAGAGGGCATAAGTGCCACCCACAAGTGATGTCAGTGGTATCCTTGGGCTAATGCACATTGATGAGCCGGGATAGTTATTTGTGGGTGGTACTTATGTTCCTGCACGGCCGGCTTGACTCCATTGCGCAGAGGGAGAAACACGGTAGACTGGGAAGTTGTCACATTGCACTGTGGGAGCGGGTAAGAATGTGGGGTGGGGGGGCTGAGAAACCAGACTCCAGGGAGGGGATAAAGGGTAGTGGGGCTGAAAAATCAAAGGAGAGAGAGAGCTCCATAGGCCCTCATGATATGTGCTCTGGACCGTGCCGGATTTGTTTCTGTCCATTTTTGTCCAATGAACCCAAAAACGGTGCTGTCTCCGATTCTGGTTACGGAAAAAAACAGGACACAAACGAATCCCAGACTGAATTCACACAAACGGATGGCCACATATGACCAATCTGACACTATAGGGAAACATGGGAGGCAAAAACAGATCCCAGCCTATCCATTTCAAAACGGATAGACCCGGATGCCCAAATACATGGTGTGAAGCCCGCCCCAGGCTACTTTCCCACAAAAAGTTGTTGGTGAATTTTTACTGCTGCGTATTTACGGTAACAAAGCAACATCTTACAGCAAAGTGGATGGATGGGATTTAGAGAAATCTCATGCCTGTTGTGCTTTTTTTTTATTCAGCGGAATCCAACGTACAGTACATGTTTCAAATTTCTGTGCAGGTTTTCCTTGTAGATTTGCATTAGATGCTGAAATCAAGAGGATAGCAATGGCCACTTTACACGTCTCGATATCGTCGTCCAACTTCGACAAAAAGTCACGTGGTTTGTGTGCTGGCCTCGATATCATTCGTGCGCTGTATGGTGTAAATGTACAATGCGACACAAGAACGATGCCAAAACGATATCGGGGAAGAAATGAGTCTACTCTCCAACTGCCCGATATTGGATGGACGATCTGGCAGGATCGTTCTGTGTGACAGCCCAACACCAACTTGGAGAGCAACTTCCCCTATTCACTCCCATGTTAAATGGTCGTTCCTGGGTCGCTCATACAAGGGGGCGTAGACATCGCAGTTGTGTTGCCTGCCGACATCTTCCTGTGTGACATCTCCTATGCGATCTTGGATTTCAGCCAAAAAAGTGCGCGCTCCCGTGCCGTTGTATACAATATCGAAACGATGTTGGGACGTGTAAAGTGGCCATAACAGTAGGCAGAGTATTTTAGTCCAAGAAACATTAGCTCAACACTTTATTTTTGTAATCCTAAAATATATTATGCTGGTGTTTATCTTGGCAATAACTTTCTATAATGTTTCCGTCCAGTCTAGACTACGTTGATAGACATTCTAAACCAAACTGTATTTGCACGTCATAGACCCTTCCTTTTATGAGGTGTGTGATCTATGATAAGCTTGATATTTTCAGTACGTACAAGCTTATTGAGCAAAGAACTACGGTACATTAGGGGACAGGACTTGCTGAGTCAGAAAGCACAGCACTATTGCACATACACTATTCAAACAAAACCATAGTTTCAAAAAGTTGTAGCCCATATTAGTATATCAATAGTTACACCACACCATAGATGCAATAAAACATAACTTTTATTAGTTATATCCAGAGGGTGCATAAAAATAATGTGGAAGTATACATACAGGTTCATCTCGGTGAATTAGGATATCATCCAAAAAAATTTTTCAGTAATTCTAAACAAAAATTTCAACACATATATTATATAGAGTCATTACAGAGTGATCTATTTCAAGTGTTTATTTCTGTTAATGTTGATGATTATGGCTTACAGCCAATGAAAACCCAAAGATAATTATCTCAGAAAATTAAAGTAGGGAGGATGAAGGTTTTATAATATTGATTTATTAGTCAATGCGTTTCAGGGCTCACTGAAACATGACGATTTGATATTGACTTGTCCTGAGGAAGGGGCCACAGAGCTCAAAAGGCGTTGACCAATAAATCAATATTATATTCACCGTTTGATGTCTTGTGGAATATGGCAGCACAGTTTTTAACCCTTCATCCTCCCTACTCTACCACGCTGCCACGCTGGAGGAGAGAGGGGTGGCGCACATTTGAATCAGCGTTCAAGATCACGCCTATAAAGGCGTGATATTATGAAAAGGAGAGCCTGCCTGGGTGACTGTGAATATAGTAGCCACTCATTAACATACCTAATGAGTGAGTTTAATAACGTTTTTATACATTTTCACTAGATGCATTTATGAGCAAAAAGGAGTGTGGGATAAGTGATAATATGCTCTAGGGACATGTTTTACTAGCTTATGAGGCGTTTTGGGGGTGACAGGGTCCCTTTTAAGTGGAAAATCACAATTTCATTTAAACTATAACCATTCATGCATTTGGGAACTTGCTATCTACCTTATGGAGAGAAGGTTTCCTGCAACCATATGAAGACAGTTAAGTAGGTGAGGAGATTGTAGCCACATGCCCCCTCTAGGAAATATGCAAATTTGCACTTCAGTAAGGAAGTGGAATAACTCCAGTGCCACCATTAAGTAGCTCCTCAAAGTCATAATTGCTTTCCAACAAGCTTTTAAATATGACTAAGGGTACCGTCATGCTGTGCGACGGCACTGGAGATGTCGTTTCTTAAAACCCCAGCGGCAATGCCTTAACTCCCATCGCCTGGCAGATCGCCGTCGGCCTTTTACATGGGGCGATGTTTACACATCGCCCCAGATCGGCTGCCTGGTTTCAGAGCACAGCTCTGAAACCAGGCAACCACTAAAAGGCGTCGCCATCACCTAATTACATTAGGCGATGTAGGGGTGATATCGGTGCCAATAGGCCACGCCCCTGCATCGCCTAAGAAATTGGCGGTGCCGTCGCACAGTGTGACGATACCCTAAGGGTACCTTTACACGCGGCTACATTTCTAGGGTGGCTACAGGTAACTTACTGGTTGCAGTGAAATCATGGAGACAAGGTTCTATCTTGTTGCTGTGTACAAATGGAATAATCTCTCCATGATTTCACTGCAACCAGTAAGTTACCTGTAGCCGCGTGTAAAGGTACCCTAAGGGTACCTTTACACGCCGCTATAACAGGATGGATACAACCCGCTACTTCACGTGCACGAGCACGGCCAAACGGTTACAAACGTGAAACGCACCACCTTTACACGCCGCCACAAGGTGCGCTATGCTACGTTACATCTACAGCTAGATACATCGCCGGGTGTCTCAAGTAGCCATCTGTAGCTCACCTTACCTCATTTACACACCGCTACAACAAGCTAATATGGGCGGACCTGGTACAGCAGGGACAGCACATAGGCGTGCCACAATTTTGGAGTATGAGACGTCCGTACGCTGATAGGACAAAGCAATAACATGATGATTGGGCAGGCATCGCAGGAGGCTGTTTAATACATGACGCTTGAGCAATTGTGTAGTGTGACTGGTCAGCTCCTTAAATATGCCTCCCTATGCAGTGACTACCAATCGTCATGCAGGAGCTTCCTCCAATGATCGCTGAAGGGGCGCGGTATCCCGGAGCCTGTGTCACGCCCCAGCTACATACCAGGTACATCGCCTGGTGCATAGACATCCCTTCTGTAGCTTCTTTACATGCCGATACAGCTCGCTGCAATCGGCTTTGTAGCCACCTGTTTCAGAGCAGTGCTCGGAAACAGATGTATCTGTTGTCGGCTGCCTCCTAACGTCTTCACACGCCGCTACTACGGGCTATATTGACGACGCAAGCTACAATTGTAGCCTGTAGCGGGTTGTATCCATCCTGTTGTAGCGGCGTGTAAAGGTACCCTAAGGGCCCCTTTACACGCGGCTACATTTCATGGGTGGCTACAGGTAACTTACTGGTTGCAGTGAAATCATGGAGAGATTATTCCATTTGTACACATCAACAAGATAGAACCTTGTCTCCATGATTTCACTGCAACCAGTAAGTTACCTGTAGCCACCCAAGAAATGTAGCCGTGTGTGAAGGGGCCCTAAGGGATATCTCTTAGTAATATTTAAAAGCTTATTGGAAAGCGATTATGACTTTGAGGAGCTACTTAAAGGTGGGACTGGAGTTATTCCACTTCCTTACTGAAGTGCAAATTTGCATTCATTCATCGAAAGTTTACCGTTGGCAGTTGGCATGTATTCCCTCAAATGATATTGACACACCTGAACAGAACCACTAGGTGTGACAACATAAAATAAACATAACTGTTATAAATCTGAATCCAAAACCAAAACACAGAAAACAAATATCTGAGATTAAGTTCACATAGGTGTATAAAAAAGTCTTCAAATTTCCATCCAGAAAAAATGGACGACTTTTCATTTTCATTGTCATTTGTATGGCATTTGTTTTTATACATCAGCAGTGAATACAATTTACAAGACTAAATACTGTTTCCTATGTTAACAATTGCAATGTACCCATCTTTCACCAAGATATCACTTATCTAGTGCATTGTTTATACCTTTCTTAAACTAGGATACATCTTTAATTTAAAACTTTCTATTAATCCATCCTTAATTAACTATAAAATAAAAATTCGGTTGCGCCACACTGTTTGCTAAAGGCAGAATCTCCGTTATATTAATTCCTCACTCACCTTGTCTGGTTGTGCCGTCTCTGCACAACCAGATAGTAGGCTCAGTGGTGAGGAAGGATCGACTTGAGGAAGACGCATTAGCGTTGAAACATGTTGTGGCGAGGACTCACATTTGTCAATATTCAATAAAGACCTAAAGGTAATACTAATCAGTTCAGTGTCCTTGTATAGCGCTCATAATCTAAATACCACCATTTCTGCATTGATCCTTAATTAAATAGGCTTTCTCCATGGTGCATTAGCTCTAATTAGAGCTTCCATGGAGACAGCCACTCTATTGGCTGCACACTCACAATATGTATATGCAACGTTTTGGACTCAGCATCTTGCCGCTGCATCCAAAACGCTTCATAGTACAGTATCAGCATAGTGGATGGGATTTGTAGAAATCTCATGCCCACAATGCTTTACCCGACCACAGCTTTTTTACAACTGCGGTGTGGGTTGTCGGCATTCTGCTCCTCCATAATATGGTCATTTCATGCTGCGGAATCGGAAGCAGCTCCCATCGGGTGACTGCAGGGAGAAGCCACACTGCACCTGCCACACATGGTGAGTAAAGGGCGGCTGCGGTCTGCCTGCGGCCATCCATGGATACATTCAGGTGCGGAGGAGCTGCGTCCAACACGCAGCTCCTCTGGACCGTGAGCACATACCTATCAGGTCAGAAGGGATGCCTGATCTTCGCTTTTTAACCCCTATAGAAAGGGGCACAGAGTAGCTGCTGGCTGGTACAATAGGATGGCAGGAATGGTCAGATCAGTGGGTCAAAATAGGAGGAAAGAGCATAACAGTAAGGCCACAGAGAAGGATGTCTCAGTAATCGAGGCGGGAGATGATGAGGGCATGTTCAAGAGTTTTGGTAGATTGAGGGCCGAGAAAAGGACAGATTCTGGAAATATTTTTGAGCTGGAGGTGACAGGAGGTGGCGAGAATTTGGATGTGGGGTTTGAAGGACAGGGCAGAGTTGAGAGTTACTCCGAGGCAGCAGATTTCAGATGCAGGAGAGAGTGTAATGCCATTTACCATAATAGAAAGATCAGTTAGGGTAGATACTTGAAATGGAGGAAAGATGATGAGTTCGGTTTTGTATATATTGAGTTTTAGGAAGCAAGAGGTGAGGAAGGAGGATATGGTTGACAGACACTCCGAGACTCTTGACAGCAGATAGTTGACATCTGGGCCAGAGAGGTAGATCTGAGTGTCATCAGCGTACAGGTGGTATTGGAAGCCATGGAACTATATTAGTTGTCCTAGAACATGGGTATAGATGGAGAAAAGTAGTGGCTCCAAGACAGAACCTTGTGGGACTCCAACAGAGAGAGGGCGAGATGAGGAGGTAGAGTGAGAATGGGAGATGCTAAATGTGAGGTCGGGAAGGTAAGAGGCAATCCAGAACATGGCAAGGTCTTTGATGCCAAAGGAAGAGAGAATTATTAGTAGGTTGCAGTGATCGACTGTGTCAGTGGCAGAGGACCGGTCTAGAAGGCGTAAGATGGAGAATTGTCTATTAACTTTGGCTGTAAGTCATTAGTAATTTTGGTGAGGGCAGTTTCGGTGGAGTGGTGGGGCCGGAAGCCAGATTGGAGGTTGTCAAGGAGAAAGTTAGACGAGAGGTGGGTGGAAAGTTGAGCATGGACATTCTGCTCAAAGAGTTTGAAAGCAAACAGGAGCAGCGATATCGGGTGATAGTTGGGCATAGCAGTAGGGTCAAGGTTTGGCTTTTTGAGGATGAGTGTGTTGATGGCATGTTTGAAAGCAGAGGGGAAGGTACCAGAAGTTAGTGATAGGTTGAAGAGATGGATTAGGGCTGGGATGAGCATGTTAGTGAGGTTGGGCAGGAGGTGGGAAGGCATGGGGTCAAGAGCACAATTGGTGAGGTGTGATTTGGAGAGGAGATGTGTAAGCTCTCCTTCAGTGATGTTAGAGAGGGAGGTTGTGAAGGAAGGGCAGAGCTATGATATTTGGGGTTGTTGGGGTGATGGAACAATAAAGGCTTGCTTTGTTTGTTCGACCTTATTTTTGAAGTATGTGGTGAACTCCTTAGCAGAGATGAGGGAGGTTGGAGGGGGCAGTGGTGCGTGTAGGAGAGAGTTAAATGTGCTGAACAACAAATTTCTCTAACAGGAGAAAACGCAGCACAAAAACACAGCAGAAAAGCACTGTGGGCACAGATCCTAAGGGCGTTTTACCTTTGGCATTGACTCCTCATATGAGCACATAATCCCAACGTATAGTTGTCCATTAAAAATACCTGGCTGAAAGTCAATGATAATAATATATCCCAGGGTAACCCAAAAGAAATAAATCATGGGATTCCTGTATGGGCCGCTTTACACACACCAACTTCTGTGACCAACTTCTGAACAGATCTCTGGTTGCAGTGAAATCATGGACACATTGTTCCATTTTGTGGCTGTGTACAATGGAGCAATGTGTCCATGATTTCGCTGCAACCAGAGATCTGTTCAGAAGTTGGTGTGTGTAAAGCGGCCCTATCACTGACAAATCTAAGGAGGATCCCAAATTTTTTGGTGGGAGTATTGTCTGGGGCTACATTTTGATGCTTGCAGATCTGTTCAGTCAGAGCTAAATAAGCATAAGGGCCACGTCACACACACAGATAATTGTGCAGATATTGTTCACAGATCTCTGGTTGCAGTGAAATTATGGACACATTAATCCATTTATATACAGCTACAAAATGGAACACTGTGTCCATGATTTCACTGCAACCAGAGATCTGCGAACAATATCTGCACAAATATCTGTGTGTGTGACGTGGCCCTTAGACATATCTATACCTTCAGCCAGAAAAACCTTTAATGAAAAGGTGAATGAGAAACAAGATACCTTATGATAGCGCCACTCCAACTCAATCCTTAGAATCATCGATCTCAAATATAAGAGGATGCTCTCGATCAGGCTGAATTACAATGGCATCAAACGAGAAAAGTTCTTTTAAGTCAATGAAGGAGAAGATTACCTTAGGCTTTTTGTTTATCACATCAGCCTCTATCCTAAGGTCCCTGAGGAAGGAGCTGGGTGTTTAGCTCCGAAACGCGTCGGAAATAAAACTGAAGATCTTTTATTTAAAACACTCCAGTGTTTCTAATACTTATTGGAGCAGCGGCCGAAAGACACTTGGTCCCGGATAGAGTATCTTAAGGTCCTGTCACACATAACGAGATTGTTAACGAGATCGTTGTAACGTCACAAATTTCCTGACGTAACAACGATCCCGCTAACGATGTCGTTATGTGTGACACATACCAACGATCTGGCCACTGCTGTGAGATCGTTACATACTGCTTTGGGTCATATCCACATTGTTGCTCTCCTGCTGGGAGCGCTACATCGTTGTGGTTGACAGGGACAATGACCAACGATCTCAATGCTACGCTATGGAGTGACAATTCCCAACGAACTCGGTATAATTCTGGATCGCTGCTGAAGTCGTTGGTGAGATACCTGTTTGACATCTTACCAGTGATATAAAAACGACGCACCAGCGATCCCAGCCGTATCGTTATTGGTATCGCTGGTGTGACGTTATGTGTGATGGGGGCTTTAGTTAAACTCTTTATCCCCTTCTCCCCCCAGTTTTTTTCATTTTTGTTTTTTCCTCCTCTTCTTCCAAGATCCATAACTTTTTTATTTTTCCTGTCAATATAGACATACTAGATGGAGACCCAATACTATTGCATCGTGAGAATGGTGACATCACGAAAGGGGCAGGCTCTGTAGCATTGGGGTTGGCGACCATCTCTCTGCCCTGTGCACTCTCCCCTGTCTGCTCTCTCCCCTTCTGGGCTGTCTCTGTCCCCATTGTGGGCTGCCTCTGCCCCCCTTGTGTACACTTTCTGCCCCCCATGTGTGCTCTCTCTGCCCCCTGTGTTGTCTCTGGCCTCTGATGGTGGCGGCATGAGTAACTGGGCAAGTGCCCTGGGTGCGCACATGCCCAGTTACTCAATCTTTCCCAGTAGTTCGGCAAACTGCGATGGGGATGTCCGGGGAGGGAAGCAGGTGTGATGTATGTGGCAGTGGCTTTCTGGCGTCGGTTGCGGGTGTCATCGTTGTTGTTTCACCATGGCACCCCTAGAGGTATTGTGCAAGGGGCCGATACCACTAGCGGGTGCCATATTTGCACACCCATCACTTGGGTGTGCAAATATAGCTGCCGCGGTGGAGGTGAATTGCTCCTTATAGAAGGACATCAGGATGGAATTTGATGACAGTTGGGACAGCGCAATTATGTAAGTAAATGAGGGCTTGTTTTTTGCAGGACAGGTTGTAATTTTGAATGACAACATTCATTCCACCACATAGTGTACTGAAAAATTATAAAATTGCAAAAAAATTGCAATTTTATGGTTTAGTTTTTGTTCACTTTATGGAATAACTAACATATAAGTATGAATCCTCATGCCAAGAAATCTGGAGTTTGCAGAAACCTAGACACAGCCCCCTAAGGATTTTCTGCACTTTTGCTGCAGCAAAACCTTAAAGAGGACCTGTCACCAACCACACATGGTGATCTAATTACAGCACTGAATGCAGCATGTCTGCTGCATCCAGGCAAGGGGTCCCCCAGCCCTTGAGCCCCCTGTAACCCGAGATAATACACTTTGAAAACTTACATTATGGCGCCAAATAGGAGGTGGCTTGTGGCTGGAGCCAAAGGGCAGTTTCACACCCCCTGAATGTTTAATCTGCCCACCGCTGCCTCCCTGATGCCAATCATTGTCTCCCTCGCCTGCAGCATAGCACACAGAGCTTATTGCAGTAATGGCCACTTTGCCCCGCCCTTTGCGGTGATGTCACCGTTTATACCTGCCCTGCTCCATGGTTAACATGAAGCAGGGCGGGGAAAGGCAGTGATGTCAGAGCAGGAGGCCAGCCGTCCCGCCTCCTGCAGTGACATCACCACTTATACCCGCCCTGCTTCATGTTAACTATGGAGCAGGGCTGGTATAAGCGGTGACATCACCACAGGGGGAGGGGCAAAGCGGCCATTACTGCAATAAGCTCTGTGTACTATACAGCAGGCGAGGGAGACAATTATTGGCATCATGGAGGCAGCGGTGGGCAGATTAAACATGCAGGGGCTGTGAAACTGCCCTTTGGCTCCAGCCACAAGCCACCTCCTATTTGGCGCCATAATGTAAGTTTTCAAAGTGTATTATCTTGGGTTACAGGGGGCTCAAGGGCTGGGGGACCCCTTGCCTGGATGCCTGGATGCTCCAGCCACAAGCCACCTCCTATTTGGCTCCACAATTTAAGTTTTCAAAGTGTATTATCTCGGGGTACAGGGGGGCTCAAGGGCTGGGGGACCCTTGCCTGGATGCAGCAGACATGCTGCATTCAGTGCTCTAATTAGATCGCCATGCCTGGTTTGGTGACAGGTCCTCTTTAAGGCCGGTGTACATGTAACGACATCGCTAAAGATGTGGCTGCAGCTTGTGATGTTGCAGCGACCTCGCAGTGATGTTGCTACGTGTGACATACTGCAACGATCAGCGATCAGCTCGCTGATTGTTGGTGTTATGGCCAGGGCCATTTTTCGATCGTTGGTCTCCTGCTGGGTGACCAGCATCGCTGTGTGTGACAGCAGGAGACCAATGATCAACGTGGTAACCATGGTAAACACCGGGTTGCTAAGCACAGCGCTCTGCTTAGTAACCCGATGATTATCCTGGTTACCAAGCACAGCGCGCTGGTAACCACGGTAAACACCAGCTGTACCACTCCGCTTAGTTATCTGGTGTTTACCATAGTTACCAGCGTGCTGTGTTTGATAACCAGGATAAACATCGAGTTACTAAGCAGAGCTCTGCATTTAGTAACCCGGTGTTTACCGTGGTTACCAGCATTCTCCCGCTTACCACAGCGTAGCGGAACCTCCACATCGTAGAAAAGAGTATTCTACATTCTTTTCCACGATGTCGAGTTTGTTGCAGGGGTCGCCAATCGCTGGTGAGTCTGCCTGTGTGACAGCTCACCAGCGATCAGATGACGATGTCCCAGCGATCCCCATCGTTGCTGGGGTCGCTGGGACATTGTTATGTGTGGTATTCTGTCCATTCATGAGCAGCTAAGAAAATATTCATAGAGTTACAGTGCTGTGTAAATTAATTGGGACAAAGCAAGTCTTTTCTTGTTTCTCTTGCATTAGTTTTACTATTGCTGATAAGTGTTTTATCAGTTCTTGGTGATGTTTTCCTTTTTCTTCCACATTTCCCTTTTCGTTTTGGAGAAAAGAATCCAATTTCATTGTGTGTGCGAATTATTCTTGAAACGGTAGATTTTCCAATACCAACGGTGGAAGCGATTTCTCTTACAGTCAGACGTGTATGTTCATTAAGAGTAATAATTCTAGACCTCTTCCGTGGAGTAACATCCATTTTTACAGGCATGAATCACACGGAGAGAAAAAGTGCACTAAACCACTTGTCACAGAAACAAGCTGTCAACTGACGCTGAGGGGGCAGCTAGCTGTTATTTTCTGACTAAAACCAGTCAAACCACATTTTGTTACTCAAGATTGTATACTCACACCTGTTAAAAGCAGTTGAAACTGGTTTGAATAACTGACTGGTAACCATCTTACAATTTTACTTAAAAAATGCTTTGTCCCAATTAATTTGCACAGCACTGTATACTAGAGATATACTAGTTATGACCTGTAGAGGTCATTAGTTGCCTGTTTACGTTGTTTAGATGTTAAACATGATCTAGCAGAGATCTTAGTCTGTCCTGTTTAAAAATAGTGTGTCCCAAGGGACTGCCCCACCTTCCTCCAGGAGAAAGAGATCCTTGTAGTCCGTTTCCCAGTTCTTCAGTGAGAAGATAAGATGTGTGTTTCTGGCTCTCTATTCCTTACAACTTTCCTCTCATCAGATGATTCCAGTAAGAGCAATGCAGTTACGTGTTTTTGTGTAGAATCTGTGTGAACTGGTTATAATCCAGCTGTTAGTACAGAGAGAACTGAGTGATAGGAGATGCGTTATACCCTGTAATTCGTCATGCTAGCATGTTTGCATTGTATGTAGATAAAGGTATTTCTGTATAGAATATTGTAAAGTGAAGTGTATTGTGTTCTGAGATACCCTATTTAAATTTAATGCCTTTTGCACTGTATGCAGATAGATGCCTTCTGTATAGAATAGAGCCTGCTGCAGTGACCTTTACCCTAGTTACTCATGTTGACTGTAACCTGTGTTATCAACTGTTAGTGCTAGTTTCTTTAATGCAGCCGTACTCACTGTGATTATTCTGTACTTGTATTATAGTTTTTACCACACATTATCGTTCACGCAATCAAGTTCATCACCTCAATAAATATAGACTTCAGAAATCCTACAGTCTGTTCCTTGGGGAAGCGAACGAGGGCTAAGCTGTATTCTAGATATCCAGAGCCTCACATGTGGAAGAAGGCAGAACATGTGTGAACATAGCCTAACAGGCTGGAAGCTCTAAATTGAGCTTCTATAGACAAGCTAATTGCAAACTGCTCCAAATAGCCAGTCCAGAGCTCTGACCTTCAAACTTTTAACCTTGTTATAGGGATGTGAACTTACACAGGGTCCCCTGACTTGAGTCCTCAGAGTAGCCTATGGAATTTTCTAGCAAGAATGGACAGGTTGCCTGGTAAAAATAAGAGAGAAGAAACAGGAAAAAAAAATATCAAAACCATAGCTAGTAAACTACAACTGTCAAACTCCCTAACAGCAAGCTGAAAGTTTTAACAGGGTGTTGGACTGTCCCATTGGTAATAACAGGGAGCTGATTAGTCATACTGGATATCACACACCTATACTTCCAGACTGGATGGCACTACAGTACAAATTCTTCTTCTTATTATTTTTATTCATTTTTATAGCGCCATTTGTCCCATGGCACTTTACATGTTAAAATGGGCATACATATGCAAGTACAATAAACATGAGCAATACAAGGCACACACAAGTTCAGAAGAAGAGGGGACCCTGCCCGTGAGGGTTCAAAGTTTACAAGGGATGGGGGAGGATACACAAGGATTGGGTACAGCTGGTTATGCTGCAGTTTAGGGGACTGGGGATCACTGTAGGTTGTCAGAAGAGGTGAGTCTTCAGGTTCCCTTTGAAGGTTTCCACAGTGGGCAAGAGTCCGATGTGTTAGGGTAGAGAGTTACAGAGCATGGGGGAAGCATGGGAGAAATCTTGTATGTGGTTGTGGGAAGAAGAGATAAGAGGGGAGTAGAAAAGGATATCTTGAGAGGATCGAAGATTGCATGTAGGTAAGTACCGGGAGACCATGTCACAGACGTATGGAGGAGACATGTTGTGGATGGTGTTCTATGCCATAGTTAGGGTTTTGAACTGGAGCCTCTGGACAATAGGAAGCCAGTGAAGGGATTGACACAGAGGAAAGGCTAGGGAATAGCAGGGAGATAGGTGGATTAGTCGAGCAGCAGAGTTTAGGATAGATTGGAGTAGTGCAAGAGTGCTAGAGGGGAGGCCAGAAAGTAGGAGGTTGAAATAGTCGAGGCGGGAGATGATTTAGGCGTGCACGAGTGTTTTTGCAGTTTTTTGGTCAAGGATTGTATGGATCCGGGAAATATTTTTGAGTTGGAGTCGGCAGGAGGTGGCAAGGGCTTGGATATGAGGCTTGAAATAGAGGACAGAGTCTAGAATCTTCCTGAGGCACCGAACATGTCTGCAGCACACGTTAAGCATAAGGGAGTGTCATAGTCAAAATATACCAGAGGCATGATCTGTTACTATACGGAGGATTAAGGATTAAAGAACTTAGGTATGAAACTTACTAAGGAGCACTGTCTTCAATTGGTTCTGTGGATGACACTACAGGTCTCAGCCACACTAGTCTCTGTGGCTGGATAGAACCTCTACTGCACAGAATTTCTGGTACTGATACCTCCTCCATCACCAGTGCTGATGACAGTATGAACACAATGGCACCTTGTGACATAAGCAAACGTCACAATACCCAAAATGTCACAATACCTATTCTAAAATAAAAGAAGGAAAAGGAGGGGCGCTCCTGGTGTAATACCCGGTGGTCTAGTGGAGGCAATGGGGGAGATGCACTAACCTTGGTTGGTTATGCTCCGGTATAACTGTGGTACAGAGCCTATGGTATGTCTCGTGCACCTGCCGCCGCTGTCAGGCCAGACAGCTGGTTACGTGTTGGATCACTAGGTTTCTGATGTCACCACAGGTCCTTGATCCTCCTATTATTCTCCCCACAGGTCTTGTAGAAGCTTTCCTCCAGCAGCACCGCACACCCACAGGGTGTAGAGACGTGTAAATTAAGGAAGCTTTAGCGGTTTTGAGCGAGTGCTTGGAGATAAACCACAGAGACAGCTTTTTAGTACCTTCTCTATACTTGCTTGAATGTGGGCTGGTCATTCCTCACAACATGTTTCGGCACCTGATAAAGGCGGTATCAGCTGCCGAAACATGTTGTAAGGAGTGACCAGTCCACATTTAAGCAAGTATAGAGAAGGTACTAAAAAGCTGTCTCTGTGGTTTATCTCCAAACGCCCGCTCAAAACCGCTAAAGCTTCCTTAATTTACACAATACCTATTCTGCTACTTATAATCTGGGGACTATAATCAGGCAAACTGAGTACGATATGTTTTTGGTGGGGCGGGGATAATTCAATGAGAGATTGCAGTATCAGCATGTATGCTCAGATCAGCCCTCTCTCACCTCTGCCTGGATCCTGATGAAGCTTTGAAGTGCAATCCTTGCAGTGGACAAGCACTACAATGTGCTGCTGATCATAAGAAAGCATATGATGACACAAGATTTGTACTCATTGAAGCGCTCAGTAAGTACGAAATGGCAAGCAGTCTTCCACCGCTCTTACTCCCCCTTACTGCACCTTTGTAACATGAATCGTAAATAAAAGTGACTGAGTGAAGTCTGATCTGAGCATGCATGTTCACTGAGAGACAACCCCGCCTCAACCAATGACGCACGCTACTCAGTTTGTCCATTTACAGTCCCCAGATCGACAGTAGCGGTGGCTACATCACAACAGAGGAATATAGCACCCACATTGAGATAAGCTTACAGAATCAAGGCAGGTAATAGAAGTATATTAGAAAACGGATTACCAGGCTGGATTCACATTACTGTATGACTTGTGCGTAGATTGTATCACACTGCTCAGACCGGCTGGTGGTTCTCTTGACCTGGACGTGTCAGCTTCATGCATTTCTATTTAGCTGTCACTCACTGTCAGGAGAGGTGTCGGTCGGTCTGGGCATTTTGATGTGATACCTGCGTGAGTCATATGGTAGTGTGACTCCATCCTTAGTATGAGTTAGCCCCTATAAATGGGGGTTAAATTAATAATGAAAAACCTCTTAAATGATGGGAAGCAGTGTATATGTAGAAGAATGTATTATAATAATTTCTTAAAATATAATATTACAGTTCATTTAAATGTTGAAAGATCCATTGAATACTTAGTAGATAAATGTATTTTTATTGATAAAAGCCATAGATATCTGCAGTTTCACTGTAACTACAGTGCTTTTAAAGTGCAGCACAGTGAATGATAACAACTTCAGTTATAGTTTAAAGGTTAACATTTCACAGATTTTTCCATGTATGAACAAAAGCTACCACCATCCAGCAGCACCTGTGCTGCATTCCATAAAGGCATATATTATCGGTCCAATCCGATGGATGTCCTTGCTATGGAGTCAATCCCTCTTCTCTGCTGCTGATTGTCATCCTCTTGCATTGATTGACATGGATGATCCTTCGTGCATCATACTCATAGCCAAGTGAAATCTTGTATCTGTGCAGAGACATCTCCGAGTCCCACATGCGCACTTTGCTCTACCCTATTGCTGGCAGCACTTAAAATATACTGTACCTGCACAAGCGCGAGTCGGTGATGTCTCTGCACAAGTGCTAGATTTCTCTTGGCAAGATAGACGATGCATGTGCAGTTATGTTTTAGGTTCTGCCCACAGTTGGGTTGAGCAAAGTGCGCATGGACAAGCCGGTGATGTCTATGCGCTAATGCGAAATTTCGCCCGTCTATGTGGATGACGTAGTGTTAGCAGCGCGTTAATCAGCGTGATGTCCACAGCGAGCAACAGAGAATGTTCATTTATTGAGAATCAACAACATCCAGCTTATAACATGAGAATAGGATCAATCTGGTTTCTGGGAGAGGGAGAGAAAAAACTGCTGTGACTTTCAGCTTTCAGTTTCACACTAGAATGTGCATGCAGGGAGCAGGGGGAGGGACATCCTGTCTCTGAATGAGGACCTTTTTTTTTTTTTTTTAACTTTGTTGACATCTGAACAATATACATGCAGACATAAAATCACATCATATTAAACAAACAATAGTTGTTGCAATACATACAGATCAATATGCATTAGGCCAACACCCCCACTCAACAACTACTTATTCTGTTAGTCCCATAGCGGTTCTCAATCCTTGGAACCTAGGTCGTGGCAATGGCTCGGTTAAAATGTCAGCTACCATCTTATCAGTCTCACAATAAACAAACTGAATTATGCCACGATCTATCAAATCACATAGATGATGATATCTGACGTCGATGTGTTTAGTTCTAGCACTGATCTTCTCACTGCATGCAAGTTTAATGCATCCTTGGTTGTCCTCATATATCACCGTTGGCTGAGTTAACGGTTTACCAAGATCATCCATCAGTTGTTTTAGCCAAATTATCTCCTGACTTGCATAGGCTGCGGACACATACTCAGCTTCTGTGGATGACAAAGCAACAGATACTTGTTTTCTACTAGACCAGGAGATTGAACTTTCTCCAAGTTTAAATACGTATCCGTTTGTGGATTTACGATCATGCAAATCACCAGCCCAATCTGCGTCAGCATAGCCGGTGAGTTTTAGATTTCCTACTGCAGATAGTTTTAAATTTACCCCTTGTGTCTCTTTTAAGTATCGGAGAACTCTTTTAACGGCATTCCGGTCTTTTTGGCGCGGTTTCTCCACATATCTGCACAATATTCCAACTGCTGTTGGACGCCCTGAGGAAGGAGACGAAACGGCCGTAGGCGGTGGGGGTGCCAGGACCGCGGCTATACAACTATTTCTGACCAGGTATGATATAAGTAAGGGGACACTGGGAACTAAAAAGGCAGTAGCACACAAGGTGTCAATAAGAGGTGAAAGGGCACTATTAGATCATAGGTGTGCACACAGAGTGTATGATCTGGACATATGACAGTGGGCACCCATAATTGAAGTATTGAGGTGGCATGATATTATGACCTATGTTAAAGAAAGGGGAGAGTGCATAGATGTCCAGATACACTACTGAATGCCTGAAGTGATAAATTAACAAGGAAATAGTACCCCTATACATACCTGGTATCACTGGTTACTATATAAACTGTATAAATAGTGATGTATTTGGTCTGAGTCCTGGACCCAGACATGAGTTATTTCTGTTATCAGGACACCCCTATTTTAGAGTAAAAACATTTTACATGATTTTTATGGAATAAGTTGTAAATTTGTACTAATAAAGTGATCACTTAAAAAGTAGAATTTGTTCTCATATTTTCACCTAAGAGCCCTTGATAGGGAATTCTGGGTGTTTTTGAAGCAGTTGCTGTTGTAATATCTGGTCGAGTCATAGTCGATATGTATAGAAGTGCACCCACTGCCTGTCGATATTTCTCATTGTTAGGCAACAGGTCGTCTTCTTCCAGTTTCAGGTAGGATGATTCCATTGGCGTTGATACACCTTTGGCTTCTTTCATGAGCAGGTAGTTTTTGCATTTCATCCCATGACTGTGGCTCTGACTCAGGTAGTGTCTTGACAATGTATGATGGACGTTTAGCTGGTATTCCTTTGTTTGATCTTGACGATCGTCTGATTTCAGGTTCACTTAGTAAAAAATGGGAAAGGAAATGGTGTTCACCAGTCCGCGCAGCCAGGATCCACTTATTCCAGGGAAGAAACTCACGATCAGATGTGATATGATCAAAACCTTTTATTGCATCCAACGCGTTTCAACGCCTTTCCTGGCGTCTTCCTCAGGGATCCCTGAGGAAGACGCCAGGAAAGGCGTTGAAACGCATTGGATGCAATAAAAGGTTTTGATCATATCACATCTGATCGTGAGTTTCTTCCCTGGAATAAGTGGATCCTGGCAGCGCGGACTGGTGAACACCGTTTCCTTTCCCATTTTTTACTGTGTGATTCCACGTGCAAGTGGTCGGTGGGAGTCCAGCAGCAGCCATCCGGATAAAACACTACATGTCTGTATACCAGTTGTGGGTCGCACAACTGAAATAGGTGAGTGGTTCCTTTATACCACCGTACTATAAGTGTCTAAGTGATAAGGCACTATTGCGCCTCTTGTTCCCCTTCCCCCTTTTTCTTTCATTTTCAGGTTCACTTAGGCTTTTTGTTGTTCCTTCAGTGGTTGAAGAATCTAGCCAGACTTCTACATTCTCCCTTTCGTTGTCTTGCGATTGTGACTGAGATTGTTGTTGTTACTTCATCTGGACTACTGGCATAATATCACAAAACTTGGGTGACACAAAATTTTCATCAATCACTACATCCTTCCTTATTGTGACCTTGTTTGTCTCTGGGTGTAGAATTCTATAACCTTCTTGGGTTTCACTGTAACCTACCAGAATGCCTTCCTTAGCGTGAGATTCCCACTTAGTTCGTTTTTCTTTGGGAATGTGTGCAAATGCTTTGCTTCCGAAAATCCTTATGTGCTGTAGTTTTGGTTTTGCACTATTCCATTACTCAAATGGAGTTTTCTCTGTCGCTTTACCTGGTAGTCTGTTCTGAATATAGCAAGCCGTCATAATAGCTTCGCCCCAATATTCTGTAGGTAGATTTGCATCAAATAACATACTCCTTCCGCTTTCACAGAGTGTTCGGTTCCTTCGTTCTGCTACACCATTTTGCTCAGGGTTGTATGGTACAGTAGTCTGAAATATGATTTCATTTCTTTTTAAAATGCTCTGTGTCTCATTACTTGTATATTCAGTCCTATTATCTGCACGTAGAATTTTTGCCAAACTTGTTATATACTTCAGCTAGATATATTTCAAGTTTCTCTGGAACTTCATTTTTGCTGTGAAGTAGATAGACAACTCTGTATCTTGAATTGTCATCAATGAATGTAAGAAAATATCTCTTCTTTCCAGGGGTCTGAATACGCATTGGGCCACAGATGTCTGTGTGTATTAAATCTAGTGGCTGTTCTGTTCTTGTAGTACTTTTCTTAGGAAAGGCCTTTCTTTTATAGACATTTTCCGTTTGATACAGCTGGTACACCTCATTGTCTGGTTACATGGATCAATTGTAATATCATCAGCTAAGTGTTCTTGAAATAACTTTCTTATTGCTTCTGGGTCTCTATGTACAAGCCGTCTGTGCCATACATGAATACAGTTCTTGTGCATTTCTTGCTTAGGCTACTTTCACATAACGATTTTTTTTAAATCCGATGCTGTCCGATATAAATCGGACAGCATCGGATCTAAACTGATCCCTGCAGTCGGACGACATTCTGCAGGATCAGTTGCTGTTAGCTGTCACAGCTGTTCTCCCCTGGTGCTCCCCCTCATCTTCCCTGTGTGTCCCCCTCATCACCCCTCTTTTTCCCCCTCTTCACCCCTGTGTGTGTCCCCCCCCTCTTCTCCCCTCTGTGGCCCCCTCTTCTCCCCTCTGTGGCCTCCTCTTCTCCCCTGTTCCCCCCCTCTTCTCCCCTGTGTCCCCCCTCTTCTCCCCTGTGTCCCCCCTCTTCTCCCCTGTGTCCCCCCCTCTTCTCCCCTGTGTGGCCCCTTCACGTCCCCTGTGTGGCCCCTTCACGTCCCCTGTGTGGCCCCCTCACGTCCCCTGTGTGGCCCCCTCACGTCCCTTGTGCCCCCCCCTCTTGTCCCCTGTGTGGCCCCCTCACGTCCCCTAGTACTCCCCCTCCTTTCCCCTGTCCTCCAGAATAAAAAAAAAAAACATTTTATGCTCACCTCTCCCCGAGCCCCCGCTGTCTCCAGCCGTCTTCCTGCAGGCTCCCGGTGGCTCCTGCAGGCTCCCGGTGTCTGCAGAGGTCTTCTACTGTAGTACAGGACCTGCGGTGATGTCACAGTCATGTGACAGCTGTCACGTGACTGTGACATCAACGCAGGTTTTGTACTACAGTAGAAGACCTCTGCAGACACCGGGAGCCTGCAGGAAGACGGCTGGAGACGGGGGCTCGGGGAGAGGTGAGCATAAAATGTTTTTTATTTTTTTTAACCCCTGCTGTCCCAGTTAGGAGTTTTACTGTACTGAGCATGCTCAGTACAGTAAAATCGGGTCCTAGGAGACATCAGATGTTTCCTCGGACCCTTCTCCATAGGGCCCCATGTTAAATTGATCGGGTCGGATCGGATGTGCACTAAATGCCATCCGATTCGGTCCGATCTGATTCTGTCAGATTATATTTTCGGTGCAAAAATCGGAGCATGCTCCGATTTTTGCACCGATAAAAATGTCGGACAGAATCGGATCGGACCAAATCGGATGCCATTTAGTGCACATCCGATTCGGTCCGATGCCCATAGGGCTGCATGGGGCCCAAAATCGGTCCGATGCTGTCCGATTTTTATCGGACAGCATCGGAACTGTAAAATTCGTAATGTGAAAGCAGCCTTAGCTGTGCATACACACTCTTTACATTTCAACTGATACAGTTCAACTTTGATTTCTCCTTTTGCTAGTGTGTGACCCTCCTTTGAGATGATGCAGCTATCGTGCTTAAACGTAACTTCATTCCCTTGTTTTGTAAGCTTTTTCACGGATAATAGATTACTTTCAAGACTAGGCACATATAGCACATCCTTCACAGGAATCCTTCTGCTTTGCGTTGCAGAGATGTTACAATCAATATAACCATCTCCTATGCCTTCTGAGTTCATACACTGACCATTCGCATTATCACTTTCTCTGACTTGCTTTGGTTAAGCTTAGTAAAGAAGTCTCTGTCATTGGTCATGTGACTGGTTGCACCAGAATCTATACACCACGCATGCTTTGATTTAAATGCATTGACTAATGTGAATGCAGCCTCAGTATTTACAGAATCATTATTTTCAAATACAGCACTCTTAACTCTTTGTTTACTGTTTTGCTTCTTCAGCTGATTCATTTTAGCTTTCCAGACTCTGCATTCAGCTTTTAAATGACCTGGCTTCTTGCATACAAAACATTCACGTGTTTCTTTAGGGTGGTTTCTGCTGGTGGGCATGTCCTGTGTTTGTAAAGCAGTTTCCTTGTTGCATACTTTGCTGCTCACACTTTCTGCCTTTCTCTTATATTCATCTACAAGCTTTCCTCTGATGTACTCCAATGTAAGCTCATCATCTGGGCGTGCATCTAGTGCAGTTACAAGCGTGTCATAGCTTTCTGGGAGATCACTAAGTAGAAGTGCTGCTACATGGAAGTCCTTCATATCTTCCCCAATGCCCCGCAGGCGCTCTACGGTCTCTAGAGTGCTTCTAATGTAGTCCTGCATGTCCTGGTCACTGTGTAGCTTAGACTGATATAGCTTTCTCATTAGATAGAGTTTGTTACTTAGATTTATCCTCTCATGTACTTTCTGCAGCTGCTACCACATTTCCTTTGCAGATTCACACTTACACACATGCACAATCTGATCATCCTCTATGCTGAGTGATATGGTGCTCTGTGCTTTCTGATCCATCTCTAGCCAGTCCTGTGGTACTGGGTCAGGCTTGGGCTCCTGAGTGTATTTCCACGTACCTTCTCTTATCAGCAGCATCTTCACCTTGAATTTCCAGGATTGGTAGTTCTGGTTATTCAGGCTTGGCACTGTAAACTTTGCTGAGCTGCTGGTAGTGGCCATCTTTACTTCTTCTCAGTTTGCTGTTGTCTTTCTATCTCTGTGCTCTGGAGGTCTGGGACTTCTGTGACTCCTGACTCCTGGGCCCATAACCTGTTAGCAGCGCGTTAATCAGCGTGATGTCCACAGCGAGCAACAGAGAATGTTCATTTATTGAGAAATAACAACATTCAGCTTATAACATGAGAATAGGATCGATCTGGTTTCTGGGAGAGGGAGAGAGAAAACTGCTGTGACTTTCAGTTTTCAGTTTCACACTAGAATGTGCATGCAGGGAGCAGGGGGAGGGACATCCTGTCTCTGAATGAGGACCTTTTTTTTTTTTTTAACTTTGTTGACATCTGAACAATATGCATGCAGACATAAAATCACATCATATTAAACAAATAATAGTTGTTGCAATATATACAGATCAATATGCATTAGGCCAACACTTAGGAGATCCATGTAAATCAAAGCAAGAGGACAGCGATCAGCAACAGAGAGGAGGGATAGATGTCACAGCGAGGACACCCATCGGACTAGACCATCTGGATTTACATGGAGCGTGGGAGAATTTAGAGTTTTTGTGGGTTATACAAAGACACTCAGGGGATAGTCTACAACTATTATGAAATCACTGCTGAAGGTGGTAGTCTTTGTTCACACATCAAAAAATTCATGACCAGTTCCCTTTAACTATTTAACGTATAGGTACGTTGAGAATAGCTGGTCTAGCTCGCCCATAACATTTGTGCACTATGTTTATTTAGCTTACTTGAGGAAAAAATGGTTACAAATCAGATAAATATAGTTGTTGTAGAAGAAGGAAGAATATGTGGGTTTGTGGCTACAGACCCAAAATAGCTTCATGGTTTAGGAAGTAAGATGGCCTAAAGCTCTTCTGAAGAGGTTTTATAGAGCAAAATGTGGTATAGTAGGGAAAAACAAGACAGAATAATATATTGAGCAATGTCAAACCTTGAAAGAGCTATTGTAAATAATATTTGATTTACTCTGAATGGGATTATCAGAAAAAAATATTTTCCTGATAAATTGGCCAGTCGTAAATAAAGTAGAGCAAAAATAGTCATTGTTGCTTACAACTGGCTACAAAAAAGATTTCTGTGTCCAGTCTGTTTTATTATTATTACTGACCATTACTAACCTGTGATATTTACTGCTGGAGGTTTTATACCAAGACAGATGGTGTTATCTGGCTGCTTTTAAATGGAGCCACTCAAGTGGTGAATATGAGCAATATTTACAGAGCTTCTACGACCCACATGCTGGCATCACTACACCAGTGAGCATTGTACACCATAAGGCATGTATTTTTCCTTTATCCATGGTACTTTTCCATTAGCTGAATACCACTGCCATCACTAAAATAGTATGTCATTGCACAGAGGGAAATACAAATGCATACCTGACAATGTTTCCAATATGCCATCCCTAGACTACATTACTTCATTATTTAGACATCTCTGCCATCCCTAAATCAGGGATGCCATAGACAACAGCCATGAAAGTGGGGAGAAACCATCTGTTGGTGACATTGGGAGAATGCTCCCGGCCTTAATATTCCTCTTTATGGCTTCAGAGGGACTTGAATCGTCTCTTCTCTTTCCTCACATTGTGATCAGATGGGATGGGGCAGTGCTGGATTGTCCTGCATGTTTTTTTGCTGTGGTTGTGGCTAATACCAATGTATCAGTGGAGATTGGGCAATCAGTTTTGTTTGTAATTTGCTTCTGTAACTACATGGGGATTCGGAGATAAAGGAGTAGAGTTGTTGTGTATCGATTTACAGGACCTGGTCCATCAACAGCTTGTGTGATTGCTAACGTGAAGCCCCAAGAAGAGCCTCCTTCCACCTGAAATTCTGTGCTTCCTCTTTTATTATAGTAACATCATTATTGTGGCATCATGCACATGTAATGCTGCACCACACTTTCAAATTAAAATAAAAGCTTTGATGTTGTCACACAGAGATGGTTCTCCGGAGTTCCACCCACTGGCCACAGGTTACTGGCTTTACCAATGTACCTGGTCCTGCCAGTTGAGCCACATTCACTAGGTAAAATTGGATTTTAATCAAGGAGAGTGATAGGAAATCATTATGATCATCACTTTCATAACCATACTGGTTTACTGCCTTCCCTGTTTTTTTCTCTTGCTGTCAGTCGTTATGTCAAATTTATATGTGAGGTGCAGTACAATATGTATCTGAGTAGTCTTTCTCTTTACCCTAGTCATTTTAAAGGAGTAGGCAACAGTACGGCATACATGAGCAATCTATAGGCGTCAACAGGGGGGGCCCAGTTCAAGCTACTTAAATACGTTTTAATATCTTTTCACATACCAGATTTTCTACAGAAACTTAATAGTCTGTTCTTCTGTCCTGGGAGATAACCAAGACTGCTGAGGTTTGTGGCAGCTCTAAAAGGGTTTGGTGGTTTTCCTCAAACCGGAGAATGACATGGATTTAAAATTCTCAATCACAACTTCCGGAATTTGTAATTATCCCACTCTGGAAAGAAATATCCACACATCATTATCCTACCATGGTAAACCGTTTTTTGATACTTGTTTTTTTAACAAATGTAACTTTTGGTTTAACCTTAAGGATAAATAAAACTCATGAATAAGTAAATCCATGACAATTTATACTCACAAACAGAAGGAAACGGTTTAAACATGAGGTTTTACCTTCCGATCGGAAATGATTCTTTATGAACTTTTACGAATGTAAAAAAACGTCCAGGAGAAACTGTTCTGAAAGTAGACAATAAAAAAAGTGCAGCCATGTGTTGTACTGCTGAGACCATTCATTGTCCGCTATTGGGAAAGTTCCTGGGAGGCAAAAAATAAACTGGTATACTATGGACCTACAATGACATTGTAGTGTTGGTGCTCGTGCTGGGGAGTTGATTTAAATAAGTGGGTATTATGGCTTTCTAATTTATAACATCGGATGTGGACAATACTTGATAAATTACAAGGGATCTGAAATCATCTAGAAAGGTCGAGCAGACTTAAAGTCACTTACAGAAAGACTATTTCAGAAGAAAATCTTTTATAAAATATTTGCTATTGTTAAAGCCTAAATAGGTAGCGCTCTCAAATATTAAAAATCAAATGGGTAGGGTATGTCAAGGTTAAAGCTGTCTGGCCCTAAATTGGCCCTTGCGTGCATGTGACCTAAGTAATGTGGGGGCTGGCACCCTATAGAGTATACATGGCGCCTACACTTATTGTCAGCTGACCCAAAACACCCTGGATAACCCTAACTGAGGAACATGTACAATAATGACAAACCTATAATAATACCATCCACTGAACACTTAGGACAAACACAATTAATATGATAAGGGCACACTTCTCAAATGAGAAATTCGATGTAATCACTAAATGTTGAAAGTGTCTGTGCACTGCTTGGTAGCGTACGTTATTGGAATAACCTGTCTCCATTGGGCAGCAAGGTGGCTCAAGTGGTTAGCACTGCAGCCTTTGCAGTACTGGGGTCTTGAGGTCCTGGATTCAATTCCTACCAAGGACACTAAGGACAACATCTGCAAGGAGTTTGTATGTTTTCCCTGTGTTTGCATGGGTTTCCTCCAGGCACTCCAGTTTCCTCCCACATTGTAAAGACATACTGATAGGATGTTTAGATTGTGAGCCTCTATAGGGACAGCATTACTGATGTATGTAAAGTGCTATGGAATTAATAGTGCTATATAAATGAATAAATTATTATTATATAGATGCATCTGGTTCAAGCAGTTCATAAAGCTGTCCACACAAATCTAATAAGGGTATGGAAGTATATATTAATATTTATCTCAATAAATTAGTTTTCAGTAAATAATGTCCTCCCACAAAATTCGTCCCAACATCTTTCCCCCTATATTACTGGGGTTCAGCAGGGACCCATAAATATCAGGGATAAACATACTGAAAAATGCATCAAATGGATGTAATGACCACAAGGTTTATCCCTGATCTTTATCAGTACCCTAATGAACCCCAATAACAAATGCATCAGGATGAATATCAAATTTTGTGGAAGGACAATAACAACATTATCTACCGAACTAGAGCAAAGGAAAAATGTAGATAGGATGAGAGACAGCATACCAGTATCTGAAACATCTAAGAAATGTAGAATCCACTCATGGAAATGCTCTGGTCAGGAGTTTCCTAGATGAGAGTAACGGGAAAGACGTTCCAGCATAAAGAATTAAAACTTCATGTTTATTTCACATGTTAAAATCGTATGAAAAAACCTCCATAAGTGATAGCAAAAAAACTATGGTATATGTTTCATCTATAAGCCTTAATCATAGTCTCTCTCTTTCATTTCGCATTATTTAAGACTCATTTCTTCAGATGAGTATTATAACAAACTACCATTATACACTCTTATTATATTTGGTGATTACTAGAATTTTCTCATTTTAGATGTGTGCTATCATCATTTTTATTGTGTTTGCCTAACTGTTTAGTGTATCGTATAATAAGTTTGTCATTTTTGTACGCGTTCATTAGTTAGGATTATCTATGGTGTTCAGTGTCAGCTATCACTGAGTGGGGCACTACACTGTGTGCAGAATTATTAGGCAAGATGTATTGTAGAGGATTATTTTTATTATTGATCAACAACTATGTTCTCAATCAACCCAAAAGACTCAAATATCAAAGCTTAATATTTTTGGAAGTTGGAGTGTTTTTTTTTTTAGATTTGGCTATCTTAGGAGGATATCTGTTTGTGCAGATAACTATTACTGTGCAGAATTATTAGGCAACTTAATAAAAACCAAATATATTCCCATCTCACTTGTTTATTTTCACCAGGTAAACTATAATATAACTGCACAAAATTTAGAAATAAACATTTCTGAAAAGCAAAAACAAGCCCCAAAAAAATTAGTGACCAATATAGCCACCTTTCTTTATGATGACACTCAACAGCCTTCCATCCATAGATTCTGTCAGTTGCTTGATCTGTTTATGATCAACATTGTGTGAAGCAGCCACCACGGCCTCCCAGACACTGTTCCGAGAGGTGTACTGTTTTCCCTCCCTGTAAATCTCACATTTTAGGAGGGACCACAGGTTCTCTATGGGGTTAAGATCAGGTGAACAAGGGGGCCATGTCATTATTTTTTCTACTTTTAGACCTTTACTGGCCAGCCACTCTGTGGAGTAGTTGGATGCATGTGATGGAGCATTGTCCTGCATGAAAATCATGTTTTTATTGAACGATACCGACTTCTTCCTGTACCACTGCTTGAAGACGTTGTCTTCCAGAAACTGGCAGTAGGTCCAGGAGTTGAGCTTCACTCCATCCTCAACCCGAAAAGGTCTTACAAGTTCATCTTTGATGATACCAGCCCATATCCGTACCCCACCTCTACCTTGCTGGCATCTGAGTCAGAGTGGAGCTCTCTGCCCTTTACTGATCCAGCCTTTGGCCCATCAAGAGTCACTCTCATTTCATCAGTCCATAAAACCTTTGAAAAATCAATCTTAAGATATTTCTTCGCCCAGTCTTGACGTTTTATCTTGTGTTTCCTGTTCAAAGGCGGTCATTTTTCAGCCTTCCTTACCTTGGCCATGTCCCTGAGTATAGCACAACTTGTGCTTTTTGATACTCCAGTAACGTTGCAGCTCTGAAATACGGCAAAGCTGGTGGCAAATAGCATCTTGGCAGCTTCACGCTTGATTTTCCTCAATTCATGGGCAGTTATTTTGCGACTTTTGTTGCCCAACATGCTTCTTGCGACCATGTTGGCTATATGCCATGAAATGCTTGATTGTTCGGTGATCACGCTTCAAAAGTTTGCCAATTTCAAGACTGCTGCATCCCTCTGCAAGACATCTCACAATTTTGGACTTTTCAGAGCCTGTCAAATCTCTCTTCTGACCCATTTTACCTAAGGAAAGGCATTTGCCTAATAATTAAGCACACCTTATTTAAGGTATTGATGTCATTATACCACACCCCTCCTCATTACAGTGATGCACATCAGCTAATTTACTTAATTGGCCTATACAAGCCTATATAGCTTGGAGTAGGACAACATGTAAAAACAAGTATCATGTGATCAAAATACTCATTTGCCTAATAATTTTGCACACAGTGTATGACAACTCTTTAGGGTGTCAACCCCTAAATGAGGTAGGTCACAAGCATGCTAGGATTCATTCCATCTTCAATCTGTTACCGGCTGTCGTCAGTGTGTTCAACGTGACTTTTGGGTATGTGCTACGCATGCTGTCTGTCGATGGAAGTCTGGCTCTTTTCGATGATTTGACTCATTGTTCCACTTACCAAAAGGACCCATTGTTGATCAAATGGATCCTTAGAGCTATATCTTCCACAGATGACTCATATTTAGGATGGATTAAGCAGCAACGCCTAGCTTCCCATGCTTAACCTCACCCTTTACAGATAGCCATATTACATTGAGAGTGGCTGCATTGGTTTCAGGTGGGCAGGTTTTGTCACCAACAGAGAGCCTTTAAGAGATTTAGTGACTCTCACTTATAGGTCGGTTCCATCGCCTCAGGAGGGACCTCCTTCTTGTCACAGATGTTGACAAATAAACCTCTCACTGTGTACTCAGTGCATAGACAATTGCACCAGAGACTTATGCAGGAAAGGGCGGGTTCCATCTGCATTTTTGTCTATCTCCCTGTGTGAGCTCATATCGTAAGAGTCTTGGCACAATACCTCCAGGTAGGCCTCATGCAAGAGAAGAAGTTCACAGCTACAGACTTGACTAGGAAAGTAGATTCTCCAGTCTGCATGTATCTTGCCCTGTTGCATAGTATAGAGCTGGCACATAGTGGCATGCAGAGAGAGGTTCCAGCACAGACTGACAAAGTTTCTCACAGTAGATGTACTGTGCTGCCATGTTTTGCGCTGAGCTGACAATCAGTGGCCAGCCACACTTTGGGTGTGCAGTGTCATGCCAGGGTAATGGGACATAGGCAGATCACTATGGACATCTAAGGTCGCAACGGCTGCCAGGGATTTGTGTAATATAGGATGTTTGGTGGAAATAGGGGCGCCAAAGGGACCATATATGCACCTCTATGGGCGTTATATTGGCTGGGTGGACTTTCCCGCACTATGACAAATCAAACTAATTAGCATATGTTTATACAAGCAGCTTTCTCTTAAAAATGGAGTTGGTTTGAAACGAGCATTTAATGGCAAATGCAGTGCTGTAATTAGTTAATAGGGGTAAAATCCTGCTATCAGGTTCCCTTTAAATCAAATTAATAACTACAGTATACATTCATGGCCGAAAGTGTTGGCACTCTTGTAATTGGAAAAGTAAGTATTTCTCCCAGAAAATTATTGTAATTACACATATTTTGTAATACACGTTTATTTCCTTTGTGTGCACTGGAACAGCTCAAAAAAACTGAGGGAAAAAAGGCATATTGGACATAATTTCACACACAACTCCTATTTTAGGGTGCCTTTTCCAAACAGCAATTATAAGATCTTTCCATAGGTGTTCAATGGGATTTAGATCTGGACTCATTGCTGGCCAATTAAAAACTCTCCAGTGCTTTGTTTCCATCTATTTCTGTGTGCTTCTGGGGTCATTGTTTTTCTGGAAGACCCATGACCTATGTCGCAAACCCAGCTCTTTGACACTGGACACTACATTATGACCCAAAATCCTTTAGTAATATTCACATTTAATTATGCCTTGCACACAGTTAAGTCAATCAGTGCCAGAGGCATCAAAACAACCCAACAAAATCTTTGATCCTCCACCATGTTTGACTGTAGGTTCTGTGTTGTTTTCTTTGTAGGACTTATTCAGTTTTCTTCAAACAATAAAATTATGTGCTTTACCAAAAAGCTTTATCTTGTACACATCTGTCCACAAAACACTTTTCTAGAAGGATTTTGGTTACTGACGTATATTTTGGCAAACTACCGTCTAGGTTCTTTATGTCTCTGTGTCAGCAGCAGTGTTTCCTGGTTCTCCTGCTATAGTGTTTAATTTCATTCAAATGTTGCTGGATAGTTTTCACTGACACTGATGCACCCTAAGCTTGTAGGACAGCTTGATTTTTTTTTGAGCTTAATTAGAGCTGCTTATTCTCCATATGGACCATCCTCCGTTGCAACCTTTTATCAATGGTTCTGTCTATATCCAGGGAGGTTAGCTACAGTGCCATACCTTGTAAACTGTTGATTATGTTATGCACCATGGACAAAAGAGAATCATAATCTCTTTAGATGGTCTTGTAACCTTGAGATTGTTGATATTTCTCAACAATTTTGTTTCTCAAGTCCTCAGACAGCTCTCTTCTCCTCTTTCTGTTCAGAGACACACAATGCAAAGATTGAGTCAACTTATCCCCTTTTTGTTTGGTTTCAGGTGTGAATGTGTGATTTTCATATGGCTCACTCCTGTTATGTGCCACCAGTGAGTTTAAATAAGCTTCACATGCTTGAGACAAAGTTGTCTACCCAGAATTGTGGTAAGATGCTAACAATTTTGTCTGGCCCATTTTGGGGTGTATTGTGTGAAATTATGCTGAATTTGCCTTTTTTTTCTAAGTTTTTATTTCTGTTATTCACACAAAGGAAATACACAGGTATATGAGAAAACATGTGTAATTGCAATGATATTCTTGAAGAAATACTTCATTTTCTGGAAGAATTTCAAAGGTGCCAACACTTTTGATTATGACTGTGTTATATCGGTTTTTAAGAATATTCAAAGAAGTGAATGTTGGTTTGGGTCTATACAAGGTCTGTATTACAATAAAGTGTCTTTAACACTTTCCTGGAACATAACCTCAGGCTTTGGGCCATAAACAACTATATTTTTACATAAGCTATTTTTTCAATAACTTACTGGAATAAGGCAAATGACCTGTAAGTAATGGAAACGTGATGTGATCTGGGCTTTGATTCAACATATGCATGACATTTAATTCTACATGATTATTTTTAGCTTTAGAGGTGAATTAATGATTTATTTAGAATATGCATATCATGATTTCATGTTCTGTAATGCTGGGCAATGCAGTACAATTCAGTACATCAGAACAAAAGGATAAGCATGTATTATTGGAATGTAAGGTTCACTTGTATTTATTGTGCAACAGAAAATGATCTGGACACATACTTCACTATATAAAGGAAAAAGTAAACATAAAATGCATGATTATTATATCTTCTTAGTGTTTTGTTACAGAATCCACAAGTTCCTTCTTTTACTTCTTTCACTAGGTAATCTGTGTGGTCATATTAACCGCTATCCTCGGGTGCATATTTGGACTAAAACCAAGCTGCTCTAGAGAAGGTAAATGATGCCTGGATCACCTTGTGTTTTTCACTACTTTTCAAACTCCTCCTGGTTTTAATGATTGGACTCCATTTGACATCCTATCATCTATGATGGAGAGGCACAATGTGAAATTCCTGCATCCCACTCCAAAACCTGTAATAGCTATCCTAAATGGGGATAATTTATTTTACAGATTTGCTATTGAGCAGAAGGACCTTTTAGAGCTTGGGTGCATGCTCAACAACCCCTGGAGTTAAGCTCTCGCCTTGATGTTCCATCTACTAACTCAAAACTGTAGTGATTATTTGTGGTCATGCTAACAATTTTAATAAATCACTGTACAAGTATTTTCAACCAGTTATATTACTTCTATTTCAATTCTAGTAAACTCCTGCAAAAATCGTTGCTTTGAGCGAAAATTTGGGAGCTGCCGTTGCGATGCTGCCTGTGTTGAACTTGGAAACTGCTGTTTAGATTATGAAGATTTATGTATACAACCAGGTATGATGACCCATGGCAGCTAAAAAGCCCCAGTTCCGATTTACATGATCTTTTCATTCAATGTTGAGAAATGGGTCTGTCAGCTTCTTATCTTGTATACGAATAATTTGGGAGCTGCAGATGCGATGCTGCCTGTGTTGAACTTTGAAACTGCTGTTTAGATTATGAAGATTTATGTATACAACCAGGTGTGATGACCCATGGCAACTAACAAGCCCCAGTTGCGATTTACATGATCTTTTTATTAAAAGTAGAGAAATGGGTCTGTCAGCTTCTTATCTTGTATACTAATAATTTGGGAGCTGCAGATGCGATGCTGCCTGTGTTGAACTTTGAAACTGCTGTTAAGACTATGAAGATTTATGTATACAACCAGGTGTGATGACCCATGGCAACTAAAAAGCGATTTGCATGATCTTTTCATTAAATGTAGAGAAATGGGTCTGTCAGCTTCTTATCTTGTATACTAATACATTTATTTCAGGGCATTGTAACATATTTTCAGTTTCAGGGAATAATGATGTACGGGAATATAAGCAGATAACAAAGGCTGGACAGGGAATAGCTGCTTCTCTAGATGTCTGCCAAAAGTGCATAGTTTTCATTACACATGGAAAACTCCCTAAAATAGTTCCTGCAAATGTCTATCATCTTTATTAACACTCCAGAGTTTTTTTATTTTTTACAAAATTAGGGCTGTAAATATTTTGCCCAGATCTTGCATATTAGTATTTTTTTCAGCAAATTGTACATTAAATCTATTTTTTGGGGGGCATATTGTAGGCATCCTTCACTTAGCACCTCTGAAGTACTTTTATAACTGCTAAATAGACAACTTTTTATATGATTGCTATTACCCACTGTCAAGATTCCTGTGAATTTATTAATTAAAAATTAATTGTGACTTGGCATCCAACGCTCTTGGTAATAATAGCTGATACGTTTGTGTGTTAATATAATAAGAATGTATTGTATTCAATGAGTATCTACATTTTTTTTATCAAACAAACGACGGTTATACCAACAGAGAAAGATACAGTCATACTTCTATTTTTGTTGACGTTGGGTATGGTTTTCATCAGATTTTTTTCAGTGAAAAAATTTGTCTTGGTTTTCGACCCTTGCCTCAGATTTCGGTGGCGTGCCTACATGTTCTCCTGCTCAGCGTGGCGTTATTTCTTGTTTTCTGCGCATCACCCCGCACATGTATCACAACAATTTACCATTGTTTTCCCGTGTTGTTGTGCTTTTTTAGCCAGTGCTAATAATACAAATAAGTCCAGCAAACAAAGAAACAAAAAACGTTCTGCACCACTTTTTTTCCTTTTAGACATACAGCAGATATCTAGTGGCATAGGAGAGTGGGAAATGGCTAACAGGTGGTGCTCACTTAGTTTAAGATTTTGTAGAAACCATAACAAAAAAGGAAAAGTGGCACTCACCGTGACTATACCTAAAATGACTTCTTATTGCATGTCTTTTAAAATACAAGCAGGTAAAGAAAGACGTTCACAGCATATTGTACCATGATTACAGCTGTTTCGTGCTTACTTAGCACTTCAACAGATCTTGGAGGAGCTTTTGAATGCTAAATCAGCACAAAACAGCTGTAATCATGGTACAATATGCTGTGAACGTATTTCTTTACCTGCCTGTATTTTAAAAGACACGCTATAAAGAAGTCGTTTTAGGTATAGACACGGTGAGTGCCAATTTTCCTTTTTTGTCATAATACAAATAGTGTAAGTGGTTACAGTTCAAAGCTGCAACTATTTTTGTTGGTTTCAAATTTCACCAATTGCTTTTGGATTTATTATCCATGAAAACCAAGGTATACAGTGTACATTTATTCCAAGTTGGGCTATGCTATAAAATTGACAATAATTAATTACTGTATTAATACTTATTTTTATGCAGCTCACATCTGGACATGTGACAAATTAAGATGTGGTGAGAAAAAGCTTAATGGAAGTCTATGCTCCTGTTCAGATGATTGCAAGGACACAAATGAATGCTGTGTTAATTACGATGCTGTTTGCAGAGGTGAGTTCATCTGGTGGTAAAATAGCTATATTAATGTTTGTTGATAGCTTTATTTTATTCTAGTAGCTAATAGTAGTGATCAATATAAAGATTAATAGATTGTGAGGACATTGAAATAGCAGCAAACCAAGCCCTGTATGTAGATACCCTGGTCAAGGCTAAAAGGCCTGTAAGCAGCTACTGTCAGCATATGCATGTTCACTCTTCATTGAAGTAACTGAAAGATGCGAAAACAGTCAAGTGCGCAATCCAACATCTACTGGGAATCACTAGTTTTAGTATAGCTTGTAGTTGTCACGCTGGGTGTATGGAGACACCCAGCGCTGGATGACAACAGGGGAGATCCTTGATGCTAAGGGCAATAAGGGGAGATAGTGACCCCTAGAACAACTAGCGCTGGCACCTGGCTACCCTAACGTCCCTATACAGTTTCCGCAACTGTCGCCGCCAGGATGCCTATTCCCTGACTGTCCCTGGACTACCACTAAACGGGTGATCACTAGTCAGCCAAGCTAGCAACTAGAGAAACACACAAGGGAAACATACAAAGAGTGAAGAGATACACTTAGTTTGAGCATATCCAAGCAGCAAACCAGCATACTCCAGGAAACACTGCTTTGAGCTAGGATGCAACCAGGAACACCTGAACAGTTATCACCAGCAGTGCATCCTGGGAGTTAAGGGGAATATATAGGCAGCTCAAGGTAAGGAATCAGCTGGGTCCTAGTGACCTCCAGCTTTAACTAAAAGGGGAATGCCTCTTAAAGCGACAGAGACATTTTCTTTGGATTTTGACTGTTTGGCCAAACGCTGGGACCTTTTGCGAGTGGACTTTACAGTCTCATCCGTGCGTCCTGACACACCTGTGACAGTAGTTAGGCACATAACTGTCTGACAATATTAAACCCTTCCCTGTGATCAGTGGAGAAAAACCCCTTTTGAGTTTTCCATGAGGTTACATATTAGACACTATAGACAAATATATCTCATCTGCTTTTTTTTTTCTTTTTTATAATTTTTGCATGTTTTCTTGGTTTATTTAAACTGAAAAGTTACCATTTCCTGAGGAGATTGCTTTGAAAGGAGCATCCCATACTCCAAAGATTAAAGGCATTCCTCTATCTAGAAAGAAGATTAAAAGCAGACCTTGCTTGGAAAAAGTCCTGCTTAAGCATTTCAAGCTAAGCTGTAGCTCTTAAGACATTTCTACTTGTCTGTTTTGTCCTTTTTTTTCAATTTTGTATTTACCTAAGAGAAGTGTTGTTTTTTTCACGTCTAGTAGGAATGTGGCCGGAGGGACGCAAATTGCTTACTTCATAGCATACCTGCATAAACAGAATGATGACCCCTTTTATTAAAATATTAATGTCTGAATTGTATCATAATTCTTTTTTTACATTTTGCCTGTCTGATTTTTTTATACGTGCATATTATAAACACAGCTAGACCTGTTTGACCTATTTCCTTTAGCCCTTAACACTTTGGACTCTATTAAAACCTTTTTTATAGAGGTTAAAGAAACAGTTGTAAAAATGATCAGACATAAAATGACAATAGAAGGGTATTTCCAGATATATCACACATAGTATAGTTGATCTGACAGCAGATGGTGCCCTGAACAATGAGTCTACAGCAGGTAGAGCACATTCTAAAGCTGGTCATACACATTAGGTGGAGGGATGCCGGACAACGGCCCGTGCCCTAAGAGGCACTTCTGCTGGTCCGATAGCTTGTGACGTCATCTCCCTTTATTTATAAGGGGGTTGATCTAATGAACATCATACTCATCACATGTGACAAAAGAATTGTGCAAAAACAGTGATAAAACAATTATAAGTACAAATCCAGAATGCATTTAAAAGAACAATCAATAACAGTTTTGATCATACAAAAAAGTGTTTTGTGTAGGAAAAAAATGTTTCATTTGGGTCATTATCATTCATTTGTGCAGCATTTTTTTTTTTTTTTTTTTTGCTGAAGTAAGATAGCTAAATAGAAATCCAGGTGGATTAATCAAAGAGGACAAGTATAAATGGTTTTAAAAGCAGTAATTTTAAACTACAATAGAAACCAGCTAACATACAGTCATGATTCTTATATCATGTCATAATTTGAACTACTATGAATTTACAAGGATAATTTTTTTAAAATAATTTTTTTAAAGATAATTATCTGTTCAGTTAGGTTTTTATAGTTAGCCAAATTTAATGGAGTGCCGTAGGCTGGTTTATCTGAAAATTTCATAATTTAATATTTATTTATTATCAATTTTATTAATTTTTATATATTAAATAAACCAGTCCTACACAACTTCATTCAGTGACAGAAGAATTTGACATATTAAATATATGACCAAGGACATAATTACTAAAAAGGGGTTATTAATATAAATAGAGGAAAAAGTTATGGTATTTATATACACATACCGGTATATCCTTTTCTCTATCTTTATCCTCATTCTTAATCAGTTATCCCAATATAAATAATTTTTCATCAATATCACTTTTTTTAAAAACCCAAAAGAAAGCACCTAACTTTGATATCCATAGTTATTGCTATGTCCAATATTATAACAAATATCCTTTGATTGCTTGTATTTATTATTTAATCACGGTAATAGATATTTTTCGTCTTTTTAGAAAAACACATTTTTACTTATTACTGCTGATTTTATTTATTAATAAAGCAAGTAAAATATAGAGGAGGGGAGAATAGATAGAAAATGCGGGACGCTTATTTGTTACAAAAACACTGCAAGATACAGTTTATCATGTAATCCGAGTAGTCCTTGTGCCTTTGTATCCAGGATCCACCTAGCTTCAGTTCTTAGGCTGGCTTCACACTACGTGTGTGATCTGATCCGTGACTGTCCGTGTTACCTGGACAGCCCCGGACCGGATTTTGGACTCATAGTACCCTATGGGGCCGGATAGAAGCCGGGAAAATTCTGAATTCTCTCACGGACACAAAAATGTTGCTTGCAACGTTTTTGTGTCATAGAGGAGAATAACTCCTCTAATTGGCTACTCCCGGATTTGCCCGAATTTGCCCGGATTCTCCCGGATCCGGGGCAATCCGGCGCTCCCTAGCATGCCCCAGTCCGGGAGGATCCGTTTTAGGACTGCGGCTAGCTCCCTGCGAGACGCGGCCCTGATTCATCAGTGGCGGCAGCACACCGGACTGGAGGGCATATTAGCCCTCCGGTTCTGTGTGCTGATTCGATCCGGGGCTGTCAGGTTCACCCTGACAGCCTCGGATCGCATCTGACCCACAATGTGAAGCCAGCCTTAGCAGTTTTTTTGTGCATGTCTCCACCTCTTGGAGATTTATATGGATATACCTAAATAAAATGGGAATGGTGGGTGATATCAACTTCCTGTTTGTGGCACATTAGTAATTTGGAGGGGGAAAACTTTCCCATATGGGTGGTGACCATGGTGGCCATTTTGAAGTCGGCCATTTTAAATCCAACTTTATTTTTTTCAATGGGAAGAGGGTCATGTGACACATCAAACTTATTGAGAATTTCATATGAAAAACAATGGAGTGCTTGGTTTTAACGTAACTTTATTCTTCCACTTTCCAGGAAACTGTTCATGTAGGAATACTCGGACCTGACACCCATGATATGGTGATGCACTATCTTGTTGGAAAAACTCAGGGAACGTTCTATATTCAGTGCATAAAGAGGGCAGCAACATATCATCATGTAGCAATTTCAGATATCCAGTGGCATTGAGGTTTCCATTGATGAAGAATGGCCCCACTATCTTCATACCCCATGTACCATACCATACCATCATTTTTTGTGTTCCAACAGTCTTGGAGAGATCTATCCACTGTGGGTTAGTGTCAGACCAATAGCGATGGTTTTGTTTGTTAACTTCACCCTTCACAAAAACGTTTGCCTCATCACTGAACATAATGTTCTGTGTAAACTGAGGGTCCTGTTCCAATTTTTGTTTTGCCCATTCAACAAATTCAGTGCGCTGATCTGGGTCACCCTCGTTGAGATGCTGCACCAGCTGGATTTTGCATGGGTGCCATTTGTGAATACCTAATATCCGCCAAAGGGATGTTCGACTGATGCCACTCTCCAGTGGCATATAGCGAGTGCTACGCTGTGGGGTCTTGCTGAATGAAGCTAGTACAGCCACTGATGTTTCTTCATTAGTGACAGTTTTCTTGCGTCCACATTTTGGCAAATCCAATACTGAACCTGTTTCACGAAATTTGGTAAGCAGTTTGCTAACACTGGAATGGGAGATGGGTGGTCTCGTAGGGTGTTCTTGCATTGAAATCTGCTGCAATGACCCAGGTACTGCGTTCACCAGACATCAACACAATTTCTATCTGCTCCTCACGTGTTAACCTCTGCCACATTTCAATGGCTGTAAACAAATAGAAACTTGTAAATAACTCATGAAAGAATAAAGTTACATTAAAACCAAGCACACCATTGTTTCTCTTTGGAAATTCTCAATAAGTTTGATGACCCTCTTCCAATTGAAAAAAATAGTTGAATCCAAAATGGCTGACATCAAAATGGCTTCCAGGGTCACCAACCATCTGGAAAAGTTTTCCCCCTCCCATATACTAATGTGCCACAGACAAGAAGTTGATATCACCAACCATTCCCATTTTATTTAGGTGTATTAATATAAATGGCCCACCCTGTAGTATTAGGTTTATTATTTTTTTTAAATTGCACTGTACATGACCTTTGTTAAATATATTAGTTTCTTTAGGTGACATTGTGTTTAATCCATTCATTTAGGAAACAAGAGCTGGGTAGAAGAGAAATGTGAGGATATTCAAACTCCACTCTGTCCAGCTGGGTAAGTTCTTTGCTGCAACTTCGTTGTGCATTTAAAATTGGCGATATATTTAAGTGCTACATTTTATTTAGAGTTCTTCTACTAAATAATAGAGATGGAAGAAATCAATTTGCAGGACATGTTCCCAGTCTTTGGCTGTTGGCTGGAACCCTAAGTCACTTCTTACCTGATGGCATTCTTGACTGCTCTTTTGATTAGATGACCTAACATATTGGTTGCTGAGTGACACATATGTGACATCACTGTAGCCCGGCTAATTATAAGGTATGAATTGCTGGCAGGTAGGAGGTGGCTCTCGGGGCTACTATATGACAGACACAGATTTCTGGCCCAGTCAAAAGGCGGGCACACAGAGGGGGAGGGAATTGCCCCAGTCAATCAAGCTCCCTCCAGCCACAGTGATTGCCTCCATGGCTTCTAACTGTAAGTTTTACAAAGGTTATATCTCGGGGTACACAGCACTAAGACACATGGGGGACCCCTTCCCTGAATGCAGCAGACATGCTGCATTCAGTACAGCATTTAGATTGCCATGCAGCAGGGGGGTGACAGGTCCTCTTTAAACTTAACTTTCGTCTTTACCCCAATAGTGCACGGCCTATCCTAGATTTGAGGGTCTTTGTCAGGAAAGCCATTTGAATCTACTGCAATATAGAGAGCTGATGGACTGAAAGGGAATTGACGTCTCTATATATGTCTGCATGGTGTTTAGTTAGGCTTAAAATATTGGCATGTGAAACTATCCTGAGCTGCAATATTGGTTTTGGTGTTCCTGGAGGAAAGTAGTCATGCATCTTTAACCCTGTAAAACCCTTTTTATACATGTTTCTTTATTTCTTAGGTTCTCTCGGCCTCCTGTCATCTTATTTTCTTTGGATGGGTTTAGAGCCGAGTATTTACAAACATGGGGTGGTCTTCTTCCAGTCATCAGCAAGTTAAGTAAGTACCCTGTTTCAGGTGAACTGAGATGGTCAAAAAAAGATTAATACATTGTCCAAAAGTGACATGTTTGATAGACTGATTTCTACTATCTGTTGAATGAAACCCTTAGATTTAAATAAACAAAATATTTGAATATAATCTTAAATGTACTAAAAGCACCTAAAACCTCTTGGTGAGGTCCAACTTTGTTATGCTACAGTGGAACCTTGATTTATGGGCATAATCCATTGCAGGAATGTGCTTGTAAATCAAATCGCCTGTATATGAAAGAAAATTTTCCTATAAGAAATAATTGAAGTACAGACGATTCGTTCCACAACCCAAAAATATCTACTGCATATCTACACTGAAATAAACTTTCTGGACACCATCATCAAGCTACCGAACATTGAAATAGAGACATCCCTGTATCGGAAGCCAATTGACCGTCCAACATATCTTCAACGGGACAGCTTTCATCAAAAACACATAAAAAAACTCTACTGTGTACAGTCAGGCCAACAGACACAATCAGATTGTCTCCATCTGTATGGTGGGAACATATCACCTTGAGGACCTCAGAAAGCCTTTTTGGAATCAAGACTACCATCCAAGAGCAATTAAAAAACAGATTACAAGAACCACCAGAATCTCCAGTAATCATCTTCTTACATTACAAAATATACAGAAGAAAACAACCGTGTCCCTCTAATAGTCACCTACAGTCCAAATGTGGAGGTGTTAAGAGGAGCTGCATGGAAACTACAACCACTACTACAAAAGGATGCTCAACTAAAGTCTATATTTCCAGACCCCCCTAATTCTGTGTTTCAGGCAGCCTCCAAATCTAAAAAGCATCATTATCAGATGCTCATTGTCCTCTCCAAGAACAACGTGAATATTTCCCTGTAACTAGAACATTTGCAAAACTTGTCCATTTATAATGAAAACGGACAAGTTAAAGATTCTCAGCACAGATCAGGACTACAAGATCCAAGGTACCTTCAGCTGCACCACAACCAATGTGGTGTGTTTAATTATATGTACCAAATGTGTGAGTCGGAACTTGTATGTTGGGGAGATGGGGCAACAACTAAGAACTAAGATGAATGCTCATTACCACACAATAAAAGAAAGAAGGGCAGATCTGCCTGTGCCTAAACACTTCAGTAGCCCTAATTACACAATATTGGATATGAAAATAGTGGTCTTGAAAGTAATGTCAATTCTCAAAGAATCAGAAAAGTCTGGGAATATAAACTTATGTTGACCCTTAAGACATTCAGAACAGAAATAAATGTGGCACATGGATTCATGGCTTTTTACATCAATTGAGGAAACTTCAAATCTTGGACCACTAATGAAAGGACAATAAGCTATCACATGTGTTATCTCTGAACTCTGGTATTTACTGCCTAGATGCTCTTTCTCTTCCCCCTCCCAATAAAGACCACTATGCCCTGCTTATTTAACCTTATATATGTACATATGTATGTGTGTGTTAAGAATGTGTCATTAAGCCTGAAGAAGAGACCTGAGTTGTCCCGAAAGCGTGCTATTTTTTACCATCTTTTCAGTTAGCCATTAAAAGGTATCAACCACTGAGGACTCTCAGATTCCAATTTATTTTTCTATTGTATTCATATACATGTACATACAGAACTGTGAAATTATTACCGCAATAAACAATACTGTACAGTATAACATAAAAAAAATAATCATGCCCTTGCAGCCCTCATCATCCCCATGCAGCCCCAAATATCCACATGCAGCCCCAAGCAGCCCCCATCAACCCCTTGCAGCCCCCATCATTCCCTGGCAGCCCCCATTATCCCCATGCAGCCCCCGATATCCCATGATCCCCTTGCAGCCACCATCATCCCCATGCAGCCACCTACATCAACATTATACCTATGCAGCCCCCATCATCCTCTTACAATTGCCAATATCCCCTTGCATCCGCCATCATCTCCATGTGGCCCCCATTAACCCGTGCAGCCCACATCATCCCCCTTCATCCCCCAATATTCCCATCATACGCCAATATCCTCATCATCCCTTTACAACCTTATCATCCCCATCATCCCTCTGCAGCCCCAATCATCCCCATCATCTCCCATCAGACCTCAATATCCCCATCATCACCCTGCAGCCCCCCAGCATCCCCCTGTAGCCCCATCATCCCCTGCAGCCCCTATCATTCTCCTCCAGTCACCAATATCCCCATTAAAACACTCACTCTCACTGATCCGCTGCTGCATTGCGACGCTGTATTCCAGGTCACCGGACGCCACACTGAGCTCTCTCAGCCACCGTACATGTACGATAATTCAACGGCCAATCAGATGTGAGCAGCTGGCAGCTGCTGGCATCTGATTGGCTGGCGGCTCCCGTACTTGTACAGTGGCTCCTGTACTTGTATCGGGGATCCCGTTTTTTGTACGGCGGCCGAGAGAGCTCAGAAAGGAAGACAGCAGCACTCTGAGCTCTCTCTGCTGCTGGTGGCATTTCTACTTGTACAGCGGCTGAGAGAACTCAGAGCAGGAGGTAGTAAGCGGTACTTTCAGCTCTTTCTGCTGCCGTAAAATTATGGGAGCTACTGGCAGAAGAGAGAACTCAGAGCGCCAATGTCCACCCAACGCTCTGAGTTCTCTCAGCCGCGTACAAGTACAGGAGCTTCTGGCAGCAAAGAGAGCTCAGAATCGCTCCGGAATAATGTAAATACAGCAGTGGACAACGGTGGCAGTAGGCTGGCAATCGGGTGGGCAGTACCTTAATATAATCAGTATGATCAGCATCACGCATGCACCGTACAGTATGTGCAGTGCCGGCCAGATGCTCGTAATACAAATCATTACTCGTTAAACAAGTTATAATCTTTCAGAAATGGCAGCTCGTCTTTCAAAATCCTCACAAATAAAGTTACTCACAAATCAATGTACCACTGCATTTTATACTTACAACCTCTCTAACCTTTCAACATCTCAGGCAGCGGAAATCCTTTTTTTTTTTGGTCAAGCAGGAATTACACAAAATGTTAGTGTTAAAATATAGCAAAAGGACATAAAAATTCAAAAACTATAGTGATGCACCCCAGGGTCGTGGGGTACTTGGAACCATGCCGTTAAGCAGTTCTGGGGAGTCACAGGGGCCGAGACCTTGCTTCCGTGACCCTGGGTTAAGTTGTTAAGGGAGTTCTTGGCTTGATAGGGCAGGGGGAGATGATAGGGAAGGTTAGTCATGACATCACCCATGGTTTGTGGCTACTAGTGGCCACCGCTGCTGCATAACCTCTGGAGATGATGGATGAACAGCTGGGATGGAGCGACTCCCCACGGGTGGAGCGGATCCCCAGTGCAGTGGTTGTGATAAGGGTGTAGGGTGCAAGATGGCGTGTGCAAAGCAACAGACAGATTCACGGTTTGTTGATTCCTCAGTCCTTTTACTGGTGCAACTGGAATACCCACAGGTGATGGTATACTGAGTCCTTGCATGTGAGAGCAACTTGGGGTTCTCCTCACCCAACAGGTTCTGAGGCCTCCTTGCTGTGCCTTGATAGTAGGTCCCTGTTGCTGCTTAAGCTGAGGGCCCTCTCTCCTGCTTGGTGCTGGTATGGCAGGCAACTTGAGTCCTTCTCTAGCCCCACGCCTCAGGCGGCTGTTCCTGGGCTCTTTACACTGCTTTGCCTCTGGGCACAGTGTGACTGGGGAACTTGGAATTTCCCACCTTCCGGTATTGGCTTTTGTTAGGCACTGCACAGCCTCGGACTCCGGTGTCCGTTTCTGTGGCACTTCTCTGGTGTGGGCATGACAAAGCTCTGCTCTCCAGGCTTTCCTCCACTTCCTCAGACTCCTGCCTTGGGTCCCTCACGCTAGACCAGGGGTCTCAAACTCGGTTGGGTTGGTGGGCCGCACGTAGAAAAAAATTGATATCGGGGGGCCGCATTGCTTGTAGGACTAAAGGTACCGTTACACGTCGCAACATTGCATGCAATTTCACAGGCAATTTGCTGGTTGCAGTGAAATCATGGACACATTGTTACATTTGTACACAGCAAGAAAATAGAACAATGTGTCCATGATTTCACTGCAACCAGCAAATTGCCTGTGAAATTGCATGCAATGTTGCGACGTGTAACGGTACCCTAAGTGACATTTTAGCAATACCAGAATTTTTTGCTCAATCTAGTAAAGTACAAATTATGATCTTCTTGTAGTAATGTCCCCACCCTGATCTCCATCTTGTAGTAATGTCCCCATCCTGGTCCTCGTCATGTAGTAATGTCCCCATCCTGGTCCTTGTCATGTAGTAATGTCCCCATCCTGGTCCTCGTCATGTAGTAATGTCCCCATCTTGGTCCTCGTCATGTAGTAATGTTCCCATCCTGGTCCTCGTCATGTAGTAATGTCCCCATCCCGGTCCTTCTCATGTAGTAATGTCCCCATCCTGGTCCTCGTCATGTAGTAATGTTCCCATCCTGGTCCTCGTCATGTAGTAATGTTCCCATCCTGGTCCTCGTCATGTAGTAATGTCCCCATCCTGGTCCTTGTCATGTAGTAATGTCCCCATCCTGGTCCTCGTCATGTAGTAATGTTCCCATCCTGGTCCTTGTCATGTAGTAATGTCCCCATCCTGGTCCTTGTCATGTAGTAATGTCCCCATCCTGGTCCTCGTCATGTAGTAATGTCCCCATCCTGGTCTCCATCTTGTAGTAATGTCCCCATCCTGGTCTCCATCTTGTAGTATGTGTCCCCATCCTGGTCCTCTTCTTGTAGTAATGTCCTCATCCTGGTCCCCATCCTATATTAATGTCCCCCATCCTGGTCCTCATCTTGTAGTAATGTCCCAATCTTTTAGTAATGTTCCCTCCCTTGTCATCTTGTAGTAATGTCCTGGTCTCTGTTCTTTTTGTTCTCTCGCTCACACACTCACATAGGGCTTGTCCACACACCTGCGCTCTCAGTATTTAGCGCTTCTGCGCTAAATACTTAGATTTTGACAGAGAAGCGCAGGTGCGTGTATGCGGCCGCTTTCAGCAGACGCTGTCCCTGGTTACCCGATGTGTATTGTGGTAACCAGTTTAAACAGCAGCCTGCATAGTGTGCGCTTATCCAGAGCGCACAGGGAAACACTGCAAGCAGCGTTTCCCTGTGCACTCGGGATAAGCGGACAGTGGGCAGCCTGCTGTATGAACTGGTTACCACGATACACATCGGGTAACCAGGGACAGCGTCTGCTGAAAGCGGCCGCATACACGCACCTGCGCTTCTCTGTCAAAATCTAAGTATTTAGCGCAGAAGCGCTAAATACTGAGAGCGCAGGTGTGTGGACAAGCCCATATATACACACCCGCACATTCACACACACTCACATACATACACACATACATCCTCAGACATATTCACACAAACACACACTCACACATTGACACACTTACATAGGGCCATATCTGGAGTTCCTGCCGCCCTAGGCACTTTCAGCGGTCACGTTCCCCTCCCTCCCCAGGTTGCTATCTTCGGCTGTAACAGCGCCTTACCTGACTCCACTCTTCTCTTTCCGGCAGCTTCTTCCTCTGTGGCTCCCAGTCTTCCGCTTGCCGGCAGCAGCCGGCACCAGCTAGCACCCGGCAGCTGGCACTAGCCAGCACGTGGCACCAGCCTGCACCCGGCAGCCGGCACCAGTCAGCACGTGGCACCAGCCTGCACCTGGCACCAGCCGCCGGCGATGTGCCGCTCAGGCGGCGCTGGAATACACTCACACATATACATACACTCACACACATATACACACTCACATACAAATATACACGCACACACATATACACACACACATTCACACACACATACACTCACACATACACTCACACATACACACTCACTCACATATACACACAAATACACACACACTCACTCACACATACACACACACTCACTCACATATACACACAAATACACTCACACATATACACATACACACTCACTCACATTTACACACAAATACACTCACTATTATACACATACACACTCACATATACACACAAATACACTCACTATTATACACACACACTCACATATACACTCACTATTATACACATATACACTCACTATTACACACTATTATACACACAAATACACTCACTATTATACACATACACACTCACTCACATATACACTCACACATACTCACACTCTCTCTCTAACACTCACTGATACACACCTGATGCCCCGGGCTCATTATACATGCAGCTGCCGCGGTACCGCTTTACTGTGACTACTGTGACGGGTACCGCGCCGGCTCAGCTCACACAAGCGCCTTTGCGCCTGTACATTCATGAAAGCAGGCAGCCGGCACCAGCCAGCACGCGGCACCAGCCTGCACCCGGCAGCCGGCACCAGTCAGCACGTGGCACCAGCCTGCACCTGGCACCAGCCGCCGGCGATGTGCCACTCAGGCGGCGCTGGAATACACCCACACATATACATACACTCATACACATATACACACTCACATACAAATATACACGCACACACATATACACACACACACATTCACACACACATACACTCACACATACACTCACACTCACACATACACACTCACTCACATATACACACACACTCACTCACACATACACACACACTCACTCACATATACACACAAATACACTCACACATATACACATACACACTCACTCACATATACACACAAATACACTCACTATTATACACATATACACTCACTATTATACACATACACACTATTATACACACAAATACACTCACTATTATACACATACACACTCACTCACATATACACTCACACATACTCACACTCTCTCTCTAACACTCACTCATACACACCTGATGCCCCGGGCTCATTATACATGCAGCCGCGCGCGGTACCGCTTTACTGTGACTACTGTGACGGGTACCGCGCCGGCTCAGCTCACACAAGCGCCTTTGCGCCTGTACATTCATGAAAGCAGGCAGCCGGCGGACCAATCAGAAGCCTCCTGTGACGTCACAGGCGGCTTCTGATTGGTCCACCGGCCGCCTGCTTTCATGAATGTACAGGCGCGAAGGCGCTTGTGTGAGCTGAGCCGGCGCGGTACCCGTCACAGTAGTCACAGTAAAGCGGTACCGTGGTGGCTGCATGTATAATGGCCCGGGGCATGCATTTTTATTTCATAGTGCCCCAGGCCGCACTGGGGAGCGTGGCGGCCCGCTTGCGGCCCAGGGGCCGCGGGTTTGAGACCCCTGCGCTAGACTGTGCTATTCTGGCACAAGATTAGCACTGCTCCAGTCCACAGGACATCGTCCTCAGTCCTCCTAGGAACCTAACTGTGCTGTAACTGGGATGAGCTTAGCACGGCTCTAATCCACAGGTCCTCTTCACAGTCCTCCCAGGAACTGAACTGACTAACTCTGCCCCAGACCAGAATTTATAGAAGAGCTCACTCTGAACCCGGGTTTGTTGTAAAACAAGTTACATATTCTCTCTATGTTCAAGTTGTGCTTGTCTGTGTAAACATTGCTATAAATAGAATCACGATTTTGCAAGTTAAAGGGGTATTTCCATCTCAAAGATCCCATCCCATCATGTAGTAAGTATAATAGTATTAAAGGGGAACTCCAGGGAGAGAAAACATTTTAGTACAGCTCCTGCCCTGCTACATGATGAAGCAGAGCTGTACACTGCAGTTCTAGGATCTATAGATCTCTTATAACTTAATAAAATCATCCTGCTCCTCAGTTCTTACCCCCACCTCATGGGACAGAGAATTTCAGCCTGCCAGCTTCATGTAACAGCAAAGAACAGGAGGTGTGTTGGGGCATGGATGCTGGGAGCTGCAGTATCAGTGTACATTCCAGTGAAGAGTGATGATGATGATGATGATAATGATGATGATGATCCATTGAAAGTTAGAGGGATACGAAGCTACCATGTTTCTGTGGGGGAGAGGAGACCATGCAGAGCTGAATCGATCAATGTAGTGATTTGCCTCTGCTCCCAGCCTCACAATAACAGTACACATTATACATCATCATACAGCAGAGAATCACAGCATGGATTTGTATCTTTTAGGTGACATGATATCTATTTGAAGCATGGACCCCACTGTCACATAAGATGGTATATCAGGGATAGGATTGTATGTGTGATCATGGGGTCGGCGGCCATGCCCCCTGTAATGCCCACTCCCTATACAGAAATGTGAGGGGACTCACCAGCAGCTTGAAGCTCTCAGGCTGAACATTTTCTGTCCCATGGAGGGGGGTCAGAGCTGAGGAGCAGGATTGATTTTATCGATTTATAAAAAAACTATAGATCCTAGAACTGTAGTGCCCAGCTCAATTTCATCATGTAACAGGGCAGGAACTGTACTAAAAACTTTTCTCTCACTAGAGTTCCTCTTTAATATTAGGTAAGACCATCAATTAGAAATATAGAACAGTTATCCTGATAAACTATTGCAGTATGGGTATCTTATGATCACTATGGTGCTCCTGGTCATGCTTAGCAGTGAGTAAAGAGTTTTCATTATTAATGGTCGGGTTCTCAGAGCATGCATAGCTAGAGCCTGTGCAGTAGCTCCCTCCCCCACAATCTCACACTCACTGCAGAGCTGACCTTTCTGTGAGCACAGGGCTCCCGTCACCACCGGACGGTGTCTGCAGGCTTCAGAAGCCATCTTTGCACGGTCTTCTTTCCCCCTGCAGTGTGTTTTTGTACTAAATTATTTTTAAATAAAACATTAAACATAGCTTTTTGAGAAAAAGCCAAGGTAAAGCAGACAGCTGTGGCCTGGTATTCACAGGCTAGGAAGGTTCATAGTTGTTGGTCTCTTCCCAGCCTAAAAGTAGTAGGCCATAGGCACTCCAGAACTGGCCCCTCTATTGGATATGCCAATGTTGGCGCTTTGCGCCGACTCTTCCCGTTTCCCTGGTGTGGTGGGAAATGGGTTAATGGTAGTTGGAGTTGATGTCAGCTGGGTAATGTCAGCTGGCCTCAAGCTCATGGGGTTAATAATGTCGAGATGTATATCAGATACCCCACATTAATAACCCACTTAGTAATAAGAAAAATAAACAACCAATAAACTTCCTAACACACTCCCTGTTTCACCAATTTATTGAAACCCCCCAATCTGCAGAAGTCCAGGGATTCTTTCTGACATTCTTCACAACAGTGAACCTGCAAAACATAAACAGAGAAATTAAGTAGAGAATTAAAGACAAGAGCCACCCTCGTTCACAAATTTATTCCCAATTCAAACCAGGTTTGACATAGTCCAATGGGAGATCCCACACCAACTCAGTCTCCCAGCATATGGAACAGACACCATCTGGGTTTTGTGATACCAGCCCTGAGCTCCCAGACAGGATGGCTCTGCAGTTAGAGTGAGATGGCAGGGAAGGAAACTACTGTGCAAACTCCACCTATGTGCGGTCCCGATAACCCAGTCATAATGAAAGCTCCTTACACACTGCGCAAGTGCAGCCAGGAACACCATACTGGCTGTAAGATGCCCATACTGCAATAGCTTATCAGAAGAACTGTTCTTTATTTCTAATTGAAGGTATTATTTATTATTAATATTATTATACTTAATACTGTACATAATGGGATGGGATCTTTCAGATGGGAATACCCCTTTAAAGTAAACACATGTCTCTAATGGGACTGATGTACAGACTAAATTGATACTTTTAGTGAAGAAATCCACTTTTTGATTTTTCTTTAATCAGCATTTGAAGTTAATAAATTTAATTCTATCATCTTTCATATAGCATATGGGTATTGTCAAGCTAGCATGGAAGACAATGTAAAACCCATAAGACTGTGATTACCTGGGAGTTCCAGATCTGCATATGCATTATGTAGCAGCCCAACTGAATCGCATACATCATTGTGGCATCCTGGAGCGTGAATATCCGGTTGCCTTTATTACAGGAAGTGATATCTCAGACCACCATGACCTACCAGCTGGGATGCCAACTTGACTTTTTATTTGTCTTGATTAGAAGTGATCCATGCCTACAGCTCGTAATTCAGATATAAAGATGTTAGCTGGATTCACTGTAAACTAAAATGATGAGAATTAGATTCAAAATAATTTGTATTTCTTCAGGCTCAAAAAAATCAGATGTCACATTTTTATTACTGTAATTGTTAAAGCACCACTACAGTGGATTTTTTTCCACGGCTGGAGTGGTGCTTTAAATGTAAGCTTCCAGCCCCCTATCTTATACTCACTTTACAATAGCTTCATCTCTTACCTACACTGCCCCGGTCTCATAGCGCCATCTTTTGTCCTTAGCTTCTGACTGGCGGGAAGTAGTAAGTTACGTTACAGGAGCTTAATACCTCTGTGTGAGAGACAGAATGAGGCTTCCATAGAGATGTATTGAAAAGTGACCTCCGGCACATTCCATGAAACACTAGAGCTGCCTGATGGTCACTTTTCACCAAAGACTGACTGAAGAGCCTCTGGTAAAGGATAAAGGCAGTGGAAGTTGAGTATAAAATTAGGGTTAGGGGACTTTATTTAAAGCACCACTCCAGAGGTGCAGTAAAAAACCCGCTGTAGTGGTGCTTTAAGAAAAACATTTGGAGTAAAATAAATCAGATATAAACAGGTAGAATAAAAAAATTAAATAGTCTAAAAACGTGGGAGCAAATTATAGTATTTGCTTAATGAGAAATATCAAGCATCTTGTGGAGACCATGAGCATGACAATGTACAGAAGTGGTAGAATTTGTTTATGAGAAAAATATTTAAAGAACTGTTCTTTGGAATGTACATAGTGAATACATAAGAGAATATTATAAAGTTCATATGTGCAATTCATTAAAGAGTGGCATGCAAAGCATGTGTCAGTTTAGCAATAAAATCCCTTTTGGGTCTAATTTATGGAAAAATTAATACCAAAATTATTTTCATATTATATGCAGTCAAAGGCAGTTGTTTAGTACAGTCATCGCCAAAAGTTTTGAGAATGACACCAAAATTATATTTTCACATGATCTGCTGCCCTCTGGTTTTTATTTGTGTTTGTCTGATGTTTATATCACATACAGAAATATAATTGCAATCATATTATGAGTACCAAAAGGGTATATTGACAGCTAGAATGAGTTAATGCAGCAAGTCAATATCTGCACTGTTGACCCGTCTTCTTCAGGACCTCTGCAATTCTCCCTGGCATGCTCTCAATCAACTTCTGGACCAAATCCTGACTGATAGCAGTCCATTCTTGCATAATCAATGCTTGCATTTTGCCAGAATTTGTTGGTTTTTGTTTGTCCACCCGTCTCTTGATGATTGACCACAAGTTCTCAATGGGATTAAGATCTGGGGAGTTTCCAGGCCATTGACCTAAAATCTCTATGTTTTGTTCCCTGAGCAAGCTCGGCACTGCTGTTAGTCTGATCCCGCAGCTGAAACAGTTTTAAGATACGGGCCTGGCGCTTGCTGGTCTTTCTTGTGCGCCCTGGAGCCTTTTTGACAACAATGGAAGATCTCTCCTTGAAGCTCTTGATAATGTGATAGATTGTTGACTGAGGTGCAATCTTTCTAGCTGCGATACTCTTCCCTGTTAGGCCATTTTTGTGCAGTGCAATGATGGCGGCACGTGTTTCTTTAGAGATAACCATGGTTAACTGAAGAGAAACAATGATACCAAGCACCAGCCTCCTTTTAAAGTGTCCATAGTAACATAGTAACATAGTTTTTAAGGTTGAAGGAAGACTTTAAGTCCATCTAGTTCAACCCATAGCCTAACATGTTGATCCAGAGGAAGGCAAAAAAAAACCCATGTGGCAACACTAAGCTCCACATTGGGGGAAAAAATTCCTTCCTGACTCCAGATACGGCAATCAGACTAATTCCCTGGATCAACGCCCTATCAAAGAATCTAGTATGTATAACTGGTAATATTATAGTTTTCAAGAAAGGCATCCAGGCCCTTCTTAAATGTTAGTAGTGAGTCACTCATTACAACAGCATGTGGCAGAGAGTTCCATAGTCTCACTGCTCTTACAGTAAAGAATCCGCGTCTGTGATTATGATTAAACCTTCTTTCCTCCAGACGTAGAGGATGCCCCCTTGTCCCAGTCATAGGCCTAAGAGTAAAGAGATCATTAGAAAGGTCTCTGTACTGTCCCCTCATATATTTATACATTATTATAAGATCACCCCTAAGCCTTCGTTTTTCCAAGCTAAATAACCCCAAGTTTAATAACCTGTCTTGGTATTGCAGACCCCTTAGTCCTCTAATGACTTTTGTCGCTCTTCTCTGGACCCGCTCTAGTTCAGCTATGTCTTTCTTATACACCGGAGACCAGAATTGTACACAGTATTCTAAGTGTGGTCGCACTAGTGACTTGTATAGAGGTAAAATTATGTTCTCCTCATGAGCATCTATGCCTCTTTTAATGCATCCCATTATTTTATTTGCCTTTGCAGCAGCTGCCTGACACTGGCCACTAAATGTGAGTTTGTCATCTACCCATACACCCAGGTCTTTTTCAGTGACAGTTTTGCCCAGTGTTTTACAATTAAGCACATAATTATACCTTTTGTTTCCTCTGCCCAAGTGCATGACTTTACATTTATCCCCATTAAAGCGCATTTGCCATTTAGCAGCCCAAGCTTCTAGTTTACATAAATCCTCCTGTAATATAAAATTGTCCTCCTCTGTATTGATTACCCTGCAGAGTTTAGTGTCATCTGCAAATATTGAGATTCTACTCTGTATGCCCCCTACAAGGTCATTAATAAATATATTAAATAGAAGCGGGCCCAACACTGACCCCTGTGGTACCCCACTGTTAACTGTGACCCATTCTGAGTGTGTTCCATTAATAACCACCCTTTGTTTCCTATCACTAAGCCAGTTCTTAACCCACTTACACATATTTTCCCCTATCCCCATTGCTCTCATTTTATGTATCAACCTTTTGTGTGGCACCGTATCAAAAGCTTTTGAAAAGTCCATATACACCACATCCACTGCATTTCTTTGGTCCAGTCCAGAACTTACTTCTTCATAGAAGCTTCAGATTAGTTTGACAGGAACGGTCCCTCGTAAAACCATGTTGATAATGGGTCATGAGGTTATTTTTCTTCAGATACTCCAGTATAGCATCTCTTAGAAAACCCTCTAGGATTTTACCCACAGTAGAGGTTAAGCTTACTGGCCTATAATTTCCAAGTTCAGTTTTTGTCCCCTTTTTGAATATTGGCACCACATTTGCTATACGCCAGTCCTGTGGTACAGACCCTGTTATTATGGAATCTTTAAATATTAAAAATAATGGTCTATCTATGACAGTACTTAATTCCTGCAGCACTCTGGGGTGTATCCCATCCGGGCCCGGGGATTTGTCAATTTTAGTGATTTTTAGACGATGCCGTACTTCCTCTTGGGTTAAGCAGGTGACATTTAATTGAGACTTTTTGTGTCATTCTTACTTAATCATGACTGATTGTTCGCCAGCCTGTCCTCTTCAACACCCACACCTGTGTTAATGGAACAATCACTAAAACGATGTTAGCTGCTCCTCTTAAGGCAGGACTGCAATGATGTTGAAATGTGTTTTGGGGGTTAAAGTTTATTTCATAGGCAAATATTGACTTAGCAAGTAATTGCTGTTAAGCTGATCACTCTTTATGACATTCTGGAGTATATGCAAACTGCCATTAGAAAAACTGAAGCAGTAGACTTTGTTAAAATTAATATTTGTATCATTCTCAAAACGTTTGGCCATAACTGTACTCTTCTTCACTGCTTAGCTAATGCAGTGTGTTTGTAAAATCTCTTCTGCATGGAGGCAGCCACATTGATTGTATGCATGTGTATGCGTATATTTACAGTACTCAAAGTTAGGGATATTGGGTGGAATTTATGAAAAATGTAAAAAGTTCACGCTACAGTCATATTTTATCATGAAAGTGGGGCATTTACTTAATAGCATGTAATGTTGATTTCTTCATCTCAAAAATGTTATTGAAACAAATACCAACAATAGTTGTGAGTATACTCCCAACAAAAATGGCAATGTCTCAATAACTTGTCATGTGGCCTTGGGCATCGATTGCAGCTTGACAATGACATGTTATGCTGTTCACAAGTTGAATTATTGTCTGTAGAGGGGCATCCCAATCTTTTTGAGGGGTGGCCCTCAGATCATTGAACTTCTGGGGTACAGAGTAACAAGACTCTACAAGGCAACTCAGCTAATCCCCATTAGTTTTACATGGTATTCAGGTCTGGAGACAGTGCAGGTCCCTCCATTTGAGGTACTCTAGTCTCCAGCAGCTGCTCCCTAATGAAGCAACCTCGATGAGCTGGAATACTGTTGTCCATGAAGATGATATTAGGCGTGTGTTATTCATGCACAGGCACAATGACTCGATTTATAATGCTATTTAACTAGTAGGGGCTTGTCACTGTACCATTAACAAAGTGTAGGGCAGTTCTGTATTGACAAGACAAATCTGACCACACTGTAACACCAAAACCACCAAAGACTCATCTGGTGACAACAGTGTCTGATGCATGGTGCTCTTCTTGATGTACACCACATCATTGGTAGCCATCATTTGTACTCAGTATAAATCTACTTTCATCAATGAACTGCTCTAAGGCCCACTGGGTGCTTTTCCAGCATAGGTTCTCCCTGACCAATGCAATACAATGATGCCTGTGCCTGGAGGAGTAGTCTGTATTCTTACAGATCATCTAGCATGCAGACCATGCTAATGTCTACCTGTCCACCTGTCTCCCCGCTACTCCCTGGCCTCTCCTCTCTGCCAAGCCCTTCCCATTACTCAGAGGCTCCAATTCAAAATCCTAACCATGACATACAAAGCCATCCCAAACCTGGCTTCTCCGTTCATCTGTGACATGGTCTCTCAGTACTTACCTACATGCAACCTGCATTCTTCACAGGATCCCTTTCTCCATTCCCCCTTAACTCTTTTCCTCACAACCGCATACAAGATTTCTCTCGGGCATCCCCCACACTCTAGAACTCTTTCCCCCAACATATCAGACTCTCGCCTACCATAGAAACCTTCAAAATGAACCTAAAGACTCACCACTTCCGAAAAGCCTACAACCTGCTGTGAGCCTCAATCCACTAAACTTCAGCATGACCAGCTTTAGCCACTCCTACTGTATCCTAACTCGTTCCTTGTAGACTGTGAGCCCTTGCGGGCAGGGTCCCCTCTCCTCCTGTACTAACGTGTGCTGTGTATTGTTGATAATTATTGTACTTGACTATGGATGCTCGTTTTTCACATGTAAAGGGCTATAAATGCCGCTATTATAATAACTAATAATGTAAATGGTTTTGAATGGTCTGATGTGACACTTATGTGTTTCTCGCCTCCCTTAAATGTGCTTGGAGTTGTATGGCATTCATCATCCAATTCTACAGAGCACTGTTCACAATGAAGCAGTCATCAGTGTAGGTTGTGGCCAAATGACATCCACTTTTCTTCCTTTCTGTGACTATTCCAGTCTCTCTGTGTCTTTGTTGCATCCTGCTGATGACACTTTAAGGTCAGTGGTCACTTCTGTCAAAGAATAACCTCCTTGAAGCCTCACAATGGTGAGGTGTGTTGATCGATTGTTGGGTGTTTTCTTGGTGTTATGATGTCAAAATGTAAACAGCATGAAAAGGAAGACTGTTTACATACCAATTCTAAGTGAACCACAACATTTATTTTGTGATTTTTAGATCAAACACAGTTTGTGAATTTAGCCATTAAGCTTCTTGTTAGAGAACAGCAAGTTGTGCAAAAAAGTATTGAAACAATGAACAAATGGTCATGTGCAGTCAAAATTGTATAGAAGGTCACATTAAGTTCACTTTGAAAGGTTAAAGGGATCCTGTCACCTCCAGAATGCCTCCTAAGCTACCAAAACATGTCCCTGCAGCATCCTATCACTAATCTCACACTTCTTTTGTCTCCTAAAAGTGCATAAAAATGATTTTATACTCACTCATTAGTGATTACAATTAGCAGGGGCTATTTTCTTTAGCCCTTAGGGTGGGCTGTTTTGCAGGCTCCAGGATCCTCCCTCTCTCTGTCTGTGTGCTCTGCTTGTGCAGGCTTTACCCTACCCCATCCCTATCAATCACAGAATGCAAATCATTAGTCCTGCCTTCAGCTGCACATCACAGCAGCACAGAGAGAGGGTGGATCATTCGGGGCGTGAAAATGAGCACCTAGGGAGGGCTTAGAGTCTCACAGGGGACGCCCTGTGAGACTTATTCAGGGACAAGAAGTCTCAGATTTGTAAGTGTATATTGTTGATTATTCCAATGTTACAGAGCGCTTTTTTTTTATTGAAAAGGAGCACTAATACTGATATGTTAGGGTGCAGGGACAGGTATTAATAGGGTTGGGGGTGATTTGGAGGGGTCAGGTTCCCTTTAACATGCATTTTAGATTCATCCAGAAATTTCACCCAAAAGCCAAATATGCTTAGCTTTTTGTGAGTAGTGTAAATACAGCGAGTGAAATAAGTATTGAACATGTAACCAATTTTCTAAGTTGATATATTTTTAAAGGTACTATTGAAATAAAGTTCTCACTGGATGTTGGTAATAACCCATCCAATACTCAAATGAAAGAAATCAACCATATATATCCATAAAGTAAGTTATGTATAATAATGAGAAATGACACAGGGAAAAAGTATTGAGTACACTTACTGAAATGTAATTTAATATTTTGTTGGTGATGAAAGCTACAAGACATCTCATGTATGGAAAGACTAGTCACATGCATTGCCCAGGTGTGATTTTAGACCATTCTTCCACACAAACACTCTTCATATCCTGAAGGTTCTGTGAGCTCCTTCAATTAATTCAGAGCTTTAGTTCTTTTAATATATTTTCTATTGGATTTAGGTAAGGTGATTGGTTTAGGTTATTCTAGCAGCCATATTTTCTTTCTCTGAAACTATCAGGCAGCCAGGAACATGATTGTGGTCTTACCAGGAGAGTTCTGGTGTTTGGGCCCTGTCTTGCACGTTTTATTCCATTCCCGAGGAGCTGCCTCAGATCTTGGTGTAGCTGGGAGGTGGGGAGCCATCACTCCCAGCACTGACAATTTTCAAGGATCCCGGGATCCTGGGACCATGAGTCCCCTAGTGTCAGCTGCTGGCAGGAGACATGGGACGCTCTTTTTTCTGGCTCAGATATGTGATGAGGTTTGGGCATTACCTCAGCGGTGTTAAGTGATCCATGAGAGGGATGTTTTAAACCCACCAAATCCTCACATTCACCGCTCAATATTCAGTTGTGCTTCAGTGGTATGGATGGTAGGTCTTTGTTGTGTGTTTCTGTGGTTAATCTTTGCTGGCACTGATGAATTGTGCCTCTGGTTTTCATGTTCCTGATTTTCGTTTCCTAAGCTTCATTTTACTACACACACACACACACACACACAATATATATATATACTGTATATGTATATATATATATGTATATATATATATATATATATATATATACATTTATTATCATCACTAGATGCAGCATCCTGTATAAGGACACATTTATTCTACACTTCATCTAAGGTGCAGATATTTGTTTACTTTTTTCTCTGACTCTTTGTGTTTTGCTTCCATTTTAGAGCAATGTGGAACATATACACGTTCTTTACGACCAGTGTATCCATCAAAAACCTTTCCCAACCATTATAGCATTGTAACAGTAAGTAATTCATCCTTTCTTTCTACAACCTTCTGCTTTACTTTGCTTTAACATCAGCAATGTATTTTTATGCTGTCAATGTAACCATTATCAATAATTTATGTTCTTTTGGCTTTAGAGGAAACTGTCGGCAGGTTTTTGCGACGGAATCTGAGAACGGCATAATGTAGTGTCAGTAACTTTGATTCCAGTCATCTAACCCATACTGGACTGCTTGGTGTAGTTTTGATAGAATCTCTGTTTTTTCTGTTGCACGAGTAGCAGTGTTCAAATTGCTGAACTGTGTATAACCCGGTCCTCACCCCTGAGTTTTTGTGTACACAGTGCATTGTGGATAAGATGCCAATCAGGGGTGAGGGAGGGGTTACACAAATTATCTGGTCTGGTTTTGTATACAGATGAGACCTAGTCCTATTGTGAAAATCTCCTGCTCATAAACCATTGATTGTATTGAAACTACAACAACCACAGCCTACTAAATGAGGTCACTAGAATCAGAGTCTCTGTCTTTAAATCATGCTGCTCTCAGATTAAATAGAAAATACCTGCCGATAAGATTCCTTTAACCCCTTCCTGACCCTTGACATAATACAACATCAAGGGTTGGGTCCTGGTGTTTGATATGAGCTCCGGTGCGGCGCTCACATCAAACACCCGACATTTCAGCTGATCTCATCAGCTGAGATGTTGAGCTTCCAGCACCGATCAGATCCGAGATCCAATTGGTGCTGTTTACCCCTTGGATCCTGCTGTCATTCACTGACAGCGGGATCCAAAACCGCCGCGGCCGGGATCATGCTGTTTCACGCCTGCACCGGAGATCCCGCGATTATATTGCAAGATCTCAGGTACTCACGTGATAGCCTGGTGTCCTGCTGAGACCCCACAAGCTATCACTGATCACTTCCTGTGAGTGGTTGGCAAGTGCTGTCAACCACTCACAGTACGCATTTGTGCTGCAGCTCATCGGGACCTGTCACAAGCGATCTGATGCTGCAGCAGTGTGGCACCCTATGGGACTGTGTAAAATAAAGAAAGAGTTAAATAATAAAGTTTTTCAAAACCTGAAGAAAAAAACAAAACACAAAAGTTCAAATCACCCCCATTTTCCCCCATTCAAAATAAGAGTATTAAAAAAATAAAAAAATACACATTTTTGGTATTACCGTGTTCAGAATCACTCAATCTATCAAGAAATAAAATCAAGTAATGAGAGCCGTAAACTGCGAAGCAGAAAAAAAGGTCCAAATGACAAAATTATGTTTTTTTGGTCGCCGCAGCATTGCTATAAAATGCAATAACAGGCGATCAAAACAGCACATCTACCCAAAAATAGTATCATTAGAAATGTCAGCTCAAGACACAAAAAATAAGCTATCACACAGCATGAGATCCAGAAAAATGAAAACTCTACGGGTCGCAGAACATGGCGCAGAAAGTGTGATTCTTTCTTTTTCAAACTTCTGAATTTTTTTCTCCACTTAGATACCAGTAAAGGTATACCGTACATGTTTGGTATCTATGAACTCGTACCGACCCCGGGCATCACACTGTCACATCAGTTTTACCATATAGTGAACATGGCGACTAAAAAACCCAAAAAGCAATTTTTTGCAATCTCACTGCTCTTGAAACTTTTTCCCCATTTTCCTTTACACTATATGGTAAAATAAATTATTGCATCTGAAAGTACAATCTGTCCCGGAAAAAACAAGCCATCATATGTCTATAATGGTGAAAAAGATAAAAAAGTTATGGGTCTTGGAAGCAGGGGAGCAAAAAATTAAAATGAAAAACGAAAACTTGCTGGGTGGTGAAGGGACAACCTATCAATAAAGAGTTTAAAGCCCAATTCATAGGTATAAAAGGTCAATTTTATTGGTACATCATTAAAATATATAATTAATGATTCATAATAAACACTGTGATGAAAAACACCATGAAATACGCATCCAATCAATAATAATACACTAATTGAGGAGAGAACTGAAGATAGACAGTAAATAATCCTATGGATAATGGTCACAAAGAAGACTGTATTGCTTTTCCATCAAGTGCCATACAAGGGAATATATATAAAACAGTAGAAGTGTGTTGTGGTCAAAATTCGTAGCTGTGTAATTTAGTATTCTAACGGGAAAATCTAGACAGAAGATGTTATTTTTTCAGACATTATTTTACAGACACAGATATATAAAAAAGGAGTGCAGTCCGTGCAAAAAAACATTATATATACATTATTCAGTAAATACCAGGAGACCGACTCAATATCACGTGCACAGGTGATGGTGCTCAAACCAGTATAAAATTAAACTGAAAAAAACAATACGAAGGTATATATTACATCTAAGTGAGAGGGCAGAAAAACTGCGTGAAAAAATGTTCAAAATTAGACCAAAAAATATATATAAAGTGTGCTAAATAATTATATATTACACACAAAAATAAACTCAAGCCAATAAGTGCCAAAAAGGATAACAGAAAAAATAGTGCAACAATGCTGCTCAGACTGAAAAAGGACTCAATGTGTTGTATGATAAATGCATACAAGCTTTGTGTAAAAAAATCATTCAAGGAGATGAATGAATGTATATACTGTAAGTATCAGTCACATGGGCTTATTTGCTACAGACCACCTTCAAATATAATTCACACAGATATATTTACTATAAACCACCTCCCACTATAAACTACACAGAAGTATTTGCTACAGACCACTTCCACTACCAAAAAACATTGTTAAAATGTAATGACACAGAGGAATGCTGAATAGAGCCAGAACATATAGCAAGGAAAGATCAGACCAGTATCACATTATTACATGAATAGATCACAATATACAGTTCCCATATCACATTGACATATATAAGGGACAATGTCCACAGAATCGTGACACCTCAAATAGTGATCATATTTACCAATTCCTAGTGGATGCTGGGGTCACCCTGACGCGTTTCGCCTGGGGGCTTCTTCCTGAGGGTGCAGCTGAAGGTATGTGTGCTCCTTATATAGGGATATCTGAGATTAAAGTGCGGAAGTAATGGCGCTTAGCACGCGACGCCCAGACTCAATCGCCAGGTCGGCGTCTGACATCACTTCCCCAGAACCTCCCCCAGACGCGTCATAGGAGAGGGCAAGGGAAGCGACGCACAAGAGACGCGTCTCCACGGCAACCAGCCCCAAGCGTCGCACACCAAGCGCACGCGCACTAGATCTTCACTTAATCCAGGGGAAATACCGTTTATAAGTCCAATAGGGATTATAAGGTGCTACTAATGTATAAGTTTAAACAGGTTTCCAACATATCTACGCTTAGGATAGACTAATCAGCCTTACTATAGTGCAATGTGCAATATAACTATGTGAAATTATCTACAAAAACTACACTTTTTGATGAAGTTCTGTGTCAAAACCTGAACTGGACTCTAAATGAATCAGAAGTTAATAAAGGGCTTGTACTTCTCCACGCTGATTCCACTTTTTGTTTTATATCAAAACATGCCATGGTGTTTTTTGCCCACAAATTGTGTGTGAAAGTCTCCTAAAAGTAGAGGGTAATTGTGACAGTCTTTGCTCCTTTTTTGCTGCATATCGCCAACAGTACAGTCATAGCCAAAAGTTTTGAGAATGATACAAATATTCATTTTAACAAAGTCTACTGCTTCAGTTTTTCTAATGGCAATTTGCATATACTCCAGAATGTCATAAAGAGTGATCAGCTTAACAGCATTTACTTGCAAAATCAATATTTGGCTAGAAAATGAACTTTAACCCCCAAAACACATTTCAACATCATTACAGTCCTGCCTTAAAAGGAGCAGCTAACATCGTTTTAGTGATTGTTCCATTAACACAGGTGTGGGTGTTGATGAGGACAGGGCTGGCGATCAATCAGTCATGATTAAGTAAGAATGACACCACTGGACACTTTAAAAGGAGGCTGGTGCTTGGTATCATTGTTTCTCTTCAGTTAACCATGTTTATCTCTAAAGAAACACGTGCAGCCATCATTGCACTGCACAAAAATGGCCTAACAGGGAAGAGTATCACAGCTAGAAAGATTGCACCTCAGTCAACAATCTATCACATCATCAAGAACTTCAAGGAGAGAGCTTCCATTGTTGTCAAAAAGGCTCCAGAGCGCCCAAGAAAGACCAGCAAGTGCCAGGAGCGTATCTTAAAACTGTTTCAGCTGCGGGATCGGACTACCAGCAGTGCTGAGCTTGCTCAGGAATGGCAGCAGGCTGGTGTGAGTGCTTCTGCACGCACTGTGAGGCGGAGACTCTTTGAGCAAGGCCTGGTTTCAAGGAGGGCAGCAAAGAAGCCACTTCTCTCCAGAAAAAACATCAGGGACCGACTGATATTCTGCAAAAGGTACAGGGAGTGGACTGCTGAGGACTGGGGTAAAGTCATTTTCTCTGATGAATCCCCTTTTTGATTGTTTGGGACATCTGGAAAACAGCTTATTCGGAGAAGAAGAGGTGAGCGCTACCACCAGTCTTGTCTCATGCCAACTGTAAAGCATCCTGAAACCATTCATGTGTGGGGTTGCTTCTCAGCCAAGGGAATCGGCTCACTCACAGTCTTGCCTAAAAACACAGCCATGAATAAAGAATGGTACCAGAATGTCCTCCAAGAGCAACTTCTCCCAACCGTCCAAGAGCAGTTTGGCGCCCAACAATGCCTTTTCCAGCATGATGGAGCACCTTGCCATAAAGCAAAGGTGATAACTAAATGGCTCAGGGAACAAAACATAGAGATTTTAGGTCAATGGCCTGGAAACTCCCCAGATCTTAATCCCATTGAGAACTTGTGGTCAATCATCAAGAGACGGGTGGACAAACAAAAACCAACAAATTCTGGCAAAATGCAAGCATTGATTATGCAAGAATGGACTGCTATCAGTCAGGATTTGGTCCAGAAGTTGATTGAGAGCATGCCAGGGAGAATTGCAGAGGTCCTGAAGAAGAAGGGTCAACACTGCAAATATTGATTTGCTGCATTAACTCATTCTAACTGTCAATATAACCTTTTGGTACTCATAATATGATTGCAATTATATTTCTGTATGTTATATAAACATCAGACAAACACAAATAAAAACCAGAGGGCAGCAGATCATGTGGAAATATAATTTTGGTGTCATTCTCAAAACTTTTGGCCATGACTGTAGATGGGGCAAAGTGATGGCTATGTCAGATGGAATCCATGGGTAAGGCTGGCTTCACACCACGGACCGGACCTTCATCCCGGACCGGATCAGCACACAGAACCGGAGGGCCAAATGTGCCCTCCGGTTCTGTGTGCAGCCAGATACTGCTAATTGCAGCCGCAGTTGCTGATTTTTCAAGACCGCGGCTGGCATGGAGCTAGCCGCGGTCCTGAAACTACAGCTGCGCTCAGCTGGCGGTATCTGGTTTTCGGATCCTCCCGATCCGGGGCAATCAGGGGTCCATAGACTCCCATGTTAGGGAGCGCCGGATTGCCCCGACTCCGGGAGAATCTGGGATCCGGCAAATTGGGGAGATTTTTCTCCCCGGACAAAAAAATTATGCAAGCATCATTTTTGTGTCCGGAGAGAATAATCCGTATTCTCCCGGATTGTCCCGGAGTGATGAAACCGGATGGCAGAGAGCTAATCGCGTCATATCCGGCTTTACCACGTCAGTACACCCATTAGTGTGTACTGCCAACCTCGTGATGCCGAGTGCGCATGCGCGATGGGTGCACTGACGTGGTAAAACCTGATATCACGCGATTAGCGTCATATCGGCTTTACCGCCCCTTACATGATGAGCACTGTCCCTGCTCTGTAGCACGCCCATAGGGGCATGAATAAATAACAAGCAGGCGGCGGGGAGGCCCAGAAAAGAACGCCTTTTGCGACTTCTCAAATAATGAGATGCCGCAGATTATAATGTATCATAACAACTTTTCTAAAGTTTACTATATCGATTTTCGTTTTAAATCTGTTTTTATTAAGATTGTAAATTGCATGAAACATATAAACATGACAATCAGACACCAATAGTGTCAGAAAAAAAAAAAGCATAAATCATCATAAAGGCATAAAAACACAAATGAAGTGAGTATATCCTCTAATGTCGTCTCGTAATTTATAAATATAAGCACCAACCTAGGGGATGATTAACCCAGACATTCTGCTGGAGAGGAAACTTATCAGAAGATATACGGTAGTTTACTAGTGTCCAGTAAAGAGTAAGAACTTTATCTTAACTATATCGATTTTCAAGCACAAAGGGATGGTTAGAAATCTATTAACATGGTGCAGGGACAGGTATATAGAGGCTGGGGGCATATTTTGCGAGGTCAGGTTCCCTTTAAAGCTGCTTTTGGTGTACATACCAGTTTAATATTTCCAATATCTGTCACATGTTCTTTAAAGGCGTTGTTTGGGCTATGGGGTGCAAATGTGCAATCACTGTATGTGACTGCAGACTTGCAAACCTTCACAATACAAAGGGCATTTGCTATGAAGATGCTCAGGTGGTGGTGTGCGCTGTGAGAATTCACAAGTCTGCAGTCACTTAAGGCCCCGTTACACAGCACGACATCATTAATGATATCGCTTAAACATCACGGATTTGGAATCGTTCCAGCGAAATCGTTACGACCTCGTTGCGTGTGACTGCAAAGTTGTAACAATAAATCGTTGGATCGTTGATGGCAAGTTTGAGAACATGTTCCCAAATCACACGATCAATGATCAGCCAACCTGGTATATCGTTGTGTTTGACACCGCGATAACGATGTCGTTTGCGACTTCGCCCATTCACAGCAATGATCAGGGATCGTTCGCGGGGTTTGCGAACGATACCTGCTCACAACATCGTTGATGAGTCGTCCACGATATCTAGACGTGTGACATCTCACCAACGATGTCAAAACGATGTCTGCAATGACCGCGCGCCCACGAGATCGTTGCTGACATCGTTACAACGTTGTGCCGTGTAACGGGGCCTTTAGAGTAACTGCAGACTTGTACCCCAAGGCTGGACAACCGCTTTAAGATTTCAAAGCACCTGACAGGTTCCCTTTAACTTCCCAGATCACATTCCTTCTCCCATTGCCCAGTGGCCTGCTTGCCACAAACTGAAAGCCAATGTGTGTTAGAATATGTTCCCACAATGAGCTTTTGGTAAATTTTTGATGTTACAGAATTTCTTCACCTATTATGTAAATTAGGTTACTTGCATATTTTCAGTTTACTTTTGTGTGTTTTTTTTAACCCCTTCAAGATTAAGGGCGTATATGTACGTCCTTGGCCGCCTCCCTCCCTTTGATGCGAGCTCATGCGCTGAGTTCACATCATTCCCTGCACATGACACTGATCTGATCAGCTGATGCCGATCAGGTCAGAAATATGATCCTCACTGTCAAGCACTGACAGTGGGACCTAAAGCTCCACGTTGAGAATTGTGCTGTTCAGCAGCCTTCTGACGTGATCACAAGGCCTTAATGTGTTGCCATGACAGCACAGGGTCAGCTGATGATCCTGGAAGCTGTCATGAATCACTTACTACCGGCAATGCCTGAAGGAAGTCACTGGCAGAATGCGATCATTTGGGTATTTTTTTTTATAGTTTTATTTTTAATGGGGGCAAAAGGGGGTGATTTGAACATAAAAGTTCAAATCACTCCCCTTTTGCCCCATTAAAGATAAAACTATTAAAAAAAATACACATTTGGTATTACCATGTTCAGAGATGCTGATCTATCAAAATATAATATTAGTTAACCAGATCTGTTAAAAGCATAATGGAAAAAAAAAGTCCAAACACCAAAATTACATTTTTTTGTTTGCCGCAACATTGCAATAAAATGAAATAACAAACAATCAAAACATCACATCTACCCCAAAATGGTATCTTTAGCAACGTCAGACTCAAAAAACAAAAAAATAAAGCCATCACACACTCCCAGATCCCAAAAAATTAGAACGTCACAAAAAATGGCACCAAAAGTGCAATTCTTTTTCTTTAAAAATTTCTGAATTTCTTTCACCACTTAGATAACAGTAAAAGTATACATGATTGGTATCTACAAAATCATACGGACCTGAGGCATCATATTAACATGTCAGATTTACCATATAGTGTACATGATGAATAAAAAGAACAAAGAACCATCATGTAATTGTGCTTTTTTTTGCAATTTCACCACACTTGGAATTTTTTTCCTGTTTTCCAGTACACTATCTGTACAATAAATTATGTCATTCAAAAATAGAACTTTTCCTGCAAAAAACAAGCCTCTTGATAGAAGGGGAGGAAAAAACAGAAAACAAAAAATCGCCCGTGGGTAAAGGGGTTAACATGCATTTTTATCACATTTTTGATGCTGCATTTTTTGCCTCTTGTTTTGTCACGTTTTAAAAGTGCTACTTTGTTTTTGATACTCCCTGGTATTTGGCTTTGACAAAACTATATTCAGGGTTCAGTCCTTGGACCTCTTCTCTTCTCTCTCTACATGGCCCTGATTGGACAGACCATCAGAAGATTTGGCTTTCAGTACCATCTTTATGTTGATGACACACAACTATACACTTCGTCTCCTGACCTTACACCCGCTGTAATAAAGAACACCAATGACTGTCTAACCACAATTTCCAATATCATGTCTGCTCTCTATCTGAAACTCAACCTTTCCAAAACTGAACTTCTTCTGCTCCTGCCCTCCACTAACCCCCCTACATATGACATCTCTCTCTCAGTGTGCAGCACCACGATAACGCCTAGTCAGCAGGCTCGCTGTCTGGGTGTTATGTTTGACTCTGATCTTTCCTTTACCCCAAATATACAATCTCTCGTCCCCTCTTGACGCTTACACCTGAAGAACATCTCTAGAATCTGCCCCTTTCTCGCCTTGGAAACAACAAAAACCCTCACTGTGGACCCGATTTACTCTTGCCTTGACTATTGTAATTCTCTTTTCATTGGCCTCCCCTACACTAGATAGACTCTCCCCTCTCCATTCCATCCTTAATGCAGCAGCCAGGATTACCTATCTAGCTAATTGTTACTCAGATGCTTCTGCTCTATGCCAGTTATTGCAGTGGCTGCCTATACACTATAGGATCCAATTCAAACTGCTTGTTCTCACCCACAAAACACTTCACAGTGCAGCACCTCCCTACCTCTCCACCCTCATCTATGTCTATTACCCGACCCATTCTCTTTGCTTTGGAAGTGACTTTAGACTTCCTTCTGCATTAATCTGAACCTCCCACTCCCCGGCTACAAGACGTCTCCTGAGCTGCACCAATTCTCTGGAATGCTCTACCCCAAGAAATTAGGAATATTATCCACAACTTACATAGTTTCAGGCGATCCCTAAAAACACATCTTTGTTATCAAGATTCCTAGTCAGAGTCATCTAGACATAGCCTATCTGATCCACCAGTCTCAAATGCATCACAAATAATGGCTGGTGGCCACTTATGCTGCTCCTGTCTGTTCCCCATCTCCTCAAGTTGACTATACCATCATTGTAAATAAGCACCTATACTGTGTCACCCCCACCTCATTGTTAGATTGTAAGCTCTTATGAGCAGGGCTGTCATTATTTTGCTTTAATTATTGTAATCTCTGATAACTGTTTCTTATGATTGTTTGAATATGAACCTCTGAATTGTGAAGCGCTGCAGAATATGTTTTGCGCTATATAAAAAAAGATTATTATTATTATGGAAGACATAAATGAAAATGGAAAGATGTAGCATATATTATGTAGTTGGACTTTTAAACCAGGTATTTGACATAAGGAGGCGCCTACATGGTTTAATTTAAGGGTCTATCTGTGAAAAGGTAGTATCAATCACAAATGTGGAATACCTCAATGTATTCACTGTAACCCCCATAGAGATATATTTGTACTAATTCTACTGGTATTCCTAAAGGTGCTGCTGTGAGCCCTCGGGGGAGATGACTTATGTGGACAGATGCAGCACAGATGCTTCCTTTGCACTTTAGTTATGTTGACAGGGTAAATGTTTTTAGCTGTATAAACAAATACCATCTGCATCTTCTCTCTTGTATTACAGGGTCTTTACCCAGAATCACATGGGCTCGTGGACAACAAAATGTATGATCCTCATCGGAATGCATTCTTCACTTTGCGAAACCCAGAGAAGTTTAATCCTTCATGGTACCAAGGAGAACCTGTAGGTACAAATAAAAGGAGATGCATTTACACTTTTCTAGCTTGATGCATGATCTGTCTTTACATGGAAATGTGTTTTTTTATTTCTGATTTCAGATATTAATTAGTGCATTAAGGCTGCCTTCACACTTGCAGATGCCTCCGCAGCGTTCTGCGGAGGCATCTGCAAGCCTCTGCATGCAGACCGCAGCCCTATCCTTTATAATGGTCCGCACGGTGTCTGCAGATGCTTGCAGACCGCCGTGCGCTCCCATTGCCCGCCATGAGTGATCTGTGCGCATGCCGAGGCATGCGCACAGATCACACACTCTCGTCCGCACCGGAATCGCGACAGGTTACTTCTTACTTCTGCAAAGCAGGAAAAATATGGTCCATTTCAGGGCAGGCTGTTTTTTTTTTCTCCTATCGAAAACACCATTATTTAAAATCAAAGTCATGTGTGTTTCCAGAATGCTGTTTTCTATATACACATTTCTTATTGTGCTGTTTCAGGAGATTAGTCATCAAGTAATTATCTAGTCCTATTAATCCTCCATTATTAGGTGTGGATAACAGCTATGAACCATGGGTTAAAGACCGGGACCTACTTCTGGCCAGGATCGGATGTTAAGATTAATGGAACATATCCAAATAATTATAAAGAATACAATGGGTAATTACAAACTATATTTTTTTACAATGTTTTTCAGTATAGATAACTGTATTATAATGGCCCCCAAAAGAGATACTTGGCTATTACAAATTTCCTAGTATTCATAACAAGACAAATAAGTCATGACATGCCTAAAAGACATTAACCTCTTCACGCCATGGTCATTTTCCAATGTTTCCTCCCCTTCTTCCAAGAGCTATAACATTTTTAGTTTTGTGTCAATATAGACATTGAAGGAAATAATTAATTTATCCTTTGCTGATTTTAGAGTCAAAGTCCAGATTGGCTTAGAAAAACAATGAGGAGATTCCCCCCACATAATGGATCCCTACCAGCAAGATCATACTTCTATTAGCCTTAATGACACAAGAGAGACCGGAGTATCATGCAAACAAAGTGTGCAAAGTTTATTTAGGACAGAATATTCTTACTGGCCAGGGGTACTTTTCTGAGTACGATTTATGTTGATGATCTATATGTAAACTGGACTCTGTATTTACATGTATGTAGAGACCTTATGATCAAATTGTGTAAGCACAACCCTGATACCATGTATACTATAAGAGTTTACAAATGACCACTTTCTCATGCTATTTTTGTACCGTCTTTGTAGTGTAACGAACGTTCTGTCCTAAATAAACTTTGTACACTCTGTTTGCATGATACTTCACCTTTGCTGACTTTGTAAGTTTGCCCACTGGCAAAGACATTAACAGTCTATAATTTTAAAGCTATAGTAATTTTAACAGTGAGAGATAGAATATCAAAAATAAAATACAGAAAATCACAGTGTCTAAATTATATAAATGTATTTGCACTTTGATGAAAGAAATATGTATTTGATCCCCTACCAACCATTAAGAGTTTTGGCTCCTACAGACCAGTTACACGTTCCTAATCAACTTGCTACCTGCCTTAAAGACAGCTGTCTTAAATTGTCATCTGTATAAAAGACTCCACATATTAACTTAATCAGTCAGACTCTAACCTTTACAACATGGGCAAGACCAAAGAGCTTTCTAAGGATGTCAGGGAAAGTATCCTAGACCTGCACAAGGCTGGAATGCACTACAAAACCATAAGTAAGATGCTGGGTGAGAAGGAGACAATTGTTGGTGCAATAGTAAGAAAATGGAAGAAGTACAAAATGAGTGTCAATTGACACATTACACTGTAATGGATTAAAATCCTGCAGTTCCCGCAAAGTCCCACTGCTCAATAAGGCCCATGTGCAGGCCCGTCTGAAGTTTGCCAATGAACAGCTTTGTGATAATGAGAATGATTGAAAGAAGGTGCTGTGGTCAGATGAGACAAAAACTGAGCTCTTTGGCATTAACTCACTTTGCTGTGTTTGGCGGAAGAGAAATGCTGCCTACGACCCAAAGAACACGGTACCACTTGTCAAGCATGGTGGTGGAAACATTATGTTTTGGGGTGTTTCTCTGCTAAGGGAACAGGACTACTTCACCGCATCAATGAGACCATGGATGAAGCCATGTACCGAAAAATCCTGAGTGACAACCTCCTTCCCTTCGCCAGAACATTAGAAATGGTTCGTGGCTGGGTCTTTCTGCATGACAATGAATGAAAACATACATCCAAGGCAACAAAGGAGTGGCTTAAAAAGAAGCACATTAAGGTCATGGAGTGGCCTAGCCAATCTCCAAACTTTAATCCCGTAGAAAACTTATGGCGGGAGCTGAAGCTCCGAGTTGACAAGTGGACAGCTTCAAAATCTTAATGATTTAGAGATGATCTGCAAAGAGGAGTGGACCAAATTCCTCCTGACATGTGCGCAAACCTCATCATCAATTACAAGAAACGTCTGACTTCTGTGCTTGCCAACAAGGGTTTTGCCACCAAGTATTAAGTCTTGTTTGCCAGAGGGATCAAATACTTATTTCTCTATGCAAAATGCAAATACATTTATATAAGTTAGGCAATGTGATTTTCTGGATACTATTTTTGATATACGGTACTCTCACCGTTAAAATTAACTTACCCTTAAAATTACTGTTCATGTCTTTGTCAGTGGGCAAACTTACAAAATCAGCAAGGGATCAAGTAACTATTTCCTTCACTGTATGAGGGCTTGTTTTTTATGGGATGGAAGGTACTTTGGAATGACATCATTCATTTTGCCATACAGTGTACAGGGAAAAATTGTAAGTTTGTTGAACATCCAAGAAAATAGTCTTTGTGGGTTTTTTAGTTACCATGTTTACTATATGTTAAAAGTATGTTTCTCCAGGTCAGTACGAGAACGTAGATACCACACCTGCATAGCTTTTTTTTTTTTTTAAATTTACTGTACGTGATAAAAAAAAAGCTGAAATTTATAAATACCGTATTTTTCGCTTTATAAGACACACCTGATTATAAGACGCACCCCCAAATTTGGTGAAGGAAATGAGAAAAAAAATAATTTTTAATGTTAAATGGGGTCCATCTTATAATGCCAGTGTCCGTCTTAAAAATCATATATGTGTTAATACTGGTATATATATCCCCCATGCTGGCCACAGTAGCCTCCCATTGCAGGCACAATAGCCCCCACTGCAGCCACAGTAGCCCCCCATTGCAGGCACAGTAGCCCCCCATTGCAGCCACAGTAGCCCCCCCATTGCAAACACAGTAGCCCCCCATTGCAAACACAGTAGCCCCCTTTGCAGGCACAGTAGCCCCCTTTGCAGGCACAGTAGCCCCCTTTGCAGGCACAGTAGCCCCCTTTGCAAACACAGTAGCCCCCATTGCAGGCATTGTAGCCCCCATTGCAGGCACAGCAGTCCCCATTGCAGCTCCAGCCCCCTTTTGGCCCCCACCTTTGTGGTGATACTCACTTAGCTTCACCGCTGCCTGCTGACCGCGATATCCCTGCTATCTGTGCTGTGCCGGCATCCGGGTCCTGAGAGCGCCGCTCGGTGATGACATCACTCGCAGCGACGCTACAGCACCCAGATGCCGACGCTACAGCACCGACAGCGGGGATATCGCGGTCAGCAGGCAGCGGTGAAGCTAGGTGAGTATTACATCCATGGTATAGTCAGTGCTTTCCACGCAATGCAAGCGTGGAAATCACTGACTATACAGACAGGCTGCAGCTGCGGACCCGCTCCTGTAATATGGGCTGCTCCTGCTGGTGATTGACAGCGGGATGCAGTGCATATTACAGGAGATAATGAGCGGCCCCACGCGACCAGAGCCCGCAGCTGGAGCCCGCTCCTGGCCCCATCCTGCCCCCGGCCACCACTCCTGAGCCGCCTTCCCCCCCCCCCAAAGCACAACTTTTACTTTCGCTTTGTAAGACGCATCCCCCACTTTCCCCCAAAAGTTTGGGGACTAAAAGTGCGTCTTACAAAGCGAAAAATACGGTACATTTTTTTTTAGCTTGTGTCACCGTTTTCCGTAACGCTGTGGGAGGGCTTGTCTTTTGCTCCATGAGCTATTGTTCTTACATATACCATTTTTGGGTGCATACAATGTCTTAATTGCCTTTAATTGCATTTTATTGCAATATTGCCTTGGCCAAAAAAACATAATTCTGGCATTTTGTTTTTTTTTCCTTAGGCTGTTTACCAATTACATTAGTTTATTTTAAATTTTGATACATCAGAAATTTCTGAACACAGCAATACCAAATGTTTTTTTTATTGTTTTATTTCTAATAGGGCAAAAGATGACTTGACCTTTTTTTTATCCATATTCCTTAAAGCGAACCTGTCACCCCCCCCCCCTCCCGGGCATCAAAAGCTAAAATAGCCATCTTTTGCAGCACTAAGGCTGCATTCAGAGAAGGTGGCTATAGCCTTTTGATGCCCTTTATACTATGAAATATGCAGTTAGGTAAATGCTCACACTTCTGAAGACCAAAGACCGGGAGGCGGGGTTTCACGCTCCTCCGACTCGCCCCCTCTTGTCCATCAGGGTGCTCGCCTGCTGCCTCCCCTGACTGTGTAAAATGAACGCGCGCCTCCATTCTCCTGCACGGCGCCGCGCATGCGCTGTGCGCCCTTTGTCCAGGAAGTCGTCGGGCAGCGCGCACAGCGCATGCGTGGCTCCATACAGGAGAACGGAGACGCACGTTCATTTTACACAGTCAGGGGAGGCAGCACCAGGCGAGCACCATGATGGACAAGAGGGGGCGGGTCAGAGGAGCGTGAAACCCCGCCTCCCGGTCTTTGGTCTTCAGAAGTGTGAGCATTTATCTAACTGCATATTTCATAGTATAAAGGGCATCAAAAGGCTATAGCCACCTTCTCTGAATGCAGCCTTAGTGCTGCAGAAGGTGGCTATTTTAGCTTTTGATGTCCGGGGGGGGTGACAGGTTCGCTTTAAACTGTTTTATTTTTTTTACTATTGACATATGACATAAGTTTACTTCATATGTTGTGAAGGGGTTTACCTGAATTGCAATTAGAAAGGCAACCATGTTACTGAATTCATGGAAATTTTAATTCTGGGGATCTTAGGGCCCTTTCACATCAGCGTTTTTCGTAATTTGCGGCAGATGCGGTGAAAAAAACGCATCTGCTGCGTTTGCCGCATAACCGTTCCACTTGCGGCGCGGTTGCGGTTTTTCCCATAGAAAGTATAGGGGGACTTGCGGCAGGTGCGGCAAGTGCGGTTTTGCACTTGCGGCAGGTGCGGCAGCGAAAAAAAAACGAGGTCAGCCGCGGTTTTTTTCGCTGCCGCACCTGCCGCAAGTGCAAAACCGCACTTGCCGCACCTGCCGCAAGTCCCCCTATACTTTCTATGGGAAAAACCGCAACCGCGCCGCAAGTGGAACGGTTATGCGGCAAACGCGGCAGATGCGTTTTTTTCACCGCATCTGCCGCGAATTACGAAAAACGCTGATGTGAAAGGGCCCTTATTCTGATTTTTATATTTTTTTCATAGGAGGGGGAAAGCCATGTTTCTAAAAGCAGAATAAAACATTTCTGCAAGCTCTCTGTGATATAGTTACATAGCTAGGGCTCATTCAGATGTCCGATTTTCTCATACATGTGCTGTGGTTTTCACACCTGTGATAGTTTATGGGGCTGTTCATATGTTTGTGATATTTTTTTTTCAAGGTCTGCAGAAAATTGCAGATACATGTCCGATATTGATCTGAGTGTTGGATTAAAATTGACAATGCAACTCTATGGGTCAGTGAAAAAATTTTAGCGCATTTGGATGTCATTCAAGAATGATCCGATTTTCTACATTTAAACATTTAAAGGGAACCTGTCAGGTGGTTTATGATCCCCCCAACTATCACTGTTTGTCCCTGAAGCTTCATAGTTCTATTCTAATTATCCCTTTCTGAGCTCACAGTGTAATGTGAAAGGTGAAAAAAAGCATTGATACACTTACATTTTCTTAGGTAAATGAGGCACAGTCTACAGCTTGAATGAGGTAGAGTGTCTGGTAGGTTAATTGTTAACTTGCTAGCTATTCACTTGTCTGTCTAAAGCACCTGTGTGATGTCCCGATCATGTGACCATAGTGGGCGGTGCTAAGCGAGAAAACTCCTTACGTGCTATGGGGACTTAGCTCCACCTATTGTAATCACATGGTTGTGACATAACATCAGGTCTCCCAGCATGTTCTGACATTCGGCTGAAATGTTAACTATTAACCTGCCAGAGAGACTACATCCTCTAAGGCCAGCTTGACACTGCGGGTGTAATCCAATCCGTGGCTGTCCGTGTAAGCCGGACAGCCCCGGACCAGATTTTGGCCCCATAGTACCCTATGGGGCCGGATAAAAGCCGAATGGCAGCTCTCTGCCATCCGGTTTCTATCTCATCGGGAGAATCCAGGAGAATTCAGATTTTTTTCACGGACACAAAAACGTTGCCTGCAACATTTTTGTGTCCAAGGAGAAAAATCTCCCCTAATTCCCTTCTCCCGGATCCTCGGCAATCTGGGGCTCCCTAACATGGGACCTATGGTGTCGGATTGCCCTGATCCAGGAGTTATTTCAGGACCGCGGCTAGCTCCCTAAGAGCCGCGGTCCTGAATCATCAGCAACGTCAGCTGCTTTAGGCTGCACACTGGACCGGAGGCCATATTAGCCTTTCGGTTCTGTGTGCTGATCTGGTCCGGGCTGTCAGGTTCACCCTGACAGCCACGGATTGGATCACACCCACAGTGTGAAGTCGGCCTAAGGTGTAGACTGCCTGACTCATTACATAAGAAAAAGAAAGTGTATAAATGCTTTTTTCACCTCTAACATTACACTCTGAGTTCAGACAGGGATGGTTAGACTAGAATTATGAAGCTGCAGGTGCAGACTATGATAGCTGGGGAGGCACAAGCGGCCTTACAGGTTCCCTTTAAGTTCACCTTCCTACCTGCTTGTTTTCCTCCTCTCTACACTCTCCAGCCTCTTTGATTGACAGCTCTGGCCTCATAGTCAGAGAAGGGAGGAGATCGATGAAAACCAGGCGGGTGCGTAGGCGCACTTAAGTGATTGGCCACACCATGGTGCAAAAAATGTCTATCTTTGGTTTGAATAGTAATTCTGTGCTGTCAGAGTCCCTTTAATACCTTAATAACCTGATTTATAAGGGCCTTAATAATTAGCCAGTTTTTGAGATTTTTCTCTTCACTTTTCAGCATCAATTACTTTTTTAAAACTTTTTAATGATGTGGCTGTATAAGGCTTTGTTGTATGCAGGATAAATTATACTATTTTGCACCGCTGTTTTGGGGATTACGCAAACTTACTGTGGAAATGATATAACTTTTTTGGGGGATGAAGGTCTGATAGAAGAAAATAAAAATTCTTGCTTTGTTTTTTAACTCTTCACATTTCACACCTAATACTCTGGTGAATGAATTTAGAAGGTTTAAATAGCTGTAGTTTTTTTATTATATGTATGCAATAAAATTTTAGATTATTTTTTTCTCTTTGTGACAGGGACTCTACTTTTTTTTATCAATTTATATTTTCGAAATGGTTTCTTTAGTATGTGTGCTTATTTTTGTATCATACAGTAGTGTTCAAAATAATAGCAGTCCAATATGACTAACCAGATTATTCACTGTTTTTGATATAAATTGTATTACCACATGTCAAGCAATTTACCAGTTGGTGCAGTAGATTCTTAGGCTGGTTTCACATTGCGGGTCAGATCCGATCCGAGGCTGTCAGGGTGAACCTGACAGCCCCGGATCGGATCAGCACACAGAACCGGAGGGCTAATATGCCCTCCGGTCCGGTGTGTTGCCACACGCAGCTGCAGCTGCTGATGAATCAGGACTGCGGCTCGCACGGAGCGAGCCACGGTCCTGAAACAACAGCGGCGTGCAGCGGCAGGTGTCCAGTTCCTGGGTCCTCCTGGACCGCGGCAATCTGGCCCCATAGGCTCCCATGTCAGGGTAGTGCCGGATTGCCCAGATCCAGGAGGATCCGGGCGAATCTGGGTCAATCCGGGAGTAGGCAATTAGAGAAGATATTCTCCTCTCGGACACAAAAAATGCTGCAAGCAACGTTTTTGTGTCCATGAGAGAATTCTGAATTCTCCCGAATTGTTCCGGACACATAGAAATCGGATGGCAGAGAGCTGCCATCCGGCTTCTATCCTGCCCTTTAGTATGCTATGGGGCCAAAATCCGGTCCGGGGCTGTCCAGTTTACACGGACAGCCTCGGATCGGATGTGACCCGCAATGTGAAACCGGCCTTAGAAAACCAACAGATTCTTCATTCATGATGTGCATGCTTTTGAGTCTGTGTGCAATTAATTAATTGCAGAAGGGTGTTCAAAATAATAGCAGTGTGGAGTTCAATTAGTGAGGTCAGTCATTCTGTGAAGAAACAGTATTCCAACATGATAGCGACCACAAATACACCTCCAAGACGACCATTGCCTTGCTTAAGAAACTGATGGTAAAGATGCTGGGCTGGTCGAGCATGTCTCCAGACCTAAACCTTATTGAGATTCTGTGTGGCATCCTCAAATTGAAGGTAGTGTAGCACAAGGTCTCTAACATCCACCAACAATGTGATATCATCATGGTGGAGTGGAAGAGGATTCCAGTGGCTCCTGTGAAGCTCTAGTGAACTCCATGCCCAAGAAAGTTAAGACAGTGCTTGAAAATGATGGCAGCCACACAAAATATTGACACTTTGGACACAATTTGGCCTTTTTCACTAAGGAGTTTACTTACTTTTCTTGCCAGCGGTTTTGACAAGAATGGCTGTGTATTGAGTTATTTAAAGGCACTAGGGATGGGCTAACATCTCATATTTCCCCGTGTTCGGGATTGGGCCAGCCCTGTTAAAGCAATGAAAGAGTTAATACAGCTGATATACTTACCGGATCCGCGTTCTGTCTTCCTGGTGTAGCATGGGTTGCTTCACTTCCGGGCCGCCCCTTATCTTTTGCCCAAATGTGATTGGCTGTTGGAGGTCACATGACTAATTCCCTGGAAATCCAGAAGTTACGCTACGCCGCCGCACAGCTGGACCGTATAACGCAGACCTGGTAAGTATAATGAGGATGATTAACTACATTTTAATTTATTTAACAGGACAGCAACGAGATGTACACCCATCCCTAGAGGGCACATCAAATTTACACCATTATATAAGCTGTACACTGACTATTTTGCATTGTATCAAAGTATCATATCTTCTGTGTTGTCCTGTATACAGATATAGTAAAATATTTACAAAAATGTGTAGGGTGCACTCACTTTTGTGATGTACTGTATAAAACGTCAGTTAAGAAAAGTAAGAGTTGTTACTATGCAGTTATCTAGTTTTATAATGTTTTTCACTTGGTTCCTACACTTGCTCCTTTTTTTCTACATAAAACCTCTAGATAAATATTTCATAGTTCGTATTTATTTCTGCAGATCGATACCTTTTGAAACTAGAGTAATGTCTATTCTCAGATGGCTGCATCTACCTGACGATAAGAGGTGAGAGAGCTTTTTATATGATCAAAAGTGGACTTTAATAATATTATATAGCACAATCCTGTGGTAGACACTTCATAGGGAGAAAACACCTGTTGCGAGATACTTGCATGAGTCTCGCATGGCTCACCCGGAATGGCCCCTTCCTCTCTGAACGAGAATGTCATAGCTTCCTAGACACACAAGCAACTGACACACTCCATCCAGAAGGTCGGTGGCTGTACCAGGTGAGTCATGTGAGACTCATGCCAGTATCTTGCTTGAGTCTTGTGTAGTGTGTTTCCAGCCATAGTCTTTGGCTCGCTGGGCCAGTTTTCATCTATGCAGGGTAATATTTGTCCTTAAGACAACATATTTTTTCAGTCAAACTATATTGCTTAGACTACAATTTAGGATTATTTAGTCAATATAGTGCAATCAGATTAGTAACCCCTTCCCACTTCATTATATACTTACATTCAGGGTGGGAGGACAAGGCTGTGTTCACACATTCCGATCACATTTTGTTTTTCAAAAAAACACCATTTTGCTGTGATTTTACCGCAGTCAGCTGTACAATCTATAAATATTATGCAAGGGGGGACATATCCTAAAATGTATTTCAATGGTCTATTGTGGTTATAGGCACATATTTCTGTTTGTTTCACAGATTTTGCAAAAATAGTGTAAGAAAATAAAAAAATTATGCCCCATTTATTATGAAAAAAGAAGCAAAAATGTGAACAAATTATTTGTCCCAACTCTGAAAGAGCGTGTTTCAAAATCCCTGAAAATCTGCTTAATCAGAAACTGGTGAATGGCCTGTTCTTGAACTGGTTAATGGGTAAATGACCCCAAAAATGGTTAATTCTTTTTGGCAATTAAGCTTTTTTTTCTTTGTATCATGAGCTACACTAAAAAAAAACTAAAATGACCCCAGTGGCCAGTGTGAAATTTCCCAAAAAATTTTATTTTTAAAAAGCTTATGATATGGAAAACAATTGCAAAAATATGTTTAATACTGTATATTTGACACAAAAATCTGATTTCAAGGGTATATCTGTATCTGATTACACAGGGTTGTCGGGGACTAATTATTGATATTCTAGCTGTAGAATCTAATTTTGGAGGCATTAATGTCACTCCTGGAGGTTGGGTGCCAGAGTAGGATGCCACTCCATGAGAAAAAAGATAGAAACTCAGCATTACTTTCTTATATCTACCGTAAATATGATGCAGATTTTTATTGTGACATCCACAACAAAGATAACGTTTCAGTTTTTCAATAATAGACTTTCGTCACACAGATTGCAATTGAAATCTATACTAGATAAAGTAGGTGCCAAAATGAATAATATGACTCCTGTGTTATGTGACAAGAGTGATGGTGTCGCACATCACAGAAGCCTGATTTTCACTTTTGGCACCTTCTTTATCTAGTATAGATTTCACTCACAATCTGACCAAGGTCCATTATTAAAGGACTGAAATGTTACCTTTGTTGTGGACTGAAATAACAATAAAAAAGGAGTGACAAGCTTCTAATCTACCATCCATTGGATAGGACTTCAGCATGAGATTGGTTGAGGTCCAACATCCAGAATTTAGACCGATAAGCAGTGGCTCCAATCTTTACATTGCTTTTATCAGTTTGATGCTGAAGATTTCCAAAAATCAGTAGAAATGCGAAGTGTTGGTTTGACAGAGTTGTTGGGGATAACAGGGGGACTGGAACTCCTATGCTGTCCTTTAGATTAGGGAGCTCTTGCTGTCCCTTAGCTCAGAGTTACCTCTGATGGTGAAGATGTCAGGATTGCCAACCTTGCCTTGCTCTTGGTCAGCCCTGATCTAATACAGCTTCTCCCCCACTGCAAGGGAGGGCCACGATAGAAGTGGTAAAACCCTACACAAATTGACAAACAGGGAACACAAAGACTCAACTTAACAAGAATGACAAACAGAGGTCTAAGATAGAACATAAGCAGAAGGAAAGAAAGATGATGAGAGGATTTCCGGAGGACACCAAACAGCACTCAATAGGTCTCCAGAGACATGATCACAGCAGCACCGGTATCACAAAAGCTATAACCGGCAGGGGAAGAGAGATTCCACCATCTAAAAAGGGCAGGCAGTAACTGTGATAGGTCTTCCGGAACATGTGATCTCAGAAGTAATCAGTTGGCTAGCATAGAATTTAACTCCTGCTAGCATGATCAATAATACACAGCAGGTCGACGCTTGAGTCTGCCTGTGAGATTCAGAAGCCCCAGGGTAAGTGTAGAATGTCAGTCTGTAGTGTGAACAGCGCCAACTGCCGCCATGACACTTGGCGAGTTTAGAGCCGAATGCCTTGTGACAGTTGGACTCCCATCGATCTCCTATTGATGCATTATCTAAGGATAAGTCTCCAACTATTTAGTAACGGACAGTGCTTATAATGGGTAGAAGAAAAGGCTTCATCAGTTTTTGTCGTGTATACATTTGAAAAAAAAAGAGTGGCTAAAAAGGGGTTAAAGTTATGATCATGTGGAGTTGTGAGAAAACATTATGGGCTATTTAAGAGTGTCTGCTGTTTTGTACCTAGACTGCCCAACATGATCCTTTCTAATATTATTATTATTGTCATTATTATTTTATAAAGCACCATAATTATATGGTGCTCTACATGTACATATCAGATAGATATATTACCAATGTGTCTTAAATTAAATCTCCACCTTATGGAGATACGTAAACACATTTTAGAATTTCCTTAACATCAATTTCTGATCTTCTGTTCCTCTATTCTCTAAATAACTCCTTCCATACATGGGAGCTTACACAATCTGTGATGGCAGAGTACACATTGTTGGATCTTAGAAATGCTGGTGTTTTGGAGAAAAAAAGTGATTGGAAGTTTCATGGTCAACTCATCTGCATTACCTGAATCTTTCCTCTAGTGGCATTTTAGGTTGCAAATGTACATAGATACATATTCATACCTCATACTGAGCAGTATATTAAGTAATTGTAATATGTTGGTGAACAAAATCATAACTTCTACTTGCAATCAATCATCAAAGATATAGCATATTGTGTGTTCTGAAAATTAAAATAGAACTTTTAGTAATCCCATTTTAAAAGAGAGGGTAACTTGCCTCTTTATACATAGAGCACATATAAACACATGAGGTATATACTCACAAACTAGAAATGAACACAACTACAGGTATCAATATCACGTCCCAGTAGGGAACAAAGATGAAACGACCCTATCCAGGACGGTCAATTGTGACATAGTCACACAGATATAACTGTCAATTGTGCTGGGTTGGAACCCATATATGTCTATTTAGAACCAGCTAAATGACTATAAAAGGAGTGTATAGATCACTATCGTCAGTGTAGACAGTGGTCCACCAGTTCACAAGTGTAGTAAGAGATGCTATCAATTTTCTAGCCCAACTTGTGTTCTTAGGGTGCTGTATTGCCTCTGAAGAACCCTAAGGGCAAAACATGTCGGGGGGCACCTGGACATCTATATAGGGTCAGTCACAGGTAAGGAAAGTTGTGGACTGCCCTTGTCAGGGCAGGAGTTTATTTGATAAGCGGCCAGTTAACCCCCACTAGGGTAAGCCTGCTCAACCTACAATCCCTGGCATACCGGTGTTTAAAGGACATCTGGAGGAATGTTGTGGTGTATCCTCACTGAAGAAATGTTGAGCTCGTTCCATATTATTGATGTCTTTTACTGTGGAGGCATCACATCTGTCATTTGGTGGACCACTGACTATAGTGAGCTATACACTCCTTTTAGTCATTTAGCTGGTTCTAAATAGACACATGTGGGTTCCAACCCAGCACATTTTCTGGTAGAAGGAAAGGAAAGGAAGAAAGCGCACCGATCTAAATGTAAATGTATAACCAGATCGTAGGTGGATGTGGATGGCACTCACCTTTTTTAGGTCTTGTACACTTGCGTATTGGTCACTGAACAATATACCTGAGGAAGACATTTTTTACTGTCGAAACGCGTTGTATGTGCTTTTCTTAAGAAATAATAAAAAACTCTTTATGAAATTATAAGAAGTTTTAGATCATAGACCTCTGGGAGCGCAAATAGCCTGGTAAAAAACTCTATTGAACCCAGCACATTTGACAGTTATATGTGTGTGACCATGGCACAATTGACCATCCTGGATAGTGTAGTTTGATCTTTGTGCCCTACTGGGACGTGATATTGATAACCGTAGTTGTGTTCACTTCTAGTTTGTGAGTGTATAAACTCATGTGTTTGTATGTGTTGTATGAGGTTAGTACTCTCTCTTTTAACCTGGGATTATTAAAAGTTCTATTTTAATTTTCAGAAAACACAATATGCTATATCTTTGATTTGATCTGAATTGTGATGTAGAGGCCCACTAGGCCAGTAGGTCCAGTTAATTTACCATATCCTGCCTTCATCATTGCAATGAATTAGGTTTTCTTTTATGAGAATCCCAACAAACATTAGTCTGCCATTTTCGGCAAATGAACTAGAATAGTAAATTCTTATTTATACTTCAGGAGTACCTGTCACTAGGTCAACAGTAGCCAGTTTTTACTTCTATTTTGTTCCCACTGCTCCTGTATTATTCTTTTTTCTTCTTTTGTTTTTAAATCTGCCGTATGCGTCTAGGTATATGGGGTTTTATAGTTGGTGCTTCTTTTTATACTCTTTGCCAAGTGGGCATGACATGAATGATAATTACTTCGTACAGCCTTAATATATTCCATCGGGGAATCCGGTGAGTCCATCCTCTTCATAAAAACTGTAAAAAATAGCGCTAGAAGAAAACACTCACATCTCTGAAACCAAAGGGTTGTATGGAAATAAAACAAAAAAAGCAAACCACAATACTCACAGGAGCAACAAGAATGAAATAAGACCAAACACTGGCCACTTTTGATATTGTGACAGGTCCCCTTTAAATAAAAAAAGAGCAACCCATTTAATGGTGGAGCTCTTCCATGTTTAATTTTAGAATGATGTTGTGTGTTCAAAATAATTGACAATTGTGTGTCGTTCTTGGCACTGTTTGATTTAGACCACACTTTTACACTCTGTATTTAGAAGAACCAGATTCCTCAGGACACAGACATGGTCCAGTCAGCAGTGCGGTAAGTACAATACATGAATGTTTTCAGTAGATTGCCTCAATGTGCTTGACAGAGCTGATGTGTCTAAGCACGGATACATTGATATGGTATTTGCAAGGTTCACTTCCCATGGTAATCTTAAAATGTATCTGTACTTTCAATAAACTTTGCATTAATCAATAGTACAGGCGATTATAATAACTTAGTAATGTATTTTATCAGAAATATCCACCTCCTTCCTTACTTATCAGACACTTCCTTCTCTGCGCACTTCCACCAGCACCTATCGGCACCTTGTGAAGACCCCCTTTCACAGCCTTTTTAGTCCTTTCATGTCAATCAGCCACAGGTTGGCCTTTATAGGAGTATTTTGATTTTGATTATCAAAATATTTTTACACTTTTTTTTACCACTTAAAGCACCACTCCATTGTTTTGTTTTTTTAAATTCACCGCTGTAGTGGTGCTCTTAATGTAAGTCCCCTAAATCCTGTCTTATACTCGCCTTACACTGCCTTCATTATTTTTTAGCGGTGCTCCGGTCGGTCTATGGTGAAAACTGACCAACTGACAGCTCCAGTGTATCATGGAGGTCAGTTTTCAATACATCTCTATGGTTACCTTATTCTGGCTCTCATAGATATGCATTGAGAGTCTATGACTTCCAGCCAGTCTGAAGCTATAGCCATATGATGCAAATCTTCAGGACAGGAAACCGGGCACTACATGGCAGACCAAACAACCTTTGCAGGCTGCGTCACTTAAGTCCTGCTGGAGACATCTGAACGGCTGTGGTGCACATCCTGAGGATCACACTATCAATAAAACGAAAAAAGAGAGGAACGGCACTCACCAGTCTTCTTGTGCAGATTTTTATTTGTGAAAACGGGTTACAATGGTGCAGTTTGGGGGAGCAGACATACTGACACCATTTCTCCCTCTCCCGGGCACCGCTGTAACCCGTTTTCACAAATAAAAATCTGCACAAGAAGACGTCTCCTTTTTTGTTCTATTGACATATGATGGCGCTGCAGGACAAGAATGGATTTGGTAAAGTATGAAAATGCAAGAAGGTGAGTGTAAGACGGGGGGGCAAATGGCTTACATTTAAAGAACCACTACAGCGGTAAAAAAAAATGCTGTAGTGGTGCTGTGTGTTTGGAATCACAATAATTGTACTAAGGTTGGCTTCACAATGGCGTTCCCCTCGGCAGCGTTCTCTGGAGGGGAACCGCCATGTATGCGCAGCCACCGCAAACCCCTATGTTTATAATGGGGACGCACGGTGCTGCGCTTGACTGCGCATGACCTTGTACTCCCATTCATTTGAATGTGTGATTTGTACGCATGCTTGCATACAAATCATACATTGTCGTCCGCTCCAGGAACGCGGCATGTCACGTTCCTGGTGCGGACGAAAGAGTGTGATTTGTACACAAGCATGCGTACAAATCACACATTCAAATGAATGGGAGTACAAGGTCATGCGCAGTCAAGCGCAGCACCGTGCGTCCCCATTATAAACATAGGGGTTTGCGGTGGCTGCGCTCATATGGTGCTACCCCTTCACAGAACGCTGCGGAGGGGAACGCAAATGTGGAGCCAGCCTAACCTAGGGAATTCTACTGTCAGTGTTTTACTCCAGTGATCTAGCGTAAAGGTTTTAACAAATTGAGGCCATAGACTTTTTATTAGGATTCAATCAGACGCCAGTGATTTTTTTTCATACTCTAAAAATACACCAAATTTCTGCAGTGTTTTGGATCAGATTTTTATTAGTTTTTGTTCAGAGTATCTGTGTTTATCATCAGTGTTTCATCAGTTCTGTTTTTCATACAAGAAAGTTTCTAAGGGCAGGGACACACTGTCCGACAGACATACGAGTCAGTCGGATGTGTCTCGGATGATTACCTTGGAATGGCCTCCCCCTGTCAGGACTGGAGTGTGGAGCTGCTTTGAAACACAAGCAACTGATGCTCCAGTCCAGAGAGGGGGAGGCCATTCCGAGTTAATCATACAAGACTCGTCTGACTGACTCGTATGTCTGTCAGACAGTGTGCCCCTGTCCTAAAGATTCGTCTATACTATCTCTAACATTTTTCCTATTAAGCACATGGGAAAATCAGAGGGGGCCTAGATGCATCTAGTATGGCACCAAGTTTGGTCTCAGACTGAGCTGCTATTTCTTGGAACACACCCATAGACAATAATGGGTATGAGGTCTATCCATAAAAATCACAGACATAAAAATTGTGGCTGTCTGAGCCAATATGTCTCTGCCAAGATATTTAAAATGAATTACGCTTTAAATGTAGAAAATCAGTCTAATAATTATGTACATTTTCTTTTCTTCTCTCATGTTAGTATTTACTGTCCTAGCAGCAACTACATTAAGAAGTTATTCTTCAACCTTATGTTATATCCTGTGTGAATATCCAGAATAATTTCAGATTTTGTCTACTTTTTTATCCAAATTTTTATGCATCCTTCTTATAATGCTAATCACTTTGTTGTACTTTGAATGCAGGTGATAAAAGCCCTGATGAATGTAGACCGAATTGTAGGAATGTTGATGGATGGACTTAAACAGATGAATTTAGACAAATGTGTGAATCTTTTGCTTTTGTCTGACCATGGTAAGGATACCATGCTTCTTCTATCTGCTAAATGCAAATCTTTTAACATAAGAATGGGCATTCTATTGCAAATATTGTACGAGAATGTTGAAGGCTTTATTTCCACTGTGGAGACAATTATCCAAAGAACGTTCTGTAAGATACCTTTACACGCCGCCACCGCAGCGAGAAATATTGACGGCGATATGTCGCCCTGCAACAATCGCTGTCAAAACCTCTCCCAATTGCAGCGTGTAATTGGGGAATTTGGCGGCGATCTGCCGCCTCGCAATGATCGCCTGATTTCAGAGCAGTGCCCTGAAATCAGGCGACCATGGCGAGGCGACAGATCGCCGCCAAATTCCCCAATTACACGCTGCAATTGGGAGAGATTTTGACGGCGATTGTTGCAGGGCGACATATCGCCGTCAATGTTTCTCACTGCGGTGGCGGCGTGTAAAGGTATCTTAATAGACACTTAGTCATTCACTTCAAATGATTTCGTTTGGTGCCGTGTTATAACCTGTGACCTAACTGACGCTACCCTCATGCCATTTATTTCAATTTTGCATTCAGCTTACCTGAGAAATAGCTGGTTTTATTACAGTAGAGTCACAACTCTAAAGTAATCATGCAACAGCTCATTTCAGACAAGTTGCTCAAATGTCTTTAGTTTGTGAGCTGCTGCTGCACCACACATGTCATATAGTTCCAGTTAAATACTGTAGCTACTGACTAACAGACTACTGTTAGTCCAAATAGTGGAAGGCGGAAATGACTGTTATTCATGAAGAAATTACTTGAGCTGAAGTAATTCCGACTAATCCACCTCTCCTCTGCTACTCCCCGATCTCTATTCATTGCCAGTCCCTTCACTGGTTTCCCATTGTCTAAAGACTCCAGTTCCGAACCCTAACCATGACATACAAAGTCGGTACTTACCTGCATGTAATCTCCAAACCTCAAGATCTTCTTCTCTACTCAACTCATCACCTCTTCCTGCAATCACATACAAAATTTCTCCCATACATCCCTCATACTCTAGAACATGCTTTCCCAACATATCAGCCTCTTGCCTATCGTGGAAACCTTCAAAAGGAACCTGAAGACCCACCTTTTCTGACAAGCGTACAACTTGCAGTAACCCTCAGTCCACTATACCTGCCGCATGACCAGCTCTACCGTCAACTACTGTATCTTCGCCCATCCCTTGTAAAATGGAGCCCTCGCAGACAGAATCATCTCTCCTCACCTACTGTACTCTCACCCATCTCTTGTAGACTGTGAGCCCTTGCGGGCAGGGCCCTTTCTCCTCTCCTTCTGTATTCTCACCCATCCCTTGTAGACTGCGTGCCCTCACGGGTAGAGTCCTCTCTCCTCACCTACTGTTTCCTCACCCATGTCTTGTTGACTATGAGCCCTCACAGACAGGGTCATCGCCTCACCTACGGTATCCTCACCCATCTCCTGTAGACTGTGAGCCCTCACGGGCAGGTTCATCTCCTCACCTACTGTATCCTCACCCATTTCTTGTAGACTGTGCACCCTTGTAGGCAGGGTCCTCTCTCATCACTACTGTATTCTCACCCATCCCTTGTAGACTGTGAGCCCTCGCGGGCAGGATCCTCTTTCTTATCCTACTATATCCTCACCAATCCCTTGTTGACTGTGAGCTCTCGTGGGCAGGTTCATCTCCTCACCTACTGTATCCTCACCCATTTCTTGTAGACTGTGAACCCTTGCAGGCAGGATCCTTTCTCCCCACCTACTGCATCCTCACTCATCCCATGTAGACTGTGAGCCCCCATGGGCAGGGTCCTCTCTCATCACCTACTGTATTCTCACCCATCCCTTGTAGACTGTGAGCCCTCGCGGGCAGGATCCTCTTTCTTATCCTACTATATCCTCACCAATCCCTTGTTGACTGTGAGCTCTCGTGGGCAGGTTCATCTCCTCACCTACTGTATCCTCACCCATTTCTTGTAGACTGTGAACCCTTGCAGGCAGGATCCTTTCTCCCCACCTACTGCATCCTCACTCATCCCATGTAGACTGTGAGCCCCCATGGGCAGGGTCCTCTCTCATCACCTACTGTATTCTCACCCATCCCTTGTAGACTGTGAGCCCTCGCGGGCAGGATCCTCTTTCTTATCCTACTATATCCTCACCAATCCCTTGTTGACTGTGAGCTCTCGTGGGCAGGTTCATCTCCTCACCTACTGTATCCTCACCCATTTCTTGTAGACTGTGAACCCTTGCAGGCAGGATCCTTTCTCCCCACCTACTGCATCCTCACTCATCCCATGTAGACTGTGAGCCCCCATGGGCAGGGCCCTCTCTCCTCCTGTACCTGTCTGTGTCTTGTATTGTTCATGATTATTGTACTTGTCTCTACTGTGTATACCCCTTTTTTCATGTAAAGCATCATAGAATAAATGGTGCTATAAAAATAACTAAAACCTATAACAGTGATAAATAATATGCTAAGGTATAAAAATGTCCAAGTGCTTCAATTATTTATACATAAATATTTTATGCCCCATTTATAGTTTATACATAGTAATAACCTTTAGTGATTTTTACTTATCTGGTGCTGTATGTGCCTAAGGCTGAAGCCTGTACTATACTCCTAAGCTGTACTCACAATTCTGCAGGTTTTACAAATGAAACCTGAGCATTGGTTACTGTCAAATATCTGCATAGATTCTATATAATGACTTGAATTCTGAAAAGTTGCCGATTGACCAACTGTCCAATGTATATGAGTGTTTCCTGATTTGTAGATGAGAGTATGTATCACTTAATAGGAACCAAGAACTTGAATAGCATCTTAAATGTCAACCAAGTGAGTTGAATAAATCCCATAAAATTGCCTGTATTTGGTGTCTATATGTCAGGAATGGAAGAATCACGCTGTGGAAATATAGAATACATAAAATCTTATGTGAACGCCTCTGACGACTACATTGTGGTCTATGGCCCAGCAGCCCGTCTGAGACCTGTGAATTTACCAGATGAGTATTTCTCTTGTATGTTATTATCTATTTCTCTTATATGATCTTATCTTGTTACTTGCATGTAAATATCCAGAAAAAAACTATGTATTTTAAAATGTTCAATTTGTATTAATAATAATTGCAATAACCCTGTTTTACAAGATCAAATGTAATGTGACAGTCAAAGAAAAATAGGGAAGTTATCTCAAGTAAGTATTGGTCAGATAAATCATCATACTATATACTTTTCAACAGAAATGATATAAAGAGGGCAAAGAAATTGGTTAATTTAGTAGAATAGTAGGTTTAGGAAAATAAGTCAGAGTAATATATTACATTTTAAATGCAAGACCCTAATAGGCCTCTCAAGAAGTCTTTTCCCTGCCTTACCGCAGAGGTTGGCACCTCAGTATATGATATATTGGCCTCACTCAATGTCAATTGCCCCTAAAATATCCATAAGTATTGCCCTAAAGATTTAACAATTAGCAAAATGGTACATAATAATAAAAGGGGGATTATGCTTCACAAGAATCTCCCTATTTTTCAGTGGAAATCAATATCCCCATGAGAAAGGTCATCCAAAGTCCTTGTCTCTCATTACCCCTGCATGCATTCCACGCTGTTGCACCACATATTTGTCAAGTCCAAAGCATTGAATGGTGGATTATACAGTAGGAATGCCTGTTGGGTCTTATTCATTAGTGTCATGTGTAGTCTGCTCTGCAGTGGATTATATGGAGTTAATTCCTTTAACCTATTAAAGGTTACTTTCGTTGGTTCTGCAGGTGAGCTGCTGCTGTTGGGTTTGTGTGGAGACGTGGTTGTCCACTCCACCAGCCTTTAAATATTCCCATTAACCAACTGCTGGTGTTGTTGACAGAATTTTGTCTATGCACAGACTGTGAGTTGTGCTGACGCCGAGTGCTGTCCTGATAGAGCTTTGTGGAGATTGCCATCTTCTGGGAGTTGCTGTGTTTATCCCTGTTCCTGGGTGGAAGTGAGATTGTTGTAGCCTAGGGCTGGTCAGTAGCAGGGCTAGGGTAGCCGTCCTGACATCCTCACCTTTAGAGGTACTTCTGGGAACAGGGTCAGTTAGGGACCCTCAGTCTAAGGGTCAGACTAGTTCTCCTGTTCTCATTTTGTCCATCACTGCCATCCTGCTACCTAACCCCGTGTCTGTTACTATCACCTGTGACAATTAGGCATTGCATTCTTTCTATCTGACCCATAGGTGCTACATGCATTCCAGCACATGGTTACCAGCCTATTACATTAAAGGAACGCCCATTTATAGGCTGTCCTATCACACCGGGCCATGTATTCTTAGAGAGTATAGGCATGGCTTAATATCTGTATGGTGTAGAAGGAATGGACACCGGCACATAACAAGGCTTCACATGTGTTCCACCAGACCAAACAGCATGTGTCCCAGCAATTGATGTAAATCTATCAAATAAGAGATTCATCTACTGATTTAAAGCCCAGTTAATCCCCATAGTAGAATCCCTTCAAAAACAAATTGACAATAACAAATATATATTCTCCCAGTAAAATGTATAGCACACATTAGAATTACTATCCAATTTGGCAACAAAAATACAGCCGTACACATGGTTAAGATATGCAATAGTCAGCTTTGGGATTCCTTATAATAATTAGTAGGATAAAGATACAGTTTAGCAAATTATGTTTGCTGTATTAATATAGTCTTATTGATCCCATAACAAACTGATGAGTAAAATTGATCCCATAACAAACTGATGAGTAAAAGGGAGGGCCTATCTATGAAACCTAAGTACACCGCGATTAAATATCAGAAATAATGGGGATTGAGGAAGGAAAGGTGAGGGGTGATAGGGGACAAGGAGAGTGGTGAGGAGCAAGAAGGAGGAAGGAAAGGTGAGAGGGAAGGGCCTAATAGAGTTTTAAATTTAAAATGTAATATATTACTCTGACTTGTTTTCCCTGAAACTATTATTCTACTCCATCTTTTTAATAATAAAGAATGAACATTTTAATATACGTGTACTTTTTTCTGGATATGTATTGATATTATATACCCTATTATTCTATGATCTGTAAGCTGCTTATGAAACATGACATATTGTTTGCCCTTTTTAGCATAATTTTTGTATTGGAAATTATCATCTGCCAAGTTATACCGTAATATTTGTACTGTAAACGTGGTCATATACCTTGCAAAGCTGTCAATCAACAAACTCTCATTTGACCAACAACTATTCTTCCCCCTACCATCACATGCAAATGCACATTAGACTGAGCATTCATGTGTTTACAGTGAGTATAGTGAAGACACCATTATCGGCAGCTTATCTTTCTTGAGAAAAAAGGATTTTGATGAAAAGATGAGAAGAAAATTATGTTGAAATTCAAGATGTCAAGACTTTTATCCAGAAATGTGAGATAGTGCGCAATAGGGTCTTATCCCTTGGACAGGAGATGGAACGAAATCTTAATGAAATCTGCTCACCTGATATGGTTGTGTAACACACAACCAAGTATGATGGTTCGGATAGACAGCTGCTGTAGGATCCACACCTCCACAAATGACCACGGTGAAGAAAACTCCAAATGGGAGGACGTGCCGCTCCACCTGCGCTGCTGCCAAAGAACACCAGAGAGTCGGAATATCTGGGATGTGATATTTACTTTACTTCCAATGCGTTACAGAGCTGTCCTTTGTCCCTGAGGAAGGAGCCCGGTAGCAGCTCCGAAACGCATCGGAAATAAAGTAAGTATCATATCCCAGATATTCCGATTCTCTGGTGTTCTTCAGCAGCAGCGCAGGTTGAGCGGCACTTCGTCCCATTTGAAGACTTTTATCCTGACATCCATGATTAAGAGAGTCAAGAATTGTCAAGTTTGGCTCGTGGCATATTAAGTCTTATGGGAACAAAAGTTTAGGCATTTTGAAATTTATAATGTACCACTTTTTTTCTACTTTGACATCCAGCATTGAGGGAGACTTGTGAAATCTAACTGGTCATTATATGATATGTGTAAATTGCCTCTTCAGAGAGGAAGAGGCCTGTAACTGTAGTGCCCCCTAATGGAAGTAGCAATCCCAAAAGTCAATATTGACTCTTGCAATGTGAGTTAGGATAATAACCAAACCAGAATCTCAATTTGCAGACACAGTGTTTTGTGGTATTGTCCCTCATCAGTGCAAAGTATGACATCTGATTTGGCTGTGTGGGAGGCTAAGACTGGGTATCTAAGTTTTCTTCTTGTGGAGCATGACATGTCAGGTTTGGCATGCTATTATCATTAGACTTAAATGCTTGCAATGCTCTTATCAGAAATTAAAGGAGAAAACACACCTCTATCATAACACCTGTGGGTCAGATGATGACCCCTGTGAGCCAGCGTTCACAGGAACTGATCATTTCTGCTACACAGACAAGTGCTGATGCACTGCTCTATACAACACAAATGCTCAGATAATCTCAGCGTCAGATCCTCTAAAAGGACCAATAAGCACAATAAGTATTGAAAAAAGTTTTTAAAATATGAAAAAATCAAAAAACACAAGTTTAAATCATCCCCTTTTTGCCCTATTGAAAATAAAACAAAAAAAATACACATACTTGCTGTTGTTTCATTCAGAAATGTCCAATCTGTCACAATATAAAATAAAGTAATCTGATCAGTAAACCGCATAATGAAACAAAAATGAAAAACTCCAGAATAACAGTTTTTTCAGCACCGAATCATTGCAATAAAATGCAGTAAGTGGCTGTCACAACTAGAGATGAACAAACTTTTCAACGTTAAGCTCAGTTCAGGTCGCCGAACATATCGGTGCAGGGTAAATCTGTTCAAGTTTTGAGTTTGGGGGCCTTATGTTTCCTAAACACTGGAGGGAGCATCGCTGTGGTCATGTACAGTTGGTGCTTGGCCCAGTGTGAGCCACGTGTATTGTTTCATCGACTCGCACTGGGATTAAAAGCAAAGTTTTTAAGTGTAGTGTGTAATTACGGTAATTAAAAAAAAGCACTCTCCCAACCCCAGAGTTGTTTTACTCAATGCTGGCTATATGTGGGCAGAGAGCTGAACTGACAATAAATGACTTCCAAAAATATCTAGTGAATTCATACACATGTACATACAGAACTGTAAAATTATTACAGTAATTCAAAATATTGTACAGTAAAACATAATCATGTCCTTTCAGCCCCCAATATCCCTATCATCCCCATAAAGGCCTCAATATCCCCATGCAGTCCTAAATATCCCCTTGCAGCCTCCATCATCCCCATGCAGCACCCAATATCTCTATGCAGCCCCCAATATTCCTATCATCCTTTTGCAGCCCCCATCATCCCAATGCAGCCCCCAATATCCCCATCATTCCCATGCAGCTCCCAATATCCACATCATCTTCTTGCAGCCCCCAGTATCCCCATCATCCCCTTGCAGCCCTCAATATCCCCATGCAACCCACATCATCCCCATGCAGCCCACATCATCCCCATGCAGCCCCCAATATCCCCATCATCCCCTTGTGGCCCCCAATATCCCCATGCTGCTCTCAGTATCCCCATCATTCCCTTTCAGCCCCCAATATCCCCTTACAGTCCCCATCATCCCCATTAAAAGAAACACACACAAACACACGCACGCTCTCTCTCACACTCTCACTGATCTGATGCGCTGTGCTACTGTATTCCAGGCCACTGGGTGCCACACTGAGCTTTCTCAGCCGCAGTACATGTATGGGAAGTTGCCAGCTAATCAGATGCCGGTGGCTGCTGGCGTTTATTTGGCCGACGGCTGCTGATGTCTGATTGGCCGGCAACTCCCGTACTTGTACAGCAGCTGAGAGAGCTCAAAGCTGCTTGCTGCTTCGTTTTTATACTGTAAATACAGTGGTGGACAACTGCAGCTGTCGGGCGGACGGCCAGTAAATACTGCACATAATTACATAAGTAATAATAAATGTACACTGCACATAAATACACTTGCACAGTATGCACAGTGCCCACTGGCCAGATGCTCGTAATCCAAACCATTGCTCGTTAAGTAAGTTAAAATTTTTCCGAAGTGTTACTGATAATAAAAAAGGAAATTATGCTGTTAGGAGATTATCATGAATTGATAATCTAATTTATTACTTTGCCTTTGTTTCATTTTAGTCCAGTTAACCCTTCTGTTACATAGGCATTGCCACAAACGCACATGCATTTATAGAGTAAATGACAATCTGGCAAAAGAAGTAACCATATGGAAAAAGATGATTAACTAAAATACTGTAAAACAAGGTATCTTGAAATGAGGGCCATTTTTTTTTCGTGGAAAAGATTATATCTAGCTCATTGTCTGATTATTGTAAATTATTTTATTTGACTTCTAAAAATATTTTGAACTTTAGGTATCTAATCTTGAAGAATGTCTTTTTCAGTTGATTACAAGGAGCTTGCCAAGAACCTATCAGTAAGTACAAATCCAAACTGATTTACTGTACACATTTCTATACAATGTTGAATTAAATTTATAACGTTTTTTGTGTTAATGGGCATAAAACAGTACAAAGTTTAAAGCGTATGAACAGCTTTGTTGTATCTGCTTTTACTGATTGCATTCATTATATGCATTCTTAGGCTGGCTTCACATAACGGCAGCGTCCGATCTGGGGCTGTCCGGTGTAAACCAGACAGCCCCGGGCCAGATGGAGCCGGATGGCAGCTCTCTGCCATCCGGTTTCCATCTCTCCAGAAGAATCCAGGAGAATTCGGATTTTTCTCCCGCGCACAAAAACGTTGCTTGCAACGTTTTTGTGTCCGGGAAGAAAAATCTCCCCAAATTTGCGTCTCCTGAATCCTCCCGGGGCAAAACCGGCGCTCCCTAATATGGGAGCCTATTGGGCCGGATTGCCCCGATTCAGTAGGATCCGGGAACATGCCGCTGTTATTTCAGGACCGCGGCAAGCTCCCTACGAGCCGCGGTCCTGAACCATCAGCAGCGACAGCTGCGTCCGGCTGCACACCGGACCGGAGGGCATATTAGCTCTCCGGTTCTGTGTACTGATCCGGTCCGGGGCTGTCAGGTTCATCGCTGACAACCCCGGATCGGACGCTGCCGTGGTGTGAAGCCGGCCTAAAAAGCATCAACAACTGTCCATCACATTACATCGAAGACTGGAGTTAAGAGAGGAGATGAGCAAATGTTTATTAATTGAAATTCCACATCTTTGTTGAATTAAAAAAAAATCAATGTTAAGTAGATTAATTCACTGGGATTCACAAATACTGCAGAGCCTCCGATAGCTTAGAAAAGACACATGGAACACTCTGAGGTCTTGTAGGACCGTAATGAACTCCTTTCAAGATTATAAAAGAAAACACAACCTTAATAAAGTCCTTGACTTCTGGACTCAAGGAATCCGCTGGAGAAAAGACACAGTCCAGGGATGAATGAACCTGACTCTTCAAGTGGTACATCTGTTTGCTGATGTGCATTACATGGACACATTGGCACATAAAACATCAGTACCATCATGTGACATATACTGTAATTGCTGCTGCATCAGCTACTTCTTGAACCCCAGTACTTGTACAAGTGTTAGCTCTGTGGACAATGATGGCATGGGCTCTCCTAGTCAGATGTGGTTTCGGTAGGTATTTGTTCAGTGAAGGCTCTGCCGAGCAGGAAAAAAGCTTTTCCTAAAAATGCACACATTTTGACTCTTTTGGACGCTGAAAAAAATGACTCAACTTTTTTTTTTTTTTTTTTTATTTCTCAATATTTTTATTGAAAACACTTTTTAACCCCTTCACCACTCTGCAATTTTTCATTTTCTGTTTTTGTTTTTCCCTCCCCTTCTTCCAAGAGCCATAAGTTTTTTAATTTCCATTGATTCACCCAGGGGTCTATGGGAACTCGGTACCCAGGCATTGTTCTGGGGGGTGTTTTCTCGGTGGCTGGTGCCCAGGCCCGTAGCCCTGGTAGTCAATTGTAAATAAAAAAAAAGGGAATAAATGTCTTGTCAAAAAGGGGATGAATTAGGTGTGTGTTTAACAGCACTAGGGATCTCAATCATTGTAAATATAGTTCTATAACCTATACCAAGACTCCACAACAGAGGTCTATGTGAAAATATTTTAACAAAGTTTATTAACACAAGTATATTATGCAAGAAAGACACTCTTAAAAATCATTAAAAAAGATACACACATATAATAAAAACCTCCACATGAGAATGTGGGTTTTCAGCCTATGTGCTGTGGTTCTTATGGACCACTCAGCAAAGTGCAGATCTGTTAATACATTTGTACATATAGTAATGTCTATACAAAAATAATACTCTCCACTAATATGGTCACAAAAATAAAGAACATGAAAGTGACACCTATACTTCTATACAGATACCGCAGACAAAGCTTGTATGCATATAAGTGGTAACATATAAGTAATAAAGGTACAGACAGAAAAATATATTCAAGAAATAGCAGCAGTGCACTTATATTATAATCGTGATCGAGCCCAAATAGCTAGAGCTATCTCACACACTCATAAAGTGTGGACCAAAACAGGCACCATGGGAGCAAAGAGTGGAATGAGCCCCACGCGTTACGCCAAAGACAATGGCTTCCTCAGGGGTACAGACACATTTACAGAAAATGCATATATATACAGGTGCACCAATTAGATAATCATCCTGAACACATGTGAAGGACTAACTACATCAGGGGCCCTAAATTAGTACAATGGAAATCACCATCTCTGCCAATAGCTCACCCAGTACTCACACAGGTGTCCAGCCACATGTATAATGCGATAAAGGAAGCAGGTGTGCACATCCCATATCTTAAAAATGGATCACAAGCAGGGTAAAGCTGTCTGTCTGCATCCCCCTCATAGCTGCATGGCCAGGACACTGGCGCATGCACAGTACAATGCGTTCCACAGCTGGAACGCACACCGGAAGCTGGGTGTCATTAATAGGCTGTGTTCTGACACTGTGCTTCGCATGGACTGGAGTGGCTGCTGCCCTATGGTGATCTCGTGTCCGGTGATACCACCAGTCTCCTCCTTGTGGCATGGCTGGACGCAGATGCCACAATCGCCCCCATGTCAGGGTTGCAGGAGATTGAGCACCGGTGTTGGGTGACATGAGATGCCTCTTAGAGTGGTTGGCAGCGTCCTGCAAAATGCAATGGTTATTTGTAAGTGGCCAAATGTGGTGAGTTATTTTTATCACCTCCTGTATTACCATTTTGACTTTTTTTACAATGTATTTCTTTACATGACTGTAATTAACTTTTGTCAATCTTTTAAACCCAATTATTTCCCCTTTTGCCAAAAAAGTTGTAAAAAGCATTGCTAGGTAGGTAGTTACATAGCTAGAAAGCAAAGCGTGGCAAGAGGCCCCAGTATTAGTGTGGCTTGTTTGGGTGTCAAATTGGACTAATAAAAGTTCATCACTGTGCTGTGCCGGTCACATGATCAGATGCCAGGACTCAGAAGGATGCCGTACACAGGACTCAGGATGTGAAGTGCTTCAGGCAGGTCATGATGGAGAGGAACCAGGGATAGGTGAGTTACATTGTTTATTATTTTTGTTTGTGCACTAGGATGGGGGCCATATCCAGGATGAGGGGGAATGTACAAGAATGAGGGGGTGCTATATCCCAGTATATGGGGCTATACCAAGGATAAGGGGCTGTATACCAGAATGGGGGCTATATCCAGGATAAGGGGCTATATACCAGGATGGGGGCTATATCCCAATATTAGGTGCCCTATCCAGGATGGGAGAGATATTACCTGGAAGGGGCCCAGGATGGGGACATTACCCTTATAACTGTCAGCCGCAGACTCCCCGCCATAACAGTGCATTTCAACCACATTTTTTGCTTAATTTTTTCTCCTCTATTTTCCTACTCTAAAATCTGGGTGTGTCTTATAGTCCAAACAATATAGTACATCAGGCCTGTTTATTGGTATGGCATGTAATAGTGTCAGATTAGATTAATCAACCAATGTGCATAAACATACAGTGCCTTGTGAAAGTATTTGCTCCCCTTGAACTTTTCAACCTTTTGCCACATTTCAGGCTTCAAACCTAAAGATATAAATTCTAATTTTTTTTGTGAAGAATCAACAAGTGGGACACAATCGTGAAGTGGAACGAAATTTATTGCATATTTTAAACTTTGTTAACAAATAAAAAACTGAAAAGTGGGGCGTGCAATATTATTCGGCCCCCTTGAGTTAATACTTTGTAGCGCCACCTTTTGCTGAGATTACAGCTGCAAGTCACTTGGGGTATGTCTCTATCAGTTTTGCACATCGAGAGACTGAAATTCTTGCCCATTCTTCCTTGCAAACAACTGAAGTTCAGTGAGGTTGGATGGAGAGCGTTTGTGAGCAGCAGTTTTCAGCTCTTTCCACAGAGTCTCGATTGGATTCAGGTCTGGACTATGACTTGGCCATTCTAACACCTGGATACGTTTATTTTTTAACCATTCCATTGTAGGTTTTTCTTTATGTTTGGGATCATTGTCTTGTTGGAAGATAAAACTCCGTCCCAGTCTCAGGTCTTTTGCAGACTCCAACAGGTTTTCTTCCAGCATGGCCCTGTATTTGGCTCTGTCCATCTTCCTATCAATTTTAACCATCTTCCCTGTCCCTGCTGAAGAAAAGCAGGCCCAAACCATGATGCTGTCGCCACCATGTTTGACAGTGGGGATGGTGTTTTAAGGGTGATGAGCTGTGTTGCTTTTATGCCTAACATATCGTTTTGCATTGTGGCCAAAAAGTTAGATTTTAGTTTCATCTGACCAGAGCACCTTATTCTACATGTTTGGTGTGTCTCCCAGGTGGCTTGTGGCAAACTTCAAATGAGACTTTTTATGGATATCTTTGAGAAATGACTTTCTTCTTGTCACTCTTCCATAAAGGCCAGATAAGTGCAGTGTACGACTGACTGTTGTCCTATGGACAGACTCTCCTACACTGCTGTAGATCTCTGCAGTTCATCCATATTGATCATTGGCCTTTTGGCTGCATCTCTGATTAGTCTTCTCTTTGTTCAAGATGAAAGTTTAGAGGGACGGCCGGGTCTTGGTAGATTTGCGGTGGTCTGATACTCCGTCCATTTCAATATGATCGCTTACACAGTGCTCCTTGAGATGTTTAAAAATTGGGAAATCTTTTTGTATCCAAATCCGGCTTTAAACTTCGCCACAACAGTATCTCGGACCTGCCTGGTGTGTTCCTTGGTCTTCATGATGCTCTCTGCACTTGAAACAGAATCCTGAGACTATCACAGAGCAGGTGCATTTATACGGAGACTTGATTACACACAAGTGGATTCTATTTATCATTACCAGTCATTTAGGACAACATTGGATCATTCAGAGATCCTCACTGAACTTCTGGAGTGAGTTTGCTGCACTGAAAGTAAAGGGGCCAAACAATATTGCACGCCCAACTTTTCAGTTGATTATTTGTTAAAAAAGTTTGAAATATCCAATAAATTTCCTTCCACTTCACGATTGTGTCCCACTTGTTGTTGATTGTTCACAAAAATATTAGAATTTATATCTTTATGTTTGAAGCCTGAAATGGGGCAAAAGGTTCAAAAGTTCAAGGGGGCCGAATACATTCGCAAGGCACTGTACATGCACAGCTAAATGTCTGGACTTTTTTTTTTTGCTTTTTAAAAGGGGTTGTCTGGTCAAAACTCATAATGCTTCAGTCACTGCGTGACTGCAGACTTATCAGTCCTCCCAGCACATAGACTGTGCGATGTTAGGCTCTGCAGTTGCTAAATCGGGAACGGACCACGGTTATGCAATATGATTGTTCCCAACCAGAGTTTCCGACTAGTTGGAGTGCATTCAGTACAAGTGTATGGAACAAGGCTGCGCCTACTGCACAGCTGTTCCCACTAGTCAAACATATCCACTCCATACACTTGTATCCGGCAACAGCACAACTAGTGGACACGGCCTTATTCAATACATGAATACTGCATACCCACAGTCCTTTTCCGGCTTAGAAACCGGTGGATCCTTGCAGTGCACAGTGTGGGTGTTGGGAGGATTGATAAGTCTGCAATCACATAGAGTGACTGTTGAAATATTGGTTTTACACTGGACAACCCCTTTAAAAACAAATAAATAAATTTTAGGAAGCCTTTAACTTTGAGGAAGAAAAAAATATATATACGTACAGAAGTGGTGATGTCGTTCTATTAGGCCACGTTCACACGTTAAGTATTTGATCAGTATTTTACATCGGTATTTACAAGTCAAACCCAGCAGCGGAACAATCAGAGGAATAGTATAATAGAAAGACATCACTACTTCTGTATTTTTCATCTTCTCTAAGTTTTGGTTTACAAAATCTGATATGAAAAACAAACCAAAAATTGAACATGTGAACATAGCCTAACTGTGGCACATTGCTGGAACCAGGTTCTCTGTCCATACATCATGCTCAGATTAAATATCAAAAACCTACTGACAGATTCCCTTTAAGGTTAAAGGATAAACATTAGATTATCAGTCATTCAAAGTAAAACTATATGGCCATATCTACAACTATGTGAGCTCCAGAGAAATGTCAATATTGTGGGATTATTATTGGATGCAAATCTTTGGTAATTTCACATGCCTAACTCTATTTCTTTTCTTCAGTGCAGAAAACTTGATCAGCATTTCAAGCCGTTTCTCAAGCAAGACTTACCAAAACGCTTTCATTTTGCCAACAATGATAGAATTGAATCGCTTCACTTTTACAGTGATCCAAAATGGCAAGTTGTAAAGTAAGTAAGATTTGTTCTTTAAACCTAGAAATAACAGTGCCTTATTTTTTTTCATTCTGCAAGAACAAAAAACAATCTGATGGTCTGTTTCAAGCACGTCAGTAAGTCTCATTTTACACATAGGCCAACATAGAATGTAAAGAATCCAATTACCAGAAGTGCCGAACTGACACATTGCAGAACACAGTGGTGCCTATGGGCTATCATAGGGTCCGTCAGGTTTCATAGTGTTTGGTATTTGGATAGAGCAGCATACTATCATTTTTTTTTTTGCAGATTTTGCGACATAGAAGACGTCCTTATGTATTGTTGACCAGCAGTGCAGCATCCATTATTCCTGTGTAATGAAATAAAAAGATTGTGCAATTTAAAATTGCTTAATTCTTCCAAAGAAGTTAAGCTACCTCAAGATATGCCTGACTGCAGCCTAATCCCTCTACCTAGCTAAAACACACATACAGGTGCCCTCTCAATGAATCAGAATATCATCAAAAAGGTAATTTATTTCAGTAATTCAATACATAAAGTGTAACGCATATATTATATAGAGTCATTAAATATCCACACCCATCCATGCTTCTGTTCACTCCCTCCCCTCTTTGCTGTGATCTGGGAGAGGGAATGTGTTTTGTCCTGTACTGTACTGTACTGTAGATTTCTATTATCTAAAGGTTGGTTTTCCTGTAGACAAGTAATGTGTGTATCTGCTAAGCAAATGATCAAATGTTTTTATAATCACATAGAAATATCTCATACTGCACACACTGCACATGTCTCAGATACACACAATGACATGAAGAGCTCAAAGCTGAAGCAAAGATCACTCCTCCTCCCCCTCTCCTCTCTGTCTTCAGTGAATGAGTCACACAACAGACAGATCACAGGACAGTGTAATGATGTATGAATATTCATTCCTTAGGGAGTGGGCAGCAGAGAACTCACTGTGAATGACAGAGGGAAGTAATCTTTTATTTTCAAGTTTACAGAAGATAGGAGGGAAGCATGAATAATGGAAATAATAATAATAATAATCTTTATTTATATAGCACCACCATATTCTGCAGCACTTTACAAATCACTTAAATAGAGAGAGCTTAGAGAAAGGAATTAGAATATGATAACAGTTACATATGTTTTTTTGGCCTGACAGTTTTCCTTTAACCTGTCATCCTCCCTACTCTATATGCACCATGGTGGGGGAACTACAGCAGCTGTGATATGTTTTTATAGTGGTTGTGACTGTCAAAACCACACGAGGTGAGCATCTGATATTTAGGTAATATTTTAACTCTCAGACCCTTCATCCTTCCTACTATAATTTTCTGAAATAATGATCTTTGGGTTTTCATTTGGCAATAAACCATAATCATCAACATTAACAGAAATAAACACTTGAAATAGATCACTCTGTTTGTAACTGCTCTATATAATATATATTTGTTTCACTTTATGTATTGAATTACTGAAATAAATTTAACTTTTTGATGACATTCTAATTCATTGAGATGCACCTATATATATATCCAACCCTAGCAAGGAATAGTTGTTTGTCCAATAAGTGTTTCACTATTTGACTGATGGCTACTAAATGTGTCCTACCACCTTTCGTTATTTTTTTTTTAAAGGAACTCTGTTTACCTATGGTGTATTTCCTGGTAGTACTCAATAATCAAGTGACTTATTGATGACTGTTTAGAGGTGACCCAATGGTCAGATTATGGCAGAAATTCCTAATGCTCCTTTAAGGTCTGGTAATAACCGTGATCGCTGTGAATCCTTTTTGTGACAATTTCTCATTACTAGAAGAATAGTACTTGTTCTACTCCAGACACCTTCACCATCTTTATTACTAGGATTTGTTACAGCATTGTACAGAGATGATACACATGAATGGGATTTGTCGATGGACTGGGATTAATGATCTCTTATCATAAATATACAGGTATGTCCTGTGACGGCCGTTGGTGTATGGAGCGGTCTCGGTAGCTAAGTCTATCTACAGCTCTATTGAATTACATTGATCCTGTGCTATCTGATTTTAACACAGATAATACAAGTACATACAGTGCTTAGCATAAATGAGTACACCCTTCTTGGAAAGTAATATGTTAATCAATATCTCACTGAAGACCAGAACAATTTCCAAAATTTCCATATAACATTTTAAATACCTGAAAGTATTGTTAATAATATAACCTTCATTACAAAATGTTCAGTTTTACTCAAGTTAGTTGATGCAAAGATGAATACACCTCCATTTTAAGGACAGTACCAAGTGTTCTAGGCATGGAATGAACATGTTGGGGACAAATTGTAAACTCTTATCTCTTTCCGTTCTTCAAGAATGACCTCTTTTAGAGACTCGATGCTGAATGGAGACTGATGCTCAGTTTGTGTCTTCAGAATTCCCTATAGGTGTTTTAGTTGGGTTCAGATCAGGAGACCTACTTGGCCGCTGAATCACTTGACCCTGTTCTTCAGAAATTCAACAGATGTGTGGTTTGTATCTTTGTCATTTTGGAAAAGTGGTCATCTACCAAGGGCATTGAGTGATTATATCTTTTCTTTCAATATAGAGCTACATCTGTGAATTCATGATACCATGAATGAACTGTAATTCGCCGAAACCAATAGCATTCCTACAATCCCATATAAGTACACTGCCACCGCCATGTTTCACTTTAGGCACTATGCATTTTTCTAAATAATATCTATTGAAAGCTATATTATTAACCTTACTTTTATATTATGGGTTAAAAAATGTTTTATGAAACTTTGATACTATGAGTCCTTCCACTTTCAAACACGCAACAATTACACCTATCTTAAAGAAGCCATCCCTTGACCCGACTTCCACATCCAGCTACCGTCCCATATCGCTGCTTCCATTCGCCTCCAAACCTCTTGAAAAGAATGTCCACACTGTACTTTCCTCCTACCTCCCATCTAAAGGTGGGGTCACACGCGGCGATCTGGCCTGCGATGTCGGAAGCGATGCGCAGGTGCCCAGCTGTCACACGGCACGACGTTGCCGGTGACGCGGCGGCGATGTGGGCGGAGCCATCGCTCGCTGGGCTGGGCTCAGCCCAGCGAGCGATCCTCACCAACATTGCGATATAGGCTGGATCGCGCCGCCAACAGTGTCAGACGGCGCGATCCAGCCTAATCGCTGGTCACAGGTTGACAGGTTTATGAACATGTTCATAAACCTGTCAACCTGCGACCAGCGATAATTTGCAGTTGCGTCGCGCTGTCACACAGCGCGACGCACTTGTGATATCGCCCGCGACATCGCTGTGACGTCACTTTTCGGCGATGTCGCGGGCGAGATCGCCGCGTGTGACCCCACCTTAACTCTCTCTTTGACAACTTTCAGTCTGGGTTCCACCCCACCACTCCACAAAAACCGCCTTAACCAAAATTACTAATGACCTACTTACCGCCAAAGCTAATGGACACTTCTCCACTCTCCTCCTTCTTGACCTGTCCTCTCCATTCGATGCTGTCAACCACTGCCTCCTACTAAAGATTCTCTTTTCCATTGATATCACTGACCTTGCCCTCTCCTGGATCTTCTCCTACCTTTCCAACGTAGTCTAAATGTAGACCAAACTGAACTGATCATCTTTCCCATATCTCACGCACCTCCCTTACCTGATCTGTCTATCACAATAAATGACATCACGCTCTGCCCTGTACCTGAAGTCCGCTGCCTCGGAGTAACCCTTGATTCTGCCTTATCCTTCAAACCACACATCCAAGCTTTCACCTCCTGCCACCTCCAACTCAAAAATATTTCCAGAATCTGTCCCTTCCTCAACCCTCAATCTACTAAACTAGTAGTGCATGCCCTCATCATCTCCCGTGTCGACTACTGCAGCCTCCTCCTCTTTGGCCTCCCTGCTAACACTCTTTCACCTTTGGCCTCCCTGCTAACACTCTTTCATCTCTGCTGCCCAAATAATCCACCTCTCTCACTGCTCCTCCACTTCTCCTCATTGCAAATCCCTCCACTGGCTCCTAATTCCCCAGCGTATCCAATTCAAACTACTAACATTGACTTACAAAGCCATCTACAATCTGTCTCCTCCATGTATTTCTGGACTTATCTCCCAATATCCAACTTGTAATTTTCGATCCTCCCAACACCTCCTTCTTTCCTCCACACTTGTATGTGACCCACCTCAAGGCCATGGGGTACCTGGTTCCGGGCGTTGGTTTACTGGGCGTATCACTGGGCTTGTTGCCCGATCCCGTGGCCCTGGTGGTTGCTGGAAAAAGGGGTTTAAATAAAAAAATAAAAGAGTTTGTGACGCCACCTACGGTTCCCGGTAATGATTGCGGCACTGCTTGCAGACCTCCGGGGTGATGATGATGCAGCTAGTTGGAGCGGGATCCCCGGGGCAGTTGTTGATGAATAGGCATTTTACACAGGGAGGTGGCTCGTCAAGTGGAGATGCTGGCAGACAGTCTATGTTGAGGGAACAATAGTACGGCTCCTCTGGCGCAGGCAAATGAAACACGTCACACAGTCTTTAACTCCGCATTGGTTTTACTGGTACATTAGGCAGCATTAGTAGTTACAGTTCACGGGTACTGCTGGCCTGGGTACTAACCAGGGAACTGGGACATCTTACTGGGGACCCTCGGTAGTGTGCCTGCCGTTCCTGTCTTCTGTCCCTAACTGTGCTCTCCCTCTCCTTAGTGCTCCCGCGCGCAGAGCCCTCAGCTGGTTCCCACGGATCCTCTCTGGAAGACTCCTCTCCTGGACCTTCAGACCCTTTTCGGAACCTTTTGGAGTGTACGCCGGGTGTCAGCCACGACTCAGCTCGTGGCCATCCGGTTTGGCTCAGGGATAAACACCCACACCGCTCTCAGAGCCGGTTCTCCGTTCCTGGGCTGGGTCTCTCCGGCCGGTGGACTGACCGGCCCGGAATCGGGTGCACCACAACATCCTAGGATCTCCCTTCTTTCTCAATGGCTTCTCTGCAGTTCGACTCCTCGCTTCTTCAGACTCTTCTCTCTAACTTCCTTCCCGCTCTTCCACTACCCACCTAACTCCTCCCACTGGGACCGGTTCCCTAGCAACAGATTAACCCATTGGTCCCCTGGCCTAAGGTGTGTGGATGGGTGTAATGAGGGTCCCTTATATGACATCGCAGGTTCCCTGGCCAAGTCGGGCTGCTCCAGGGCTGGAACTGGAGCGTGGTCTGGAACTCCGGACATGGCGGCTGCGCTGACTTGTCCCACCGGCTGGTGAGACTGGAGTTGCCACCATCCCATGCCGGGCCCAGATGCCCCGACTTCCTCGGCGCTGCTGATCTCGCCTTCCTCCTCTGGGTTGTCGCCTCCTAGGTGTCCACACCGTGGGCTGATTCCTCAAACTCAGCCTTCACGATTATATCAGGCACTTCCGCAGGGGTCTCCGGGACGCCCTCCTCGGGCTCAGTGTCAGGTTCTTCCTCCTGGATGGCCATCACGGGTGTCACTGGCTCGATTACTGCAGGCTCTGTTTTCTCCTCCAGGACACCTGGCTGTGGGTCTGGTCCCTGGACCTCGTTGACAATCGTAGGCTCACCCGGGGTTGGGGCTCTTGCCTGTGCCTCTGGCCCATAACCGCTAAGCTCCTGTCGCTCCGCCAACTGGATTAGCACAGCCCAGCGCTCCAGCGCCGGAAAGTCTAATTGAGGATTTCATTGAGCTGGGCCCTCAAGTCTCTCAGGGCGGCCTCCCAGAATGCAGAATCCCCCTCATGAGACAAGAGGGAACCCGCACCCCTCTCTTCAGCCTCCACACGGTGCTCCTCCTCGACCTCTCGGATCACGTCGATCAGCCATATCTCTGCCATCTCACTGGACCCGTCGATCACACCCATGCTCTGTCGTCTGTCTACTGCCGCACCCTTCCTGCCGCCATTTGTAGCTTCTGACAAATCCTTCCGGGCGTTGGTTTACTGGGGATATCACGGGGCCTGTTGCCCGCTCCCGTGGCCCTGGTGATCGCTGAAAAAAGGGGTTGAAAAAAAAAATAAGAGTTTGTGACGCCACCTATGGTTCCCGGTAAGGATACCGGCGCTGTTTGCAGACCTCCGAGGTGATGATGATGCAGCTACATGGTAACACTCCCCGTAGGTGGAGCGGGATCCCTGAGGCAGTTGTGGATGAATAGGGATTTTACATGGAGGTGGCTCGTCAGGTGGAGATGCTGGCAGACCATCTATGTTGAGGGAACAAGAGTACGGTTCCTCCAATGCAGGCAAATGAGACACATCACACAGTCTTTAACTCTGCACAGTTTTTACTGGTGCTTCAGGCAGTATTAGTTGTTACAGTTCACGGGTACTGCTAGCCTGGGTAGTAACCAGGGAACTGGGTCATCTCACTGGGGACCCTTGGTGGTGTGCCTCCTGTTCCTTTCTCCTGTCCCTAACTGCGCTCTCCCTCTCCTTAGCGCTTCCGCGCGCAGAGCCCTCAGCCCTCAGCCGGTTCCCACAGATCCTCTCTTGAAGGCTCCTCTCCTTGACCTCCGGACCCTCTTCGGGACCTTTTGGGGTGTCGGCTACGACTCCACTGGGAAGTTCGTGGCCCTCCGGTTTGGGGATAAACGCCCGCACCGCTCTCGGAGATGATTCACCTTTCCTGCACTGGGTCCCTCCGGTCGGTGGACTGAGGGTCCCTTATGTGACATCGCAAGTTCCCTGGCCACAGGAATACCACACACTGTCTTGGGGGTGCAGTACTCCTACGTGGCATCCCGGCCAGTGGGGCGCCACATTTGGTCCTCATTAACCGCTTGCAAGACTTCGCCTGAGCATCCCCCCATCCTCTGGAATTCTGCACCCCAAAACGTCCGACTCTCCCCTGCACTCGGAACCTTCAAGCGTAACCTGAAAACCCATCTCTTCAGAACAGTCTACAGCCTGCAATGACCACGGTGCCACCTCACCACCACTGGACCCGGCACTCCACCACTACCATAACAGACCAATCTGCTGTCTCCCTCCCCATTGCCCTATAGAATGTCAGCCCACAAGGGCAGGGTCTTCTCTCCCCTCTGTACCAGTCTGTCACTGTTAGTTTGTTCATTGTATTTTTAACTTGTTTGTATGTAACCCTTTCTCATGTACAGCACCATGGAATCAATGGTGCTCGATAAATAAATAATACTACAAATAATAATAATGATACTCAATCTCTTAAAATTGGGATTTATTCATGTGAACACAAGTGAGATATTGAGTAAAATGTTACTTTTCAAAGGGGGTGTACTCATTTATACTGAGGTCTTCTTGTCTGAGCCCACAATCCTTACAATCTTGGTATTGCCATAATCATACTGATCTTGATGTCATGTTGTTAGGTTAATACCGCTCAGTGAAGTTCGTAAAAACAAAACCAATCAAATTTCCTAACAATTTTAATGCAGTTTAATTTTTTTCAAGTACATTGTATGGTAAATGGAAAGGTGTCTTTTAATACTACAAGTCATCTTGCAAAATAAAAAAGCTCATGTGCTAGCTCGATGGAAAAATAAGAAAGTTATGGCTGTCGGTAAATGGGTTGAATAAATTAATTTGCTAAATCAAAATTCATCAGACATGAGTTTTTAGTATATATCAGATGAGTGGAAATTGACCTGATGAAATATTTCCAGTGGTTAAGTACAATCCTCAGCTGCTGACCTCAGTACTATCGGTGTTTATTGATATGACTTGTATTTATGCACTGTAGCCAGATTTGCTACCCATTTTATGAATTGTTTTACCATGTAAGATATATATAAAGTATTGATTATATGCATATTTCGTATCTATTTAGGTCACCTGAAGACGTGAAGGTGTGCAATGGTGGTTTTCATGGTTCTGACAACCTTTTCAACAACATGCAGGTAATCCAATCTGTATGATCATAGTTCACCATAATAATGGTTGAGCTGAATTTTTAATTACCTGTCCTTTTCAAACATGTTAAAAATGTTGCTAATCCAATTTTGCCATTTCATCCATGAAAGGGAAATCTATTAGGACACTGTTACCACTGAAATTAGTGGTGTGGCAGTGCAAAAGTAAAAATTAAATCTATTCAGTAGCAATCTGATGTGCCAGTGCTGAATATTCAAGACAAATGCAAAGTATCTTGGAAGTGCCCTGGGGGGGTGGGGTCAGGGGGGCAGTTACACATGACCCAATTCACTTTCATGGTAATTTGTGTATGCTTTTAAATCTTGATTTCCTATCTCTGTCACATGATTACAAAATAGTACATGCTGGGCCATTTATATGGATGCACCTAAATAAAATGGGAATGGTTGGTGATATCAAATTCCAGTTTGTGAAACATTTAATATATGGGAGGGGGAAAACCTCTCCAGATGGGTGGTGACCATGGCAGCCATTTTGAAGTTGCCCATTTTTGATCCAACTTTATCTTTTTCAATGGGAAGATGGTCATGTGACACATCAGACTTATTGAGAATTTCATAAGAAAGACAATGGTGTGCTTGGTTTTAACGTAACTGTATTCTTTCATGAGTTATTTACAAGTTTATGACCACTTATAAAATGTGTTCAAAGTGCTGACCATTGTGTTGGATTGTCAATACAACCCTCTTCTCCCACTCTTGACACATCGATAGTAACACCGCAGAAGAAATGCTAGCACAGGCTTCCAGTACCCGTTGTTTTAGATGCTGCACATCTCATATCTTCACAGCATAGACAATTGCCTTCAGATGAGTGATGAGACAAACTTCTTTGTGAATGATGAAGTTAACAAACAAAACCACCGCTATTGGTCTGACACTAACCCATAGTGGATAGATCCCTGTTGGAACACAAATTGATCGTGTGGTGTAGTATATGGGGTACAAAGATAGTGGGGCCATTCTTCATCAATGGAAACCTCAATGCCACTGAATATCTGAATCATAGTAACAGAATCTTTATCAGCATGATAATAGTATTAAACCCTGGTGAATAAATCACCCCTTAGGGTTATATTTGCATAATCTCCAAAACATACATTTATAAAACACGAGAATAACTGGAGTATATTGCAGTAAAAAAGTGATATTTTTATTTTAATTTTTTAAAATACGTGATGCAAAAAAGTGGATACAAAGGGGGACGAGATGCAACTCACCCCTATGGTTTATATAGCTCTCCAAATCCAATATACAATTAATTACAAAAATTGCTGGACATGTACATATGGTAACAACAAGTACAAAAATGCTAACACTGGTTAGTAAAGTGCACCGTGCATCACAAATACATGGGTCATATACAAAACAAGAAAAAGAACCAGGTTCTATAGCAAAGCTATACAGCATAGACTATACATTACACATATTGTGTCCAGCAAAAATAAGTACAAGTGAATGCAAGGATAATGAAGAGAATCGATCCTAAAGGTTGTTTACAACATGCCTATATAAGTACCATAAAGGGAGAGCAGAGCTCAAGGGATAGCGTGGTCCTGTTTAGAATGGCCCCTACATATGTTTCGCCAGCATAGTAGCACAGCTTCCTCAGGGAGAAGTTTGTGGAGGTAGATGACCATCTACCATCATCTACCTCCACAAACTTCTCCCTGAGGAAGCTGTGCTACTATGCTGGCGAAACATATGTAGGGGCCATTCTAAACAGGACCACGCTATCCCTTGAGCTCTGCTCTCCCTTTATGGTAATCATATAGGTATGTTGTAAACAACCTTTAGGATTGATTCTCTTCATTATCCTTGCATTCACTTGTACTTATTTTTGCTGGACACAATATGTGTAATGTATAGTCTATGCTGTATAGCTTTGCTATAGAACCTGGTTCTTTTTCTTGTTTTGTATATGACCCATGTATTTGTGATGCACGGTGCACTTTACTAACCAGTGTCAGCATTTTTGTACTTGTTGTTACCATATGTACATGTCCAGCAATTTTTGTAATTAATTGTATATTGGATTTGGAGAGCTATATAAACCATAGGGGTGAGTTGCATCTCGTCCCCTTTGTATCCACTTTTTTGCATCACGTATTTTAAAAAATTAAAATAAAAATATCACTTTTTTTACTGCAATATACTCCAGTTATTCTCGTGTTTTATGAATATCTGAATCATGTAGCAATTTCAGATACCCAGTGGCATTGAGGTCTCCATTGATGAAGAATGGCCCCACTGTTTTTGTACCCCATATACCACACCATATCATCAATTCTTGTGTTCCAACAGTCTTGGAGGGATCTATCCACTGTGGGTTAGTGTCAGACCAATAGCGGTGGTTTTGTTTGTTAACTTCACCATTCACAAAAAAGTTTGCCTCATCACTCATCTGAAAGCAATTGTCTATGTTGTGAAGATATGAGATGTGCAGCATCTGAAACAACGGATACTGGAAGCCTGTGCTAGCATTTCTTCTGCGGTGTTGCTTATCAGTGTGTCAAGAGTGGGAGAAGAGGGTTGTATTGACAATCCAACACAATGGGCAGCACTTTGAGCACATTTTATAAGTGGTCATAAACCTGTAAATAACTCATGAAAGAATAAAATTACATTAAAACCAAGCACACCATAGTTTTTCTTATGAAATTCTCAATAAGTTTGATGTGTCACATGACCCTCTTCCCATTGAAAAAAATAAAGTTGGATCCAAAATGGCCGACTTCAAAAAGGCTGCCATGGTCACCACCCATCTGGAAAAGATTTCCCCCTCCCATATACTAATGTTCCACAAACAGGAAGTTGATATCACCAACCATTCCCATTTTATTTAGGTGCATCCATATAAATGGACCACCGTGTATTATGATTTTTATACTAGGTTCTAATATAAAGCAGGTTAGCAAAACCATATACTGTACACAGGTTTACTAAAAGATGTACAAAGTTAAATTATAAAAATAAGTGCAACGGTAAAAAAGATATTTATTACTAGTTGAAAGAAGATATTTTGATTTTATCATAATTCATGTCAGAAGATCTGTCACGCTGGTCTCCCAGCGTGCGTCACAACAGAAGGTTGACAACGGAGATGGTATGGAAGGAAGGCCCTAGTGATAGAGAGAGGGTCACCACTGAGTCTGCACCCTAAGCTGTCTATCATCCATGTATGGGTCCTTACCTTATCGCTGTCACGTGCATAAGCCCTTGACTTCCCTTGACTAACCATGGTTAGTGTATAGGCCGGCGATGGCACTGGTCTCACCACTGCAGTAATACAACATGTGGGAAGGGAGACAGACAGAGGGAAAATAGATACAAAAAGGATAAATGCCAAAACTCCACAAATGCAGCAAAACATCACAGCTGAAAATGTCACAACTCCAGCTTCTTCCAGAGACTGGCTGCTTCCAAACTGGCTAGCATAGAAAGAGATTCTATCACCGGCATCAGATTGGAAGATGTGACTTTATAGTGGAGGAGAGTGGTCATCATTAATTTCCACCTGATATTAAGGCTTAGAAAGGACAGCCAGATGGGAAAAGTCCTTTACCCCTGCAGAACCAAAATAAAGTATATATATTTAGATACAAGTTATAGACTTGAGATCAATACAACTTTGTAACCTTCAGGTCCAAGACTTGTCAATGGTCTCCCTAGGGCGGGACAAACTTGTGGCAAGAGCATGAGAAAAGCAGCAAGAGTTATACATCTCCTTAATAATCTCCTTAATAAAGTAGATGTGTGTAAAACTGTGTAATAGCAGTTGAATTGTCTAAAATGCAAACAAAGTAGGTATATGTATGGAAAATATAATGAATGCTGGTATTGTTTTAATTACTGCGATTTATGGTGTAGTAATGAACATGAACAGATAATATGATGACAATGTACCAACAGCCACCCCTTTCCATGATTCTAGTGGACGGGAGGAAATGTTGTCATGCTCACCAAAGAAGCCATTCACCCCCACCAATGAAAGTGGTCACACCTACTGAATGTATGGTGTGCTTTGAGGTGGGCATGACCTTGTTAATTGGTGGGTGTAGCTGTGTAGCCTATGCAAGATGAGTCTTGGCCCCCATGACCCTTCACCTGTGGGTCTTATTCCAAGATCCCTACTACAATTCTAATGAAGTCCATGGCCACGTCTCTTCCTAAAGTAATGACTGGGGGTAGCAATATGGCAACTACTACACCCGGTCCACTACTGCGCATGACCGAGTGTACAAAGATGGCAGCCGAGTCAGTGCACATTATGGTCCCCTGAGCTACAGGTTGGGGATCTCTACTTTCAGTGAATGAATAGGAATCCCCTTTGATTTTGAATTAAATTTACTTATAATGGTAATTGATAAAAAGTTATTTAGTTACCCTGACCCAGACAGTGTGCTCTCAATGCCACCGATTGCTCTTTCACAGCATACAGTTTTTAGTGACTGATATTGGCTAATTATTTAAGGGCCCTTTCACATCAGCGTTTTTTGAAATTTGCGGCAGATGCGGTGAAAAAACCACATCTGCCGCGATTACCGCATACCGGCTGTACTTGCGGCGCGGTTGCGGTAAACGCCATGCAAAGTATAGGCGTACTTGCGGCAGGTGCGGCAAGTGCGGTTTTGCACTTGCGGCAGGTGCGGCCGCGAAAAAAAACGCGTCTCAGCGCGGTTTTTTTCGCGGCCGCACCTGCTGCAAGTGCAAAACCGCACTTGCCGCACCTGCCGCAAGTACGCCTATACTTTGCATGGTGTTTACCGCAACCGCGCCTCAAGTGCAGCCGGTATGCGGTAATCGCGGCAGATGCGGTTTTTTCACCGCATCTGCCGCAAATTTCAAAAAACGCTGATGTGAAAGGGCCCTAACACTGTACAAATAAAATAAGTAATTACGATACTTACAGACTATTTAGCAGTATAATAATTCATTAAAAAACTGTAATCTATTGCCTAAGGAATAATAAGTGATTTCCTTAACAATAGGGGTAAAGTGCACCCATTTCCTACTACTCGGCAACAGAAATCCATTGTATGGAGCATTTAGAGAAAAGATGGAAAGAAGTCATAAAGGTCATAATATCATAATGGTTCCTTTTATTGCAGGCTCTTTTCATTGCTTATGGACCTAAGTTAAAGCATGGAATAGAAGTGCAGCCATTTGAGAACATAGAAATTTATAATCTGATGTGTGGTACGTAACTTCATTGTACTTTATAACGTTGCTAGATTTACTTCAGCATGCACATTTTACATAGACATATCTTGTATCATTTGCAGATTTATTAGACGTTGAACCTGCACCCAATAATGGAACCCATGGAAGTCTTAACCATTTACTTAAGCAGCCTGTTTACGAGCCATATTTACCAAAAGAGCAATCTGACCCCTTCCAGTGCTCTGTTATCCATGGGGCAAAGGTGAACAGCTTTGGCTGCTCTTGTGACTACCTGGTAAGTACAGCAGAATTTCATTGTTAAAGAGCTGGAAGCAAATCTGTTATTAATTTTCACAATTCAAACAGATTTCATTAATTAATAAATCGCTGAGAACTAGAAATTATTAAATAGGCTGCTGCAGGCCACCATATTGCTAAATTTGCACTTTATAAGTCAAGCTAAAGTTAAAAATGTTTGTACCGTGTTAAGCCGGCTTCACACCACGTTTTTACCCTGTCAGGTTGTGTCCGGTGTTTTGCAGGAAGCACCGGACAGAATCTGACAGCCCCGGACAAAACAGAACCGGAGGGCAAATATGCCCTCCGATCATGTCTTCTGCCAGATTCAGCGGCTGCCGCTTTCCAAGTGCTGAAATTTCAGCATAGCGGCTGGAGGGGAGCTCTCCAGGTGCTGAAATTTCAGCCAGGGAGGTAACCAGGTGCTGAAATTCAGTGACAGCTGTTTTTAGCAGCTGCCGCTCTTTCAGCGCTCAGCATTCGGGAATTGGTCCGTATTTTTGTCGGATCTGGCGCCCATAGACTCCCATGTTATGGCCGCCGGACCCGGGAGGATCCGATTTCGTCTGATTTTTGCCTTGGACACAAAAAATACTGCAAGCTCCAATTTTGTGTCCGGGGTAAAAAAATGAAATCTGCCTGATCCCCCCGGACAAAACAAAACTGGATGGCAAATCACTGTCATCCGGCCCCATAGGGACAATGGGGCAAAATCGACACCGAGGCTGTCCGGTTCACTCCGGACAGCCCCAGATCCCAAAAATTGAGGTGTGAAGCCAGCCTCAGCCGGTATATTGAAAAATATTAGAATCTGAGTGTCCTCTGTGGTTAATACCTTTTACTACCTCCCACTGTCTCCCTCCCCACCCCCTGTAGACTGTGAGCCCTCGCGGACAGGATCCTCGGCCCTATTGTACACGTATGACCGATTTGTCGATTCATCGTCGTTTTTAACACTTGTCTTTGTCTACCCTCTCACTTGTAAAGCGCCATGTAACCTAATGGCGCTATATAAATACCTAATAATAATAATAATAATCCCTAACTGAGAAGATGGTAACAAATAGAAATCTTTCAAGACTGTAATGTCTCTGTATCAGGCTTAACGATTATGGAGCATGATGAAGAGACCTTAGATTCTCGAAAGCTTTTAATTATTCACCCTCTTTTCAGTTAGCCATTAAAAGGTATCAACCACTGAGGACTCTCAGATTCCAATATTTTTATGTCAAGCTAAGAAGTGAGAGAGCTCATGAATCCAAGTGTATTCAATCTCTAATTCAAAGAGACAGCAGACTCACACCATTCTTCTTTCTCAGCCTTATTTATTGCAAAGTTGCAGGTACAAGAAAGGTTTGGTGTTCCCATCTGGCCTACAACCATTTTCTCAAGGCCACACTCCTCTGTGTACTGCTCTTAGATTACAGAAGTACAGTTTGTGCCCAGATTAGACTGAGAGTTGTAATATGGTTAAATATTACTATTGTATATATTGCAAGGTTAATTTATGTAAATGACCTATATACTTTCTTGCAGACGGAAGCTGGATATAAAAGGCAATTAACACTCACACCCCAACAAGGTAGACTTTACATTTGTTATTAAAGTAAAACTGATTAAAACCATTGGGAGAGCCGTCAAAGTTGTAAGGCCATATGGTCGAGGCCATGACTGCATGTTCTTGACTGCACGTAGATTTTACATCTCACAGTAAAAAGACTTTTCGTTAAATGGTTTGTTTATACAATAACTACATGCGGTCAACTATGTGGTTCTCGACAGCATCAAAACCAAGACATGGCAAACATTAAAAACATCTAAAAAAGTGTGCAAGGCACTACAAAAACAAATGCCCAAAAGCTGTGTAAGAATGTTTACACTGGGTTGAGAGTTGACAAACTGTGAAAACGTGCATATCACTTAAAGCCACCTAAGGGCCCTTTCACATCAGCGTTTTTCGTAATTCGCGGCAGATGCGGTGAAAAAACCGCATCTGCCGCGTTTGCCGCATAACCGTTCCACTTGCGGCGCGGTTGCGGTTTTTCCCATAGGAAGTATAGGGGGACTTGCGGCAGATGCGGCAAGTGCGGTTTTGCACTTGCGGCAGGTGCGGCAGCGAAAAAAACCGCGGCTGACCGCGGTTTTTTTCGCTGCCGCACTTGCCGCAAGTACAAAACCGCACTTGCCGCATCTGCCGCAAGTCCCCCTATACTTCCTATGGGAAAAACCGCAACCGCGCCGCAAGTGGAACGGTTATGCGGCAAACGCGGCAGATGCGGTTTTTTCACCGCATCTGCCGCGAATTACGAAAAACGCTGATGTGAAAGGGCCCTAAGAGTTAAAATGACAAAGGTGATTTCTCCCTATGCTCAAGTAAACCAAGACTAAGTAATCATGTAGCATGTAGGGTTATGCTCAGAGTTTTGTCAAAAAAAGCTACAATAATATGCAATGGCATCAATACATAAACAAATAAGGATCAATGATTCAGCCAGCTGACAGAACACATTATCGTACAGTCCCCACCCAGGAATGATTTAATAGGTCTTAAGAACCAAGAATCTCATAAAATGGCAATAGATAATTGCAAGCCCTGCTATACATAACAGAAGATCACAAGTCATTAAACTGTTTGATATAAACCTGACATCAGGGTATGGCCACATATGTAGCCTCTAAATCTAAAGGAGTTATAAAACAGTATGAATGCAAACATGCAAATAATATTGAATAGTGCTGAGCAGTTGTTTTACAAAAGAATAAAGGTAGTATGAAATAGTGTTAACCAAATACCGGTAATATAAAAAATGTTTGTACCGTGTTAGCCAGTAGATAGAAAAATATTAGAATGTGAGCGTCCGCAGTGGTTGATACCTTTTAATGGCTAACTGAAGGGACTGTAAAAAATAGCTTTTGAGACAACTCAGGTCTCTTCTTCAGGGTTAATAATGACACATTCTGAACAAACCCATATATACACATATACAGGGTTGGATAAGCAGAGCATAGCGGTCTGTACTAGGAGGGGGAAGAGCAGCTGGGCAGTAAATACCAGAGTTCAGAGATAAGACTTATGATAGCTTATTGTCCTTTGATTAGTGGTTCAAGATTTGAAGTTTCTTCAATCGATGTAAAAAGACATAAATACATGTGACCCATTCATTCCTGTTCTGAATGTGTCAAAGGTCATCATATGATTATATTCCCAGACTTTTCTGATTCTTTGGGATTTGAGATTACCTTTCAAAACTACCATTGTCATATCCATTATGGTGTGATCAGGGCTACAGAAGTGTTTAGGCACAGGTAGATTTGTCCTTTTTTCTTTTATTGTGTGGCAGTGAGTGTTCATGCTAGTTCTGAGTTGTTGCCCCGTCTCCCCTACATACAGGTTCCCATTTGCACATTTGGTACATATAATTAAATACACCACATTAGTTGTAGTACAGCTGAAGTTACCTGGGATCTTGTAGTCCTGATGTGAGCCAAGAATCTTTATCTTGTTCATTGTCATTATAAATATACAAGTTTTGCACCTGTTCTAGTTGCAGGGAAAGGTTCTTGTTGTTTTTAGAGAGGATAGTGAACTTCTGACAATGATGCTTTTTAGATTCGGGGGCTGCCTGAAACACAGAAGTGGGGAGGTCTGGAAATATAGATTTTAGTCAGGCATCTTTTTATAGTAGTGGTTGTAGTTTTTGTGCAGCTCCTCTTAACACCTCCAGATTTGGATTGTAGGTGACTATCCAAATGCATGAAGGAGTATCTGATTACCAAAGGACTCTGGATTACAAATCCAATTCTACATGCCTATAATACTCATTATGCTTGCAACCTTTGTCACAGGACCTCAGAGGGACTAAAGAACCACCTTTTGGATATCTTCTACAGCATCAAGAGTAACATCCAAGGGGAATTTGAAACACAGAAAGCATGGAACAAAAATTACAACAATGCTACTACAAACTTCGAATCCTTCTGATCCATAACAAGGAAAAGTAACTATGCAGACTACGCCTCAATTCAGGACCCAACACAAACAAAACAAAGACCAAACCTGAGAAGTTGGACAACTACTCCTGCCAAGACACAAAATCATCTACCGTATATACTCGTGTATAAGCCGACCCGTGTATAAGCCGACCCCCCTACTTTTGCCCCCAAAACCTGGGAAAACCTATTGACTCGTGTATAAGCCGAGGGTGGACCCCAGCACAGGTATACAGCCCCCAGCAGTGTGGTATACAGCAGCCCCAGAGGTATATACAGCCCCAGTGGTAGTATACAGCAGCCCCAGAGGTATATACAGCCATACAGCCCCAGTGGTAGTATACAGCAGCCCCAGAGGTATATAAAGCCCCAGTGGTAGTATACAGTAGCCCCAGAGGTATATACAGCCCCAGTGGTAGTACACAGCAGCCCCAGAGGTATATACAGCCCCAGTGGTAGTATACAGCAGCCCCAGAAGTATATACAGCCCCAGTGGTAGTATACAGCAGTCCCAGAGGTATATACAGCCCCGGTGGTAGTATACAGCAGCCCCAGAGGTATATACAGCCCCAGTGGTAGTATGCAGCAGCCCCAGAGGTATATACAGCCCCAGTGGTAGTATACAGCAGCCCCAGAGGCATATACAGCCCCAGTGGTAGTATACAGCAGCCCCAGTGGTAGTATAAAGCAGCCCCAGAGGTAGTATACAGCAGCCCCAGAGGTAGTATACAGCAGCTCCAGAGGAGGTATATACAGCCCCAATAGTAGTATACAGGCCCCCCAGTGGTGGTATACTGGTCCCCACCAGTAACAGACAGCCCCCCTCCTTAGTATGTCCACCCCAGGCTGCGGCACCTGTTAAAATAACAAACTTTCATACATCACCTTTCCGGCGCAGCTCTTCCGCTCCCGGCTTCTTCTTCTTGCTTCCGGTGTCATGTGACCGGGCGCAGGAGATGACGTCATCTCCTGCGCCCGGTCACATGACACCGGAAGCAAGAAGAAGAAGCCTGGGAGCGGAGGAGCGGAGGAGCTGCGCCGGAAAGGTGATGTATGAAAGTTTGTTATTTTAACAGGTGCCGCAGCCTGGGGGGGACATACTAAGGAGGGGGGACATACTAAGGAGGGGGGGCTGTGTGTTACTGGTGGGGGCCTGTGTAGTGCAATTGCACGGCATCCCCCCGCCGTTGATGGACGGGGGGATGCCGTGCATATTCATTGCACTAATGAGGCGGCCCCAGGTGACCGCCTGCGGTCACCGCGGCCCCCTCCTGCCTCCTCCAGCCACCGGTGTAGCTCCCCCTCACAGCATACCGAGTGACTCGCGTATAAGCCGAGGGGGGGACTTTTCAGCCCAATTTTTGGGCTGAAAAACTCCGCTTATACGCGAGTATATACGGTAATTGTGTCATTAATCTTTCGGATTACAAACCCAACAATGTAGAACTTGCTGTGCTTTCTAGAGGACTTTCATTTTTTCCTTCTAAAGCTCCGGATAAAACTGAACTCTGCAGCAACATGGAAGATTACTTCAGGAGACTATGCATGAAAGAATTTTCCATTGACAGAGAAGATTCAGAACCTACTTGAACTGAAGGAAGAGTGATTCTGACAACCAAGAAAAGGTCAAACTGGACACCTGCACCTGGACACAACCGCCATTTGGATAAATATATAGACACTTTCAGACATTTGGTAAAATCCACTACCTTAGATACACACAAGAGTCAACCATACAAAATCAGTGCCCAGGAGAGAAGGGCCATACAGTCTTTGAAAACCAACAAAGAAAACATCATTAAACCTGCAGACAAGGGTGGTGCAAAAGTCATGATGAACAAATCTGACTACCTGAAGGAAGCAGACAACTGACGGACACATGCTACTACAAGAAATTGGAGTCTGACGCCACACAGGACTATCACAAGGAATTAAACAGGCTGGTTTCTTGTCTACCTGACATATTCTTAACCTTCCTAGCGTTATTCCCGAGGCTGACTCGGGGTTAACATTCACTACCAGAAGCGTTAACCCCGAGTCAGGCTCGGGCTTACCCGCGTTCGCGGCAGATGCGGTGAGAAAACCGCATCTGCCGCACTTGCCGCACTTGCGGCGCGGTTGCGGCGCGGTTGCGGTAATCTGCATAGGAACCAACCACCTCGGATGACCCTCATACATTGTTCATATGTGCCCCTGCAGCCTAGTAAACCATTAGCAGCACTGTTGTTGTGTGCAAAGTGGCTGCAGTAGAAGTGAGATGATGATGTTAGACACTTACATGCCTGCGTACTTGAGGCCGTCTCCCTGTGTGTGCTGGGACTTGTGGGCTGTGCTCATCATGTCTGCTCTCCCCCTCCCTTATGCACGCCCCCTCTCAGCCTGCTATAGTGATGTGAGGCTGATCTCGTCATAAAGGGGCGGGGCTAAATCACGGCATCCCGGTAGCCCCGCCCCTTTATGACGCAATCAGCCTCACATCACTATAGCAGGCTGAGAGGGGGCGTGCATAAGGGAGGGGGAGAGCAGACATGACGAGCACAGCACACAAGTGCCAGCACACACAGGGAGACGGCCTCAAGTACCAGGCATGTAAGTGTATAAAATCATTATCTCACTTCTACTGCAGCCACTTTGCACACAACAACAGTGCTGCTAATGGTTTACTAGGCTGCAGGGGCACATATGAACAATGTATGAGGGTCATCAGAGGTGGTTGGTTCCTATGCAGATTACCGCAACCGCGCCGCAACCGCGGCGCAAGTGCGGCAGCTATGCGGCAAGTGCGGCAGATGCGGTTTTTTAACCGCATCTACCGCGAACGCGGGTAGCCCGCTTTTAGCAACAAATTCTAGAACTAAACAGACCGCCAGGGAGGTTAAGAGCTGATGACCTAATACCAGAAAGTCCAAGAATAGGCATATTCTACATGCTTCCCACAATTCACAAACCAGGAAATCCAGGAAGACCAATCATTTCATGTGTGGGCACCCTCACCGAACAAGTCTTTGTATGAGTTATGGATATTCTCAAACCCTTGGTAAAAGAGACACCCAGCTACATACAAGACACAACTGACCTATTTAATAAACTGTCAGCAATAGGTCCTCTACCAGAAGGAACCATCCTCCCCACCATGGATGTGGAAAGTATGTACTTCAATATTCCCCACCAGAATGGATTAAATGCTTGCAAAGTCTTCCTGGAAAACACAGGGATTGATGCTGATTCTGTGGTAAATGTTACAAAATTCATCCTCACACACAACTATTTTACATTTGACGACGACATATTTACAGGAGACTGGCACAGCAATGGGAAGCAAAATGGCACCACAACATGCAAATCTTTTCATGGTTAAGCTTGAAGGTGACTTTTTATCCTCTTGTACTCTCAGGCCTCTTGCCTATTACTGTTATATTGATGACTAGATGGCGGCCCGATTCTAAAGAATCGGGTAGTCTAGAATCCATATATAGTTTATTTACTAATAGTTACGGGAGTGCGGTGAAATGAATTGTGTGTATACAGGCGGCTCTGTGGGTAGCACAGTATGCGGTGGCTCAGTGGTTAGCACAGTATGCGGTGGCTCAGTGGTTAGCACTGCGCGGTGGCTCAGTGGTTAGCACTGCGCGGTGGCTCAGTGGTTAGCAGTGAGTGCGGTAAAAGTGGTCAGCGCAGCGGCGTGGACAGAGTGGTCAGCACACACATACACACACTCCGCTATACACATACACACACAAATCTATATAGATGTAGAGGTATATACACATACTGTACATTGCATATAGACAAACGCACATACACACACAAATGTATATAGATGTAGAGGTATATACACACATTAGTTGCATATACACACATGTATATTATATACAAACATATATATATGAGGAGAGCAGAGGCTGGAGGGCAGAGGAGAGAGGAGGCTGGAGGGCAGAGGAGAGCAGAGGCTGGAGGGCAGAGGAGAGCGGAGGCTGGAGAGCAGAGGAGAGCGGAGGCAGAGGAGAGCGGAGGCAGAGGAGAGCGGAGGCAGGGGAGAGCGGAGGCAGGGGAGAACGGAGGCAGGGGAGAGCGGAGGCTGGAGGGCAGAGGAGAGCGGAGGCAGGGGAGAGCGGAGGCAGGGGAGAGCGGAGGCAGGAAAGAGCGGAGGCAGAGGAGAGCGGAGGCAGAGGAGAGCGGAGGCGAGCGGAGGCTGGAGAAGAGCGGAGGCAGAGGAGAGCGGAGGCTGGAGGGCAGAGGAGAGCGGAGGCTGGAGAAGAGCGGAGGCAGAGGAGAGCGGAGGCTGGAGGGCAGAGGAGAGCGGAGGCAGAGGAGAGCGGAGGCTGGAGGGCAGAGGAGAGCGGAGGCTGGAGGGCAGAGGAGAGCGGAGGCTGGAGTGCAGAGGAGAGCGGAGGCAGGGGAGAGCGGAGGCAGGGGAGAGCGGAGGCAGAGGAGAGCGGAGGCAGAGGAGAGCGGAGGCAGAGGAGAGTGGAGGCTGGAGGGCAGAGGAGAGCGGAGGCTGGAGGGCAGAGGAGAGCGGAGGCAGGGGAGAGCGGAGGCAGGGGAGAGCGGAGGCTGGAGGGCAGAGGAGAGCGGAGGCAGGGGAGAGCGGAGGCAGAGGAGAGCGGAGGCTGGAGGGCAGAGGAGAGCGGAGGCTGGAGGGCAGGGGAGAGCGGAGGCAGGGGAGAACGGAGGCAGAGGAGAGCGGAGCCAGAGGAGAGCGGAGGCTGGAGGGCAGAGGAGAGCGGAGGCTGGAGGGCAGAGGAGAGCGGAGGCAGGGGAGAGCAGAGGCAGGGGAGAGCAGAGGCAGGGGAGAGCGGAGGCAAAGGAGAGCGGAGGCAGGGGAGAGCGGAGGCAGGGGAGAGCAGAGGAGAGCGGAGACTGGAGGGCAGGGGAGAGCGGAGGCAGGGGAGAGCGGAGGCAGGGGAGAGCGGAGGCAGAGGAGAGCGGAGGCAGAGGAGAGTGGAGGCAGAGGAGAGCGGAGGCGAGCGGAGGCTGGAGAAGAGCGGAGGCAGAGGAGAGCGGAGGCAGAGGAGAGCGGAGCCAGAGGAGAGCGGAGGCTGGAGGGCAGAGGAGAGCGGAGGCTGGAGGGCAGAGGAGAGCGGAGGCAGGGGAGAGCAGAGGCAGGGGAGAGCAGAGGCAGGGGAGAGCGGAGGCAAAGGAGAGCGGAGGCAGGGGAGAGCGGAGGCAGGGGAGAGCAGAGGAGAGCGGAGACTGGAGGGCAGGGGAGAGCGGAGGCAGGGGAGAGCGGAGGCAGGGGAGAGCGGAGGCAGAGGAGAGCGGAGGCAGAGGAGAGTGGAGGCAGAGGAGAGCGGAGGCGAGCGGAGGCTGGAGAAGAGCGGAGGCAGAGGAGAGCGAAGGCTGGAGGGCAGAGGAGAGGGGAGGCTGGAGAAGAGCAGAGGCAGAGGAGAGCGGAGGCGGAGAAGAGCGGAGGCAGAGGAGAGCGGAGGCAGAGGAGAGCGGAGGAGAGCGGAGGCAGAGGAGAGCGGAGGCTGGAGGGCAGAGGAGAGCGGAGGCTGGAGGGCAGGGGAGAGCGGAGGCAGGGGAGAGCGGAGGCAGGGGAGAGCGGAGGCAGAGGAGAGCGGAGGCTGGAGGGCAGAGGAGAGCGGAGGCAGAGGAGAGCGGAGGCAGAGGAGAGCGGAGGCAGGGGAGAGCGGAGGCAGGGGAGAGCGGAGGCAGAGGAGAGCGGAGGCTGGAGGGCAGAGGAGAGCGGAGGCTGGAGGGCAGGGGAGAGCGGAGGCAGGGGAGAGCGGAGGCAGGGGAGAGCGGAGGCAGAGGAGAGCGGAGGCTGGAGGGCAGAGGAGAGCGGAGGCAGGGGAGAGCGGAGGCAGGGGAGAGCGGAGGCAGGGGAGAGCGGAGGCAGGGAAGAGCGGAGGCAGGGGAGAGCGGAGGCAGGGGAGAGCGGAGGCTGGAGGGCAGGGGAGAGCGGAGGCAGGGGAGAGCGGAGGCAGGGGAGAGCGGAGGCAGAGGAGAGCGGAGGCAGAGGAGAGCGGAGGCAGAGGAGAGCGGAGGCGAGCGGAGGCTGGAGAAGAGCGGAGGCAGAGGAGAGGAGGCGGAGGGCAGAGGAGGAGCGGAGAGACAGAGGAGAGCGGAGGCTGGAGCAAGCGGCAGAGAGAGGAGCGAGAGAGCGTGGAGGGCAGAGGAGAGCGGAGCAGGAGGGGAGCAGAGAGCGAGGAGAGAGCAGAGGCAGGGAGGAGCGGAGGCAAGGAAGGCGGAGGCAGGAGGAGGAGAGCAGCGGAGGAGGCAGGGGAGAGCAAGGAGAGCAGGGAGAGCGGAGGCAGGGAGAGAGCGGAGGCAGGGAGGAGAGCGGAGGCAGGGAGAGGGAGCGGAGCGGACAAGGACGACAGGGAGAGCGGAGGCAGAGGAGAGGGAGGCAGAGAGAGAGCGGAGGCGAGGCGGAGGCTGAGAAAACGGAGGCAAGAGCGGAGGCAGAGGAGAGCGGAGGCTAGGAGAGGCAGCAAGAGAGCGAGGAAGGGAGCGGAGGCTGAGGGCAGAAGCGAGGCAGGAGGCAGAGGAGAGCGGAGGCAGGAGAAGAGCGGAGGCAGAGGAGAGCGGAGGCTGGAGGGCAGAGAGCGGAGGGGGAGCGGAGGAGAGGGTCGGAGGCAGGGAGAGCGGAGGCTGGAGGCAGAAGGGAGAGCGAGGCAGGTGGAGGGCAGGGGAGAGCGGAGGCAGGGAGAGAGCGGAGGCAGGGGAGAGCGGAGGCAGAGGAGAGCGGAGGCTGGAGGCAGAGGAGAGCGGAGGCAGAGGAGAGCGGAGGCAGAGGAGAGCGGAGGCAGGGGAGAGCGGAGGCAGGGAGAGCGGAGGCAGAGGAGAGCGGAGGCTGGAGGGCAGAGGAGAGCGGAGGCTGGAGGAGGGAGAGCGGAGGGAGGGAGAGCGGAGGCAGGGAAAGAGCGGAGGCAGAGGAGAGCGAGGCTGGAGGCAGAGGAGAGCGGAGGCAGGGAGAGCGGAGGCAGGGAGAGCGAGCAGGGAGAGCGGAGGCAGAGGAAGGAGCGGAGGACAGGGGAGAGCGGAGGCAGGGGAGAGCGGAGGCTGAGGCAGGGAGAGCGAGGCAGGGGAGAGCGGAGGCAGGGAGAGCGGAGGCAGGGGAGAGCGGAGGCAGAGGAGAGCGGAGGCAGAGGAGAGCGGAGGCGAGAGGGAGGCTGGAGAAAGCGGAGGCAGAGGAGAGCGGAGGCAGGAGGCAGAGGAGAGCAGAGGCTGGAGAAGAGGGGGGAGAGGGAGGCGGAGAGCGGAGGCAGAGGAGAGCGGAGGCAGAGAAGAGCGGAGGCAGAGGAGAGCGGAGGCTGGAGGGCAAGGGGAGAGGGGGCGGAGCCAGGGAGAGCGGAGGCAGGGAGAGCGGAGGCAGAGGAGAGCGGAGGCAGAGGAGAGCGGAGGCTGAAGGGCAGATGAGAGCGGAGCAGAGGAGAGCGGAGGCAGGGAGAGCGGAGGCAGGGAGGCGAGAGGAGGGAGGCGGAGGCAGAGGAGAGCGGAGGCTGGGGGCACAGGAGAGGGAGCTGGAGGGCAAGGAGAGCGGGAGGCTGGAGGGCAGAGGAGAGCGGAGGCAGGGGAGAGAGCGGAGGCAGGGAGAGCGGGCAGGAGAGCGAGGCTGGAGGGCAGAGGAGAGCGGAGGCGGAGAGAGACGGAGGCAGAGAGAGCGGAGGCAGAGGAGAGCGGAGGCAGAAGAGCGAGGCAGAGGAGAGCGGGGGCAGAGGAGAGGGGAGGCTGGGGGGCAAGGAGAGGGAGGCTGGAGGGCAGAGGAGAGCGGAGGCAGGGGAGAGCGGAGGCAGAGGAGAGCGGAGGCTGGAGGGCAGAGGAGAGCGGAGGCGGAGAGAGCGGAGGCAGAGGAGATCGGAGGCGGGGAGAGCGGAGGCAGGGGAGAGAGGGGAGGCAAGGAGAGGCGGAGGCAGGGGAGAGCGGAGGACAGGGAGAGCGGTGAGGCAGGGGAGAGCAGAGGCGGAGGGCAGAGGAGAGGAGGCGGGCAGGGGAGAGCGGAGGCAGGGGAGGCGGAGGCAAGGACAGAGGCGGGAGAGCGGGGGCACGAGGAGAGCGGAGGCTGGAGGCGGGGCAAGGAGAGCGGAGGCTGGAGGCAGAGGAGAGGGAGGCTGGAGAGAGCGAGGCAGAGGAAGCGGAGGCTGGAAAGAGCGGAAGGAGAGGGAGGAGGCGGAGGCAGAGAGAGCGGAGGCAGAGAGGAGCGGAGCTGAGGCGAGAGCGGGTGGAGCAGAGGAAGCGGAGGCTGGTGGACAGAGGTAGCGGAGAGAGGCAGAGCGGAGGCAGGAGAGCAAGGCAGGGGAAGCGTAGGCAGTGGAGGCGGAGGCTAGGGGAGCGGAGGCGAGGAGAGCGGAGGCACGGGAGTGCTGGAGGCTGGAGGGCAGAGAGAGCGGAGCGAGAGAGCGCGAGGCAGGGATGCGTAGGCAGGGCGGGAGGCGGAGGCAGGGAGAGCGGAGGCAGGGGAGAGCGGAGGCAGAGGAGAGCGGATGCAGGGAGAGCGGTGGCTGGAGGTGGCAGAGAGCGAGGTGGAGGGCAGAGGAGCGGAGGCTGGGGGCAGAGGAGAGCAAGGCAGGGGGACGGAGGCAGGGAGAGCGGCGGCAGGGAGAGCGGAGGCTGGAGAGAGCGGAGGCAGAGAGAGCGGAGGCTGGAGGCCAGAGGAGAGCAGAGGCTGGAGGCCAGAGGAGAGCGGAGGCTGGGGGCACAGGGGAGAGGGAGACTGGGGGGGCACAGGAGAGGGGAGGCTGGGGGGCACAGGAGAGGGAAGGCTGGGGGGCAGAGGAGAGGGGAGGCTGGGGGCACAGGAGAGGGGAGGTGGAGGGCACAGGAGAGGGGAGGCTGGAGGGCACAGGAGAGGGGAGGCTGGGGGGCAAAGGAGAGGGGAGGCTGTGGGGCACAGGAGAGGGGAGGCTGGGGGGGCACAGGAGAGGGAGGCTGGAGGCAGGGAGAGCGGAGGCAGGGGAGAGCGGAGGCAGGGGAGAGCGGAGGCTGGAGGGCAGAGGAGAGCGGAGGCTGGAGAAGAGCGGAGGCAGAGGAGAGCAGAGGCTGGAGAAGAGCGGAGGCAGGGGAGAGTGGAGGCAGGGGAGGGCAGAGGAGAGCGGAGGCTGGAGAAGAGCGGAGGCAGAGGAGAGCGGAGGCTGGAGAAGAGCGGAGGCAGAGGAGAGCGGAGGCAGAGGAGAGGGAAGGCTGGGGGGGGCACAGGAGAGGGGAGGCTGGGGGGCACAGGAGAGGGGAGACTGGGGGGCACAGAAGAGGGGAGGCTGGGGGGGCACAGGAGAGGGGAGGCTGGGGGCACAGGAGAGTGGAGGCTGGGGGGCACAGGAAAGGGGAAGCTGGGGGGCACAGGAAAGGGGAGGCTGGGGGCACAGGAGAGGGGAGGCTGGGGGCACAGGAGAGGCGAGGCTGGGTGGCAGAACACTCACCGGGCTGTCGGCGGTCAGCGGCAGTGCTGGCGGCGGTACCGGAGGCCGCCTACCGGAGTGTGGGCGGGGCTAGCTCCCGGTTGGAGGAGGAGAGTCACCGGGTGTGTGCGGTGAGCGGCAGGACTGCCGGCGAAGGCCGCACATCGGAGGGTGGGCCGCGCCGGACCAGTTCCCGGATGTGGGTGGGCGCACACGGCGGGCTGTGTGCGGGGCCGGTGGCGGAATGGTGGTCCCTGATGGAGGAGGAGAATGGGCGGTGCCGGCGGAGGCCGCACACCGGAGTGTGGGCCGGGCCGGGGCGGGCCGGTTCCCGGATGTGGGTGGGAGCACACAGGGCTCTGTGTACGGGGGCGGTGGCGGGATAGCGGCGAGTGGTGGCGCTTTAGCGCCCACTGCGAGCCGCTATGCAGGTTTGACAGCGGCTCGCGGTGAGCGCTATGCGCTCACCGCTCGTGGGACTGGAACTTCCGGTTCAGGTCTGTGACACAGGGCACAGGCCATCACGGAAGTTGGCCAGATTCACCGGAAGTGGCCTTCGGGTTTTATATATAAGATATTTTAATCATCTGGACGGAGTCTGAGCAACAGCTGAAGACGTTCCATGAACACTTTAATCAGTTTCATCACACCATCATTTTAACACTCAATCACTCCTACACTGATATAAACTTTCTGGACGCTATCAGCAAGCTACGGAAAAATGAAGTAAAGACATCCCTGTTCCAGAAGCCAATTGACTGTCCAACATATGTTCAATGGGGCGGTTTTCATCCAAGACACATAAAAAAACCTCTATTGTGTATAGTCTGGCCATCAGATACAATCGGATATGTTCCAGCCCTACAGATAGAGACAATCATCTTCGGGGCCTCAGAAAGATCTTTGTGAACCAGGGCTACCATCCAAGAGCAATCGAGAACCAGATTACAAAAGCCACTAGAATATCAAGGAATCATCTCCTACATTACAAATCTAAAGATGAAAACAACCGGGTCCCTCTCGTTGTCACCTACAATCTAAATCTGGAGGTGTTAAGAGGAGCTTCACGGAAAATGCAACCACTCCTACAAAAAGATGCCCAACTAAAATCTATATTTCCGGATCCCCCACTCTTGTGTTTTAGGCAGCCCCCGAGTCTAAAAAGCATCAATGTAAGAAAAAAAAGGGACAGAAGGGGCGCATGTGTAGGATCCCTATAGCTGAATTAATATGGCGTTATTACAGGTGGCCACTCACCTGTTTGGGTTGTGCACGACCTGCACAATTCAGTGTAATAGCCTCTGGTATATGAGGGACCCCGGCAATGTACACACTCCGCTCCTTCGTCCTCGCTGGTCCTCAGCTGTCTGTATAGGACCTTTCCGGTCACGTGGCGTCGGTCCCGGGTGTGCGTCACTGCTTGTTATCTAGGGAACGCCAGGTACTTTACCGCTGTGCCCTCGCTGTGCTGCTCCAGTTGCTGATCCCTCAGGGGGAATAGATGCTTGCAATAAAATGAATTAGCGGTCTTGTAGAAGCGCTACTAAGCTCAGGCACCAGGATGAAGATGTTTATAAATCGCAACCTTTATTTTCCCCTCACAGCTCCACAACATGTTTCAACTGCTCAAGGCAGTCTTTGACACTACCTGAGGAAGACTGCCTTGAGCAGTTGAAACATGTTGTGGAGCTGTGAGGGGAAAATAAAGGTTGCGATTTATAAACATCTTCATCCTGGTGCCTGAGCTTAGTAGCGCTTCTACAAGACCGCTAATTCATTCTCTAAAAAGCATCAATGTCAGAAACTCACTGCCCTCTCCAAAAACAAGAGGAACCTTTCTCTGCATCCAGAACAGGTGCAAAACCTGTCAATTTATAATGACAATGGACAAGATAAAGATTACCAGCACAGATCAGGACTACAAGATCCACACCACAACTAATGTGGTGTATTTAATTATATGTACAAAATGTGCAAGTCGGAACCTGTGGAGGAAGATGGGGCACAACTCAGAACTAGGATGAACTATCACTGCCACACAAAAGAAAGAAAGATAGATCTATCTGTGCCTAAACACTTCTGTAACCCTGATTACAAGTCTGTAATGGATATAAAAATAGTAGTTTTGAAAGGTAACTTCAAATCCAAAAGAATTAGAAAAGTCTGGGAATGTAAACTTATGATGACTTTTTACACATTAAGAACAGGAATGAATGGGTCACATGGATTTATGTCTTTTCACATCAATTGAGGAAACTTCAAATCATTAACCTCTAATGAAAGGATAATAAGCTTCACATGTCTTGTCTCTGAACTCTGGTATTTACTGCCCAGATGCTCTTCCCCCTCCCAATACAGACCACTATGCTCTTATTATTCATTCCTGATAATGTGTTAATATATGTTTGTTCAGAATGTGTCATTGTTAAGCATGAAGAAGAGACCTGAGCTGTCTCGAAAGCTTGCTATTATTTACTATCTTTCCAGCTAGCCACTAAAAGGTATCAACAACTGAGGACATTCAGATTCTAATATTTTTTTGACCAGATAATATGCTTTCAAGTTTTAAAACAAGTGTCTTTATCTCCTGTCATCAGTGACAGCTGTGGGCAAGGAGAACCCAGACGCCCCACACATGTCTCTACCCTTCGGTAGCTTCCTCATGGTTAGAAAGGGTGCACAAAGATTGAAACTGGCTCCTTAAATGTGCTGCATAATCAATCTTAAATATTAGCGGCATATCACAGTTTCTATTTTGAATCAAGGCGCTGTGCTTGCAGCGTCCGGAAATTTGCAATGTGCAGATGCAAAAACCCAAAGGTAAAGTATCATCGCTAAATGATGGAGGCGCATTTGCAGTCCAGCCGGTCTCTTGTTTTGGGCGCTAGACTCCCATTGTGGAAGCCAACATTTTTTTAATATTTTTAATGTTTGTCCTTGAGTGTAGCATGTTTTGTACAATTAAAAATTGGTACTTTTTTGACCATTTGATTTCCTTGATCCTAGTTGTTTGTGCACATTTCTTTTCTCTCTGTACATCCATAGTTTGCCTAAACATGTGACTGGTCGATCACTTAGTAGTGCCAATGAACACCTCTCTTGTAAAACCAAGACATGGCTACTCCATCTGACATTAACTGTACAAAGATGCAAAAGAGGATGAAGATAGTAGAGGCCTAATATAGAAGCCGCATAAGCGACATCTTGCAGCCTAATATATTTAATGAACTAAAAGATAATTGCTGTGAAAACCTCTTCCCTCTTTGCTTCAAAGTCCCCAGGTGTCTGTCAGGCATCCAACATTTTGCTGCCCGACATGTGACCCATTTGTATGTCAGAAACTGTTGTGTAAGGCGGACTCAAGAGCTGAGCCCAATTCATAGATGGCAGGTCCTGGCTGTGTAAGGCCGGCTTCACACTGCGGCGATATCCTTTCCGGGGCTATCAGGGATGAACCTGAGAGCCCCAGACCGGATCAGCACACAGAACTGGAGGGCTAATATGCCCTCCGGTCCGATGTGCAGCCGGACGCAGCCGCAGCTGCTGATGAATCAGGACCGCGGCTCGCGGGGAGCTAGTCCTGAAACAACAGGTGTCCCGTTCTCAGATCCTCCTGGACCGAGGCAATCCGGCCCCTCAGGCTCCCATGTTAGGGATCACCGGATTGCACCAGAACCGGGAGGATCCGAGGGAATCCGGGAGGATCCGGGAGACGGCAATTTGGGGAGATTTTTCTCCCTGGACACAAAAACGTTGCAAGCAACGTTTTTATGTCCTGGAGAAAAATCCGAATTCTCCCGGATTCTTCGGAGAGATGGAAACCGGATGGCAGATAGCTGCCATCCGGCTCCATCCAGCCTCTAGCCTCATAGGTTACTATGGGGCCAAAATCCGGTCTGGGGCTGTCTGGTTTACACCAGACAGCCCCAAATCGGATGCTGCCGTGGTGTGAAGCCACCCTTATTTAGTCAGAACCTGCCTCTATCAGCACTGATGGGAGATAGCACTCATCACTGCTGTTTATCCACTTACTTCCTGCTGTAAATCTTCTATAATGGCATTTACATTGTGTATTCATAGTGGCGAAGTCTCTTAAAGTGCACCTGTCACCAGTTTTGGGGGTTCTAAACCCTGCCCAACACCTTTAACCTGATGTAATTGTGGTTCCTGTAGCCTCTGTATATCCACAGATGTCCCCCTGCATACCTCAGAAAACAAGTTTTATTTTGTCCCGCATCATATGCGGTCATATGGGTGTCTGCAGATTGCTGTCAGTGTCGCCCCGCTTCATGCAAGCTCTCCCTCCTGATTGTGTGCAAGTGGATGATGTTACTATGTCATCTACACAATTCCCAAGTCTCACGTCTGCACAGTGGCGCCTCGCTTTTGAACAGCCAGTAATTCCACTGCGAAAGTGCGAGATGTCAGGCACTGTGCGACTGATGCAAGACCGAAGTCTCACATCTGCGCAGTGGAATTACTGGCTTTGTTACTGCTTGACAAAGGCTAGTGGATAGCTGAAACGTTGTGGTCCTGGGTGAATAAACACGTCAGCAGTTTTTTTTATTAAGATGTGCTACCGTCAATTTTCTATATCTTAAACATTGGATCTATGGATTCATGGTAGAAGGGCTCTGCACCCGCTTTATTGTTTCAGTGCTGTTCCGTTTTTTTGTTTTTATACATGTTTATGCGCACTAGAGATGTATATTTATTTATTTATGTATATTTCTAATCCATTTGCTTCCAATATCTGTACAATTTACAGAATCAGACACTAAAAAACTTAATACACCATATGGAAGACCACTGGTTTTGCAAAATAGCAGCTATTGTATTTTATACCATAAGAAATATGTGAGTGGTTTCAGCTACAATTTAAAGATGCCACTGTGGAGTTCCTACACCCTTGGAAAAAATGTAAGTACTAGATGTATATAACACTAGTAGTGTATGCCAAACAGGTAATTACACAACTGTATACTATGTACTGTCAGGGACTGCAAGTGTCACTGTATGGAGGAAAATAGAGCTGCCTTCCCTCTACTGTGATGATCTGGGTGGTTACCAGTTGTCTGATTCCCATTGAGAGTAATAAATAACATCCCAATCATATTGATAATTATGAAAAAAACATGCCTGACTAATCCACCTTTCTCCCCCCTATTCCCAGTCTCTCCTCTCTGCCAAGCCCTTCATTGGCTTCCCATTTCTCAGAGACCCTGGTTCAAAACCCTAACTATGACATACAATGCTGTCAAAATCTGTTTCCTCCGTACATTTGCAACATAGTTTCCTGATACCTACCCTCATGCAACCTGTGATCCTCTCAAGATCTCCTCCTCTACTCAACTCTTATCTCTTTTTTCCACAACTGCATACAAGATTTCTCCTGTGCATCCACTATACTCTGGAACTCTCTGTCCCCAACACATCAAACTCTCGCCCACTGTGGAAACCTTCAAAAGGAACCTGAAGACCCACCTTTTACAACAAGCCTACAACCTACAGTGAGCCTCAGTCCACCAAACCACCGCATGACCAGCTCTACCCTTTACTATTGTATCCTCATCCATCCCTTGTAGACTATGAGCCCTTGCGGGCAGAGTCCTTTCTCCCCCTGTACTTGTATGAGCCTTATATTGTTCAAGTATTTGTACTTGTCTATGTATGCCCTTTCCACATGTAAAGCGCCATGGAATAAATGGCTCTATAATAACAATGTGTGTGTATATATATATATATATATATACAGTACAGACCAAAAGTTTGGATACACCTTCTCATTCAAAGAGTTTTCTGTATTTTCATCACTATGAAAATTGTAGATTCACACTGAAGGCATCAAAACTATGAATTAACACATGTGGAATAATATAATTAACAAAAAAGTGTGAAACAACTGAAAATATGTCTTATATTCTAGGTTCTTCAAAGTAGCCACCTTTTAGCTTTGATTACTGCTTTGCACATTCTTGGCATTCTCTTGATGAGCTTAAAGAGATAGTCACAGGAAATGGTCTTCCAACGGTCTTGAAGGAGTTCCCAGAGATACTTAGCACTTGTTGGCCCTTTTGCTTCACTCTGTGGTCCAGCGCACTCCAAACCATCTCAATTGGGTTCAGGTCTGGTGACTGTGGAGGCCAGGTTATCTGGCGTAGCACCCTATCATCATCACACCTCCTCCTCCATGCTTCACTGTGGGAACCAGGCATGTAGAGTCCATCCGTTCACCTTTTCTGCGTCGCACAAAAACATGGTGGTTGGAACCAAAGATCTCACATTTGGACTCATCAGACCAAAGCACAGATTTCCACTGATCTAATGTCCATTCCTTGTGTTCTTTAGCCCAAATAAGTCTCTTCTGCTTGTTGCCTATCCTTAGCAGTGGTTTCCTAGCAGCTATTTTTCCATGAAGGCCTGCTGCACAAAGTCTCCTCTTAACAGTTGTAGAGATGTGTCTGCTGCTAGAACTCTGTGTGGCATTGACCTGGTCTCTAACCTGAGCTGCTGTTAACCTGCGATTTCTGAGGCTGGTGACTCGGATGAACTTATCCTCTGCAGCAGAGGTGACTCTTGGTCTTCCTTTCCTGGGGCGGTCCTCTTGTGAACCAGTTTCTTTGTAGCGTTTGATGGTTTTTGCAACTGCACTTGGGGACAGTTTCAAAGTTTTCCTAATTTTTCAGACTGACTGACCTTCACTTCTTAAAGTAATGATGGCCACTTGTTTTTCTTTACTTAGCTGCTTTTTTCTTGCCATAATACAAATTCTTACAGTCTATTCAGTAGGACTATCAGCTATGTATCCACCAGACTTCTGCACAACACAACTGATGGTCCCCATCCCATTTATAAGGCAAGAAAATTCTACTTATTAAACCTGACAGGGCACACCTGAGAAGTGAAAACCATTTCCGGTGACTACCTCTTGAAGCTCATCATGAGAATGCCAAGAGTGTGCAAAGCAGTAATCAAAGCAAAAGGTGGCTACTTTGAAGAAACCTAGAATACAAGACATATTTTCTGTTGTTTCACACTTTTTTGTTAAGTATATAATTCCACATGTGTTAATTCAAAGTTTTGATGCCTTCAGTGTGAATATATAATTTTCCTAGTGATGAAAATACAGAAAACTCTTTAAATGAGAAGGTGTGTCCAAACGTTTGGTCTGTATTGTATATATATACCGTATTTTTCGTTTTATAAGACGCACCTGATTATAAGATGCATCCCCAAATTTGGTGAAGGAAAAGAGAAAAAAGTAATTTTTAATGTTAAATGGGGTCCGACTTATAATGCCAGTGTCCGTCTAACAAATCATATAGCGTATATGTCCCTCATAGCACCCTCATCCTGGTACATTGTCCCTTATCCTGGGATATAGCCCCCTTAATCTGGATATGGTCCCCCTATATTGGATATAGCCCCCTGGTGCTGGCACACATCCCCCAGTGATGTCATATGTCCCCTATTGCTTGCACATGTCCCCCATGGGTAGCACACATCTCCCATGATGGCACACATCCCCCATGGCTGGCACACGTCCCCTATGGCTGGCACATGTCCTCCTGTGCTGGCACACATCCCCTATTGATGGCACTCATCCCCCATGGCTGTCACACTTGCCCCATGGCTGGCACACATCCCCTGTGGCTGGCACATGTTCCGTGGCTGGCAAATCTTCCCTGTGGCTGCCACATGTCCTCTATGGGTGGCACATGTCCCCTTTTGCTGGTACACATCCCCTGTGGCTGGCACACGTCCCCTGTGGCTGGCACACGTCCCCTCTGGCTGGCACACATCCCCTGTGGTTGGCACACATCCCCTGTGGCTGGCACACGTCCCCTGTGGCTGTCATACATCCCCTGTGGCAGGCACACATTCCCCATTGCTGGCACACGTCCCCCATGGATGGCGCACATCCCCTGTGGCGGGCCCACGTCTCCTGTGGCTGGCACACATCCCCTGTGGCTGGCACACTTCCCCCATGCTGCTGGCACACATCCCCCGTGCCTGGCACACATCCCCTGTGGCTGGCATATATCCTGTGTGGCTGGCACACCTTCCCTGTGGCTGGCACACGTCCCCTGTGGCTGGCACATGTCCCCTGTGGCTGGCACTCGTCCTCTATGGCTGGCACACATCCCCCATGCTGCTGGCACAAATCCCTCATGGCTGGCACACGTTCCCTGTGGCTTCCACATGTCCCCTGTGGCTTGCACACATCCCCCCTGTCCTGGCTATGGCCCCCATGCTGTTGCCCATAGTAAAATACAAAAAACTCTTTACTCACCTTCCTTCAGCGCTGTCCTCCGGGTCTGCGCTCCTCTACTTCCTGCTTCTCAGTGCCGGTTATGATCGGCACAGCAGGGAGACACAGAGGGGAGACACCGGTAGATCAGCGCTGGAGGAGGTAAGTAAAGCTTTTTTATTTTACTCTGGGCAGCAGCATGGGGGCATGTGTCATCACTGGGGGGAAGGGGGGGCGCAGGCACATATAATATGCGCTGCTCCCCCAGCCCATCACCGTGGTGCGGTTTCAGCACCGCGATGATGGACAGAGGCAGTGCATATTATATGAGCCTCCTGCAGCCTGCCCCAGCCTCTCCCAGCCCCCGGATAGGCTCCAGAGCCCCCTCATCTCCCCTGCAGTATAATCCGTATATTCGGATTATAAGACGCACCCCCCACTTTCCCCCAAAATTTGGAGGAACAAAAGTGCGTCTTATAATCCGAAAAATATGGTGTATATATATATTAAATGGAAAAATAGAAAGCACAACCTTATAAACCAATATTTGGTGCAAAAAATCCTGAAAAACAGTGTCCAGCTGTAACACAGTATAAAAAATAAAAAAATCAGGCAGCACACAAAAAAATTTGTGGTGAAAAAGGACTTTTTAATGAGCCCTTAGTGGCACGATGATTCGGTGGTAACACCACCTTTGTAAAGTATTGTATATACTCGTGTATAAGCCGACGCGTGTATAAGCCGACCCCACTACTTTTGCCCCCAAAAGCTGGTAAAAGTTATTGACTCGCGTATAAGCCTAGGGCAGTGATGGCGAACTCCAGGCCTCGAGTGCCACACACAGTCCAGGTTTTCAGGATTTCCATTGCATTTGACAGTTGGCAATCAAATTATTAACTGTCAAACTCTAAGGAAATCCTGAAAACCTGCACTGTGTGCGGCACTCGAGGCCTGGAGTTCACCATCACTGGCCTAGGGTATGAAATGCAGCAGACCCCCATCCTATAATATAGCCCCCCGTCACTGGTATATAGCACCCCTCAGCAGTGGTATTATACAGGCCCCTCAGCAGTGGTATACAGGCCCCTGTGCAGTAGTGTACAGGCCCCTCAGCAGTGGTATTATACAGGCCCCTCAGCAGTGGTATTATACAGGCCCCTCAGCAGTGGTATTATACAGGCCCCTCAGCAGTGGTATACAGGCCCCTGTGCAGTGGTATACAGGCCCCTGTGCAGTGGTATACAGGCCCCTGTGCAGTGGTATACAGGCCCCTATGCAGAGGTATAGAGGCCCCTATGCAGAAGTATACAGGCCCCTGTGCAGTGGTATACAGGCCCCTGTGCAGTGGTATACAGGCCCCCTGTGGTGGTGGTATACTGGCCCCCAGGAGTAATACACAGCCCCCCCGACTTATTATGTGTCCCCCAGGCTGCGGCACCTGTCAAAATAACAAACATTTTATACATCACCTTTCCGGCGCCGCTCCATATTTACCACACTCTGCATATCAATTTTTTGTCTTTTTTTTCTAATTTTTGACTGCTTAGGGGACCCACAACTCAATGGGGACACAAAAACTTTCTATCCTAAAAAATAACACATATAAAAACCATTCATCATAATATGTTACAAAATTTGATACATATATTGTGTTGAGATTATACCCTCAAACAGTACATATATGTTGAAAGAAATTTAATATCATTAATGCCCCTATCAATGGACAGGGCCCATCAGTCAAGCAGTGAAAAAGATGAAGCCATTCTTGAAATTTAAAGAAAGTGAATCTTGAAATCCACATTTAACCCCTTGGGTCTCAAAGTCTGGAGTTCAAAGGTCCATTCCATTTCCTTACATTTCAGGGAAGTAACACGATTACCGCCTCGTCGTTTTTTAGGGACATGATCTATAATTCTGCATTTTAGATCTTTTTCTTTGTGGCCCATTTCGGTAAAATGTTTGGAAACAGGTAAATTTAATTGCTTTTTCCTTATACAGTACCTGTGTTGTCCTATATGTGTTTTGAAATCACAGGTGGTCTCCCCCACATAAAGTAAATTAAGTTTGAAAAAAGAGGCTATCCTTAAAAAAGTATTGAAAAATTGTAAAAAGAGGATTGTAGACGTCAACAGGAGTACTATGTTGCAGCAAAAAACAGAAAAAGCACAGGATAGGATTCCAATGATCACTACTTATTGTGAGGAGAGTACATTGATCTCCCAGGTGATATACAGACATTGGAATGTTTTACGAAAGGGTTTACCGGAAATACCGGAATTTTCTAAACCACTTAACGTGTGACAGTTACTATGTAATTTATGTTCTACAATGTCAATGTAATTTACTTTTTGTGGGGGAGACCACCAATGATTTCAAAACACATATAGGACAACACAGGTACTGTAAAAGGAAAAAGCAATTAAATTTACCTGTTTCCAAACATTTTACCGAAATGGGCCACAAAGAAAAAGATCTAAAATGCAGAATTATAGATCATGTCCCTAAAAAACGATGAGGTGGTACTTGTGTTAGTTCCCTGAAATGTAAGGAAATGGAATGGATCTTTGAACTCCAGACTTTGAGACCCAAGGGGTTAAATGTGGATTTCAAGTGTCGCTTTTGGAGCATGCTCAGTTACACAGTGGGGACGCAGTGATGGCGGCGGTGATGCACACACCGCACCGGTGCACATGGGCACATTGTAAGTAACTTATACTAATTACATGTTTGTAATACTTTCACAGGTGTTGCACTGATGAACTCACCAATTTGGAAATATTGCTGGGAACCATCTTTTTACACTTATATATCATGCACTTTATTGGATGTCAATACTGTACCAAACTATGCCTATGACTCCCTAATATTATGAATCACTTATTGTAAATACATATTATGTATTTTATATGGAACATTTTAATGATCTATTATTGTTGTGGTAATCACTTGTATTATAAAAATAGCTACCAAATACTGCACTGTGTACTTGGGAATTTTCATTTCTTAAGGTCTATGGGAATCAGATGGCTGGTAACCCCACTAATCATCATAGTAGAGGGAAAGCAGCACTTCTATCCTCCATACAGTGACACGTTCTCATGATCAGTCTTTGCAGGGGATTGGACGCGGCATGTTATCGTTGCATCCACAGTACAAACACAGTGGATGGGATTTAGAGAATCCTGTATCCACTGTGCCTGTTTTCTCTGCAGGACAAACTGTCATGCACGAGTGGCTTTCTAAGCCGCAACATGTCAATTTATTGCTGCAGAGTCGGAGGCGATCTCTGTGGGTAAATGTAGGGAAAAGCTGCTGTGCACTGAACACTGACCGTGGGCACTGGCAGTTGCATTCACCTGCGGAAATCACCGGCTTCCCTTCAGGAGAGGAGACACTGCATCTAGGACAGTGCATTCAGATTGTGTGGATATAGCCTTGCAGTAATTGGTAGTACGTAGAATATAGTGCTGCAGTTAGGCTGCCTTCAGACTTGCAGATGCATCTGCAGCGTTTTGCAGATGCATCTGCAAGCATCTGCATGCAGACCGCGGCCCCTATGTTTATAATGGAGCGCACGGCGGTCTGCAGATGCTTGCGGACCGTCGTGCGCACCCATTCACTCCTATATGTGATCTGTGCGCAGGCGGATGCCTGCGTACAGATCACACACTCTCGTCCGCACCAGGGACGCGACATCTCGCAAGTCTGAAGCCAGCCTTACCTGTTAGGAAGATGTCCAGGAATGCTGGCTTTGACACACTCTTCACACTAAGCTGTAACATTCATATAGGGTATACGCTGGAGAAAGCTCCCATAGGAGTATATTCACACCTGGATGCATGGAGTGCTTTCCTATACAGAAGGTCACTTACTGTTGGTTGTTCCAAGACAAAACTACTACATTTAATAAATTTCCAGACATAGCTAATTTCATTTTTTGGGACAATATGAATATTTGCTTCAGAAGTGTGGAAGACAATCATTCAGGACATTTCTTAAAGGAAATCTGTCAGGTCAAAAATCCATATGTAACTGCTATCATTTTCTAATTCTTCGCTCTAAACTCTCTATGTATTTCTTTTATTAATATTTCCCTCTTCAAATAAAAAGATTCATTCCATCTGTCACAGTGAGTGATCCATTTAGTTATCTGCTGTTCACTCCCCATAGGATAAATATGCATGTCACATATTCACACCACAATACTATATAGGACACAGTGAGTGATCCATTTAGTTCTCTGCTGTTCACTCCCCATAGGATGAATATGCATGTCACATATTCACACCACAATACTATATAGGACATCAGTGGGGGGGTGCTGTATCCTCCTCTCTGCTCTCTTTGCTGCATAATCAGAGATCAGATAAACACAAAATATGTCACAGCACAGCAGAGTTTCCCGTTTACAGAAACAAATGGAGTCTAGATCAAATAATGCAGACCTGTATTAGCTCTCTCCCTTGTGTCCTCAACAGAACAGACCTCCTTAAAGTGAAACCACACAGCACTGAGATCAGAGGGAGGAGAGAGCTGTTGAGGTTGAGTACATAATTACATGACAGGTTATAACACAGCTAGACTAATCTTCAGTGCTTATAATGGAGAGGAGTAATGCAGGAGCTCCCTGCAGGGTATGACAATGCTGATAACATGGAAACTGCAAAGTGTACAGTAATGATTTTACATGTTTTTAAAAGGTCTGCCCATGGTAATATTAGTATCATACTGAAAGTGTCCCTTTAAATGGAGAAGTGGGGGCCCTTCTTCTGGTGCTCACCTGTGTCTTACAGTTACATCCACTCTTACATTAACTATTTGATTTTGTTTTTTGCGTTCTGTACTGTTTAATAGGACGTTTTGGCAGCTTCTCTGCAAAATGATTCATGTTTATTTGTCGATGTTCGGATACCACAAGGACAAGGTCAAAGTTGCCAATATTACTATGATAATCAATTTCTGAAATTTGGATTTCTCTTCCCTCCTAGTAAGTCCACCATATGTCATTATTATGTGCATTATACCAGTAAATATTCAATCTAGTGTAGAATCATCACAATAAATAGTCATGGCCGAGAGTGTTGGTACCCTTGAAATTGTTACAAAAAAATGTAAGTATTTCTCAAAAAAAATTATTGAAATTACACATGTTTTGTTATACACATACTTAATTTATTTTTGTGTATTGGAACAACTCAAAAAATGATTAAAAAAAAATTCAAATTGCACACAAGACCCCAAAATGGACCAAACAAAATTATTGTGTCACGCTGGGTGTGGGGAGACACCCAGCACTGGACAACTACAGGGGGAAAAAAGGGGACCCTGATGCTAAGGGCAAAAAGGGAGATGGTGACCCCTAGATGAACTAGTGCTGGCATTTGGCTCCCCTAACGTCCCTATACAGTTTCCGCAACTGTCGCCGCCAGGATACCTATTCCCTGACTGACTCTGAACTGCAACTAAATAAGGATCAGAGCGGGTGAACACTTGTCAGCTAGGCTACCAACTAAAGATAAACACAAGGGAAACAAATAAATAGGGAAGGGAAGAAACACTTAGCTTGAGAAGATCCAACTGCTGAGCTGAGAAGCTTCCTCCAAATACCTGACAAGCTATCACCAGCAGTGCATCCTGGGAGTGAAGTGGAATATAGAGACAGCTCAAGGTAAAAGGGAAATGCCTCTTAAAGCAACAGAAACTTTTTTTTTAGGATTTGGACTGTATGGCCAAACTCTGGGACCTTCTGCATGTGGCCTCTACAGTCTCATCTGTGCTTCCTGACACACCCGTGACATATTGGCACCTTTCCAAAATTGTTGGTAAACAAATTTGTTTCAAGCATGTGATGCTCGTTCAAACTTACCATTGGCAAGTAAAAGGTGTGAGCAATATGAAAATCTCACATGAAACCAGATAAAAAAGGGAGAAGTTGACTTAATCTTTGCATTATGTGTATGTGTGTGCCACACTAATCATGGAGAACATAAAGAGAATCGAGTTGTCTGAGGACTTGAGAACCAAATTTGTTGAAAAATATTAACAATCTCCAGGTTACAAGTCCACCTACAGAGATTTTGATGTTCATTGTTTGCCACATAAGAAGTTTACAACCCATGCCACTATAGCAAATCTCATTGGATGTGGACGGAACAGAAAAATTGATGAAAGTTTTCATTGCAAGATAGTCCAGATGGTGGAGAAGCAGCCACAATAAAGTTCTAAATAAATTCAGACTGTCCTGTAGGCTTAGGGTGCATCAGTGACAAACTATCCATCGACATTTGAATGAAATGAAACACTATAGCAGGAGACCAGGGAGGACCCCACTTCTGACATAGAGACAGTTTTCCAAAATATTGTTAGCCAAAACACTTCTAGGAAAGCATATTATGGTCAGATGAGACCAAGATAGAGCTTTTTGGTAAAGCACATCCCTCTACTGTTTACCAAAACGAACACAGTACCTACAGTCAAATATGGGGGCGTTTCAAAGGTTTGGGGCTTAATTTGCTGCCTCTGGTACTGAATGCCTTGACTGTGTGCAAGGCATCATGAAATCTGAAGATTACCATAGGATTTTGGGCCGCAATGTAGTGCCCAGTGTCAGAAAGTAGGGTTTGTGGCCTAGGTCATGGATCATCGCACAATGACTCTAAACATTTTTCAAGAAGCTCCCATTGTTGAATAGAAACAAAGTGCTGGAGAGTTCTGAAGTGGCAGCAATGAGTCTAGATCTAAATCCCATTGAACAGCTGTGGACAGTTCTTAAAATTGCTGTTTCAGGAAGGCACCCTTCACACAAGAGTGGTCCAAAATTCCATTTAAGGGATGTATGTAGCTCCAAAAGATAATGTGATATAATGAGCGCTAAGATACACACAAGGACTCGGCCATTAGATATTTTACCTTTCAGCTTTAATCAGCAAGTGGGTCCCTCTAGTCACAACGTGTTTCAACGCAGATAGCGTCTTTCTCAAGACGTCAGCTTACCACTCCTTAGAGCAGTCACGTGCAGAGAGAGAGACACAGAGGGCACGTGCAGCGTCCACCTCGCCGCTCGATTTCAACTAGGAGAGCCCAGCAGCACTAGCGACTAATCCAGTTGTGCGGACCTGCACAACCTTAGAAGGTGAGCGGAGGGGTGATTAAACCGACCCCATATAATTTTTTATAGCAGTTTGGCGCAAACGATTCTGTTTCTTTTCTATTTAAGGGATGTAAGAAGCTTGATGATAGTTATGGGAAGCAAATGATTGCAGTTTTTCATTCCACTGGGTGTGCGCAATAAAATATTAAGATGAAGGTGCCAACAATTTTGTCTTGCCCATTTTTGGAGTTTTGTATGAAATAATTTCCAGTTTGCATTTATTTCTTAGTTTTTTGTGTTGTTCTGATACACACAAAGAAAATAATCGTACATAACAAAATATGTGTAATTACAATACTTTTCTGTGAGAAATACTTCACTTTCTGGAACACTTTTAAGGGTGCCAACACTTTTGGCCATTACTGTATATTAAGGCCTTTAGTATACAGGATAAACTTTTGGTTTTGTGTTGGAAATGAATGAACAAACTGGGTCTGTAATTTAAATGTCCTTATGACAACACTTACTTGTACTCTGGTCTTATTCATCTTATCATTAGCTACATAATAATCACCAAATATATGCCATGCACATTGTAGTGCAGCGGTGATCACACTGTGCGGTAATGAGGCAATGACCCAAGAAAAGTTCAGCTTAACCGGCTTTATTTGCACCACTCACAACTTAAGGCTGGATTCACACTGTCCGTGTGATATATAAATAAGTTGTATTTGTCACGGGTGAGTAACTTGGAATGACTCTTCCCTCCTTGGACAGGAGCGTCAGCTGCTTGTATTTCTAAGCAGCTCCACACTCCCGTCCTGACAGGGAACAGCCATTCCAAGTTACTCATCTGTGACACTTGCGACTTAGTCATATATTACTCGAACAGTTTGATTCCAGCCTAAATGCCAAAGATGTCCCTCGGGTCGCAGCCGGGTGATCCACACAGTCTGTGTAAAACCTGTCGCCTTGGCAGATGGATGCGCCATTGCACTCTGTGGTGCTCCAGATACTTCGTCCTTACAGGCCTGTGTTGTGCCTTCACACAGGCCTGTCCTTCACAGAGCTTACAGCTCCGCAGCTTGCAAACAAACCACTGCCACACCCAAACCTTTGCTGAGTGTTTTTAAATGGAATCTGTGGCCATGAGCTACATGCAAGACCCGGACTGGAGGAATGGGACAGTCCCTCTGTCCTGCACTCACAGGCTTGCCGGTGATTGCAATGCAGTCCAGTGTTTTCAATATGTTTCGGTGCGCATTTTGGGGGATACATATGGTCCCTCACATATGATTCCCCTCACTGCCTCAACATACATGCAAGAATACCACTATTCAGGCCAGCTAATATGTAGAAATTGATGTCAGTGTGGACTGGGATTAGAACATTGTTCCGATGGTATATTGACAGAAAAAAAGTGGTAATCTGGGGGGGGGTCACAGACATTTTAATTGATACTATTGGTGATAGGTGAAATGTAAAAATGTTACATATGTGCACCAAAGGGCATGGTGTAATGGTCAAATGTTCATTTCATATGATTTATTGCTGCTACATATCAGCGCATTAAAAATGAATGGGATCTCATTGCCACTTACAAGGGTAATCAGATTGCAACAAAAATTTGTACCTTGTTGAATTTTTTTGTCACTTTTCAAAGTATCTTCAGGGTCACACACACTATGAACTCATCCCTTTGTATTGCCCTGCATGTAGAAACCTTTGTCTAAATGACTTGTGTTGCAGCCAAAGTATCTCTATAGCATCAGTCTTATGATTAACCATTTCTACATGATATTAGATTTTATTAGCATATATTTGGTTATGTGCACAATCATTTTCACAAACAGTTTTTTTTTGGGGGGAAGCAGGATATGCTCACTTAAGCAGTTTGGAGTTTGTAACGGTTTCATAAAGTAAACCTTTCAGTGTCTTCACATTTTAGGCTGCTTCCACACTGCAGTTTTTTCACTGATCAGTGTCCATCAGATTTGTGTGCCAAAACCAGGAGTGTCTCCAAAACTCAGAACAGGTGTCAATCTTTCAATTATAGTTTTTCAATGCAAGTTCCTCTCCTGGTTTCTCTCCGGGTTTTGGCACACAAATCTGATGGACACTGAACAGTGAAAAAACTGCAGTGTGGAAGCAGCGACATGTCAGAAAGTGAGTTACTGCAATTCTCAAGCTGTAGTCAACAAGGAGGTGTACTGCACTCAGTGCTGGCCCCAGCAAAAAACATTGTAAAGGTCTATTTATCCCTGCATGCACTAGATGTGTAAAGGGACTTTTACACTTTCATTTTTGTGCATCCGGCAGGAATCTGGCTTATTTAAAAAAAATGGAATGCAACCCAGATCTGGTTTGTGCCCATTTATTTTCAATGGGAGCTCGAGTTTGTGCGGTTGCATCACGTTGCCATTTTTTTTAACAACCTCAGAAATGCAACATGTAGCTTTTATGAGGTGGGCAAAAAAAACTCACCAAGTGGATCCAGTATGATCCAGCATAAATTAAAATTAAAGTGAATGGGTGCTGAATCAGGTTTTACAGAATCAGGCAGAATCTGGTAAAACCGGATCCAGTATGCCTACTGAGCATGCGAGTCTCACTAGAAGGTAGATAGACAAATAGAGTTTACCAGTCTCTCAATCTCCGACTGTTTGCTTCCTGGGCAGTCCATTAAGCTTCATGAATATTCACTGCACTGAAGTGCAATGGCCAATCACAGATATCCACTCTCTGTGAGAGAGTATCTGATTGGCTGATGCAGTCAGAGTGCACCCTCACAATCTGTACCAGTGTCTACACCTGGTTGCCATATACATTAGTGTATGGCCACAAACATGCCATCATATGTGTGTTAAAAAAAATTTTTTTAATTGAAATAAATAATTCGCTAAAAATATGTGGGCTTCACCCTATTTTTAATTACTAGCTAAGGTAAAACTAGGTAGCTGGGGGTAGGTATTCCCAGCACGGTGAGGTCCATAGTTATTGGGTCCCTCCATGCTATAAAATAGCAGTCCCCAGCCACCTCAGAAATTGGCGCATTGATTAAAAGCACTAATTCCAGGTGCTTTACCCAATTCGTCCTGATGCCCTGGTGCGGTGGCATTGGGGTGATAGAAAGGGTTAATGACAGCTGAGTATTGACAGCATTTCTTTAAGCCCTGGATTGGTAATGTCAGGCATGTTCTGAAACCCACTCATTACCAATCCAGTGAGTGAATAATTACCGTATATACTCGTGTATAAGCCGACCCGTGTATAAGCCGACCCCCCTACTTTTGCCCCCAAAACCTGGGAAAACCTATTGACTCGTGTATAAGCCGAGGGTGGACCCCAGCACAGGTATACAGCCCCCAGCAGTGTGGTATACAGCAGCCCCAGAGGTATATACAGCAGCCCCAGTGGTAGTATACAGCAGCAGCCCCAGTGGTTAGTATACAGCAGCCCCAGAGGTATATACAGCAGCCCCAGTGGTAGTATACAGCAGCCCCAGTGGTAGTATACAGCAGCCCCAGTTTTAGTATACAGCAGCCCCAGAGGTGTATACAGCCCCAGTGGTAGTATACAGCAGCCCCAGTGGTAGTATACAGCAGCCCCAGAGGTAGTATACAGCAGCCCCAGAGGTATATACAGCCCCAGTGGTAGTGTACAGCAGCCCCAGAGGTAGTATACAGCAGCCCCAGAGGTATATACAGCCCCAGAGGTATATACAGCAGCCCCAGTGGTAGTATACAGCAGCCCCAGAGGTATATACAGCCCCAGTGGTAGTATACAGCAGCCCCAGAGGTAGTATACAGCAGCCCCAGAGGTATATACAGCCCCAGAGGTATATACAGCAGCCCCAGTGGTAGTATACAGCAGCCCCAGTGGTGTATACAGCAGCCCCAGAGGTAGTATACAGCAGCCCCAGTGGTGTATACAGCAGCCCCAGAGGTAGTATACAGCAGCCCCAGAGGTGTATACAGCCCCCCATCAGTATACAGGGCCCCCCCTTGGTGCACAAACCTGTAAAGGAAGAGATTAGTATACTTATCACTGTCCCGCTGCCGCTGTCCCGCCGCCGTCATCGCGCTCCTCCGTCTTCATCCAGCGTCTTCCGGCTTCCTCCTCTGGCGCGCAGACAATGACGTCATTGCCTGCGCCGACCGGAGGAAGCCGGAAGAAGACGGATGAAGACGGAGGAGCGCGATGACGGTGGCAGGACAGCGACAGCGTGACAGTGATAAGTATACTAATCTCTTCCTTTACAGGTTTGTGCTGCAAGGGGGGGCCTGTATACTGTATACACTGTATACAGTGACTCGCGTATAAGTATATACGGTAATAAATACACACAGAAAATCATTTATTAGAAATAAAACACACTGACAACCCTCATTTACCCAATTATTGAGTTCCAACAACATGCCCTCGAATGATAATCCACGAGGTCCCCCGAAGCACACTCATCTGCTGCATTGGAAGTCATGCTGAAGGTTGGAAGCATCGTATCAGCGCAAGCTCCGAGGACAGAATGACAGCACCTAGAGCAGGGGTGGCTGCAAGCTGCTATTTTATAGCATGGTGGGGAGCAACAACTATGTACCTCACCCTGCTGAGAATACACAGCTGCCTAGTTTTACCTTGGCTGGCAATTAATAATAAGGCAAAGCCCACACATTTTTTAAATTATTTATATAAGTAATTCAAAAAACAAACAAAATGGGCTCCCTTGTATTTTTCATTACAGCCAAGGTAAAACTAGGCAGCTGGGGGTGACAGTCTGCAGCTGTCTGCTTTATCTGTGCTGAGAATGAAAAATGAATGGAACACCTACTATTTTTTTTCCATTTATTTATTTTACACACTATGAGGGCAGGTTGATATATGGCAACCAAGGGCAGTCACTGGTACAGTTTATGTGGGTGCACTCTGAGTTTAACAGCCAATTGCAGATGCTCTCTCAGAGAGTGAGCATTTGTGATTGTTTTTCACAGTTCAGTGCAGTGAATATTCATGAAGCCTGATGGGTGGCCCCGGAAGCAAGCAGCAGTAGAATGAGAGACTGGTAAGACCTATCTATCTATCTATCTATCTATCTATCTATCTATCTATCTATCTATCTATCTATCGGCAGATCTCCAAAAGGATCGGGAAAAAAAGAAGACAAAAACCTTATGTAGCCAGAGATAACCGCATCGCTATTATTCTAGATTCGGCTGGCTCATCCGTTATAATACCAGTGCGGTGATCTCTGGCTTCATCAAGTTTTACAAATTAATCCCTGCCGGATGCAAAAAAAACGCTAGTGTGAAAGACTTCTAAGTAAGGTCTGTCTTATCTTAATAAATAAAACCTAATTCCAAATTATTGGCTCCAAATTATGTTGTCTTCGGTTGGACTATTGGGGCTCTAATGTAGTGATGGATTGTGTATTATGCCAGAATCTAAGTCCCCGGACAATCCTCTGTTTAGTCACATTGACCCAGTAGCTCTTATTATAGCAACCACTGTATGGCAGATGAAACGTACATTTTAAAGGATATATGAACTAAAACTATTACCATCATGGCAGTCTATGACTTTTTGACTAGTCTTATCACTGTACAATGTTAAAGCTTACAATGAAAAGATCATAGTGAAAGGTGAGACTGATTTTATATCTGTGTTCTTATTTTAGGACTCAAAAGATCACCTAAGAATGATTATTCTGGACTTACAACCAGCAATATAATTCCAATGTATCCTGTCTTTCAAGGTTAGCTTTTTAATCTAGCAGTGGTGTGTTTGATGTACTCGTTCATCATTTATGCCATATCTGCATGTTTTGTTTCATTGCTTTATTGTTTATTCTTAGATCAATTTTATGCAGTCGAGAAGTTAATGATTACAATTCTCGAGTGCAAAGTCTTATGAATATTTGCTCTGTGCCACAATATGCATACTATAAAATTATAAATTCAACTAAATCAATGAATGAATATACTTTCCTTGTAAGTAGATCAGTAGGAATGGTGGAAACAAAAATATTTTAAAGGTAACCTGTCAGATCATTTATGCCCCAAACCTATTACTACCTGTCCCTGCAACTTCCTGCTACATCCCTAATCATCCCTGTTTAAGCTAAATATGAAGTATAAATGTATAAATGTGGAATAAACGCTATTTATAACTTACATTTTACATTTTCCCCCATTTTGAGGGCGTTTCTAGATGTGTGGGTTATCTTTGGATGACGGGCGGGCAGTCTCTCTGAGTCCATTCTCCTCCCTCGTTGCATTGTATTATTCCCCAGTCATAATTAATTCAGAAGCACAGTCCTGAGTTTCAAATCCATGGGCTTCTTCTTAGGCTGGATTCACACCAAGGCACAATCCGATCTGGGGCTGTCCGGTGTAAACTGGTCAGCCCCGGAACGGATTTTGGCCCCATAGTATCCTATGGGGCCGGCAGAAAAATGCCCTCCGGTTTCTATGTGTCGGGGGAGGAATCGGATTTTTCCCCCTTTTTTGTGTCCGGAGAGAAAAATCCCCCCAAATTGAATCCTCCCGGTTTTCACCTGGAATCGGAACCTGCGGCTGCACGCTGATGAAAATTTCGGGAAACCGCGGCAAAGTTCCCCGCGAGCCGCCGGGGCCTGAATTTTCAGCAGCGGCAGTGCGTCCCAGCTGCACACCGGACAAGAGGGCATATTAAACCCTCCGGTTCTGTGTGTTGATCCGGGGGGGCCCTTTTAGGTTCATCCCGACAGCCCGGGATGGAAAAAAAAACCGTGGTGGGGGAAGGGCCCGGGCCCTTTCTGGTATGACGCCCCCAGTTACATAATTTCGGTTCTGTGCATTGTGGGGAATTTTTTGAATGTTTCAGGCTGGCTTTGGAAAGGCATGCGCATGCTCCCGAAATGGAAAACTCCACCCAAAAACACCACCACATTTGTTTTAAAAGGTGTTTAAGGAGCTTTCCCAAACAAGTTCCGAAGAAATTCAAGTGTCCCAAGACTAAAGGCCCGTCTCACATAACGGGGGCATCAGCGATCCCCAAAAAACGATGTGCAGAGATCGCTTTAAGGCTTTTACACATTTGCTGGTAAATGTCAAAAAGGCCCCTCTTACCGCGGTTTTGAAAAACGAAGCACTAGCGATCCGAATTATACTGGGGTCGTTGGGGAAATTTTCACTCCATAGTGTTTGCATTGCGATCGTTGCTTCATTATCTCTGTAAAAAACAACCCATTTTAGCGTTCCCGCAGGAGCACAACGACGCAGGAATGA